>OY977936.1:51187694-51787694 GCA_963854355.1 Epinotia brunnichana
CACCCCTAAGGGGGTTAACAAGGGGAGCCAGTGTTGTGTGGGATACACATTTTTTTGAATTAGACTTAAAACTATTTAATTAGAATGATTACTTATTAAAATACAAAAAAAAGAACTTTCATGTTAAACTATGAGTTTTAGAAAATTCCACCCCTAAGGGGGTTAAAAAGGGGGCATGCTTTGTATGGGCAACACTTTTTTTGAGCTAGAGAGTTAAAAGTTAGTAGTAAGAGTACTACAATACGAAAAAAGTTCTTTCAGCGACTAGAAAAATTCAACCCTTTAAGGGTGTTAAAATTATAAATGGAGAGCAAGAAAATTTTAAAGTGTGAGTAAGAGATTTGTAACTTCGGTCTTATTCTGTACGTTAAAAGACTACAAAACTAATTTCAGAGTTGTCAGGCGCGGCTCACTCGCGATTTGTGTTTATCGCTACAAGTACATGCCGGTCGCCCCTTCGGAGGGGTCTATTCAGTGTTGGTACAGGACGCTCGCACGGGTCGCAGCGCGTTGCATGCGATAGAACGGGATGGCCACATTTAGGTACGTTTGGCGTACCTAAACAGGGAATTTGTTAACAGAGAACCTTCTGTACGTAGTACTATTACTTATTCTGTGGAGTTGTTCCAAATTCATCCCCTATGAGTTAAAAGGGGTTTCAAAGTTTGTGTATTTCAAGACATATTTTAAGTATGAGATTTTTAACTTTGGTTTTAGACTGTTTGTTCACAAATAGACCAGCGGCTGAACAAAAATGGGTTTTGATAACATTAAAGTTTTTTTCTTTTTTGATATGTCATTGGAGGCATGTTAAATAATACTTATACAAAAAGTTAGAAGTTTTTAGGTTCGGCTTTCGGTTATATTGAAATATTTTATTTTTAGCCAAGAACTATGTAAATATAGAATTAGAGTTACAAAAAACTGTAACATATCCAATAACACTTTAGTTTCTTTAAAATAATCTGTTATTAGAAGTCTGGAACATCTGCATTTTGGTGAACAAAAAATGCAAATAATTTTGCAAATAAAGAATTAGAGTAGCTGATATTGTAAAATTATGATGTAATCGATCCACTTAATATACTGGAAAAAAGTTAGATGTGTAGACAATTGGCTTGTGTAGATATTTATGTCTGGTTAAGCAGTATAACCAATATTGAATTAGAGTTTGTAGAGTTAATAATAAACGGTCTTGACAATGATCTCAGTTACCAAACAAAAGTTTAGAAATATAGAATCACGGCGACACTAAATACTGATATGTATAGGTAAGCATTCCGTGCCTATATTACTACGTTTCAAACGCGCTGTATTGTATGCGCGCGCCGTGCTGTGCGCTGTGGCGCTGTGGCACCAGGCAGCAATCAGCGGTGGCGGGGCAGCGGGGTGCCCTTAACTCATCCATAAAAAAAACCGCAAAGCATGTTTTAAACTAATATCAATGGAAAATTGTTATTTTGTTTTAAGTACGCTAATGGAAATACAAAGACGAAACTTACCCTTATTTATTACTATACTAGGAATTGCCCGCGGTTTCGTCGGCGTTAAGTCCATTATAAAGTAGGTTTTTACTTATAGTTTTATGTTAAAGTAAGTATTGGTGGCTTACACAATGGTAACAAATAACAAAAATACAACTTTTTACAACAAAATTATAATTGCAACATTTGCAAATCATTCATATTTGTAATTGTAGGTATATACATAATAACTAGGGTACGGACAAGTGGTGGCAAATTTCACACAGAAGGTAGTAGAGTCGCCTAGATATTTTTATGACTAAACAAATACTGATTGAATGATTTATTTCTTTTAAGTTTTTTTTATTCTCTTGCGACTAAATATTAAGTTTTTGAAATGAAAATGTACATGTATTTACATTTTATGTTTAAAGAACTTTATTTTTTATAAAGAATCAACATATTTCACTTACATGAGAAAAGTTATAAGTTAATACTAAATCTAAGCATACAGTGTTAACAATTGTACAAAAATCATAGTGGGTAGACATGCATATTATATAATACAGGGTATATTATTCAAACGGTGCAGTGAGGGAATATCCGAAACTATAAGATATACGTAAATTTGCTCTAAGGAGTTACGAGACCGATTTTAGAAAAAATCAAAACTGCATTCAAAGATTTTCAAAAAAGCCTCATACACAGCCGGGAATCGAACCCGGTCAAATCTGTCTAAAAATCAGAGTGCGTTATTTTGCGTAAATTAATAGTGTAATGTAAGGAAGAATTGGTGCTAAGGAACCCTGTATCTACAATCCCAGGAAGATGCTGAATTTCATAGTTTAATGTACGGAAATGGATCTCCCCGCACAAATAGTGTACCTACCTACAATGAGTAAGTATGGGAATTATATTTTTTTACAGCTTTGAAAAGATTGGTGTAAATAATGAATATAAATTAAAAAAAACCACGAGTTTACCAATTTTGTCTAGTTTCAGACGCCACAGTTATTCTCCCTATACTTACTAAGGAGCTTAGTATGGGGAAATCCATTTTCGTACATCAAACTATGAAATTAGGCATTTTCCTGTGATTGTAGATACAGGGTTCCTTAGCAACAATTTTCCATTACAATTCCGGACTTTAGAAATTCCGGAATCTCGGGCAATGTTTCCGATATTACAATTCCGGAATTGGTACACTTAGAATATCGGAAATTCCTGAACTGGATTTTATGTATTTCCAGAATTTATGACTGTTTATTTTCATAGTTTACCATAAACTGGATAAGTCTCGTGACTTTTCGTATCTCTTATAGTTTCGGATTTTTCCTCACTGCCCCGTTTGAATAATACAACCTGTATATAACGCTAAAGTTCGGCCGCCTTGTTGCGGCGATAACGGCGATTTTTGTTTAAGTTATCTTTCCACAAAAATTTCAATCTTTCGTCTACTACAGACTACAGATGCCATTGTGTTGGCATTTACGACTTTGTACGCTAACAAATCTGCCCTTCTTTTCAACCATTTTGCAAGTACTGCGTTTGCAATAGGTGGTTTCGAGATAAACGCGGTAAACATATTTTTTGGTATCTATACAACAAATCTATGTTATACAACTTTTGAAGTGTACTGAAAAATTGTTAAAAAAATAAATCTTTAGATTGAAATATTTTTTACTTTACTGCCTTATTTAGATAAAATACGCAGTACTGCATTTTCATCAACTATATGGGTTTGCAGTTAGGCCTATGTCCAGCAGTGGACGTCTTTCGGCTGATATGATGATCTGGGTTTGCAGGTATTACAGTATCACTAAGGCTTAATGCAGTATTTGTGTTTATTACTGCAAAATCACCTAGCACGTGTTAAATACTGCGTTTCTAGTTCGCAATCATGCTCTATTTTCGTACCTATGTAGTAATAAATAAGTGTTGGTAAGATTTAACTTCAGACAATTATTGAAGTGACGAAGAGACGAAATAAAATTGAGTTTAGGTAGGTACTAGAAAAAAAAAATATTTTTCTTATCAGCGTATCAAATTATTATTTTTAATAGTCTATAAAATGTGTTTCAGGAATTTTTTTTTATTAGAGTCTATTATTATAAAACACTTCCACTCATCAAGCCATCAATCACTCTTTTGAATTATACAAGGTGTAACCAAATCAAGTGCGAATATTTCACTCTGATTTGCTAGCACGAAATGCTGCACTGTACCTACCGTGTGGCTTCGGTGCATGCGTAGCTTTATGTTACTCTCGAATACCTCTCGATACTCTTAAGCGCAGCACTGTGGAATAAGTACTACGTTTAAGTACTTTTAGCGTGGCAAGAGTAGCTCTTTGGTTTTCTCGCTAAACTCAAACGCAGTAATTTTGAATACTGCGTTTGGCTTTAGTTAGTATTCGTTGCAAAAAAGTTATATGCCTAATGAATATGCAGTACACGTAGCAAGTACTTCACAACCTTCTAGCACATGCTGAATGCGGTAGATCTTGTTAGCATAAGTAATATTTTTGTGAAAGTACTGCGTTTTTGGTTAGATAAGAAACATGTTTGAAATATAAAAAAAGACCTGAAATTTTTTTTAGGCTTGTGATGTCATTTTTGCAGAAAAGTGAAAATCTCAAAAATGACTACTGCAAGTACAATTATCAGGGCCTTTGGCCACATTATCAACTGTTCCGTGTACTGCAACTACTGCAAGCCATAAATTGCAATAAAATATATGTTTTCTACTCCTGTACCGTTATCTGTCATTTATATAGGCTGTAGCTCAAATACAATTACACCACTAAAATAAGTCGTGGAAAAACTCTATGCTCTATGGCCCAAAAACGCACTATTTAGCGTACTTTTTTGGTTCATACATTTTTCATAAAAGCACTGTTTAACTTTTTTTTTAATCGGCCGCTATATTGCAGTGATGCCAACTTCATAAACAAATATTTCGAAATAAAAGTATTTATTTACTATTTAATATTTGTACATTATGAATTATTTACTACAATAATAATAAATCATCATCTATTGTGTGTTAAATTACATGTTTTATAAATTGTTGGTATTATTTATAAAAATAAAGAGTTCAAATTCGGTCCGGGTCCGGATTCAGTTTGGTTCGGATGGCAAGTGCAAACAAATTAAAAACAAAACAAACCATAAACAAAAGCTGTCACATTTCCAATTTCCCACCAAAATGTCCAAAATACAGTTCAAAATGAAAAAAACGAAAGATGATAAACTATTAGTCCTAAACTATTAAGATTGTATTCGTGTTTTTGAAGACAAAAGTGTACGTTCCTTTTAAAATGGTCGAAGAAATTAATAACTGCACTCCTGAAGAAATTGCGTGAGTAGCAAAAGTACGAATAGAAAACTTGCTGCCTGAAAAAATTAACTATTCTGTAGTCTGCTATCACAGATAACCTCCGTTATCTGTGTCTGCTATTTATTTAAAATTTGTCGTAGAAAAAGTATTGTATGCAACGGTGTATAACTGGTCTAAAAACGCTCGTGGCGTCTTAAATTGCGATGCTTGCCAAGGCTCGCACCGCAACCCACGCCACTCGTCTTTTAAGACCCTTCTTATACAACAGTTGCATAAAATACTACAAAATACTTAATATAATTTGGATATATTTTTATTTTTGATATCCAAATTACATTATAGTTTAATTCTCTAAAAATATAAATTAAATAAATAATGTATTCATTCAACCGTAAAAAGTAAATAAAAAGCAACGACTCCATTTTACTCCCTGTGCGAAATTTGCCACCACTTTTGTCTGGACGCTACTAATAACAATTTTAAATTAACTTCTGTAACTTCACATTATTCCATGCAGATTTTTCCATAAAAACCAGTATCTGTCAGTTTTTATTGTACATAATAAAATTAAAAATAGGTAAACTAATGTTACATCTTATAGGTTTTGACATAGCTATAATAAAAAATCTTCCTTTTCACCCGCTTTTCCAAACATTGAATATCTCCGAAACATAAAACCGCCTTATGGTACCTTTACACGTGGACCATCACTAATATTGTACCAGTGCTGTAATACGTATTTTCCTGAAGGAAGGTTTTCAAAAACTATTTTGGTTAGTTCTTTGAAAGAGCTGTTTAAATAGACGATTTTTATAACATATATTTTTTTCATTTGAATCTGGTTACTTTTAATTTTTTCTACATATGTTTTACTATGCTCGAATCTGGGTTTTGCCCCCAAAAAAATCTCATAAACTATACATAAAAAGTTTTTGCGCCTTCCCTATTTTAAACATATAAATACGCAAAATGTTTTTTTTTTTAAATGCGGCAGAACGGGGGCGCGCGGGCGTGGCGAGGGATACCTAGCAAGCGATAGCTCGCAAGGTCGACTAAGATCTGCTCCGCCGTAGCAAAGATAATTATATTGGCCGTAGCTACAACTTGTAGCGCGGCTTGGTTTTCGCGCCTTTTTTTAATAATATGCGTTTATGATGCAAACTATACACAGAAATTTCTTACTTTCCATAATATGGCTGCATATATTATTTTATAGTATTAGACTTATTTTTATAGACTCTAATTCAATATTAGATCTTACAGGACAAAAAATGCGTATTAATTTTAAAGCTTTTATCTTATTCTTCTAAACATTTGGCTTTGTCTATTAACTTAAGAATTTAGAGATATTGTTGTGGATTTTTAAAACTCTAATTCAATATCGACTAAATAATAAGCTAATTCTGGTTTGACGTAGTCGCGGGTGTTTTTTTTTTTTCTAAAAACTTAACAGTGTAAAGCGTCATACATATTATAAACGATGAAGCTTAAACTTTGCACTTTAATTCAATATACACAAATCATCAATAAAAATAAATATATACCTAATTTATATCTAACCCTCGTTCTAACTTTTCTTCATATAATACAAATATGCTTGAAAATAAGTCGTATGCCATATAAACATAACTTTTCCGACTTTAGAATTATCAAAACTTCTAGGGCCAAAATCCGGTTCCACTACTGAGCTAAAACTAGAAAATGAACATCAACGTTATTTTTAATTTATCCCTTAAAAGAGGGTCCAAAGTTTGTATTAAGAGAAATCATTTTCTAAGACGATAAAAAGTTTTACGCGGACGAAGTCGCGGACTGTTGCCACAGATCTTAAGCTATATTATAAACTAGCTGTTGCTAGTTTATAATATAGCTTAAGATCTGTGACGCTTTGGCGGTTAGCTGTAAGTTGCAGATGTACTTTTTGATACAATAAAATAAACAATCAATACATAGTATAAAACCAAGTCGCTTCCCGCTGTCTGTCCCTATGTATGCTTAGATCTTTAAAACTACGCAACGGATTTAGATTTTTTTATAGATAGTAATTCAAGAGGAAGGTTTTATATGTATAATACATGCATGTATTAATTGTATTATACACATAAACCCGTGCGAAGCCGGGGCTGGTCACTAGTATATATATATCATAGTATAAAACAAAGTCGCTTTCCGCTGTCTGTCTGTCCCTATGTATGCTTAGAACTTTAAAACTACGCAACGTACGTAACGGATTTTGATGGGTTTTTTTTTAATAGATAGAGTGATTCAAGAGGAAGGTTTATATGTATAATACATGCATTTATTATACATATAAACCCGTGCGAAGCCGGGGCGGATCGCTAGTACACAATAAACTGCGGCCATCTCTCCGCGCTTTGTGTGACCACAGCCTCGTGTGGCGGATCACAATCATAAGACGTGACATTACACGGAGGCGATGACGCCGATGACTTACGCACCGCTGATGAGCATGCCAAACTAACATTACGAGAGCTCTGACACCCTTAACTAGGATTTCGGGGACAGTTTAGGTAAATACGATACTATTTGTCAGCGCACTCGGCTCTCCCGCGCTTTGTTTGGCCACATCCCCGTGTGGCGGTTCCCAAGTCCCAAGACGTGACATTACATGCAGATTACAAGGAGTTGTACTACCTACTTAGGTATTACATTCTGTGACGGAGGCGATGACTTCAACGAATGCCAAACCGCTAACATTAGGTACCTACTCAAGACTTATATAAATATCACCCTGAACTAGGATTACGTACGGGGCCAAAATATTTTAGACAAATAATTACGATATAAGATTCAAATTAATTAATCATGAACTTTAACCTACTTCAGGCCCCGTAGCATGGATGACCTTATCACGCGATAAGTGACATGATAGAGCATCCGTCCCTGGCTGACAACGTTCGATAGAACGAGACGACGCGCTTATCTTGTCACTTGTCGCGTGATAAGGCCATCCATGCTACGGGGCCTGAAAAAGGAGGTTCTCAATTGGGTTGTGTTTTTTCATCATTCTTTTTAATTACCTACTACTACTCAGAACTCTCAGAAGTTTGTAATTTAGGAACCGAATTGCACAATTCTTTTTCGGGTTCCGTACCAAAAAGGTAAAAAAGGAACCCTTTATGGTGCGACTCTGTCCGTCTGTCACAACGTTAAATATCTAAGGAACTACTGAAGATATCAATTTGAAATTTGGAACAACTGTTAAGACACATATACATGCAAAATAAAATATATACCTTCATACCTATACATTTTTATATTCTGTGTAAATGACGAATATGAGGGGGGCTCTATATTAATAAAAGAAAGTTGTGTTAGTTCCTTTGCTTATAACTCGAGAACGGCTGAACGGATTGTCATGATTTTTGATTTGTTGGATTTGTCTTCGCCCCGAATAGCAGAATAACTATAAAAAAGTCAAGTATTTTTTTTGCATTTTGTACGGCGAAAGTTCGCGGGGTCAGCTAGTAGTTAATAAATCAAGTGGGGTATCATATGAAAGGGCTTGAGTTGCGCTTTTTAAAACCGTTTTTAGGGTTCCGTACTCAAATAGTAAAACGGGACCCTATTACTAAGACTCCGCTGTCCGTCCGTCCATCCGTCCGTCCGTCCGTCCGTCTGTCTGTCACCAGGCTGTATCTCACTGATACCGTGATAGTTCCGGTTGAAATTTTCCCAGATTATGTATTTCTGTTGCCGCTATAACAACAAATACTAAAAACAGAATAAAATAAATATTTTTATTGATAATGGTACGGAACCCTTCGTGCGCGAGTCCGACTCGCACTTGGTCGGTTTTTTATTTTTTTCCTACAGCGGTTAAATTTTAATTTATTAAGGAAAATGTAGAAAAAAATACCATTCCCCCTCCTTATCTCCGAAGTTTACCTACCTAGCGAAAATTCTGAAATTATTACATACTAGCGACCCGCCCCTGTTTCGCACGGGTTTATGTGTATAATACATGCATGTATTGTATAGTATTATACATATAAACCTTCCTCTTGAATCACTCTATCTATTAAAAAAACCCGCATCAAAATCTGTTGCGTAGTTTTAAAGATGTACGCATACATAGGGACAGACAGACAGACAGTGGGAAGCGACTTTGTTCTATACTATGTATTGATGATTAAGAGTAACATTAATAATACAGGAAAAATAAAACGATATCTAGCGTATTTTTTTCTATTTATCAAAAATCATTTCTTAACTAAGTTTGTAATTTTATTAATTTTGTATGTAATTTTATGCCTTCACATTCCTATGAGATTATCTTTCAAATCCAAAGTCCCTTCTTTCAAATAAAAAAATAATAATCGCAATCGGTACGCGTGATAAAAAATATCGCTGATAAACAAACATACTGTCTTATACTACGCAAGTTATTAGTAGGTACCTAAATGCAGATGGCGTTGTACAACGTAGTAACTTCTACTATGAGCTGTTAAGATGAGATAATGAATGGGGTCTTGACGTAACGGTATGATGGTGTATGATAGTGGAGGCAGTTATAAAGTTTACCCATTTTTTTTATTAAGCCAGCATGTGCTTCATCATATATGGTCCTTGAGTAATTCTAAGCATTTTTAGTCCGGAAGGCAATAATAAACGTGAGGCTAGTCGGGAAGGGTGGGGGTACAAAGATGGCCGCTAACAGACGTCTTTAAAAAAAATCTAGGCAGCACCATTTTGCCTCCCGGACTAGAAATGCTTAGAATTACTCAAGGAACATATATGATGAAGCCCATAGCTTAATAAAAAAAATTGGGTTATGTATGGGAGCGATGCATAACTTCCTCCACTATGAATCAGACTCGCACTTGACCGATTTTTTTATTTAAAAGTAGGTGTTTCTAGAAGTTTTAGATTGGTCCCTTTGTTACCAAAATCCAGTTGGATGATGGGATCCATGAGGAATTGAGGGAACTCTGGAATTATTAGGCCCGTATGTGTTGTGATTTAGTTCTATTTTTCGTGAACAATAATAGTACATTACTTACCTAGGGCGGTTAAACAAAGAATGTCTCAGATCGCAGGTATTTGACCTTGCCTTCGGCTCGGGCGATAAATATGCGCTCTGAGGCTTTCTTTATTACCGCCCGTGGTAAGTACAACATTTTACGTCTCTATCTGGCCAGGAAGTGGGGTTTTCCGCACGCATAGCGTGCGGTAATTCCTACTTTATGGCCAGATATGACGTTAAATAAATAAACAACCAGCGGTTTTGTCATGAACATGAGATAATGTCGAAGAACGGTGATGTTTAACATTAAAAAAAAAATAGTTTCCGGAATAACATTTCGTGACCCCCGCGGTGTTCTTTTAAATACAGGTTTTATTTATTTAAATATATTTTACTATTATTTTTATTTATTTATATTTTACTACTGGTATTTATTTTATTAGGTATATATTTTTTATATTAAATGTATCAAATACTGACTAGTTTAGGTACATAACTTTAACAATACAAGTAGGTAGTTAATGCGACCCCCTTCAAGAGGCTGCGAACCCCCATGGGGTCGCGTCCCACAGGTTAAAATAAACTGTCGTAGAAGACTATGCTTAATAATAGACCGACACCATGTCACTCTACCTGCCTGCCTCAGCCTGCTGTGCCTGGTCATCCAGAACATGCTAACTATATAAGATATAACTAAGTATAACAAAGAACCGGCCGCAACGAAAACCAGAACAAATGGTTGATTTATGACCAAACCTCCACATCGCATCTAGTCACAGCGTAATTAGGCTTTATAGTGGCCATTATAAAAGTACCAGTGATTGGAAATATGTATATAAATGCACGCAAAAGTTCAAGATGTAATTTAGAGCGAAGGCCGTGGGGCGGGTGAAGAGTAATTATTAACGTGTGGCTTCCAAATAAATGTTGCAACATCATAAGGTCAAGCTTTAGAATTGTGTTGATCATTTGAACACTACGGCCATATTGTTTGCGACGATTAAGTAAATGCATGATTCAATTTTGATAGGTTTAGTGTCTGTTCACGTGGGTGTCGTAATTAATTTCACGCCTATAAGTACCCCTTTTGTTGTGTTGTGAGGTCTTAGGGGTTATAACTTCCGACAAAAGGTACTGTGAACATGACAAAAGTATGTTTTGTAAGTTAGGCACAATCTAAGCTCAAGTGAATAAATGAAATCGTATTTAGGTCGATCAACTATTTCTTGTTGTTATTCTGTCCCGTTAGCCAGGAGACAAAATAACAGAGTTTCATAGAAAAAAATATACAACATGGACGTAAGAAACATGCTTAGAAAATGGCCCATAAAAAGGGGTTGGAACTGATAATGATACCCCACATTTGGGAGACATAGATACTCCCATAAAAGCCTTTTTTCAAGCCTGGAGAGCTAACCCAGGACTGAAACATTCCAAGGCACTTATTAGAGCCTTTAGCAAAAAGGCGTCTTCTGACGCCTTGGCGCTAAGTAGGAACCGTCTACGCATGCTGGTCAGGGTGCTTACTGGGCACTGCCGCCTAAATAAGCACATGCAAACGATAGGACTGTGTGACACAAGGCAGGGCAGATTCTGCTTTGAAGCAGAGGAGACGCCTACACACATCCTAACCGATTGCCCTTGCCTCATGCGCAGTCGTAACTCCTTCCTGGGCAAACAGATCATGTGCCCGGAGGAGATCAAATTTCTTGAGTTCAACAAAATCCTGCAATTCTTCGAGTTTGCAGGACTTGACCAAGAATTGTAGTAAGTGGCGATCACAATAGATCAGCGATGGTCGCAGTGATATAAGGGCTTTGACAGCCCGAAAGCCACTACCAGAAATAATAATAATACTCCCATAAAATCACTGGTTTAAAAGTGACCCAGGAGACGTAGATAACCATGGCATCTATAGATAGTGAAAGAAAAAAGTTGAAGCCTTAATGTGTCAGATATTTATGCGCGCTTTGTTATTAGCAGATATTAATGCTGGCGACTGTACCTGCAAAGGTGTAAGAAAAACCAAGGCTAGAACAGCCATACTCAAGTACCAAAAAGGTAAAAAAGGAACGACTGCCTTATGGTGCGTCTCCGTCCGTCTGTCCGTCCGTCCGTCTGTCACAACGTTAAATATCTCAGGAACTACTTAAGCTATCCATACGAAATTTGGAACAACTGTTAAGAGGGTTAGGACACGTGTATGGAAAATGAAAAATTTTAATATACATTTTTATTTTCTGTGTTTCTACAGTGGTTAAATTTTGATTTATTAAGGAAAATGTAGAAAATAATACAATCCCCCCCCAGCCTTATCTCCGAAGTTTACCAAGCGAAAATTCTGAAATAATTACATATGATTAAGAGTAACATAAATAATAGAGGAAAAATAAAACGATATGTCTATCAAGCGTATTTATTTTTTATTTTTCAAAAATAATTTCTTAATTAAATATGTAATTTATTTACTTTTGAATGTAATTTTATATCTTTAAATTCCTATCAGATTACCTTTAATGTCCCTTTAATGTGATAAAAAGCTATCGTTGATAAACAAACATACCCTTTTTTTTTTTTTTTTTACGTTTGGGAAATGTCTTTACGCATCCCGCCCGCCACCGTCTAAAACCCTCGTACTTGCCCGGTTTTTTCTACGAGGGCCGCAAAAACATTTTAGCTAAGGCGCCCCGGGCCACAAGGTTAGGGCCACAATCTTCTATACATATAAATGCCTATGTCCGATGTCCTGACTGACTCATTCACTCACTCACTCACTCATCAACGCACAGCCTAAACTACTGGGGCTAGAGTGTTGAAATTTTCACCAGAACTACCTTTTACAACGTAGGCAACGGATAAGGGAATTTTTTCTCTAGCAAGAGACTTAAAACTTTGTATAAAGATGACTTATTAGAATAGAAATAAAATAATTTCAGCGTTTTGGAAATTCCACCCCTAAATTAAATAGAGGTGCAAAGTTTGTATGGGGGAAACTTTATTTTTTGAGCTAGAGACTTAAAACTTTGCAGAAAGATTACTTATTAGAATACAAATAAAGTACTTTCAGCGTTTCGGAAAATTCCACCCTTAAGGGGGTTAAGAAGGGTTGCAAAGTTTGTGTTAGGGAAACTCCTTTTTCAGATAGAAGCTTAAAAGTTTGTAGAAAGATATTTTTTTTAAATACAAATAAAGTTCTTTCAGCGTTTTGGAAAATTCCATCGCTAAGGAGATGAAAAAGGGGTGCAATGTTGGTATAGGGGATTTTTTGAGCTGTATTCAAAACATTTTAGGAAGATTACTTATTAAAATCTTTATAAGGGGGTGCAACGTTTGTATGGAGGAAATATTCTTTTTTAGCTTGAGACTTAAAACTTTGTTGAAAGATTAATTATTACAATACAAATAACAGGGAAGTGTTTTAGGACCCCTGCTCTTTTTGTTGTACATAAATGTTCTTCCTGACATAACAGAATTTGACTGCATACTTTTTGCTGACGTTATTTCTATTGTTATCCCGTTCTCTGACATAAATAAATATAATAATGACATTAGCAACACAATCTCTACAGTTGTAGCATGGATGCAAAATAACAACTTAAATGTAAATATAAGTAAAACAACATACTTACAATTCATAAACCACAATGGTAAAAAACTGCCACTTAGGGTATCATTGGATAATGAACCTATAGAAGAATCATGTCAAACAATATTTCTGGGCATTATTTTGGACGACAAGTGCTCTTGGGTAAGTCACATCGATAAAGTATGTGGCAAGATAAATTCTTTTGTATATGCTTTGTGGAGACTGGTAAAAACTTGTAGTAAGAAGGCAGCCATACAAGCGTACCATAGTTATGTTTGCTCCTTACTTAGATATGCCATCATTCTGGGGAAACTCGCGCCATGCAAATCGAGCGCTGATAGCTCAAAAGCAATGCATCAGAGCAATTTGCGATGTTGATAGTATGACATCTTGCAGACCATTATACAAAGATCTTCTGCTAATGACAGTACCCTGTATGTACATATACGAAATATGTGTGTTTGTTAATATGAACCCAGAACTTTTCAAAACGCTTCAAAATGTATGTAATTTTAATGCAAGGTACCCTGATAGGCTAGCAATACCTTGCAGACGAACAGCTTTGTATAGCAGAAACACTTTTTGTATGAGCATAAAAATCTATAATAGACTGGATGATAGGATCAAACACTTGCCTTTGAAAATGTTTAAAAGGAAGTTAAAAGCATGGCTCGTAAAAGGGGCCTTCTATTCCATCGAGGAATATATGGTATCTTTTGACGTAGTTAGGCGATACTTATAATATAGGCCTTGACTATGATTGTATAAACTTAGTTTTAGTTGTAAGTTTAGTTTTTATTTTTTTGCATGCCAGATGCTGGTGAAATATGTGTTATTTATAATATTGTCTGACCACCTTTTGTACCATATTTCATGCAAAATAAAGTTATTTGTATTTGTATAATGTACTTTCAGCGTTTTGGATAATTCCACCCCTAAGGGAGATAAAAAGGGGTAAAAAATTTAATGGAGGAAACTTTTTTTTGTGCTAGAGACTTGAAATTGTGTTGAAAGATTATTTATTTGAATACAAATATAGGTAGGTAAATTACTTTTAGTGGTTTATCTTATCTTATCTTATCTTATCTAGGTGAGGGCCCTTTCGGATGCACTTCGACCCAGTGGGATCTTTTGTGCATTTGCCCTCTCCTTTATACCTGCTCCCAGGCTTGCTCCATCATTTCCACAAAGCGGATGATGCAGTTCGCCGGGAGCACCTTTAATTCCTTTGGTTGCGGGTAACCGTTACCAAAGTAGTTCATTCTTTGTCTGGCAAGGGCATGACATTCACACAATAAGTGTTTCATAGTCTCATCCTCCTCGCCACACATCCTACAGTCTAAACTATCAGATAGTCCCATCTTGGCCAAGAGATCCTTGACCCCGAAGTGACCTGTGAACACCCCAGATATAATTCTGAGTTGCTTCCTACTGGATTTCCAGAGTTTTCTGGTCCAGCCTGAGTCCACTCCTTCTATGAAGAGCTTAGAGTGCCTTAAGCCAGCCTCATTCCTCCACTCGTGTTGGTGTTTGGTTTTGGCGTAGGCTTTAAAGGCCGATATTATGGTCCCCTGCGAGAGTCCCACAAATGGTTCTGGACCTACAAAGTGTGTAGAGCCCCCTCTTGCAAGCTCATCTGCTCTTTCGTTGCCGATGAAGCCCTTGTGCCCTGGTATCCAAACTAGTTGCACCTTATTGTGCCTTCCAAGTCTGTTTAGTGCTTGGACGCCATTATAAATTAGTCTAGAGTACACTTTCGGCGCCGTAAGCGCTTTGAGGGCCGCTTGACTGTCACTGAGTATATAGATAGTCCGCCCTTTGGTTCGCCTGTCTATATTCTCCTGTACACAAGCAATTATGGCGTATGTCTCCGCTTGGAAGACAGTTGCCAAACTACCCATGCTTACACTACTACTATAGTCATTTGCATAAATGCCTGCTCCCGTACCGGATCCCATTTTTGATCCGTCCGTGTACCATATACTGTCTTCGATACCAGACTTTGGTGATTCTAGACCTTCGGCCCACTCAGCCCTGGTTGGAACTTTTGCTGTGTAGTTCCTGTGGAATACATACTTGGGTAGCATTTTGTCGCTTCCCATGTTTGTTATTCTGTCTAAGAAACCATCAGTCTCCATGTTTGTGTGCTTAGTCTTCGGCTTGCTATCGCTCCACAGTCCAAGAGTTCTTAATCTGTAGAGCGATTATCGCGCCTCTGACTTAATCACCATGTGAAGTGGCGGTAGGTCCAGTAGGACTTCTAGCGCCGCTGTAGGCGTGGTACGAAACGCCCCTGTTATAGCCATGCATGCCGTTCTCTGCACCTTTCTCAGGGCCTCTCTGCATGTGCTCATTAAAGTCCTTGGCCACTTGGTGAGATCTGTATGCTTCTTCCAGTTCAGTTCCTTATCCAGTGTAACACCTAGATATTTCACGTCATTGGACAGTTCTAGTACCCTTCCGTACAGCTTCAACTGCTGTATGCCGCGAAGGGCTAGTAAAGGGTATTACTACAGTTTTGCCTGGATTAATGGATAATTGGTGACAGTCGCACCACCATCTCTCCACTTCCCTCAGTGCCTTGTTCATGATTTCTGATACCGTACTTGGGAATTTCCCATTAACCAGTATCACTAAATCATCAGCATATCCTACCGTGTGGATGGGACCTTTATTGAGTTCTATCAAGAGTGAGTTCACCACCAAACTCCATAGAGTTGGTGAAAGTACCCCACCTTGTGGACATCCCTTTGTGGCCGTGGCCATTATCTCATCCCCTAAAAGAGATGACTTTATCAGTCTGCCATTTAGCATGTTGCCTATCCATTTACATATGGTCGGCTCTATACCATGTTTTGCAGCTACTTCGCTAATAGCATTATACGTGGTTTAGTGGTTTGGAAGGTGCAATTTTTGTATGGGGGAAACTTTTTTTAGGTAGAAACTTATGTAAAACTTTGTAGAAAGATTACTTATTCAAATACAAAAAAGTACTGCCCGCGTTTTGGAAAATTCCACCCCTTAAGGGGTTAAAAAGGGGTTCAAGGTTTGTATTGTAAACACTTTCTTTGAGCTAGAGACTTGACAGTTTGTAGAAAAAATACTTATTACAATTAAAAAAACTTAGTGTTTTCTTTTTAATTTTTCTTCGAAAAGCGTTAGTAGGGGGTTCAGGTTTGTATGGAGACCAAGAATTTTTTTAAGTATGAGATTTGTAACTTCGATCTTAGCCTGTTTGTTAAAATACTACAAAACTCATTACGTATAGCGTTTTTTGAAATTCATCCCCTAATGGGGAATAAGGGTTTATAAAGTTTGTATGGAGAGCAAGGCATTTTTAAAGTAAGGGATTTGTAACTTCGGTTTTAGACTGTTTGCTAAAAGTCTACAAAACTTATATCAGCGTTTTTTTTTAATTAATCGCCTAAGAAGGGTAAAAGGGGGTTCGAAGTTTGTATAAAGAGCAAGACATTTTTAAAGTAAGAAATTTGTAACTACGGTTTCAGACTGTTTTTTATGAGGGTTCAACGGGGGTTCTAAGTTTGTTTAGAGGGCAAGACATTTTGAAAGTAAGAGATTTGTAACTTCGGTTTTAGACTGTTTACTAAAATACTACAAAACTATTTTTTTTTTATTCGTTCCTTAAATAAACATTTAGACGATAACATTTTCTACGCGGATGAAGTCGCGGGCAACTGCTAGTGTTTTTATAAGTACTAGGATCGCACGATCGCATAGTGGATGGCGGGCCACTCGCAATGGCTCGGCGCGGCGGGCCGCAGCTTGAATATAACAGCTGGTAAATGACAAATTTTATATTGCAAAATGACATTTAGTTTGTCCTAACGCGCGTTCGGAACGTTACCTGACTACCCCTATGGTCTAGAATATAGCATTGTTAACATAGGTAAGTCATAATTAGTACTTTCCACGAAAGTATGGAAAAATAAACTAGGGTGTTACATGTGCCATTCCAACATCTGGGTACCTAATGGATTGTTTTGCGTAAACATAAAGAAGAGGTTATTTGAGTAGACCTACACAGAAAAAATCTTAATAAAAAATTCCTTACTACCAGAGGCATAGGTATAACCAGAGGGGTAATCACGTAACGTTCCGAACGCGCGTCGGTACAATTTAACTATCAATTTTCCATATACAAGTGACATTTAGACCTACCTACCCGACGTTCGTACAATGCGTTACCTACGTGATCGACCTACTGAAACTCATTCAGTCAGGAAAACACAGGAACTAAACAAGTCAGTTCGCGTGCGGTTTTATGCTAGGGTAGAGGAACCAAAAGATGAACACCACCCAATAGTTGAACGTTTTGTCGTAAAATTGAAATAAAAAAATCGCGATACATTTTACGCCTTCGGGATATTTTTTTCCTAACGCATCATCCCTTTGCCGAGGCTGGCATTTAAACTCCCATTCAGTTCCCACACACACACGGCTGTGAGCGGTTGTCGCGTCGAGGTCTCACGCCAAAATCACCGTTTGTATGGAGATTTACTTAAGGAAAGCGCTCTTAAATTTAAGCTCTAAATTATGTATAAAATTGAATAAAACGTCTACATGGATTGTTTTGCGTGATATAGATTCTTGATTAATGCCTTTAATGGATTATCTATCACAAATTGCGTATTTATTGTTAATTTAAGAGATATTTAGCGTTCAACTAACGGTTCCAACTTTTTGTACCTGAGCCAATAGATGAACGGCGTTCATCTACTGGGCAAGGTATAGTTTTTTCAAATGCTTATATAAATTCTTATTGAAAAGGTACATAAAACTTTTATGGCTCAAATTAATCGTTTTTTAACTGTTGATTTTTGAACCAAAAGTTGAACGTGAGTATCCATTCGCAACACGGTTATTTTGGGCTTTGTTTTACTATGAAAAGCACGATTGTTCAACAAAGAACCGCTGCCCAAAAGATGAACGAATAAAATTAGTTCGTTCAACTTTTGGCTTCGATTCCAATAAGTGTTAAATTTAGTCCGTTCATTCCTTTGCCAACGTGCCCAATACATGAACGAACAAAATTTATTCGTTCAAGTTTTAGGCAAGGGTTAGTACAATGAACATCTTAATAACAAAAGATACGTAATAAATATGAAATCTGACTTATACATATAAAACCCAACAATTTATCTATTTCAATCTAATGATAAATTAATAAAAAAATGTTTTAAAAAAATAATCTCTTATAATTTTAACCATATGAAAAGGGTACATTCGAACTGTTTTATTCTGTGTTTAGTATCAATATTGTGATTGTTAACTAGTATAAATTGCTATAACAATGATTATATAATAACTAGACCAAAAGTCAGAGGCTGCGCGGTGTTACGTTTTTCTTCGTTCAACTATTGGTGTCAAAATGTTCAACTATTGGGCACAGTGTTCATCTTCTGGGCAAAATGACATACTTCAGCATAAAACCATTTTTAATAAAATACTGTATTGTAATAGGATGGTTTAAAATAGTCATATCCAATCTCAACTATATACGAAATCGTATAAAAAAATTAAATGTAAACAAACTAAATCACCACTCCTCGAAAAAAAATGGTAAAGTTGCGCTTAAACGTTCATCTTTTGGTTCCTCTACCCTAGCATGCGTATGCGGCGAGCCTTGTAGCATCTCTTGAGGGTTGCTCTTCTCTCGACGTCACAGTATACCGTGTCCCAACAGCGAATTGCGAAACTAAGTCCACAGATTAAGTAGTCAATGTCGAAAAACACTGCTCACTCTCCGGAACTGAATTATCTGCCCATCTTACACAATTATAAGAATGCATATAGATATCATTTGCTAACGAATATTCCTAATCTTACCTTTTTTCACACTAAGTACCTACTATTGTGCTCTATCTGATTTTAAAACTAAATGCAGGTTCCTAATTCGACGGCGTATCCTTTTGGACGGCGCGCCGTTCTTGACGAAAGTGATGCCAATTTTTTTCCAAAAGAATGTGAATAAATAAATAAATATTATATACGGGACCATCTTACACAAATCAACCTATACCTATGACCATATTATGATATAGGGCGTGTCCATATGAACCTTCGGGTTTGTCCCCCCCCGCCCACCTAACAAAATGAAGTCATTTCCAAAAAAAATATGATTTCGCTTAATTTTACAAATTTGTAAAATTGAATAGGGTTGAAGTGTGTTGTGGGCGATGGGCTAGCAACCTATCACTGCAACATCACATTTTGTCGATCTTTTATACCCACATTTATGCTAAAAGTGGCACTGGAACACAAGTTTAATGTGCTCTGCCTACCCCTTTTAGGGATAAAGGCGTGATGGTATGTATGTATGTATGTATGTATGTAAAATTAAGATATAAGATTAGTATTAATTAATGATGTCCAGATGTCAGCTGTTCTCCTCTACAGGTCGCATTTCTCAACTGATTCTCGTGAAATTTTGTGCGCATGTTCAATGTCTAATCTAAGAACTTTTGGTCGATTCAGATGTTCAAAATTAAAAAAATATATAAAAGAAAAGACAGGCACGCGAGTTGTACTGTTCAGAAGTGCGCTAGTATAGTTTAGAAGTGGTTAATTTAGACTGTGCTCACGTTGACCATGTTTTTGTTTTGATGCATGCATGTTTACCTACCGATACACAAGGTTAAGATGAAAACGAACTCACCGACTTACCTTTAACCTCAATGCTAAGTCTTATACGCGCACTTAAGCTGGCTAATTTAACGTTATTATATTGACGCAATCACAGTCGAGAGATAGGTAGGTACGTGGACCTAATAAAAATATCTCAAAATCATCTTAGCCTTGCCGCAAGACCGTTTTCCGGCAGGAGTATTTAACAAGCCATAATTTTAGTGAAATACTTATACTTAAGTAAGTTTGTTTTCCGCTGCTGTAATATGGGATTAAATTAAAATGAACGTAAAAACCTTCGTTGCCGGAGTTGAACGACTCCATTTGGCAGAAGGCTGATTGGTGCTGATAGTGATATGTAACTTCTTTCTATCCGACTTGAAAAGAGGAGGTGAAATTCGTCTATAAGTATATATCTATTTTATACCTAAGTATCTTTTGAAAATATGTTCTAGCGCTTAGAGGCTCATGGAGGTCTTCGGAAGAGGCCTAGGCGCAGCAGTGGGTCACAGGCTATTGTGGGTCCCACTTAACCTATATGTAGCTTGAAATAAATGAATTTTAATTTAATTTAATCATCATCATCATCCTAGCGTTATTCCCGGTTGTGCCCTAAAGGAGTTCGGGGTCCGCTTTGACACCTAATCCCAAGATTTGGCACTCTAGTCTTCTAAGACTAGATTACTATAGAGATAGAGCACTAGATTTGGAAGACTAGAGTGGCAGTAGTTATTTAATAATTTAATTTTAATTTAATTTTAATTTAATTTTAATTTAATTTTAATTTAATTTTAATTTAATTTTAATTTTAATTTAATTTTAATTTAATTTTAATTTAATTTAATTTTAATTTTAATTTAATTTAATTTTAATTTAATTTTAATTTAATTTTAATTTAATTTTAATTTAATTTTAATTTTAATTTAATTTTAATTTAATTTTAATTTAATTTTAATTTAATTTTAATTTAATTTTAATTTAATTTTAATTTAATTTTAATTTAATTTTAATTTAATTTTAATTTAATTTTAATTTAATTTTAATTTAATTTTAATTTAATTTTAATTTAATTTAATTTAATTTAATTTTAATTTAATTTTAATTTAATTTTAATTTAATTTTAATTAAATTTTAATTTTAATTTTAATTTAATTTTAATTTAATTTTAATTTAATTTTAATTTAATTTTAATTTAATTTTAATTTAATTTCAATTTAATTTTAATTTCAATTTAATTTCAATTTAATTTTAATTTAATTTTAATTTAATTTTAATTTAATTTTAATTTAATTTTAATTTAATTTTAATTTAATTTTAATTTAATTTTAATTTAATTTTAATTTAATTTTAATTTAATTTTAATTTAATTTTAATTTAATTTTAATTTAATTTTAATTTAATTTTAATTTAATTTTAATTTAATTTTAATTTAATTTTTATTTAATTTTAATTTAATTTTAATTTTAATTTAATTTTAATTTAAGGAAGACTAGAGAAGAGGAAGACTGGCAACCCTAGCCAAGCAAACAACTAAGTTACGAGCTCTTAGCGTTTTAATTCTAGAAATAAGTCTAAAACACTATTTACATAATCTGCAGTGTTGTGAAAGTATGGGAGAGGTTACTTACGACGGAAAATCCATGAACCACATCAACAGGACACTAAGGTACACTAAATAAACATTCTGTGATCAACCTCAACTAGACCGTTCAATTTCAAAATTAGACGAACTGATAGAAACAAAGAAAACATTCGATACATAGTGGAAGAAGTAACGGTAGTAATCAGACACCAGATCAGCTGATTGGCCCAGAACAGAACACCTAAGTGACAGCTCTGACAGATATGGTTAGTGTGGCCATTGCAAAAATTTACTTAAGTTGCGTTCAGAAATTGTAAAACGAGTATCGTTTACAGAAGTATAGTATCGGATAAGTATGAAGACGCCGGATGGAGTGCGGGGCCGTTCTTCACCTCCCCTGCGGTGAGAGATAGCAGCTTATTTGTTGCCTCGCTCAGTCACCGCTGCTCACGGAACTTGCCGAGGGACCCGATCGCCGCGCTATACTGAGGTTGAAGGGAGACAAGTACTTACGTACGACCAACACCATTAAACATCGCGGTGCACACCAATGGAACTACACGTCGTGTCGTCGCATGCGCGGAGGTGAAACAATGTTGCTGTGTGCTTAGTGAATGTTGCTGTGCGCTTAATGAATTTCGTTGAGAATACGAACTGGCTTACGCTCGCCGGCCAATTGATGCTGTAGGGAGTTGGTTTTAGTTTAATTAAGTTTCGCTTGTGGATAAATTGCTTAATTTAACCGCGCTTATTTTATTGAAACGTAATTATTGACTGTTGAGATAATCGGAGCGACTTGGTTTATTGACCAAAGCTTATTTGTTCTATTTTTGAAATTTTTATATCGGAATTTAATTTTTACCTTTTTATAACTATTGATGGTATGTTTAATTGAAGCGACTTGATTTATTGTCCAAGGTGTATTTGGTTTATTTATGACCACTTAAACATTAAGTGTTGTATTATGTTTTAGGTGGTTCTACTGGTTTATGTAATTATGAATGTTAACTCCTCTTCGTTACGGACGTGCCCCCATTGTCCTAGTTCATCGCGAACTTTTTCACCGCATGGGCTTTGTGTGCACATAGGCCGCATGCACAAGGATGTGCCTCGCAGCAGTCACAGCGCTGCCGGAGGGGTTACACAATCTGGCCGGCCGCCAGTACAGTCGGACACCCAAGGGGCCTTAAGTTTGGAAAGTCTAGCCAATCTTAAGCGGTCAGTGCGGGTGCTGCGGCATATCCCCAAGGGTGCACGAAACCTTGCGGCCGGCAGAATGTGTGATCTTATCGATAAGTGTATTGACACTAATGGTACTGCGGAGTGGTTAGAGTTTTTAACTTTTGCATATTCTGCTCTTAAAGCACCGGATGCAACTGGCTCGGGCAACCTTACGACAAAGGTGAAGCGGAACATTGACTCGGCTTACGTTGAATGTCCTTTCGGTGATATAGGGGGAGGCGGGTCCTCAAGGTCACCCTCGGTTCTTAAGACAGTTGAGTCGAAGGTATACGAGGGTGATCTGAGAGGGGCGGTCAGGGTGCTTATGTCGGATGACGCAGTAGCACAGTCAAGCCCTGAAGTTTTCGCCACCCTACAGACAAAGCACCCAGCCCCATCTCAGGCTCTTTTGTTCCCGCCTGAGCCGGATGGATCCACCCCCGCGTACAAGGTAAGGGAGGAAAGCGTCGCACAGGCCCTTAGCTCGTTTAACAGCGGTTCTGCCGCAGGCTTGGATGGTATACGCCCGGTACATCTAAAAGAGCTCACATCTGGCTCGGCGGGGGATAATGGTCGTCGGTTATTGGGGTGCCTGACCAAACTCTGCAACTTTTTATTCGAAGGTCGTTTGAATGCTGAGGTTTGTCCGTATGTTTTTGGCGCTTCTTTGTGTGCGCTCTCGAAGAAGGATGGAGGTTTGAGGCCCATTGCTGTGGGCAGCACGTTTCGCCGCCTGACCGCCAAACTTGGGTGTGCAGCGGTGAGGGAGGAAATGGCTGCTTACCTTCGCCCTTGCCAAATGGGGTTTGGCACGAGATTGGGGTGTGAGGCGGCGATTCATGCAGCACGCGCATTCGCTCTAGATCCGGGAAAGGCGGACTGCGTTATAATTAAGCTTGACATAAATAACGCATTTAATTCCATTGAGCGCGATGTTTTGTTGAGTGAAGTGAAGGAGAGGGTGCCTTCCCTTTATCCATTTCTTTTTCAAGTTTACTCGTCCCCCTCTAACCTCTTTTTCAACGGATCCCTTATCCTTTCCCAAGTTGGTGCGCAGCAGGGGGATCCGCTTGGACCTCTGGCGTTCAGTCTGGCCATACATAAAGCAATTTCAGGGCTTCTCTCCCCGCTTAATGTATGGTACCTGGATGACGGTACCCTTGGGGGAAGGCCTGAGATTGTTGAACAAGACCTGCGTACTCTCCTTCCACGCTTTAAGGAGATGGGACTAGAGGTTAATACCAGTAAGTGCGAATATTTCCCCTGCAGCGCCGAATCCCGAGCTTCCTTTCCCTCTTTCTGTAATCTGCTCCCTGATCTCAAAGAGTTGTCTCCCCATACCTTTAATCTATTGGGGTCTCCTATTTTTCCAGCCGCTATTCCGGAGGCTTTTGAGGTGAGAAGGCAGCTTCTCCTAGCTGCTAGGGACAGGCTTAGGAGCCTTCCTGCTCAGGTTGCTCTGGTTTTATTACGGATATGTTTTGCGGTCCCCAAATTAACTTATTTTATGCGCACTGTTCCGACGTGGCTGTACCCTGATCAAGTCGACTCGTTTGACCTCGGGCTGAGGGAGACCGCTGAGTGTTTGATGAATGTCTCACTTAGCCCGGATCAATGGAGCCTGGCTTCTTTGCCCATTCGGAGTGGGGGCCTGGGCTTACGGAGCGCGCGGGACGTGGGACTGCCGGCCTTCTTGGCGTCGGCGGGGGGGGTCGTCGGCCTGGTTACTGACATTTTAGTTAACAATGGTGACAGGGCAACTATCCCCTACGCGTCTGATGCCATGGCGGCTTGGTTGGCCCTCAACCCGGGTGTGCAGGTGCCTGAGAGACCGGACCGACAACGCGCGTGGGATGACGTGGGAATCAAGAGGGTGTTTGAGAGCCTGCTGGGGAGGGCGATGGGTGTGAACAGGGCTAGGCTGTTGGCAGTGTCGAGACCTGAAGCCGGAGCGTGGTTACGGGCGCTGCCCTCTCCGCACGTGGGCACTCTTCTCGACGATGATTCCATGCGGGTGGCTGTGGCTCTCCGCCTGGGCTGCGATGTTTGTGAACGTCATCTATGCATCTGCGGCACCATGGTGGAGAGTAATGGTCACCACGCCTTGAGTTGTGGTCGATGTGCCGGCCGTCATCACGCTCTCAATGATATTGTCCGGAGAGCGCTAGTCTCGGCAAATGTTCCGTGTGTGCTGGAGCCTTCAGGCCTTAGTCGGACGGACGGTAAAAGACCTGATGGTTTGACCCTCGTGCCTTGGCATAGAGGGAAGTGCCTTCTATGGGACGCCACGTGCGTCAGCACTTTCGCGGCCTCGCACCTCGGTCGCACCACGTGCACGGCTGGAGCGGCTGCTGAGATGGCGGCTCTTAGGAAGCGGGACAAATATTCTGCTTTGGAGGGTTATTTATTTGTCCCGCTCGCGGTAGAAACGACTGGTTGTTGGGGTTCGGAGGCCAAAAAATTCATCAAGGAGATCGGGCGCCGTCTGGCGGAGAGGGGTCTTGACCCCCGTTCCGGGTCATTTCTGGTGCAACGTCTGTCCATCGCGATTCAGCGCGGCAACGCGGCGAGCGTGATGGGCACCTTTCCACCGGGGGTGGCTCGGGGAGGGCTCTTTGACTAAGTTAATAATTTATTATTAACACTCATTGTACCTTTTTATTTATTGTCTAACTGTGTAATTGACCAAAGTGTATGTATATTACATTGGATATAGTTATAAATGAATTGAATTGAAAAAAAAAAAAAAACCTATAATAAGTATATATTAACACCATTGTGGACCCCATCTGTCTTAAATAAATAAAAATAATAAATATTTAATTTTAATTTAATTTAACTATCTACTGGCCTAGTCTATGCCTATGCTCAGAAACAAAAAGATATTATTTATTTAAAAATAAAGGTTTCATTTTGGTCAATAGGCCAACTGGCCAAACTTTATCCAAAAACGGAAGGAGGGAATGGACATGCGCTTCCGAAGTTCGATCCTTACATAGGTAATTATCCAGTCAGTCAACTGCATCTTAATCCTCCTCTGAGCTGGCACGAGTGAGTTTGTTTACCTGGATGTAATAAAACGTTCATCCCTTTCTGCGAGTGATAATCACAAATAGGTGATTTAAGTCGGACATAAACGCGACCATGTTAACTATAGCGGGCTAGCCACGATCTACTTATAATCTTAATGATTTAGTTGACAAACAGTTGCGCTGGATCTACATGTCGCAAGTTGCTTTCATTAGCTTCATGTTTTGGATAGTTCACGCCACCATCTCAGATGTGCTCGCCAGTTGCGAATTTAGCTATTGAGTAACCATCAGCTCCTATCATAATCATAATCATAATCATAATCGTTTATTGCACCATGGTAAAATAAAAGTTCTTACAATATGTATGTGTCTCATGGACCCTGGACGGGTATAGCAAACTTAAATTATTAAATTGTTACCTACATTTGCTAGTGTGTAGGCAGAATTAGGAAAAGCTAAATTTACAAAGCAAAAACACACTATAGCTTATATAAATCTAAATTCAATTCAATATAGTATACATCATAAAATCAAAACAAAAAAAATACTTTCGCTCTTATTATTTATCACTAAAATAATCTTCTACTGTGTAATATGTTTTGTTTGCTAGATATGATTTTAACTTTTTTGCGTAAGTTGTGTCTTTTTCTTCTGCCTTTAAATAGTTTGGGAGATGATTATAATATTTAACTGCTGCATATTGAGGGCTATTTCGGAATATTTCAAGATTTGGGACAGGTAATATAAGTTTATGTTTTAGTCTTTTATTTTGTTGCTTCTTGAACAGGTGAATATTCTTCCGCACAAATATACATAATTCCAATATATACATACAGGGCAAGGTTAATATGCCGTGTTTGGTAAAATAGGGCCTGCAACTATCCCGGTTTCGTATGCCCACCAGTACACGTATGCATTTTTTTTGCATTATGAATAGGTCATGAGCATCTGTACTGTCACCCCACAAAATAATGCCGTACCTGAACCACGAGTGGGCATAGGCGTAGTAGGCAGAGAGTGCTGTGGCAAAGTCTGTTGTTTTGCGGAGCGTGAATAACCCATATAGAAACTGGGATATTTTTGTTTTAGTAATAGAAATGTGTGTTTTCCAATTCATGTGCCTGTCTAAAGTAATGCCTAAGAGTTTAAAGTTTGTTACTTGTACTATTTCTTTGTTGTTCAGCTCA
This sequence comes from Epinotia brunnichana, assembly GCA_963854355.1. Taxonomy (NCBI): domain Eukaryota; kingdom Metazoa; phylum Arthropoda; class Insecta; order Lepidoptera; family Tortricidae; genus Epinotia; species Epinotia brunnichana. The sequence goes on from OY977936.1 coordinate 51,214,737, forward strand.
AGTTTCAGAGGCGGTGGCGTCCTTTGATGAGGATAGAATTGAATTAAATTAGTTTTGTTGATGTTAATTGAAAGGTTGTGATCATTCATCCAGTGATTGATTTGGTGCAAGGTTTTTGATAGTACTTCGTTAAAATCGTTATTATTATGAAAGTCAAAAAGGATAGACACGTCATCTGCAAATAAAGTACAATTGGCATCTATTTCTCTGGGAAGATCATTAATATATAATAAGAAAAGTAGGCACCCCAGCACACTTCCTTGTGGAATTGAGCCCCTTAATTCAGTTATGTTAGATCGGACAATATCCAACGTATTAGACGTCGGGTTGACATATTCAACCTGAACGAGCTGCATGCGCTTTTCTAAGTAAGATCTAAACCAGTCGTATGCTATGCCCCTAATTCCCGATCCATATAATTTACTAAGCAGAATCTTGTGTGAGACTTTGTCATATGCTTTTGTGAGATCTAAAAGTAATCCAACAGCAATTCGTTTATTGTTTATGGTATTTAGAATGTTCTGAGTGTAATTACTAACGGCGAGGGCAGTGGAGCAATTTTTTCTAAAACCATATTGGTTGTCATGTAATATATGATTTTTTTCCAGGAAATGGTAGACCCGATTACACATCGATTTTTCAAAAACTTTTGATAGTGTGGAGAGGAGTGCTATTGGCCGATAATTATTTGTATCAAGAGGATTTCCTTTTTTATGTATAGGTTTTATAATTGTTACTTTTAGCTCTTGGGGGAAAACACCCTCATTAAAAGATTGGTTGATTAGCTTACATAGTGGCGGCGCCAGTTCACTAGCACAAAACTTCAATAACGTCGTAGGTATTTCGTCTATTCCGGTGCTATGTGTGTTTTTAAGTCCGCGTACAATTTTGAGTACTTCAAACTCGGAGACTGGCTGAAGATATAACGATTTCTCAAAAGGAGAGCAAACAGGGCGTCCGCGCGGTCCTTTCACGGAACTGTTTTTTCCTGCTAACTTGTTACTTGTGCCATTAAGCCGCAGGTATGGAGTGTGTATAGATAGATGCTGTAATTGCACGCTACGCGTTACATTTGGAAAATAATGAGATGAAATTAAATATCTGGAGACAATATTGGGCAAATCGACCTACTTTTGTTCTAAACTATTAATGGTACAAGTATGGCCTGGAACTCCCAAAATACACCAGATAATGGGGAATGGATGAAAATTTTAATAGAAGTGCCTGATATTTTTTTTGGTGTTAGGAATAACCTTCCTTAACACCAGAAAAAAATTGCAGAATTTTCAGGTGCGTCAATTATTTTTGAAAAATATAAATAGTTTCCTCAGTTACGTTTTGGGTTTAGGACGGCGAATGAGACATTTTCCTTGATTCGTCTCATATTACAAAAAATATCTTAAAAATCCGTGGTAAACTGACACTGGCAATGATATTGACAACTGTAGCAGCTATATTTGTCATTGCCAGGGTCAGATATTCAAAATATTTTTTGTAATATGAGACGAATCAAGGAAAGTTTCTCATTCGCCGTCCTAAACCCAAAACGTATATGAGTAAACTGTTTATATTTTTCAAAATTAATTGACGCACCTGAAAAGTCTGCAATTTTTTTCTGGTGTTAAGGAAGGTTATTCCTAACACCAAAAAAAATCAGGCACTTTTAAAATTTTCATCCATTCCCCATTCATAAACTTCAGCATTAAATTATTTTTTCACCCCACTAGCTCGGAAAAGCCTTTTTGTATGTTTGTTAACTATTGAGAAAATCGCTTTTTATCCACATGTGAAGAAAGTAGACGTGGAACGTTAAAAGTGCTATGACGTAGAACGTTAAAAGTTTATTTTTGTTTTTTGTAGGTATATTTTCTGACATATTTTTGTTTAACTTTGTTTTTTAACTTTTTTAACTTTTTTTTAACGTTTTTTTTTTTACTTTTGTTTTTACTTTTTTATATATATATTTTTTACTTTTTTTAAAACTTTATTTACCTTTTTTTTGTTTTTTTTTTTACTATTTTTTACCCTTTTTCTTATTTTCCTCGCTGTAGTGAGGTGAAAAGATTTGTGTTATACACGGGTGAACAGTTATTTTACGTCTCGTGTGTTGAAACACTCGCAGGTAAAATACAACTTTCCCCCCTTGTATAACAAATAACTATTAAATCTTTTACTTTTCTTACTTTATTTTTGTTTCCAATAAGTAGGTAAATACTAACATATTACATAAGATTTTATTAGCAAAAATATGGATCAGTACCTATGTGTTGATGAATTGGGCTTGCTGAGTGCTAGATGAGGATGGCTGTGCAATTTTAACAACAATAACGAATCGACATGTTAGATTTCCTTCCATTGCATGCAGTGGTGAGAGATTATCTGATTGTGAAGCTTGGGACAAATTTTTATCACTTTGATTTATACAAGAGGACACGATTAGTATATGTCAATATACGGCTGCTCGTAGTAGCTAAAACGAGGGAAATTGGATTTAACCGATCGTTAAGAACTGATAGTTTGCTGCCACCTGCAGGCCCAGCTAGGAATTCCAGCACAAATGAGGTGTCGTTAGATGAGTCGAGGATGCACCTTAAGTTTTTAGGGTTCCGTACTCAAAGAGTAAAACGGGACCCTATTACTAAGACTCCGCTGTCCGTCTGTCTGTCACCAGTTTGTATCTCACTGATACCGTGATAGTTCCAGCTGAAATTTTCACAGATGATGTATTTCTGTTGCCGCTATAACAACAAATATACTAAAAACGCAGAATAAAATAGTTTTTTATAGATAATGGTACGGAACCCTTCGTGCGCGAGTCCGACTCGAACATGGCCGGTTTTTTTATGCACCTTAAGTTGTGTAGGTACATACCAAATTTCAAAACGGGTCCTACCGAGCATGACTAATGTGCTTTGCGACCTGTCATTACGAGAATGCTATTCTTGTCTCGGTGCAAGTGTATGACCGCGGATTACGCACTTCGTTTGCACAATGGAAACATTACTGACATCCACTAAGTAAATAGGTATATGCTCTTGACGCCTAATACCTACCTATTTGAAAAATTTAAATTGCAGGAACTGGTCTGACACAATTCACCCAGCTAATCCTTTTAGGGACATTAGTTCATTTCAGTAATTTGGTTTCGCGACTTTAGCAGATAGAATATTAGAAACAACAAAAAAATGTTGGTTGGACTCATAATCCGCATAAACGGCAAGGCAGCGTACCTCTAGTCCTGTTATTATAAATCTGCTAACTAAGTAATAGACCACAGGAAATATTAGGTCCAACTTCGCAGAATAACGGCGTGATATTTTAATAAACTTTTTGTAACAAATTTTCATCAATTGGCTTTCAATTTGTGCGAAATTCCCCCTTTCCTAGAATAGACTTGTATAAACAAGAATAATTTGAGAAAAATCGTTTTCTCAAAATATCACGTCTCAAACCAATTTCTAATTTATTCTAGGAAAGGAGGAATTTCGCGCAAACGGAAAGCCAATCTATGAAAGTTTATTAAATATATAAGTTTATTAAAATATCACGCCGTTAGCCTGCGAATGTCAAATAACGTTTTGTATGCCGTAAAGTACTTATACGTTTTTGTACGTTTCTACAATAAAATCCCTAAAGATGTTTTAAGTCTGTCACTTACTAAATTTAAGAAAATTGTAAAAGACCGCTTAGTATGTAAGGCCTATTATAGTGTTAAGGAATTTGTAGAAGACAATAACTTCTTTTAAGCCAATAAGTCATTGCTCAGTGAAATTCAATTTTATTCTAGTTTTTAATTTTTATAATTTTTAAGTGACATTTTATTTATTTGACCTTGTTATTTTTGATGTGAACTGTTTTTGGTTCTAATTTTGTGTGGACTGTCAGCCGTTAAATTTTATAATGAATTTTTCAACACACCTGCTCGTAAAGTAGGTCTTATTACAGCGTATTTACACTGATAATGCAGAATATTACCCATGCCGTGCCTTTCACATTACATTATCGCACTAGTGCCTTTTCATTACATATCTTTTTAAATATTAGCAAAATAATGCAGAATATTACCCATGCCGTGACTTTTACATTACATTATCGCACTAGTGCCTTTTCATTACATATCTTTTAACATTTTCATTTTTTATTTATTATTTTTTTTTCCTCGCAAATGTGTTGAAAAACGTCGTATGAAACACGTGAGCATTGGTCATTACACTTCTCGTCTCCATTAAGCCTTCGCCTTCGGCTCAGGCTTAAAAACCGACTCGAGTGTAATGACCAACTTAGCACACTTGTATCATAATGTACTATTTTTTTTGATGCTTATGATTGACTTTTTTGTATCTTATCGTAATCTTTTCCGTGTCTTGTCAACTTTAACTTTTTTTTGTGACGTTTCTTAAGCACTCTTTGAGTCTATTTGAAACAAAATTATTTTGATTTTGATTTTGATATAATTATTAGAATTCTACAATAGTCGCGGGTCGCGGCGCGTACAATAACAATATGTTAGTGCGTGCGAGCACGATGCGGTACGCGAGGCGAGGTGAAGTGTCGCGCGGCGGTCGCTGTCGCTGCGCTGCGCCGGCGCGTCGTTATGGGCTAACCGGAGTTCGCTGGGCCGGCATTGTCACCACCAATAGGCAACCTGTGCCTACGCCGCGCCTTAGGTATTTGCTTTCCGCTACATACGGGAAAACATGGGATCGGCTAGCGTAGCCTACGACCGCAGGCTTAAACTTGGCTGTGAATTGTGAAGTGTTAAGAGTCCGCAGTAAATTCGATTCTCCATACAAACGGAGTTTCTTTCTCATTTTAAAACTACGTGTGGGATTGTAACGAAACTTTGCATATACAATGACATGAGATATATCTATAGTCGTTTTAAAATGAGAGTGTAACTACGTTTGTATGGAGAGTCGAGCTTACAGCGGACATCACGATTACATGGTGGGAACAAAGCGCGCCTTTACATTTTTTTAAGAAATGACTATTAGGGTAACTTGTGCTAAATACTATTTACCTAGCTGCACTACTAGGCACCTAAAATTTATTTTAAGGCAAGCCTATAGTTATATAGGTACCTAGGTACATACTCTAATTTTGACAACTTTTTTTGTTCCGGGTTGCCCATCGAAATTTTTCACGCGCCGCCACGCTGGCTACTGAATATTAAATTTATGATAACAAGTCCATTGATATTTCACAACTCACAAGGAATTGTCCGAATTGTATATTGTATGTAAGTATATTGTGTATTGTAGGTACCTAAATGGAACAGAACAGATAACACATGTATTTAAAACTACAACGGCGAGCTTATCCCTGTGAGGGATTTCTTCCAGCTAACCTTTGAGCAATTGAGTGGAGATGAGATATAGGCAAACCGAGACACATGTACCTATTACAATTAAACTTCTGGAAATTTTTGCCTAAATTAAAAAGAAAAAACAAAAAGAAATTGATCATTGACCATATACATACATAACTACGAATTGTTACGAAAATTGTCAAATTCAAACTGAGAAGGAAATTGGAATTCGGCCTGTAACGCATTAAAAATAATAACATGACGAAGGCTAAACATATAATTATAGTCATGCAGCCTTTTTCGCTGCAAAAGGCACTAAGCCTGTCCGTCCATGTCATCTCGAAAATCTCGATAACTTAAATGGGTATATTCCCAATAAATAACAAGGAATAAAAATAAAAGTTGTGCAGTTTCTCGATCTTTAAGGCGACGATTGGTGTAAAAAGGACCTCTTCAAAAAACTTGGCCAATTAACATGAAGACACAACCGAAGACAATCCAAGTGTGGTTAAAGTTATACCATTATAACTTTGACCTCTTGTACGTATAGTTATCATGAATCTAGGGGTCTGTTCTGCGCGCTGACGAGCGAATGTCTCTGTAAATTACTAAGCTCAAGGCATCAGAGATGACGGGCTGAGAGCAAGGCACAATGGGTTGCATCAGCGGCGCGGATTCGCTTCCTCTCCGTGTGCAAAAATATTCACAAAGTTTACCGACCACACTAAAGACCCACCGTTATAAGTCTGACCTCAAACCACGCGTAGTCGTTACAAATGTAGAGGTCATATCATACAAGGGGATAGCTCCCAATCGACTGCAAAACCTTTCGTGAACGGACAGGCAGACCTCGCCGCGAGTGGGAGATGCCTAATAGTATATAACGCCAGACCACCGACCCCCAGACAAGCACTCATCGCCCAGCTTCAATCATGAAGGTAACAAACATACTAACACACGAATATCATTCGACCGATATTCGTAATTTACTATTCAGGTATCATTAATGTAACGAGTCACCTTCGCTGTGAGATCTGCCTTTCATCTCCGTAAGATTCACTTTCAATTTTTTCGGTGAGATAATATATCACCGCAACAATAACTGAGCATTGCCTTAAAAATTATCTAAGAGTGTGAGAGCATGCTTTTTATGAAGAAACTCTGCTTTTGAATTCTTAATAACGGGTAATGAAAAGTTCTTAAGTAGTTACCTACTGAACGAGAGGCAGCTAATTTCCTTAATTAGTATTCAAACTGAATTTTTAATGCAACACGGAAACATGACTGTTTTTTGGCAGGAAGTTCTTGTGTTGCTCTTTCAAATAAGGTTGAGAATAATTCGCCCTTTACTTTTTATTATTAAGAGTTTATCTCGAAATCAACTACGAATAATTAAAGTTTTTGTTTTTTACTAATGGGCCCCCAATATTTAGATAGTCATCGAATCTACAAATGCTTTCCAAATTTGAAGTGAACCCGATCACTACAAGTGGGTGAAAATAGCAAGATTTCAATACATATTGGGTGACAGTCTTACACAAATCGACCTAGTCCCAAACTAAACAAACCTTCTACTACGGGTAGTTTGTTAGTTATTTACAACTGGAGATATTAATTATGGCCTTACGGCTTGTAAAATTAATGAAGGCCTAATAGAAAACGGCTCCTTAGTATACCCATTCAGAAAATCCCTAAATTGACACTGTGACCTCTGTTTCAGGTATTCGTATGTTTGTTGGCTTTGGCCGTGGTCGCCCACGCCGGGTACATCGGCGGCGGCAGCAGCGGCTGGTCTAGCGGCGGCGGCGGCGGCGGCTGGTCCAACGGCGGGGGCGGCGGTGGCTGGTCCGGCGGCGGCGGCGGCGGCGGCTGGCCAAGCGGCGGCGGTGGCGGCTGGAAATCTGGCGGCGGCGGCGGCGGCGGCTGGTCCGGCGGAAACGGCGGCGGTGGCCGTAAGTTTTCGCCCAAAACCATTAAACCAAATCGCAGGTGTAAATCCAATTAAAAGTGCTAGACACGTTCTAATCCCTTCTACTACATTCTAATGCTTCATGAAAAACGTCATAACAGAAACCAAGCCAAAAAGTTTAAAACATCCAGCCATTTAAAATCTTATTAATTTAAACCTACGCAGCATTAGCCTACCTAAAACACGTGCTTTTTTTTCTTATTATTGCAGAGGTGAAGATCATCAAGATCATCACCAGCGGCGGCGGCGGCGGCGGCGGCGGCGGTTACGGTAAGTAGTACATGTCCATCATCAGCATCATTAATCATACCTAGCTTCCCAATGCTCGGACTAAGGTCCTATAGGTACTTTAACTAAAGTGCTCCTTAGTACATGGAGTGGCACGCTAATTTGTTTCTTGCATAGAAATAGTATGTAGGTAAGGTACCTACCTAAGTACATGGCGGTGGCAGATACCTACTTTAGAAAAACATTAGAGTTCAAGTTTATCCCACTAAGCTGGAAGGTCACACGGCCATCGCTTCCGTAAAAACTAGTGCCTACAATAGCTTGGAAATAGGTAGCTAAATATGATCGAATAAAACGGGATAGGACTATTAGGATTAGGAAGTCGCGCGGACCCCGAGCTCCGAAACAATTGCAATCCAGAAAACGTTAAAGATGATGTGAAGGAATAGGTTGCTCTCAGAACAATTTGCAGAAGCCTTCGCACATAATCAAAATAACACTAAACATAACAAATAGACATTTATGGCACTTAAATAACTTAGAGAACGGTTGTCCGCCAAACGGCAGGTCATCCATTCCCTCGGTGACCTGTGTGTGGTTTCGCAACCACGGCAAATTACTCCGAATACAGAACACATTTACAATTAAACTACCGATGTTTTACGATTTAACGACGATGATTCAAGATTTTACTTATTTGATTTATGTTTAAACCTTGGTATTGATGTTTATTTAAGTATGAACGCAGCAGTTACAACGAAGTTATACTTACCGTCTCGTATCTCTAACTGCGCCAGCGGCACCAAGTAGATACCTAAAGTTTTTCATTATCATCAAAATAGGTACCTACTTACCTACAGTCGAGTTACTGAATTGAACTTACCTCAAACCTTAGATGCATGCATTAAGTATCAATAATGATATCAATTAAATTGAACAGGTGCCAATCGAATTCACTTATATACGATTCGAAACTTTATTGACTATGTCACATGAGATAGAGGTACCTATGCACCTATAGGTATTGTTTGTAGTGTAGATGAGAAGTTATCTTCTTTCTGTCTCGTCATAATTTATAGATACAGTGTATCGCTCAATATTGGTTACTATTAATGTCACATTATTGAACAGGCGGCGGCGGTTGGTCAAGCGGCGGCGGCGGCGGCGGCGGCGGCTGGAAGAGCGGCGGCGGGTCCTCCGGCTGGTCTAGCGGCGGTGGCGGCGGTGGCGGCTGGCCCAGCGGCGGTTCCGGCTGGTCCAGCGGTGGATCCGGGTGGAAGTCTGGCGGCGGCGGCGGTGGCGGTGGCTGGAAGTCCGGTGGCGGATCCTCTGGCTGGTGGTGATCCCCAAACATTCGTAGCTCAATTTTCAATACAGTGATACTTTCATATGAAACAGTTTTATTTATATTTCTACCTCACAAGCTACCTGCGATCCGCTTGACAGTATGTGGTCGCGATTACTTAAGATATGTGGCCAACAAAATGTTGTTTCGCTCGCTATCTAATGTTAATTCGATATGCTGTGCTCTTCCCCCGCGCACGGACCAACTTCTTCTTATAATAACGAATAATTATTTCGGAATTTCAATTATAGTGCTCGCAGGCGTGTACATAACAATAACTATCGCTCTAGAGGGCTGCAAGTCGAAAACCGAATGGTTCCTTTTTTATAGAACCCAAAAAATTAAGCACATAGAAACTTTGTATGAAAAACGTTCTACTCGCTCAGTTTTAATTTCTAGCAACAGGAACTAGTTTCCGAGCCAGATATGGCGGGTTCCATTGTGTACCTAATGAAAAGTTTCATGTTACTCTAGCCATTCGTTAACCAAACTACGTTTCTATGGTGATCGAGGTGTAGGTGGTGTATATAGGTGTCCATTAGGATTAAAATTAAATTAATTAAAAACTATAAATATAAAAATAGTTTAATTTCACTTAAAAATTATTTAAAGCAATACTGAGTTTATTTATTTTTCTTCTTCTTCGCGTTTCGCTTCTTCCTCCTATTGGGGTCGCAGTTCTCCTTGTCTGAGGAGTTGTTGCTGTCAGGGGTGGCTCCGCGGACCCTGGCTCTATTGTTTTGGAAACCAGCTCCATCCAACGCATAGAGGACACCAAATTCCCTGAAGTAAAAAAATAACAAAATATTACTGGCATGGAACTTTGTAGTGCAAAATAAAACTAGAGGGCCTACCGCGAAAGGCATTCGAAGTTTCCCCTCTCTGTCATACTTGTCATTCGTACGTAAGTGAGACAGAGAGGGAAAACTTCGAATGCCGTTCGCGGCAGGCCATCAGGCTTCGGTAACCTCCGGGCGTTGCCAAACCGAATATCACGCAATTTTGTAATTTTACCAAAATGGTGAAAGAAGTATAATAATTAGTGTCCGACCAAAGATTCGGTTTCGGCCAGTTTCGGCCAAAAATCATGTTTCGGTCGTAGTTTCGGTTTCGGCCAAAAAACGGCCGAACCTTACGAAACTGTACTTCGGGTCGCGTTCGGCTAACTTCGGGTGCGCTCGTGCCTACCGGCAATATGGCGTAGCCGGCCACCGGCTCAGTGAAGTGACACTTTATGTGCTTGTTCCCGGAATTATGGTAACTTATATTATAGTAAACCTTGTTTTATTTTATACAACCTTCACGAGTTTCAGGTGTTACATTGTTAATATGTGTATAAAAGCGGTTTTAACAAGTCTACAAAAGGTTCTGTTTCGGCCGAAACTAGAGCCAAACCGAACCTTCGGTTTCGGTTTCGGCAAAATACAAACAAACAACATTTCGGTCGGACACTAATAATAATAGAAAAATATTTAACTAACTTTTCAAGATTTAGATGGGTTTTTAGTATTTTTAATTAAATAAAGTAATATGTTGATCCAAGCTGTTTTTTTTTACTCACACTGACTGACATGACAAAACTAAGGGTTCTGTTTTTGCCATTTTGGCAATTAGATTCTAAAAAAGCGGCCAAATGCGTGTCGGACCACGCACAACAAAGGGTTCCGTAATACCTCTTTTATAATACTTCTTTTTATCCCTTTAATTAAGGGATGACTTCCACGATGAAAAAAAACTATCCTACGAGTATGTCCTTCTCGGGCTCTCAAAACTTCCTCCTAATACATACCTAATTTCATTGAAAAGGTACAATAGACAGACAGAGTTACTTTCGCATTTATAATATGATATTAAGTATGGATATGGATTTATGTATTGTACTCTAAATACGCCATTGATAATCAGTATGCTTGTAATTATGCGTCGTCGTATCGTCATACAAACCTTACGGCAATTAAGGGGGTTCGATTGCCATACAAAACGTTATTTGACATTCGTAGGCTAACGGCGTGATATTTTAAGAAACTTATGTAACAAACTTTCATAAATTGGCTTCCCATTTGCGCCAAATTCCCCCTTTCCTAGAATAAACTTACATAAACTAGATTAATTTGAGAAATTGGTTTGTCACGTGATATTTTGGGAAAACTATTTTTCTCAAATTAATCTAGTTTATACAAGTTTATTCTAGGAAAGGGGGAATTTGGCGCAAATGGGAAGCCAATTGATGAAAGTTTGTTACATAAGTTTGTATCACGCCGTTAGCCTACGAATGTCAAATAACGCTTTGTATGGCAATCGAACCACCTTAAGTCGTTTTCTATAGGGAAAGCAGTTTTTCAGCAATTACTCGAAAACCTTTGAACCAATCTTGTTCAAAACAATTTTCGGTGAACGTATTTAATGAGCAGTATGTCTATAATTTATTGCAAAAATTTCACTTCCACTGTGCGAAAGTTAGAAAGAGGGGGGGGGGACACAATTTTGTGACTTTCGTAGCGATTATCTCTGCTAAAAAATGCTGAGTATAACCTTATAGTTATTTTGAAAGACCTATCGATTGATGTGCCATATATGGACTTAGTGTGAAATATTTTTTTTTGACTTGCAGTTGCAAGTATGGAGTGCCCCCGTAAAAAAAATATTTTTAGTAATTTATTACATAGCTATATAGCGGCCAACAAAATACACCTATACTCCAAATTTCATACAAATACAACTTATAGTTTTCGAGTAAAATACCTGTGACATACGGACGGACAGACGGACATGACGAAACTATAAGGGTTCCGTTTTTGCCATTTTGGCTACGGAACCCTAAAAACGTGGCTAAACTTACTGTTCACTGCTATGGCCGAATTCAGGCAGGACATTGTCCTTCTGGACCCTGTTTCCATCAGACTTGTTTTCTTGCTTTCCCAAAATAACATCAGTACATGAAGTCTTTTGAGAATCAGTCTCTGGCACTTCACCTTCTTTTGTTATGTCCTCAGTAACAAAGTATTCTTTCATTTTAGCAATAAGAGATGTGGTTTCCGTTTGTGCTGGCTGCTGGAAACCCAGGAAGGGTTCTTCCAAATCTGTTTGAACTGCGGTGGAATGTTTTTTACCAGGATTAATATCACCTACACTAATTGTAGCTATGAAACTTTTACTTTCAACAGTAATAGATACAGCACTAGACTTTACATGAGCATTATTAGGTGAACTATCTTGACTATTTAAAGTCTCCTTACATTCGGCACAGCTCTCAAAAAGGTAAGTCTTTTTCAAAAATGGCACATTACATGTTTTCTGTGGTAATTCTTCAGTATCACCTATTACTACCACAGTTTCAGTGATTTCATTAAGGTTGGCTTTAAACACGTCTTCAAGCGCCCACTTATCCTTATCAACTAATTGATCTTGAGTGTCCTCTATAGTAAAGCAGTCCATCTCAGGTTCATTCTCGGGACTAGGCTCTTGTCCACCCACTTTGGATTGGACATGCTTGGTGTCGAATTCTTGCTTCATTCTTTTCGCACCCCATGCTTTCTTGCTATTTCCTTTTTCAAGTGGTTTCATATAGTTCTCTAGACTTCTCTGACTTGTTGCTAACGGAGTCGGTTTTGATCTAGTTCTTTTCCGATTTGATTGCCTGGTTGGTAATTTTGTAACATTTTCTTTTTGTGTGTCTTTTACTATGGAATGTGTTCCCTGCTTGTGATGAGTATTTACTTTCAAATCTGAGAAGGGTGATCGGAGATTTGGACCAAAGGAAGTATTTGGCTGTTTGTTTAACCATTCCTGAACATAACTTTTAGATCTATTCATGATGAACTCCTCTGATGATGTAGTCTCTTCCCCAGGAAATATGGTAGTATTTCTATTTTCTTTGCCCCTCTTAGATACATTCAAGCTCTTTCTCTTATTGAAGTATTTAGCAGGGGCCTGAATACATTCTGGAAATAATTCTTTCTCAACCCTTAATTTTTCAGATGTCCTCTGTTTCTGGTACTCTAAAATTTGTATAAATGATTAATTAATATTGAGTTTCTGGGAACTTGAGTTTGTCATACTAACTTTATATTTTTGACTACTTGCTTCTTACTGAAGGAAAAATGTAAAGAAATCTGCATAAACCTGCAGATCTATACAGATTGAGGTTCAAAACTGTATGTGAATTTGCTAACACACACTGGTCAAGTATAAATAATGTATGCTAATAGCGGTAAAAATGCACTTTGTCAACCCACGATTTTGGGGAGGGGAGGGGGGTGGGAGGGCTACCCCCAATTACCATCCCCACCTCCAGGAACCCCATGGTTATGTAGATATCCTTGGTTAAAGTTTTGATGTAAGAAAATAACACGCAAATTGTAATGTCAGATATCAAAGTTGTCATTTTACGTCCCGTTAACCATTGAGGCGTATTTGTACTATCCGTAAAGTCGGTTCTGGCCCTTCGTCGGCCGTTGCCGCGGCACGCTCGCTTCAGTCGCTAGGCTCGCGCGCTTTAGGGTCGCAGTTCAACCTAACACTCCTCCTTGCTTCGCTCGTCGTCGTACCTACACCGACTTGCCTTAGTACTCTAATAATAGGTAGGTAATCATACTAATTACGGGGAAAAAAGTGGTGTAATTAGGACGATAGTGCACAAATCATACAGTTATAATTTCAATGACAAATAAAATGTAATTAGTATGACTGTGAACTAGGGTATCTATATGATGTACAGAGTTAAAAAACATGACACAACATTTAATTTTGCGTGTTCAATTTTCCAATTTGTATGAAAAAAAATAACTTTGAAAAATTATATCTCATAAACCGTAACTTTCCTGGAACTGAAATTTCGAAAAATAGCTTCACATTTATGAGTACTATTTACAAAAAAAATATGAACACCCAAAGCGTGGGTCGACAAAGTGCATTTTATCCCTAATAGCTTTCATCCATAGGAGAAGGGATGAATAGAGAAATGAAATATATAAACATTATAAAAATTACTTACCAGCAATTTTAAAAGTATCCTGCAAAGCTGGCAGTTCTGAGGAGTTTTCGGCCTTAGCATGAGGGCCATCAAATAGAGATCGGCCGGAACTTGGTTCCATTAACAGCTCACAAGGCGGGCACTGTCCCGTCGCCACGCAATGAGCGCAACCCGAGTGACCGCAGCCGAATCTCACGCGACCATCCGCTTTATCACTGTAGAATAACCTCTATTATATATAACAATCCATATGTTCATCTATAATATATTTACAGGTACATTGAAAATAAAAATAAAACTTTTCGCGAATTATATTGCGTCTTACCAAAGACCGCAGCGATTGCACTCTTCTTGTGCAGCAAGATGTTTACGGAAAGATTTCAGCATAGTAGAAGTTTTATTGCATGAATAGATAATAATGATACCTGTGTGCACATTAATATTTCACTCAAATATTCTTCTAACATGTTAAAATAAATAAATATTTATTCAATAGGCAGCTTTCACCAAAAGCTCAAATTGACAGTTAGGCTGGTTGGGTCTGGGATTAGTCTGAGGGTCTGGGTGACGTGACATCACGTGACATGCATGACAGTGCGGGTGCGGTGACACTGGTGACAGATAGCCTCACTATTGACAGCTAAATTTTTTAATGCATTCGATCTAAATTTACCGTTGATAACCCAGTGCAAATTTTTATCATACAGAATGTGATAATATTTAATACTAGCTACCCGCGCGGCTCCGCCGCGTATACAAAGAATCTAGGCGGAGCGAAGGTATAAAAATATAGCACATATAGGTACTTAATCCTGTAGGTCCATCATTACATAGTATAAAACAAAGTCGCTTCCCGCTGTCTGTCTGTCCCTATGTATGCTTAGATCTTTAAAACTACGCAACGGACATTAATGCGGTTTCTGTCTGTCTGTCTGTCCGTCCGTATGTCACAGCCACTTTTTTCCGAAACTATAAGAGCTATAATGTTGAAACTTGGTATAGTTGTTATTTTCTAAGCCGTCCGTTCCGCACTAAAGAACGCCGCACTGCAGAACGGACGGCTTAGAAAATAACAACTTTATAAGTAGATGTACTTTGTGAACATCGAAAAAAACAATAAGTTTTTTTTTTTTTTTCCGTGTTGTGGCTTTTTGCCAAAACAATAAGTTTTGGGTGTCCCCATACTCAGAAATGAAACTTAAAATTTTTATTTTTTTTTTCATCATTGTGGTATCTATGGATAGATCTTCAAAAATGATATTGAGGTTTCTATCATCATTTTTTTCTAAACTGAATAGTTTGCGCGAGAGACACTTCCAAAGTGGTAAAATGTGTCCCCCCCCCCCCCCTGTTACTTCTAAAATAAGAGAATAATAATAATAATAATATAATAATATAATAATAATAATATTTTTTTTTGCGGACAATCTTACACAAATCAACCTAGTCCCAAACTAAGCAAAGCATGTACTATGGGTACTAGACGTCGATATAGATACTTACTTATATAGAGAAATAAATACTTAAATACATAGAAAACATCCATGACTCAGGAACAAATATTCGTGCTCATCACACAAATAAATGCCCGTACCGGGATTCGAACCCAGGACCTCTTGCTTCGTAGGCAGGGTCACTACCAACTAGGCTAAAGCGGTCGTCTTTGATAAAACTAAAAAAAATATATGATGTACATTACCATGCAAACTTCCACCGAAAATTGGTTTGAACGAGATCTAGTAAGTAGTTTTTTTTTAATACGTCATAAATCGTAAACCGCAATTTATTTTACGGAACCCTTCATGTGCGAGTCCGACTCGCACTTGGCCGCTTTTTTAGAATAGGATGGGTATAGTTTCTGAGATTACTCCCAACATAAAAACTTAAATTTCACAGACATTACACATTTTTATTATTAGTATCAGCACAGATCAAAGAATATTGAATCGGGGACCGTTAATGGTTTAAAATAATATTTTACCGGTTAAGTTGCATTTGACTATTTATACCGCTAAATAGTTAAATACTAATTTACGTTTCCAAGTATTTAAGACATATCGGTTTGACAGGTCGACAACGTTGCCAATGGGAGTCTCCGGCATCCGAAACGAAAATTTTATAATCGAGTTTCGTTATTTACATCTTTATGTAGGTACCTACTGGAAATTAGGCGAGCCTATCGGCGCCTACGGCATTGTGCTAAGTAAGGTTAAAAAAGCCGTCTATGGAGTCCATGACAATAAATGGATTTAATTAAACCTCATTCTTCTCCCAACATCTCGAATATGGCAAAATAAGTTAGTATATAAACTTTTATGAAGTAAAAAAATGTATGGCAAATAATACTGACGTCTCCATGTCAATAAAAAAATGAATCCACGAGACCAAAGACAATTTATTATCAATTTTGTTAATTTCTTAGTGGTGTGTAGCCATATGTGGCCGACTCAACATTTATAATTTCTTATGCTGAAGAACTTACTGCAGGTTTGATTTCAATTCTTGTTTATAATTTATCATTGTCATCTCAAGTCAAAACAGGAGTTACGCCACGTGATGTCACGCAGCCAAAGACACGTGGTCAGCGCACAGTAGTTTCTTAAATTTTATTTTAGAACTAGTACCTTACCGATAAAAAATGAAAAAACGAAGACCTTATTGCAAATTTGCAGCATGAGACGAATCGAATGACATATCATTTATCAAAATCGGACCATAGGACCGATTTTTGACTTTCGAGCGCTCGAAAATTTAATAAAAGTAAATACGATTCTAGTGTCAAAATTGCAGGCACTTACTTTCTGCCGATATAATTATATAATTAAATACGAGTGGTAAACACCACTCGTTTTTAAATTATGATGTCTATTTCAAAATAGAATTCATTTATGACCGTTTTCGAGTGAAAGAGTCGAGCGCTCGAAAGTCAAAAATCAGTCCCCATAACTGCGAAAGGCATTCGAAGTTTCCCCTCTCTGTCATACTTACGAGTTCGTACATAAGTGCGACAGAGAGGGAACACTTCGAATGCCGTTCGCGGTAGGCCCTCTGATGGCATGTACAAAAATCGCCCTCGCGTAATAATAATATAGATTAGCAAACGTAGAGCCTCTTGATAATATTGGTATAGAGGTCGCGGGTTCAAATCCCGCTCGTAGCGAATAATTTTTCAATTTTCCTCTAATCGAAACATAATATTGGAAAACATCTGAATTTAATCGTTTTTGGTCGTTTGAACGTCCAAAATGTTACTTCCATAGAGGTAGAATAGATAGAGCCCACACATACACACATGAGTGACAAAGATGTATGCATAGGCAATACTCATTGAGATAAATACATGGAGAGGCCCTATTCTACTATAGATACATTTATGTTATGCAAATATACATGAAATCTACATAGAAGGTCAAAAACACAACTTATCTCTTTCTTTCCAACTTTCGATAGCGTATGGTGAAAGAGATAGCATGATATTACGTTGCTCTTACTTCCGATACTAGCAACAGACATTACAGCCGCGTGCCATGCGCCATTTTATGCGCCAAATGTCTTTGTAGTACATGCGCTGTCAAGTGGTAAACAACTCAGAGTTAAAATCGTAATTTTCCGTATTAAAATAGTTTTTTTGGACTTGGTTTTGTGTAGTGAACACATATAGATGTGAACGCAAAATGCCTGCGTGCTCAATAAAGCAATGTGGTGCACGGAAATCAAGTAATCAACCGAATTTGACCATTCATAGGTTAGTAGCCGTTTTTCTTTGTTAACTGCCAGTATATCGCACTATCCGCCAAATAATAGTCAGTTTTGAAATGGATTTATCGTTCCCAACAAGAAAATACTCGTTTCGCTATATTTACAGCATTTTTATTAGCATTTAAATCATACATCTTATTTTGACTAGTGCTGCGCTCTGATATCGACAACTTGCTATTAAATTAAAGACTATGTGAGTAATTTTATGATGTTATTTCAGATCAATCCGTTGACAGGAAGAGGGTGAAATTTCAATTACTAAATTTGACCCAAGAAACAAGAATAAATAATAAAAACAAACGTGGTGAGCTAAATAAAAGCTTGTAAAAATACCATTGTTTTATTCACTTCTGCACCATTTATATAGTAATCATAGTATACACAGTGGGCTGGGCCTGAATAACCCGACAGATTTTAATTGTATTTCTGACCATATTGGAAGGGTCCACGACAAGAACATGTCTACTCAATTTTTTTTTTCAAAATGAGTTTCTAATGTCAAAATGCTGAGCTCGTTATGAAAACTTGACATTAAAACCTGAATTTGAAAAAAAAGTGACTACACCTGTTCTTACCGTGTCATTCACACTATAGGCAGCTGCGACCTTATCGGTTGTACCAATAAAATGCAATGTTGGTAAAACACTTCACAAATAATATAGTTACGGTAATAGAGTAGTGTACTTGGATATTATTATTCGTCTCGGTCAGTTTCAATTACAGTGAAAACTCAAATATTGATGTCGATATTTTTCAAAGTCCAAGTTGATATCGATAATTGTCTCTAATCGATGACAACCCTACAGCCACGAATTGACAGGCCGCCATATTATGCGCCAGGATTAGGTATACACGCTCATTTCGTAGGTATTTCGTGTCCATATAGTTTAATTAGTCTGAGGCAATACTGCAAGTGGACACGACGAGATACAGTGTCATATTTTCTGTCCCTCATCGCGTATACGGATATTTTGTTTGCCACCAGCTTGTTTGCCACCACACCTGTCAAAAATTGTACTGAAACTGACACTACTATGACGTCACCGATATAATCGGACTAAATTATAAATGGCATTAGACGTCAAGAGTGTATTAGCTTCTGATACTTTTTAATTTAGTATGGTTAAATTACCATCGTCCCTTTTGGGTATACGCTAGGGCGCCATCTATATATCCTCTATCTACGGTTACTTCTAAGCAAAGATAATATAACCTAATGCCTAGTTTACACTATGCCGAAGTGAGCAGGGAAGTGTGGGCAGAATGGGCGTAAAATGCGATATTACGCCCGTTCTGCTCACTTCGGCATAGTGTAAGCGTAGTAGGTATAAGAGACGGGACTTCTGTTAGGAGGGTAGGCGCGTCAATGAAACAAGACGATCGGGTATAGACTGATGTATTGTATAGATACCGTGCATTATACATAACACTTTTCCCCCTTAATTTTTAACTAAAATTAACACTAACTTATCTGCATATCTACACAGTTGGCTACTGGCATGAAATTTACATTTTAAGCATCAATTTTACGAGCATTTAAGACTTAAACCTATACCTAAAATAGTTGTTTCTTTATATAATTCAGGGTCATTGGGTCAACAGCTGTTGTATTGAGTCATGAACCGGAACACATTTACATGTAGGTAAAACGAATATCCACCTTAGAAAAAATAGTGTAAGGTTGCGTTTCATATGATACTTATTGAGTAATGAAAAGAAATTACTCTAATGAGTTAAATACAACAAAATCGGGTGACCGAGTCCATTTATTACAATTAAGACCCCATGTGCACGATGTAAAGTTTAAATTAGAAAATTTGTGACATACTATATTTTCGAACTATTTATAACAATATACTAGGTTGATACTAGTTAGACTTTTCTTAACTAAATGTGTTTACAATATAAGTACTTACTTATGATCCTTTAAGGTTTCTTTATTTTTTTATTTTTTTACTATGTAGGTAGGTATTTATGTAGCAAACTTTATACAACCACCTCGATTGTAAGTAAGTATCTTATCTAATAACTACGATGTGCATAAAAATAATGAGAGTAAAGACTGCTGGGCTAAGCGTTACGTAACCTTTCTAGGCATTTTAAAGCCTCTTTCCTGCGTAAACGAGGACTACGATCCGGCGCTGGTGAAGTTTGTCTAGGCGAGCCAGGGGAAGGTCCTGGCGTCGCGGGCCCCGCCGCGTGACCCGCCATGCTGTCATAAAACTCGTCAATGTCTGTATCGTCTGCCTTGTTTACGGGTGACGACCGCGACGGCTGTGGAGACTCCGATGAGTCATTAAACACCTGGCTAAGCGAATGACGCGATTTCGTTTGACTACGAACGTTTGCTTTATTCGTTAAAATCTGGTCAACATGACGTTTATGAGTGCGCCCATCACTCGCTTTGACCTCGTATGATACGGAACTTGACCTTTTTATTACGACGCCTTCCTGCCATTTACGCCCCGTCTTAGAATAATCTCTAAATAAAATTTCATCCCCTGGATGCGCTTGGCGCAGGGCGCCCGCGCGGCGCTGCTCGTGAGAGAGCTGCGCGTCGCGCACTGCGTCCGTGGCGTCCGGACGCAACAAATCCAGCCGCCCGCGCAGCCGTCGGCTCATCATCATGACTGCTGGTTCCCGACCAGTCGTAGCTTGCTCTGTATTTCTGTAGGTGAAGAGAAACCTGCTGAGTGCCGTATTTGGGTCTTCGTTTTCGACTTGTGCCTTTTTGAGGACACGTTTAATTGAGCGCACAGCATTTTCTGCGGCCCCATTGCTAGCCGGGTGGTACGGTGCTATCAAGGTGTGCTTAATACCATTCCGAATCAAATATGAAGCAAATTCAGATGACGAAAACGGAGGCCCATTGTCGCTCACTATTCTCTGAGGCAAACCAAAACGCGCAAACATTTGTCGCAAATTACCAATAACCACTTGCGCTGAAGTGGTTTTTACCTTCTCGGCTTCAATCCACTTGGAGTGCGCATCTATGACCACTAAATAGTAGTCATTGCAAAAGGGACCTAAAAAATCGACATGCAGGCGGGACCAGACCTGAGGCGGCCACGACCACGAGTGCAGCGGTGCCACTGGCGCAACGGGCCGCTGCGAGCGGCACGCCAGACACTCATGCGCCACGCGCTCAATATCTGTGTCCAAATTCTCCCACCATACGTAGTTGCGGGAAATTTGCTTCATTTTCACGATACCCGGGTGCCCCTCGTGAATCTCCTTTAAGACCCTCTCTCGTAAGGGTTTAGGAATACGGTATCCCCATACCAGGCACCCTTGCTCGATGTGCAAGCTTTCTTTCCGGTTGAAATATTGTTTCTCAATTTCTTCACAAGCATTGGAGGGCCAACCAAACATGACGTATCCATACATTCTAGACAATAAAGGGTCTTTCGACGTCTCAGTTTTCACGTCCTTGAAACTGAGTGGAAAGTTGTCCTCTATAAAATGAAGGTAACTAAACTCTTCCCGACAGTTCACTCTAAATATTTCTTCCGTCGATCCTAGAGGAAGCCGAGAAAGTGCATCCGCGAAACAATTTTGAGTAGACCTTACAAACTGTATTTCGAAATCGTAAGCGGCTAATTTGACAGCGTAACGTTGCAAACGGCTAGCGGCCGTCACCGGTATACCTTTATGTTTGCCAAATATATAACTCAAAGGGTGATGGTCGCTGCGCAATACAAAATTCTTACCATACAAATAATGGTGATGTCTGGTCACTCCAAACACGATAGCCAACGCCTCCTTATCCAACTGTGAATAGTTGAGTTCGGCGGCGTTGAGCGTGCGCGAGGCGCAGCACACGGGGCGCTCGCAGCCGTCGGCGCCACGCTGAGTGAGCGCCGCGCCCAGTCCGTAGCTGCTGCTGTCCACTGACAAGATCAGAGGGCGCGACGGATCGTAGTGAGCTAAAACAGGAGCGCTGCCTAAAACCTTTTTTATTTCGCGGAATGCCCTTTCGCAGTCGTTACTCCATTCCCATTTAGTATTTTTCTTTAATAGATTGTACAGCGGTTTCAAGGTATCACTCATATTTACGCAAAATTTTGCGTAGAAATTTATAAGTCCAATAAAACTTCTCAATTGTGTTACGTTAGTAGGGGCGGGCGCTGCTACTATGGCATCAATTTTTCTTTCGTCTGTGTGCAAACCGAATTTATCTATTTTATATCCAAGATATGTGACGCTATTTTGAAAGAACTCACATTTACTAAAATTGATTCTTAACCCGTTATTTTTCAGCCGTTGTAGCACCGCCCTTAAATTTGCCAGATGGGTTGGTTGGTCCTTGCCAGTGACACAAATATCGTCGGCAAACACAGCCGTTGACGGCAGCCCACTCAAAGTCTCTTCCATTATTTTCTGGAAATTTTCTGGAATACATTTTATTCCATACGGGACTCGATTATACACGAAAGTACCTATATGTGTGGTCACTGCTGTCATCGGCTGTGATTGTTTATCTAATAAACATTGTTGGAAGGCATTGGACAAGTCTAATTTGGTGAACTGCTCGCCGCCACCCAGTGCCGTGAACAGGTCCTCGATCCGCGGCATCGGGTAGTGGTAATCTTTTAACAATGGATTTATAGTGATTTTGTAATCACCGCACAATCTGATAGATCCATTTGGTTTGACCACCGGCACGATAGGCGTGCCGTAGTCGGACCGTTCCACTTTATAGATGACCCCCTCCCGCTGCAGCCGGTCGAGCTCGCGCTCCACGGGCTCGCGCAGCGCGAGCGGTAGCGAGCGCGCCTTCACAAACACCGGCGTCTTATCTTTTAAGTGCAAACACAGTTCCGATTTAAATGTGCCCAACCCACCTGCAAAAACCTCCGGAAACTCATTTTTTAAGGATCTCGCCATTGAATCGTCTTCGACAATATTATGACAATTGACTGACATATTTAACTTTTTAATCCATGTTCGACCCATCAATGGCGGTCCCCCGTTTTCAATAACATACAAATTTAGTATTTCCGATCTGTTGCCACAAGCAACGCTGACGCTTATGTAGCCTAATGTTTGGATGACGTCACCAGTATACGATCTAAGTGTAAGCTGCTTACTTTGAATAGGCAATTTATGAAAATGTTGGTCATAAAAATACTTTGATATAGCTGAAATTTTGCTTCCCGTGTCAACCTCAAAATTACAGGTTACATTTTCAACCTTCAAAGATGCATGGTAGGGGCCGTCACCCTCACTGCTAACTACTAAATTATAAAACGGACAGTCGTCACTGGCATCGCTATCATCGGGATTATTGAAATATAACTGACCTCTCGACATCTTCTTTCCAGTTGTACTACTAACTGCACTTTTTACTTTACACATTACCTTTAAGTGCCCTTTTTGTCCGCAATTGTCACACGTATAATTCTTGAACCGACACCTGCCATCAGCATGCCCCGCCTTGCCGCAGCGCCCGCATGCGCGCTGCCGAGAATCGGCGCGCGCGGCGGCAGCGCCGGCGCCCATGCCCGAGCCGAACCGATGCAAGCCGTCGTCCCCTAGAGCGGACTGTGTGGCCGTCCGCGCTGCGCCCGCGGCCCGCGGCGCGCACGCGGTCGCCGCGTGTCGCTCCGCCGCCTCCAGCGCCAGCGCCAGTTCCACAGCGCGCTTGTAGTCTATATTTTGCTCAGCAAATATCCTGGATCTCATGTCTTCATTGAACAGCCCCGACACGAACTGGTCACGAAGATTTATCTCGAGACACGCGTTAAAATTGCACGTTTTTGCTAAATGTTTAAGTGCTTGGAGGTAATCTCGAACACTTTCTCCTTGTCGCTGTATTCGCTGTCGAAACACGTGCCTCTCCGCTATCTCGGACCTCTGAGGTTCGAGATGTTCCTTGACCAGTCTCACAAGCTCCTCGAATGTTCTCGTTTCCGGATTAGCCGGAGAACACAGGTCGCACATTAACTCGTAACATTCCGGGCCGATAACAGTCACTAACGTAGCTACTTTTAAGCTATTGTCTATAGAATTTACTTTTATATATTGTTCAACACGTCTCACATACGCGTCCCAATTATCACTAGTGATATTAAAACACTCAATACGTCCAAACGGCATTTTTTTAGGTTTAATCACGCACGCGTCGATCAAATGTAATAAGTATTTTTATTCTCGTTCGCCAGTGTTAGGAGGGTAGGCGCGTCAATGAAACAAGACGATCGGGTATAGACTGATGTATTGTATAGATACCGTGCATTATACATAACATATAAATTATACATGTGCTTCGAACTAGGTTTTGGATGACAGTGACATTGTCATTTGATTTTGACATGACAACTCATTCATAATTTAGCTAATTTGAAATACCACAATACAAATAAAAATAAACGTCTAATGATAATGAGGAAGCAGAATAACCAACCTAACGAACGAGGACGATAGTAGGGTTGTAGTACTTAACGTTATTGATATCGATACTATTAGAACCCAGCGTTATCGATATCGATAAATTATGATTAAGCCCCTGCTAGACGGTTGCCAACACGCCCCTCCAACCGGGCAACCTTGGTCCGCACCGACTGTGTAGACAGTTATTTGAAGCTAAATTTCATACTACAGCGGTCGGTGCAAACCAAGGTCGCTCGGTTGGAGGCGCGTGTTGGCGACCGTCTAGCAGGGGCTTAAGGGACGTCGTTAGGTCCACTGCTTGAACAGAAAATTGCTTTACAAAATCTGACACTAATCCGATTTATGAAATAATAAAAGGAGAACATATATTTCATACAGTTTATTTCACAATAATTACATTTCGTCAAGAGCATTGTTTGTTTGACACATGTTTTCTCGTGAAGTTATAATATCCATGGTAACCGGCCAAAGTCACCATGACAAAATGACAGAAAGAGAAAGAACGGAAGTAGGAGATATCATGAGTCCGCCATAGCAAAAGCACAGATACAAAACTTGTCACTTGTCAGAACTTGTCAGATTTACTTCTTTCGCTTAAAGCCTGCATCACACTGGCGCGGCCTGCGGTGGCGGACCATAGTAAATTTGACAGCTAATGACAATGTTTTCCAAGTTTTCTATTTTTGTTTGGCCGCGGCGGACCATAGAAAACTTGTCATTAGCTGTCAAAGTTACTATGGTCCGCCACCGCATGCCGCGCCAGTGTGTTGCATGCCTTACTTCTCTTGTGAGAAGTAAGGTAGAGTTAGATTTTGGCGGTAAATGATTGTTCATTTACCGCCAAAATCTAACGTATGCTCATTTATTTTATAACTAAAAATGTTGCCAGCTATTTAATATAAAGGTACGTTCACACAAACTTACCACAGGTTCGCGATGATCCGCGACAGCGAGCCCGTGACGGGCCGTGTTGTCTGTTTAGAATAGTTGAAGTGAAACTCGTTATTGGTCAATCGCCTCAGTTTTGCTAATTTAGACCTGTAAAATGATAAGTCGTAGGTTCGTGGAATTAAAATTCTATGCGTTCTAATTAAAAAGAGACGCATATATAGTATATCTCGCCGCGACACAGGTCGCGGGCCGTCCTGTGATAGTTGTGCAGCAAGGAGCACGTCTCTTTCTAAGTCTTCTAATAAGAGAGAGAAGGATAGTGCGAAAAAAATCGAGAGAGCTCGCGCGGCGTCTTGTGCTAACCGTGCTGAAGGGAGACATGAGCGCTGCCAACCTTTATTTATATACTTGAGAATTCGCAGTATTGGGGCATTTTTTTTATTTCTCTTGTACCTTGATGTTTTTGGCTTGTCTAGTGCCTTTCATCATCATTGTCAGCCCGTAATCGCCCACTGCTGAGGGCCTACCGCGAAAGGCATTCGAAGTTTCCCCTCTCTGTCATACTTACGAGTTCGTAAATAAGTGCGACACAGAGGGAAAACTTCGAATGCCGTTCGCGGTAGGCCCTCTGAGCATAGGCCTCTCTTCGAGTACGCCACCCGTCCCTATCGAGCTAATCTTATCCAGAAGTGACCCGCGATCTTCCTAATATCGTCCACGTACCCATCGAGCTGGTGGACGGCCGACGCTCCTTTTACCAGAAGTGGCCACCAATCTGACACCTTTTTGGTCCACCTACCATCATTCTGCCTGGCAAGGTGTACTTACTGCCCAGCTCCACTTGTGTTTGGTAATGGTATCTCCAGTGCCTTTGACACCCTACAAATACGAAACACGTTGAAAAATTGTACTTGTAGTAATTTTAAAAAGTCAATAATATATCTAAATCGTATAAAAACCCAAAAAACTTCAAGTATCGATTCGAAGTATTAGGACTTGTATATTGTGCCTGGAAATACTTGTTTACACCGCTACTATGCACTCACTTAGTTACCAATCAATTTAGACGACAAGACGGCTCTGTCCTAAGGTATTTGAATCGAACAACCGTTATCTAGTTTATACTAGTGACAGCGCCATCTAGCGGTCCACAAAAGCTTAATCGTCTTGAACATACTCCCGCCTAAATGACTGAAGGTCATTTGTTAAACAAAATAAACATAACACAACGGACTGTACTTGCACTTCACTAAGATAAAATGTATATATTTTGTCCACTATTAACACTATTTGTCCACGTCACTTAATAAAGGACACAATTTTGAAATTGCGCGTGTCAACACTCCTGAGGCGCCGTATATCCTATGTTCGGGTAAGTTGGTCTTTTCTAGGGTATTTCTTTTTAACTCGTCCCATAGGCCAACTATCAGGGGGGAATCTTTGGTCCTCTATAATGACTAAGTCTCCTTCTTCAAACTCTTGTTTAGATTGCCTCCACTTAGGTCTTTGTTGCATTTGTGTTACTGCATGATGAGGTAGGTATACACCTTCTTTTGTTTCTCCGTTTCCTATCTTCTTCATGTGGTTGAGTGTGACGTACTCCTGTAAAACCTTGTTGTACTCTTTCAATAAATCTGGTTTACTCTTAAGTCTGTTCTCTGTTGACTTCCAGCGGCTCAATGCTATCTCTCGGCTGTTACATGGTAGGATCGGTGGCTCGTGTCTAAATGGCAGGTCTACTATGTAACGTCCGTCGGCGTTTCTCGTGGTAGTTTTCTGGTACAAATCTTCGACTTTAATCTCTTCAGCTGTGAGTCTATGTGTCTCTTCCTCTATTGTCTCTATCTCCCAGAACTTCTTTAAAGTATGGTTTAAATCTACATTTAAATGCATGCTGATGGATGATTTCTCTTCTTGGTCTCTCTCTGCCTCGACTGTGATCTTTCCTGATATTATCCACCCCAGGTGCGTGTGTAGTGCTATGGGAGAGCCTGGAAAGCCCTTGATCAGGCCAGGCTGAATCATCTCGTTGTACACTTCTACTCCGAGCAACACGTCGATGGGTCCTGGTTGGTAATAAGTCGGGTCAGCTAGCTGTAGATCTCTCAGATGTACCCAGTTCTCAATAATTAGTTTCTCTGAAGGCATTATGCTTGTGACTCGCTTTACTAGGTAGGTGGTAATTTCCATTTTCTTTTCCGGATTGTATCGTGAGGAAATTTCGATATCTGCTGCAAATCTGATGGGAGTGCTCATCTGGCCAAGACCAGATACGTGTCCATCCACTTGTTTTTTCTTCAGCCCCATAGTTTGCGCTGCAGACTCACTGATGAAAGACTCTTGAGAACACGGGTCTAATAAAGCTCTCAGTTCAAATTCTCTGCCCTGTTCATTGATCACGTTAATCCAGGCTGTGGACAACAATGCCGTCATGCTTCCTGTGGTAAGGTGGGTAACAATCTCTCTCTCGCGTTTTGTGTCTTGTTTTGTTTCTCTATCTCGTTTAGTTACTTGAATCTTGTTCTCTCTCTCTTGTTTTACGTCTTCCTTGTTTTCTTTCTCGTGGGATTGGTACGGTGTGTTTCTGTGCAATAGTGAGTGGTGTCTTCTTCCGCACTTCTGACATGAGGATCTGCTCTTACATAATTTGACTGGATGCCCAGGAATCAGGCAGTTAAAGCACAGTTGGTTGTTTTGTATGAAATCTGTTTTGTTCTCTAGTGTCAGTTCTTGAAATTCTCTACATTGATACAAATAATGGTTGTGCTTGCAGAATGCACACTTGACCACTGGTTCAACGTGAAATGTTCTGGACTCGACGGTGAAGTGAGGTTCTCTCTGGGCGCTTCTGGAAGTACTCTTGTACATGTTCATGTTCGTAGATTGGGTAGGCTGCATCATCTCTAAAACTCTGAATCTCTTCTCTAAAAACTTCTTAAACATGTACAGTGTTGGTATATCTGAAATGTTAAGAGTACTTGCTTCTTCCTCCCACTCTTTGTGTGTTTCGGTATCTAGCTTCTCCACGGTTATGTAAATGATTAGCGTATCCCATGAACCGGTGCTAATGTTTTGAACCTTCAACTTGTTTAAACACTCCATAGTATTATCTAATATCTCTCGAATCTCTTTAGCTGTACCGTTGTGTATTTTCTTTTGGTTCATCAACTTGCTCAAGATTGTGTTTACAATGACTCTCTTGTTGTTGTATCTATTCTGTAGTGTGAGCCATGCAATTTCGTAGTTGTTTTCTGTGACTGCTAGATGATCCAATAACTGTGCGGGTTCTCCAGATAAATAGCTCTTCAGGTAATGCATCTTCTGAACGCTGCTCAGGTTTTGCTTACTGTGGATGAGTGATGCGAACATGTCATGAAATGATGTCCACTCTTGATAGCTGCCCGTAAACTTTGGAATATCGATCTTCGGAAGACGCACATCATCACTAGCACTAGTTCCTGGCATCAGATTCAGACTCGTTCTATTCGTGCCGGATACGGAACCTTCTAGCATATCTGTCATCTCTGCTTTCAAGTCGATGTACATTTCTTCACATGCGGAATACACGTCTTCTTTAAAATATTCGAAGGCTACTTTATCTTCCGGCTTCGCTATTCTAATCAACGTTCTATTGTTTGCTGAGAATTGCTTCCAATAATCTTCCAAAGATTATTTTCTCGTTTTGACATATCCTCTTGTCAATCTAGATTTTGGGCTTTTCTTGAAGTTTATTTGTGCTTTTAGTATCATGGAACACGTATTCTCTTGCTCTGCAATTAAACTTTTCAATTCTTCCGACATCTTGAAGCTTCCAAAAATACGAGTATCAAACACAAGAAAAATCGAGAGAAAATTTCAATGTCTTTTCGTCTATTCTATTAGATAATTTTTTTTTGACAAGTCCCGTTAGTCACTGTCACTTGCTCTTTACAAGTGTTTTAGCTATTCCCGAATTTTCTAAGTCCATAGAATAAATCTTTAAAATTTTACAAGTGTTTTTTTTGCACGAAATTTTCTAAGTCCACTGAATAAGATTTTGAAATTTCACAAGTCTCTGAACTATCCAACACTTCACTTCGATTTTAGTCTCTACTGCTAACACTTAAAGATTCACTTTACAGTTCACTATCAATGTCACTTACTACACTTCACTTATGCTTTCGAAGGACCACTTTGTTTACACCGTTACTATGCACTCACTTAGTTACCAATCAATTTAGACGACAAGACGGCTCTGTCCTAAGGTATTTGAATCGAACAACCGTTATCTAGTTTATACTAGTGACAGCGCCATCTAGCGGTCCACAAAAGCTTAATCGTCTTGAACAATACTTGTTTCTGATAGTGGAAAACATGAATTTTCTTAAATCAACCTTATATTTATCTCGCTGAAGTATTTAATAAACTAAAATTAATCTTGTCCAGTGATTTTGGAAAAGTGGACATTTTGTGGGAAGGAGGTATTTTTATTACCAAATTAGGTGTTTATGTTGATCTAGCGTCACATATCGTTACGTAACATCATTCGTGTTGTTTACAAACTGTCAGTAGTGGCTAGAAATCGCAGGCGAACGGTGCACCGCGGTGCGCCGAGTGGTGGTCCCAAAAAATAGAGTCCGGGTCCGTTACGAGATTACGAAGGTTCCTATTATTTTTCTGCTAATGCAGAAATTATCTTAATCTGTCATTATCATTCATTAATCATTATCATTAACCATGATTTCAGTAAAATACTATTACAATTGTTAAAAACAGTATATTAAACACGTGTTTTAATCGGCGAAGTATTCGTTCCGTTACGTCCATTCCGTTACTATTTGTATGGTAAAGTAGCCCACTTAAGTAATGGAATGACGCAAATTCAAATAAAATGGTACACTTTGAAAAAAAAAATGCCCATTGACAAGCAGGCAACTTACTGGCACTGGTTGCAAATAAAACACAAAAAATATTTGCAAAATACGGTTTATTATGTTGACCTAGCTCCCTCCTAATTATGAACTACATGCAATCTATAGCCGCAACAAAACGCTAGAATTAATAAAGAAGTATTAACACATTTATAACTATAAATGCAGATACAATCACAATTACTTCGTAAAATGCTGTAATACTGCTACCTAAATTAACTACGCAGAATTCATTTCACATTTTAACTGCCACAAATACAATATAAATTATATTAACGTTATACTTACTTGCCTCGATATTCGACTTTAGAGGTGATAGAGTTACAGTCACGGACTTTAATTGTTGAGCCATTTAGAGTTCACTTTATACTGGACACTTCAAAGCTTAGGTACCATGAAAACCAAAATTAGTTGACACCTAAATGGCTCTACAATTAAAGTCCGTGACTTATCATAATAAAGTAGGTACTAACAACTACAATAATAACTGAATGTTACAATATTATAATTAAACACAAAATTAAATAAATTTAAATAGAAGTAGGTAGTAAAACATAATACTATAATAATGTATAGGTGTAACTACGACGCTATTGTAGCTCTGGTGTTTATCTTCTTTCTCAAACTTTTTGTTTTTGATTGTTTTATACGATTTCGGTGGTAAACAAGCATACAGCCTGTCTGATGGTAACCAGACACTGTAGCCTAAGGACGCTTGCGCCTCCAGAAGAATATATTATTTAATTACCACACATCATGTCACTCTACACAAAAATTAAAACACTTTGTACACTCAGCGTCAAATACTTTCTAGCAACCAAAGTGTTAGGTACACCATATACTTAGTATGGTGTACCGAACTATTTGACCACTTTGACTGCTACAGAGTACTTGACGCTGAATGTACCACAAACAGCTCTGGTTATTTCTTATTGTAGGAACTGAATAGGCGGTATACAGTCGAGGCCATAAATATAATCTTAATAGGCCCACTTGTAGTTGTTTAAATTGCAAACAAATCGGAAACTACTTGGACGGATAATTAAACAAAGGCAGAATGAGAAAGACAGAAGGCTAGTTTCTGCCTAGACACACATTTTTTTTTTTTAATTATTTATTTATTAATCACACACAAGTTTACAGTTTATAACCAAAACACTTATGAGGTAGGTACACATTCATAGGAGGTAGCATCACTATAAATAATACACCAATTTAGGTAGGAACAATTCAAAAAGAAGCAATCATAAAAATAAACTAAATATACCTAAATTACCTAATCAATCAAAGATTGAGCTGAGCAAGCATTGTACAGACTCGTGAAACTAGGAAAGTATGGCTAAAACTTTTCTACAAAATACGCCAATACTGTCGGCAAATATATCAATGTCGTCGGTGTAACACATAATAAACTGCTAAAGTTATAATATTACAGTATACTTTAATAGAAATGTGGAGTTGATAATACCACCGCTACTACAGCTAGAACAAAATACGACGGAAATGTACAATGGAAAGCTGATAATTACTGAGAGCAGTAAAACGCTTACCCCCTTATTCATAAAACTTAACAAACCTCGATTGTTTTGTCCTTTTCTCGAAGCTAAAATATAAGGTTTGAATAACGTTTAACGAGACCAGTGGCGGAAAAAAGGGGAGGCCTTTGCAGCAGTGGGACACAATATAGGCTACAAAAAAAAACGTTTAAGAATATGGCCATTACTTAAATAGGCTACGAACATTTCTATAAAATAAAATAGGAAAACAAAACGCGTATGGCCTCGACTGTACAGGGGCTGCTTTGCAGCTCACATTGTAGGCGAACAGAACTACCCTAATTCCTTAAATTAAAAATTTACAAAAGTAGGTAGGTAGGTAGGTTGAGATTATTTCATGTATCCAACTTTTTATAAAACTGTCATTGTAATCTTCTACCTTGGACGATAGAGTTGATATTTGAATGGACTACTTTGATGCAATTCGGCCAACTCAAATAATCTCACGTATTACACACCTATTACATATTACTTCATTATTTTTGTGTGCTGCATTGAAATAGATCTAGGGGATAATATTATGCATGACTCTGACTATAGCAGCATACGGTACGCATTTAACAACAGCAAAAATAAATTCTTTTAACATCTACCAATAAACAAAACTTAGGAAAATACTCTGAAAACCTGCAATTAAGAGGGCGACACAAGCGCCACCAGTAAATAATTGCGATTATTTAAATTTAACGATAGATATTTAAAAAAGGAGTTACGTATTTAAGTACCTTCTGAATACATCAAACTAGTTTTGCGTTGCTGGATTCGTCAATGTAGGTATGCGTCCAAAGTTAAAACGGCCGTTTTTCTTTTGAGTTCATAAGATCGACGAATAAAAACTAGTTTGATGTATTCAGAGCGTACAGATATTTATGAAACTTTGATAACGTTGTAGCGGCGTGGTGTCCAAATAACTCGATTCCCCGCCGGCTTGCCTATTCGAACATTGATTGTTGAGAACCCTTTTCCTCAGCTATTGAAGCAAGAGTAGGTACCTAAGCCAAATTATGTGCGGGTTGCCCACGGTTATTGACGCCACGCCACTGTAACGCAGGTATTGACTGTACTACAACGTTCAATCAACTAGGTACCGAGTTCGTCACGACACAATATTATTAAACTCCTTGTCAAAATCACCTCACG
The DNA here is from genome assembly GCA_963854355.1 of Epinotia brunnichana. NCBI lineage: Eukaryota > Metazoa > Arthropoda > Insecta > Lepidoptera > Tortricidae > Epinotia > Epinotia brunnichana. The sequence goes on from OY977936.1 coordinate 51,247,208, forward strand.
ACATATTTCGCAGCCAGATGGCGCTGATCGTCGCAAGCTTAGCGGCAGCGTTCAGTTTAATTTTTAAGGCCGTGTCGGGCAACAGATCGTGGCCCACAAATGGTCTCGCCGGAAGACCAGCGCTGACTCGTGAGTCAGCATTACAGCATACATATATTATAATGCTGACTCACGACGACGAGTCGGGACAAAAACATCGTTTTAGGTATTTGGTTAGTTTTTTTTGTTTAGGTATATATTTTGATTTTTTAGTGTAATACATTGGGGTTTGTCTTAAATAAATTATTTCATTTTTCTTATACAGTACACTACGTACATCATCATACAAACAAATAATAAAACTCTAAACATACATGATAAAAGTTTAGTTCAAGTTAATTCGATCACCTGCGATAAGCAAACACATAATGCAGTCTTAATGTTAGGGTTGCGCGCTTGACGCGAGAAAACTAAGTTAAGTATATCAATACAAATGCAAGGCATACAAATATACCAAAATCACTATGTAACTAATACAGCCGTCTACACACTGAGACATATTTGACATTAAATCTACTTTACTCTAGATCCTCCTGGCGCCTATAAAATTATTAATAGTTTTTTTAGTTCAACTGACGAAACGTACTTAAAACCAACCATTACCGACATCTATTGTTTAATCATTCACCTCACCATTCAATCACCAGCCCTATGCTATATCCACTCCTCTGTTCACTTAACTAAATTACCTATGTTTGTTATTGTATCATGTTAAACTCTAAGGAAGAGCGGTGTCCACAAAGAGAAAAAATAGGAAAAAAGCGGCCAAGTGCGAGTCGGACTCGCACATGAAGGGTTCCGTTACATAAATTGCTTTTTACGATATATGACGTATTAAAAAAAAACTACTTCATAGATCTCGTTCAAACCAATTTTCGTTGGTAGTTTGCATGGAAATGTACATCATATATTTTTTCAGTTTTATCTTTCTCTTATTTTAGAAGTTACAGGGGGACACACACACATTTTACCACTTTGGAAGTGTCTCTCGCGCAAACTATTCAGTTTAGAAAAAAATTATGTTAGAAACCTCCATATCATTTTTGAAACCCCACACGTATGGGTTTGATGAAAAAATTTTTTTTGAGTTTCAGTTCTGAGTGTGATGGAGACCCCTAAAACTTAATGTTTTTTTTCGATTTTTGTGTGAAAATCTTAATGCGGTTCACAGAATACATCTACTTACCAAGTTTCAACAGTATAGCTCTTATAGTTTCGGAAAAAAGTGGCTGTGACATACGGACGGACAGACAGACAGACGGACGGACATGACGAATCTATAAGGGTTCCGTTTTTTGCCATTTGGCTACGGAACCCTAAAAAGAGGAAAAAAGAGGCACCAGGCTGCATATCTGTAAAGTTTTTTAAGATTTCGAATAAATCATTTTTCATTTTCATTTTTTTTTCATCATTGTTATCTTCAAGTAGGGTTCTAAAACAATTACGCATAAACAATAGAACAAACAGTAGCTACTCCTGTAAGTACACGAGACACACTTCGTCCAGTTTTATGACGTCTCTTTATTACCTTTTCCTTTCATACTTAGCAACAAAAGAAGTTGTAAAATCCCATGTTAAGAGTCCTTACTCCTACAGACAAGCGTATTTTGCAAAATGCTTCCTTTTTCATTCAAGATTACGACGTAACTATTAGTATTTAGTACAATACTAAAAAAAAAAAATTACTTATTTAAAAATGATTATTGAAGGAAGCATTTTGCAAAATATGCTCGTCTGTAGGAGTAAAGGACTCTTTAAGTGCATTATCGTCATTTTAACTAAACAAAACTATACAGTTGCTATTTCAATGACAATGACGGATGCTTACCTAATGATTGCATTCAAATTGCAACTGTAACTTCATACCATTAAGTTTCAATATTGATATTTTCGACACCTTCTTAAGGCGACGTAGTCTCTCCCTCTCACTGAGCATAAGCATGATCGAGATGGAAGTGCGTGTTCGGAAGCGCGGATATCATGTTTATTAATTTAATTTTTTTGTGCGTTTAAATAAATAAAAAACGAATAACCAAGTTCCCTCAAACATGATATAGCCGATTCTTAGAACCAATTTTAATATGTTTAGTTTTTGTGTATAATTTGTTACGAATTTTTTGTGTATTTTAGACCTATGTTCCTGATTTTTTTCTATCGAGAGAAAGTCAAAAACTCAGGATTCGAATAGCTATAGTCCCTCGAGAAAGGTTGCTAATTAAATTTAGGGCAGCCGTACGATCCAAACAAGCACTACGACTTTAAAAAAAACCGTTTTCTACGCCTACGTCGCCTTAAAACTAGTTCAAAAGGAAAGTCGATTTTGACTACTCATATTACGGATTCAAAATTAGTATTATTTATATTATACTTGTAAGGTCGGCTTCAGGAGGTTTTTCTATAATTATGAATGAAATTACTCTTGACTATGTTAGGGAAGGCGTATAGTTTGTTCAAAGTTTCCTTAAGTCTTCATAACATTTATTGCAAGGGTTTTAAAAACCTCATAAGCGTTCTGTATACTTATAATACAGAGTGTTTTATCACAGACAAAATTATTATGAATGTTAAGTTTACGTACAGCTAATGATTAATTTCATTATTCAAAGCATCAAAGAAATCACAGATAATAAGTAAATGGACTATTAAATATATAGCCCCGCAAAATCAATTAATATTCATACATACTGATGAACGGCAAACCCTTTGCTTGATATCGTATCATACTTCAAGGCAATGTAGGATTTTAAAACCACCCTTCGCCACATAGCTGCACAATGTGTTTGATGCCAATTTCGCACTAAGTATTTTTTTAAGTCCATACACAAATTGTATTAACGTAAAAGGAACACGTGAACTAAAAAAAGACCAGCCCCGCTATTCTGTAACTTGTTTTAAGCTTCACCTCACCGTCCACCTACAGATATGTCTTGAGGCCGCGATTCGTGGCGACTATTTAAGCGTAGGTAGAGGTCGAGTTTCGCTAGGCGTGACGGGTGAGGTGAGGCGCATTAGTGCGTTCCGAATAAAAGCCCATTAATGTTATAAGATCGCGTGTTTCGGGTCAAAAAAAGGTCTTCAATCATGTCCATATTTAAATTATGTGGCACTTTCCATAAACAGGTACGTCTATTTCTTTATCAAACGACGATGAAAACAGTCACAAGTCAGACACAATGACACAATACAACATAAGTTCAAAAAACACATTTTATTTCTCAAGCAAGAAATTATAAAAGAGAGCAAAATAACACTTTTAATAACAATTAGACACATGCAACTGATGGCCATCCCCCCGAAGTGTCCGTTTATAGAAGAAGTGTTTTTCTTATTAGAACCTGATCCCCATAGCCTATTTATAATGTTTCGCATTATTTTTTATGGTGGCAAGACAGAGCTCTGTATCACACTTACAATTTCAACATCATTACATTTGTTTCATTTATTTATTTCACTATGTGATACTGGTACAGAGCAGCAGCTGCATCAGTATTGGCAGAAGGCCGAGGAAGTGGGTTCCGGTAGGACTTTTGACCAAATAGGAGTGGGCGTATACAACCGGCCATTACACTGCGATGTGGAAGGCAAGTGGGGAAACCACCACATTAATATTCCCTATTATGGAGTAATGATAATGACACAAGAAAGAAATAACGTCCTTGACAACGGGCTTCCACGACGTAACATTCCGTGGCGGTCTGAGTCCGGCAGGGTCAGGAGTAAGGCTGACTCGGTCGTCATCATGCAAAATCCTTGCAAAATCGGAACATGGAATGTTAGAACGATGCTTACGCCGGGAAAGCTAGAGGAGTTAAAGGCAGAGATGAATAGACTAAACATAGATATATTAGGATTATGCGAAGTGAGATGGGAGGGAAGTGGTGATTATTGGAGCGATGATTATAGAGTAATTTACACAGGAGACCAACAAGGAGTTAATGGAACAGCAATAGTTTTAAACAGAAACTGGGGCAACCAAGTGGAAAACACAATTCATTATAGCGATAGAATAACAGCAATAAAACTTACAGGAAGTCCTAATAACATTATAATAATCCAAGTTTATATGCCCACCAGTAGTTACACAGATGATGATATAGAGGAAATGTATAATCACATTGACACAATTTTGGATTCAGTTAAAGAAAAAGATATTTTAATTGTAATGGGAGATTTTAATGCAGTTGTAGGTGAAGGATCTCAGGGAAATATAGTCGGTAAATTTGGACTTGGAAAGCGGAACAGTAGAGGCGAAAGACTGGTGCAGTTTTGTGAAGAAAACAATCTGATAATAACGAATACATTATTTGCGCAACCTAAAAGACGCCTATACACATGGAAAATGCCTGGAGATATAGGAAGATATCAATTAGATTTTATCATAACAAAACAACAGCATCGGCAGCAAATCAAATCATGTAAAACAATGCCCGGTGCAGATATCAATACCGACCACAATCTTCTAGTCAGCATGTTCAACTTTGAAAATAAGAGGCCTAAAAGAAAGAACAGACCAAAGAGTATCGATCTCAATAAGCTTAAAGAAATAGATAGTAATTATAGAGTGCAATATAGCAATAAGGTAGGATATAAACTAGAACAGTACAATAAAGATATATTAGACAACATAGAAATAGAAAGCCGTTGGAATAACATTAGAGATATAATTAGGACTAGTGCGGAAGAAACATTGGGTAAAGAAAAGATCACACCACGAAAGAAATGGTTAACCACATATATTATAGATATGATGATTGAAAGAAGAAGCTTAAGGAATAGAGTGGATGAAGATAGCATAGAGAAATACAGGTACCTCTCAAATAAAATAACATTAAAGTGCAGAGAAGCAAAGGCTCAAGACATATCTGAGGCATGTAATCATATAGAAAACTTTATTAAACAAGGGAAATTAGACAAAGCCTATAGTATAGTCAGACACCTAGGAAGACATCACAAGACAAAAAGTGCTGCAATTTTGGACGAGCATGGCAAAATTTTACTAAATAATGAAGATATATTACAACGCTGGATACGATACATAGAACAATTATACAACGGAAATGGTTTAACAGATAATGACATAGAGAGAGAAATGGAAGTAGATGAAAATAAACTAGGTCCTGGTATCATTAGAGAAGAGTTTGACAGAGCATTAAATAGTATTCAAAATGGTAAAGCAGCAGGTGATGATCAAATATACATTGAACTCATAAACAAATTAGAATGTGATTTTATGAAAGATGAAATATTTACAATAGTGAAAGAGATCTACATCACAGGAGTGATTCCAAAAGATTTTCAAACTAGTAAAGTGTTACCATTGCCAAAGAAACTAAATACACTGAAGTGCGAAGAGCACAGAACGCTGAGCCTTATATCACAAGCATCTAAAATTCTCATTAAGATAGTGCAAAACAGAATAAGACCAATAACGGAGAGCTATCTGGGACCTGACCAATATGGGTTCAGGCAACAAAGAGGCACAAGAGAAGCTATTCTTGCTCTTCGACTCATCGTAGATAGGAGAATGGAACTAGGCCTGAACACTCATATAGCCTTCATAGATTTAGAGAAAGCCTTTGATAAAATAGACTGGATAAAGATGATGAACATTCTGCGTACAATAGGAATAGATTATAGAGACAGGCGAATTATACATGCACTATATAAAGATCAAGAAACCATAGTAGAAATAGGACAGGAGAAGGGAAAAGCCAAAATAAAACAGGGTGTAAGGCAGGGTTGTCCACTCTCGCCTTTGATTTTTAATATTTTCATTGAAACCGCCATTCGAGAAATTTTGGGATCAGAAAAAGGCGGTGTTAAAATGAATGGAGAAAAGTTTCACTTTATAAGATTTGCTGATGACATCGCAGCGGTAGCCGAAAATTCTGCACAGCTTGAACAGCTCGTAACAGAAATGGACCTCATTTTCACAGAATTTGGACTAAAAATAAATATAAATAAGACCAAAACATTAATTGCATCTAAGACAAACCAAATCATAGATCCCATAAAAATTAGAGGTTCAGCCATTGAACAAGTCAAAAGCTTTAAATACTTAGGCAGCATTATAACCTGTGACTCCAGATGCACTTCGGATATCATCGCACGCATAGCCATGGCCAAAAAAGCTTTCAATGCCAAAAAGCAAATATTAAAGGCGAAAATATCTCGAAAGATCAGAAAACGTTTTATTAAGACCTACATCTGGAGCATAGCGTTGTACGGAAGTGAGACGTGGACTCTAACCCAGCGTGACAGAGAGAGACTGAACGCATTTGAAATGTGGGCATGGAGAAGGATGGAAGGTATTAGTTGGACAGAAAGAAGAACAAACGAAGAGGTTCTAAATTTGATAGGAGAACAAAGATGTCTACTAAAAACTATTGAAAACAGAAGGGGAAATATGTTGGGGCACCTGATACGACATGACAATTACATAAAAACTATAATTGAAGGAAAAATTGAAGGAAGGAGAGGCAGAGGAAGGCCAAGACGTGCGTTTATGGACCAAGCTAAAGAGAAAGTTAATGTAATGTCGTATCAGGAGCTCAAAACAGTGGCAGAAAGAAGAACAGAATGGCGATTACTCCACCGACAAGAGCCTGGCTCTTAAATTTATGATGATGATGTGATACTGATACAGTATTTTACAACTCATATTTAGTTGACTTGTATACTTTTACTTACTTTTTTATTGTACATTTTTCAATCAATATAAGGCAGTCATCCGGTTATATCACTGCCGCCGCATACCGCTGCGGTGTGCGGAGCTGCAATGCAAATGTCGCCGCACGGAGGCATACAGTCCGAGGTACTTGCACACAACGAGAAAACCGCCGCGCCGCACACCGCAGCGGGATGCGGCGCCAGTGTGATAACCGCCTTAGATGAACAATTGAACACAATTGCATATATCGGTAAATGTAAAACCGTCGCGCCGCACACCGCAGCGGGATGCGGCGCCAGTGTGAAAACCGCCTTAGATGAACAATTGAACACAATTGCATATATCGGTAAATGTAAAACCGTCGCGCCGCACACCGCAGCGGGATGCGGCGCCAGTGTGATAACCGCCTTAGATGAACAATTGAACACAATTGCATATATCGGTAAATGTAAAACCGTCGCGCCGCACACCGCAGCGGGATGCGGCGCCAGTGTGAAAACCGCCTTAGATGAACAATTGAACACAATTGCATATATCGGTAAATGTAAAACCGTCGCGCCGCACACCGCAGCGGGATGCGGCGCCAGTGTGAAAACCGCCTTAGATGAACAATTGAACACAATTGCATATATCGGTAAATGTAAAACCGTCGCGCCGCACACCGCAGCGGGATGCGGCGCCAGTGTGAAAACCGCCTTAGATGAACAATTGAACACAATTGCATATATCGGTAAATGTAAAACCGTCGCGCCGCACACCGCAGCGGGATGCGGCGCCAGTGTGAAAACCGCCTTAGATGAACAATTGAACACGATTGCATATATCGGTAAATGTAAAACCGTCGCGCCGCATACCGCAGCGGGATGCGGCGCCAGTGTGAAAACCGCCTTAGATGAACAATTGAACACAATTGCATATATCGGTAAATGTAAAACCGTCGCGCCGCACACCGCAGCGGGATGCGGCGCCAGTGTGAAAACCGCCTTAGATGAACAATTGAACACAATTGCATATATCGGTAAATGTAAAACCGTCGCGCCGCACACCGCAGCGGGATGCGGCGCCAGTGTGAAAACCGCCTTAGATGAACAATTGAACACAATTGCATATATCGGTAAATGTAAAACACTCTGTATACTTGCTTCCCTAGCTTTAGTATTATAGTCGACGTCACAACAAGTTCAACAGATTACATTAATACATCTAAAATCTATCAAATACTACATTGTATACAGAGAAAATACTTAAAATAATATACTTTGTATTTAATTTCAACATTACAATACGCTCTGAAGTATTATTTGTATCGTGTTTTGTACATTTCAACAGTTCAAGCAACGCTGAAGATTCATACATATGATTATCTAATACATCAAAGGAATTACTTAAATTAAATATAGGCGTACCTTTACATTGACTCGGTACCTGCACGGTGCGGGAGGAGTGTAATTGTGTTACGTCAGAGATCAATCTAGTGCCTGTTTCGGTGACGCTATTACCCCTCCCGCACCGAGCAACTACAGCGGAAACCAACTCAGCTACACGATTTGCCTATCATTCAATTCAGAAACATCATAATACTCGTTCCACTCACACTTCATGATTTTGTACATTTGTAGTCATTTTAATTGGATAAATATAATCTCACAATCAATAATTATTAGTGAGTTATAATCACAAAAAATGTATACGCCTTAAACTATTTTTATTGAATTATACTGATTTAAGTACTGGATCTTACAAATATTTTATTGTTATTAGTATAATAACAGTTTCAAAAATCTTTAAATCGACTGGAGGTGAGTTAATTAGTGCTAATAAACTTTTCCGAATGTATTAATAGTTATTTCAAGTGGTATCGCGGTAAATAAAACACATTGCTTACTTAGATATTATACGACTACTTATGATTCTAAGGGTATTTTGATTTTGCACTGTGCTTACAAACATCTGAACATACTTTATCATCGATGCGTTTAAAGCGTGTTCTGGTATTTTTGATCATGATTGCATAATTATTACAATGTAGTCCCTGGGCGACCGAGCTCCGCTCGGATGAAAATGTAAAAATACGGAGAAAACGAATTTTCCCGGACATGAGACCTATCTAGATCGATTTATCGCCCCCGTAACCACCTATATTCCAAATTTCATCGAAATCGTTAGGGCCGTTTCCGAGAACGTGATTGCAAATATATAGGTATATATATACATACATATATATATACAAATATTGCTCGTTTAATAGTATAGGATATGGTGGCAACAGTACTACGCGAATAAACGCTTTCACTCCGGTGTCACAACGGAACTTTAGTTGTGTGTTGACCAAAAATATTGTCCTGATACAACTTCGACCTGCACCCTAACATATTCATAATAAAACGTTTGGTGACTACTTTAGGATGAATATAAACGAGAGATAGGGGAAGCTGTGTTTTCATAAATTTGTCACCTGGCTGTCAAACATGTAAGATGTAAATTATATGAAAACACATTGCTCCCAAGTCCGTACCTAACAAGAACTGGAAACACAAATAAAATAAAAACCGGCCAAGTGCGAGTCGGACTCGCGCACGAAGGGTTCCGTACCATTATCTATAAAAATATTTATTTTATTCTGTTTTTAGTATTTGTTGTTATAGTGGCAACAGAAATACATCTGTGAAAATTTCAACTGGAACTATCACGGTATCAGTGAGATACAGCCTGGTGACAGACAGACAGACAGACAGACGGACAGACGGACAGACGGACACGGACAGCGGAGTCTCAGTAATAGGGTCCCGTTTTACTCTTTGAGTACGGAACCCTAGCAATGATCTTTAATATAATCCATGTAGGTAGCGGGAATTTAAATAGTCAATACTAGAGACGGTCTCTATTTAATGACGCAAAGTCATATAATGACTTTGGGTACTATGCACAAAAACTCACAGAACTCAGCAAGGCTGTGAGAAAAGCGAAAAGGAGAGCGTGGAGGAACCACTGCGATCAGATCGAGTCAATACCGGAAGGAATGAGACTAACAAAGGCATTAGCAACCACAAAGTCGGTCCCGCTTACATCCATCAGGGACAATGACGGTACAATGACGAAAACGGGGCTAGAGACCCTTAAGATAATGTGTAATACACACTTCCCAGGCTCAGTAATACACGAGAGCGTAACAGACGATTGCACAATTAGTGCGTTGGAACAAACCACAAGTACAACGAGACACAATTGGGAAACGTCTAAAAAGGTAGTAGATCATAAAAAGATAAAGTGGGCACTTTCGACATTTCAACCTTACAAAGCCCCGGGGCCAGATGGAATCTACCCCATTCTACTACAGGAGGGCGCTACTGTACTAATCCCGCACCTTAGCAGATTGTACAGGGCGTGCTTAGCCTTCGCACACGTACCGCGTGTGTGGAGGATGGTAAGTAACCTACCTACCCAAACCGGGTAAGGCGGATTACAGTGAGGCCAAATCGTATAGGCCGATAAGTCTATCGTCATTTTTCCTCAAAACATTGGAGAAGTTGGTAGATAGACACATAAGGGATGGCCCACTAAGGAGACATCCGCTGCACGAACTGCAATGTGCATATCAGCCAGGAAAGTCAACGGAAACGGCACTTCATCTGGTAACAACCAAGGCTGAACAGGCTATAGAGAATAAAGAACTATGTCTGGCGGCTTTCTTAGACGTGGAGGGAGCGTTTGATCGTACCACGTATAATGCTATTAGCGAAGCAGCTGCAAAACATGGTATAGAGCCGACCATATGTAAATGGATAGGCAACATGCTAAATGGCAGACTGATAAAGTCATCTCTTTTAGGGGATGAGATAATGGCCACGGCCACAAAGGGATGTCCACAAGGTGGGGTACTTTCACCAACTCTATGGAGTTTGGTGGTGAACTCACTCTTGATAGAACTCAATAAAGGTCCCATCCACACGGTAGGATATGCTGATGATTTAGTGATACTGGTTAATGGGAAATTCCCAAGTACGGTATCAGAAATCATGAACAAGGCACTGAGGGAAGTGGAGAGATGGTGCGACTGTCACCAATTATCCATTAATCCAGGCAAAACTGTAGTAATACCCTTTACTAGGAAAAGGACCCTTCGCGGAATACAGCAGTTAAAGCTGTACGGAAGGGTACTAGAAATGTCCAATGACGTGAAATATCTAGGTGTCACACTGGATAAGGAACTGAACTGGAAGAAGCATACAGATCTCACCATTACAAAGGCCCTGAGGGTATTTGGAATGTGTAGATCAGCGTATGGCAAAACATGGGGACTGAACCCCAAGGTACTGAAGTGGATCTATACCATGATGGTGAGACCCATAATACTGTACGGTAGCCTGGTATGGTGGCCAAGGACTTTAATGAGCACATGCAGAGAGGCCCTGAGAAAGGTGCAGAGAACGGCATGCATGGCTATAACAGGGGCGTTTCGTACCACGCCTACAGCGGCGCTAGAAGTCCTACTGGACCTACCGCCACTTCACATGGTGATTAAGTCAGAGGCGCGCAAATCGCTCTACAGATTAAGAACTCTTGGACTGTGGAGCGATAGCAAGCCGAAAACTAAGCACACAAACATGGAGACTGATGGTTTCTTAGACAGAATAACAAACATGGGAAGCGACAAAATGCTACCCAAGTATGTATTCCACAGGAACTACACAACAAAAGTTCCAACCAGGGCTGAGTGGGCCGAAGGTCTAGAACCACCAAAGTCTGGTATCGAAGACAGTATATGGTACACGGACGGATCAAAAATGGGATCCGGTACGGGAGCAGGCATTTATGCAAATGACTACAGTAGTAGTGTAAGCATGGGTAGTTTGGCAACTGTCTTCCAAGCGGAGACATACGCCATAATTGCTTGTGTACAGGAGAATATAGACAGGCGAACCAAAGGGCGGACTATCTATATACTCAGTGACAGTCAAGCGGCCCTTAAAGCGCTTACGGCGCCGAAAGTGGACTCTAGACTAATTTATAATGGCGTCCAAGCACTAAACAGACTTGGAAGGCACAATAAGGTGCAACTAGTTTGGATACCAGGGCACAAGGGCTTCATCGGCAACGAAAGAGCAGATGAGCTTGCAAGAGGGGGCTCTACAAATCACTTTGTAGGTCCAGAACCATTTGTGGGACTCTCGCAGGGGACCATAATATCGGCCTTTAAAGCCTACGCCAAAACCAAACACCAACACGAGTGGAGGAATGAGGCTGGCTTAAGGCACTCTAAGCTCTTCATAGAAGGAGTGGACTCGGGCTGGACCAGAAAACTCTGGAAATCCAGTAGGAAGCAACTCAGAATCATATCTGGGGTGTTCACTGGTCACTTCGGGGTCAAGGATCTCTTGGCCAAGATGGGACTATCTGATAGTTTAGACTGTAGAATGTGTGGCGAGGAGGATGAGACTATGGAACACTTATTGTGTGAATGTCATGCCCTTGCCAGACAAAGAATGAACTACTTTGGTAACGGTTACCCGCAACCAAAGGAATTCAAGGTGCTCCCGGCGAACTGCATCATCCGCTTTGTGGAAATGATGGAGCAAGCCTGGGAGCAGGTATAAAGGAGAGAGCAAATGCACAAAAGATCCCACTGGGTCGAAGTGCATCCGAAAGAACCCTCACCTAGATAAGATAAGATAAGATAAGATAAGATAAGAGACGGTCTCTGGTATGTGGCAAAAATTTATTCACTATAACTATGAGCAATATACTAATACTTCTTACTTATCCATAATTAAGAGTTAAAATTAGAACACAAAGCTCTCAGCTCTTATAATGCTTGTTTTGGAGTGAAAAATACGAATGTTGTCGCACATCATAATTTGCTGTGTTATGCAATGGAACCATGGAGGTGTAAGGCATGCCATAGTTGTAGGTAACGCCACTTTTACAAGTTATAACTTGGCAAAAATATTTTCTCAAATTGACATCTTCAACTGTCATTGGAATTTGTCATACCTAGTGGCCAGAATCATCGTACATCTATTTTTAACTCAAATCGACTGTCGCCTTCGGCAGTCTACAGCGCCACACACACCAGAAACATGTCCTATAACCAGAGATGGGCATTATTCGAATGATTCTTTATTCGAATAATTAGTCGAATAAACATTTATTTGTCACTAATTTATTCGTCTACACTTTCGAATGACGAATGACTTATTCTTATTTCATTCGAATAAATCGACGAATAAATCCTCGAATAATATTTAAGAATGCGGTTGCTCGTTACAACACGTACATGAATTTAACACGATCTCTACAAGTGTACCTATTTTCAAGTATTCATACCATTTTCTAATAATTAACTATATTTTTGTGAGTTAAATGAGTCGCTACATGGAACATTTAACAGGTTTGATTATTTTGTTGAATTAAATTCAAGTGCTTTTTTAGTTATCAAAGCTGATGATAATTGGTCTGCATTTGAAATAATCAGCCCTGTTTCATAATCATAATGTCAACAGAAACGCCGAGCAGTTCTACAAATGAGCTAGTGTTTATTATTCTACTATCTATCACTATATATATCATCTATCACATTAATCATTTCATGACATGAATTTGGATACACTGTTCGAAGAACCTCTTCGGTTTTGTAGTAAAAACAGCCATTTCTTCGTACAAAACCGGGTAATGTATTAAGAATATTTACTTCTTTGTACATACAGTCATGGCCAGATAATTTAGAACATGATTTTTTTCCCCATACAGTTGCATACAAATATGACTTTTAAAATTTGATGATAATTTATAATGAGTTCGGCCACTTTTATTTCTGAGTATATGGAGGTATCTGTGTATAAATAAGATTTAATTTAGTTTATATAAAAGTTCTGTTAAAGTTGTGCTTAAAAAAATACGGATGGTCAAATGGCCAGTTTTTACAAGTTCATACTGTAATTAGGAACAATATTTGATCGTCTGTATTTTTGTAAGTCTAAATTTTACAGAAGCTGTATGTGCACTATATTAAACACTATTTAAACACGGTTACATCCGTATAATTAGAAACTAATTTAATCAAACACATTTTTAATTAACATCAAATAAAAAAAAACATATTTGTATGCAACTGTATGGGAAAACAATCGTGTTCTTAATTATCTGGCCATGACTATAACTGCCAACGGAACTAGTTATATGCAAAGAACGAAAGTTTCTTCCTACATTACCCGGTTTTGACGAAGAATATTTTTTCTTTGTACATTACTAGTAATGTAACTCAGTAATATACGAAGAACAAGGGAAATATTACGTTTATGAGTTATATTCAAAAATTTGCTCATAATTCTGCGAACATGGCTAAAAAGCATTCCTTCAATATTCGTTCAAGATATTATTCCCGAAAAGCATTACGAATGATTATGCGAATGAAAAAGTGATTCGCGAATAATTATTCGAAATATTTATTTGTCATTCGCGAGTAATCCAATTTATTCTTTTATTCGTATTCGAATAAATTTTGCCCATCTCTGGCCCTAACATTGTAGCGACATGTGTCTGTGTGAGTGCATCAAATCGAACGTTTGTGTGAATTTATTTTACTGCTTTTAGCTAATCTACGTGGCTAATGCATGCCGATATAAAATTATACCAATATTAGTGGTTCTAATGAGCCAGCCAACCATGACCGCTTATCATATTATGGCAACCAATTCATAATCAGTGTAATGAGGGGTCACTATCAAATTTACCTTATCGCTAAAGGACAATATAGCTGAAATGTCTGGATTGTGTTATGTCTTTTTGACTACATAGACAGGAATGCTAAATGCATCTTTGGCAAAACGTCTGGATCTTAGAACGTAACAATTTAATATGATCTAGCAGCAAAACATATTTATCTTCGAATGTCTTTATATCTTAATAGACACAAATGCTAAATGGTCCGATAGCAACACGTTCGTATCTTAGAACGTCTTAATTACTAAACAGACATGGACGCTAAACAGTCAAGAAGCAAAAAGTCTGGATTGTGTAATGTTTTATTGCTAAACGGAATAAACGCCAAGCGACCCATTAGCAAAACGTCTGGATTTCAAATGTTAAGTAATATAATATGACACTTGAGAATTAAAACCTTGTCGCACAATCTATAATTTACATCCTATTTACATATTTTGCAATATTATACTATTTGGAAAAGTATGTAATCGATTATTAAATAAATTTTCATTTGTATGGAAAAATCCAAATCCAAGTTACCACAAGTTAGGGGTCACTATCAAATTGACCTTACTGCTAATTAAATGAATTACTTCAAATTTAATTTTTAAGTGTGATGGGATTAAACCAATGTTTTTAGGGTGTATGCCTTAAAAACAAATAAAAATGTCAGAATATCCATATTAATATTATAACTTATAAGCCTAGCTTAAACTGTTACATATTTATGAATTATGACACATTAAATTTCCAGACTTCCGGTTCGAGTACTTGTTACTCGTAACTCTCACATTTACTTGATAGTCGCTTGCTTGCTGACAGGTAAACAGTGCTCCTGCACTCTATATGCGATATATGTGCCTTCTCAATTTAATGGTGGAACCCGCTTGTGGGAAGCCAGCAAACCGATTCACTATCACAATATAAGTACAAAAACACCAAATACCTGCTTAAGTTCGAAGGACCATAAGATGTACGGGTTGTACAACTGAGATGATTTGATTCTTGATAGTTGATTGTAGACTTGATGGAAACACTGATCTAGTTGAATGATTTTATTGATAACCAAGGTAAATGTATAGGTACTAGCTAGGAGCACGTATACACGTAGACTGATTCATAAGTGGCGTAATCGCCGATACAGTAATTAATACAACTTCATTATATTTAACGCTGACACGTGAAATGTGCGATGCTTGGATCGTACAGCTACTAACTCGTTCTGTGTTCATGTCAATCAAATAATTTTACTTTCGACGAATTGGGAATTCTAATTATATAGACTATTTACATTTCATGAAGTTGTGCTATTAACTCGTTCTGTGTTTAAGTGTATTAACTAATTTCACTTTTGGCTCAATAGATATTCTAATCATATGGACTATTTATATTTTCAGACGTTTGGCTACTTATTCATTTTAATTCTTAGCCATCCAGCTAAACTGTCTTTTTGCTGACTGAGTATTCTACTTTCATGTCGTCGCAGCTGAATTGACTATATGCTGACTGTGTATTTAAATTTTATGTCATCTTGCTGAAATAGTCGTTTAACGATAAGGTCAATTTGATAGTGACCCGTAATGAGCAGAGATATCCAGCAATCGGTCTTATTCATAAGAAGTATCAGGAGTGCTTTAAAGTAAAGTTTAGAATATTTCCATATTTTCATTACTCGTGACTAAAAAAACAGGGATCTCACCGCCACGGTGCTGGCTGCTGTGCAAAGCGCCTATGTATAAGTAAATGCAAGAAAAGAAGGAACTAAAAGCAACAAGTTGGAACTGGTAAGACTAACTAAGCGGAGCGCTCGAAACCTCATAGAGAATAGGATGTTGTGTAACATGGCGCATCATAAACGAACCTAGATTTATTAATTAGCACTGTCACTGGCTGGATACACTATCATTATTCACTGTCCAGGCGTAGTTCCAGCTGGCGTTCAACGCTCCCGGCGCGCACGCTTGGCGCGGTTAGAGGCCGCGTCGTCGTCGTCGCCGCGCTTGGCGGGCGCAGTGAGCTGCAGCTGCAGCGCGTGCGTGTTGAGCCGCTCGGCGAGCAGCAGCGGCTGCAGCGCGGCCATCTTGTGGCTGTGCAGCGTGACGCGCGGCCGGCTGTTCACGGCTGCTGTCAGCTGCTCGCGGACTGTTAGGGAAGCTGTCTCGGAGTTGTTGTTCCACTTGTTCTCTTCCTCCTTCAAACAATTAATAATATTACTACATAGGCCGGGAAGGCAGGGATTACCTGCCGAGTGTGTTATCACAGTATAAAGAACTACAACCAGTAGGCAAGCTTCATTCATGTTACGAATTTACGCACCCGCTTAGCGTAACCGCTCAAGAGTCAGTGTTGTCAAACATATGTTTGGAGCAGAGTTGGGCATTATTCGAATGATTCTTTATTCGTCACTAATTTATCCGCGAATAATTTATACGTCTACACTTTCGAATGACGAATGACTTATTCTCATTTCATTCGAATAAACCAACGAATAAATCGTCGAATAATCCACGAAAAATATAAAGCGGTTGCTCAATATTGGCTTATCAATGTTGGTGTAACGTTAGAGGAATGTTTAAATAACAAAATTAGATTTTATATAGTTGTAATTTTAAAATGTACCAAGTTTAAAATAGCCATATTAATATTTGCGTTACGTATATTTTTAACAGTTTGACCCCCCCCCCCCCCCCCCTGCCATCATCATGTTAATTCCTTAAATGGACCCTCCCCGTCTAATAAAATGACTACCGTTATCCAATGGTCATTTTATAACTCGGTATCACTGTTCTGTCTGTAGGAAAATATTACATTTTTGAGATATATTCCAAAATTTGCTCATAATCCACCGCACATGGCTAAAAAGCATCCCTATAATATTCGTTCAAGATATTATTCCCGGAACCAATATGATTATGCGAATGAAGAAGTTATTCGTGAAATAATCTATTCGGGAATAAATATTGGCGAATATTTGTTCGAAATATTGATGCGTCATTCGCGAATAATTATATTTATTCTTATTCGTTATTCGTATTCGACTAAATTTTGCCCAATGACTTGATCATTTTCAAGAATTTCGTAAGTATGTAATAGTTATTTTATAAACACTCTCACTCACTCAGATATTTTTTTCCTTTTCATAATCATTACATTATCTAAGGTTCCGATGGGCTTTTTATACGAATCCGAGGTTGGATTTTCAAAAAGTAGTCGCCATCTTGCTATTCTTTAAATACGGCCCAATTTTGGTCAAAATCGATATCTGAGGGTCCGAGGGGCCTCTTAATATGAATCCGACCTTGAATTGTAATAAAGTTGCCGCCATCTTGAAATTATTTAAATACGGTCCGATTTTGTTCAAAATCAATATCTGAGGATTCGCGGGGCCTCTTAATATGAATCCGAACTTGGATTGCAAAAAATTTCATATTTAAAGAATTTCAAGATGGCGGCAACTTTTTTACAATCCAAGTTCGGATTCATATTAAGAAGCCCCTCTTAGATATCGATTTTAAACGAAATGGAACCATATTTAAAGAACTTCAAGATGGCGGCCTCTTTTATTTTACCTTAATTAGAGGTTTTCCTTAACAGATTTTTATTAAAAGACCTCTCGAGCCCTCAGATATCAATTTGGAACACAATTTAAGTGATATTTAAAGTCGGTTTTATAAAGTCAAACTTGACACCCCTTCAGAATAGTTTCCTCGTCTCCCGCTTCCCCGCGCACCCCCCATCGTTGGCCCGCGCAGCCCCGAGCTTGCAGACTGTATGTAGTTAGACTGTGGTATTATTTATTTTATATATCTATGGGTATTATAGACCGTCTAGTAATTCGAGACAGGAAAACCTTTCCGGCCGAGGTATTACTTTAGTACTACTTTAGTCTTGTAGTATTTTTATCAAAAAAGCGGGGACATTGGAAAATTATAAGAAAAAAACAACTAAAATTCAGTAACTAAGTGCTTCAACATACGTATTGCCTGCCGTCTTTAACGGTATAAAGTCAGGATCCGTCAATGTGTTGTAAGTTTAAGATGCTTAAGAGAAAATAATAATTAATGCATTTTCATAAATATATTTTCAGTTAAAAATCACCATATCATAAGATAAGTACCTTGTTTTCTGACTCTGATTTCTCAGAATCTTCGACGTTGCATATGATGTGTACTTGGGCTCTGACTTCGGCGTCGAATTTCGATATGGTGCTGACTAGAGGTTTCGCCCAGCCTATGTGTAGGATGGGAGTTTGACTACCCTCCTCCCATTTACAGATTCCGTCGTAAAACCTGCAAAAAGACATGTATATACATTTTATTCTCATGTAATGTCGTGTCATGAATCTAGACTAATTTTAGTTACGTGTCACAAGGTAATTTTTAACGCAAACCACGCTGCGAATAATTAGTTACTCGGCATGTCTTATCCGACTAAATCTGCCATTTTAAGGTTCTACTAACGTTTTTTCTGTTGTGACACGTATCCAAAAATGTTAACTAGATATATTTAACTAGATTCTGAACGTCACTGTATTTTATTAACCTTAAAAGGGAAGCAAAACATTCTGGATCTTTAAGAATCGACCGCGCCGAATGCCCCGAACTTTCAACCTTCATCAACTGAGGTATTAACTCGTTGGCGATTTCTGAAAATTCTTTGTAGATTTCTTCATCATCCCGAGAATAGTTGTAACTGCAAAAAAGAACAAATTTAAGTTGAATAACTCAAAGCCAAAACTGTTTATTTGTTAAAAATGTTACAATAATCGCTTAAAATAAATAGTCCCATGGCGACCGAGCTCTGCTCGGCTGAAAATGGAGAAAATACGGATAAAGAATTTTCCCGGACATGAGACCTATCTAGATAGATTTTTCGCCCCCCTAAACCACTGTATTCCAAAGGGTATAGCCGGGTAAGCATGGCAAAACTGCCCTTAGCGAAAAAAATAATTTCCTTTTACTGGGTTATTACCAGTGATCAGATCTAGGATGCAATTTCGGGTGAACGACCTCAAACGTTATGGTTATCGTGGATGTGTCTCGGATTTCCCGGGAGTTTGGGAAATGCGCTATTGTAAATTAAAAAATACGTCACTTAATATTTGCACACTTAAAGAACACTAGAATTGTCTAATAATGGGTATTTATAACTGTAATTATTATTATTTTTCGATATGTTGAGAATGTGATAAGCAGGGTTCGATTTGAATGACAATGTCAGTCAAGACATTATATACTGCTCATTTCAAGTGGCCATTTCATTTAATAAAAGAGGTTGATAAGTGGTAATTGTTTACGAATATACTATTAGAAGGCATTTTATGTGCGGTGCAGTGCAACGTCATCGGCACTAAAAGTTCGAGCCCTGGTGATAAGATTAACAAAATGGTGATACTAATAACTAATAAAAATTATTAGTTTTACTTGTATACCCTGGTAAACATACGTACATAAGAATAATAAAAATACATAAAAGATAAGACATAGAAGTTACGTTCAGTTATTCTATTCTATGCAGTAGGTACTGTAAACATTTTTGTTGTTTTTACATTTTCTGTAAATTTTATACTGTAAACTACTTAAAATTAAAAGTTATTTACCTTTTTGTAAAGGTAGGTAACAAAAAAAGTCGCGGGATTGTAAGTCATATCCATCTTCATATTACGGACTTAAACCCCGGGAAATTGCATCCTAGATCCGATCACTGGTTATTACCCTTTACATATGCAGTGCTTTCACCAAAAATTAAGCCTCAAATCCTTCCAGGTTTAAAAAAAAACCGCATAAAAAGAAATAAAATTATTATTTTATTTTAGCCAAAGTACTAATCCAATTTATTTGTAATTTGGATATGTTGTATGTGCAATTAAAGTCGCTTTAAAAAAATTTTTTTTTTTTAAAAATTCAAGATAACAATTTTCAAAAAATTAAAAAAAATACGTGCGAGATTGCGACAATTTCCAAATAGGGAACATTACTGCAATGTTCTGCCGCCAGAGGCAGCACTACCACTAATAGTAAACCAGTATAGGAATATAGGGATTCACACACTCATGCACAATTGATTGTCAAATGAGTGACAAGGACGCTTGCATAGACAATACCGTAAGTGGGAACGAGATACAATGTCAACGCTGCTAGTGTCGCCACCTACGAAGAGTTTTGCGTAATGCTCCCTATTTACATATTTTATGTAAAATTTAATAATGTTTAATACATTTTTTTTTAATAACTAAAATCGGGATTAACAGTGTGAAAAACTTGAATTTGTAACATCCCATACATTATTTTCAAACAAAATAACTTTTACGTATTACACTATGAAGTTATATAGGTACCCAACGCATTTTGAATTTGGAACGCGACTTATTTTACTGAGTGCGGACCTTAAAATCCGTGGCTGTATGCGGCTAGGGCTTACGGCATTCAGACAATTAAAAAAAACAAAAAGGCGGGAATGGTAGAATGGCACGAATTTTATACTGAGCGTTAACGATTGCGAGATGTATGTTCCTTCATTGAATAAATATGAAGCTTTGAAAAAACTTTTTTCGAAAAAATAACAGGTGAAATATTTGTACCTTAATATAGGGGCAATAAGATCGTGTATAAATAATAATAATAATAATAAATATTACGGGACAATCTTACACAAATCAACCTAGGCCCACGGTAAGCTCAATAAGGCTTGTGTTGTGGGTACTAGGCGACGATATATGTAATAGATAAATACATATAGATACTTATATACCTATATAACATCCATAACTCAGGAACAAATATTCGTGATAAACACACAAATAAATGCCCTGACCGGGATTCGAACCCGGGACCTCCAGCTTCGTAGGCAGAGTCACTACCAACTGGGCTACGGAGGCCGTTATACATATTATTAGCACTTTTTTCGTATCGAAGTTTTCAGATGTGACTGTACGTACTAGTTATTAAAAGTTCTGAAAAATCAGAATTTCGTATAAAAATACGAAAAATATAATGTTGGTAAATTAACTAAAATTACGCCGTCTGTGATATTGCTACAATTTGAATCGCTGACACAACTGTGAAATAATACAAAATGTATGGGATATTAAAAAATGCGTACCCCGTAGCCGTATACAGCGTGTATATTTGATATAACCGCAAACTTTAGGGGGTTATAGAATAGGCACTTATTAATATATTTATCGATAAATTATTAAAAAAAGCGATTTTTTTTTCCCATATTAAATATTTTAGCACGCAATGGATCACTAATTTGTCTTACTGATGTGACATCACAACTGTCACAAGTGAAAAGCTGCTTCCATGTGTCAAATGAGTATACGCCGTACATTGCTGCTCAAAAAAAATTCATAAATTAATTACGCCATGGCAGTTAACGCTAAATTAATAATTGTTATAAATATCATATTATAACACTAAAATCTACGTCTGGCTACAATATGCGGTTATATTAAACATACACGCTGTATATAGCCACAAAAGCAATTTATAATGCAAAACGTCACATTCTAAATTCAAATTCGTTAAGATAGCGTTCAAAATATACTTCATTCATTAATTGTCAACTTGGTTTTGCTTGTATGAAGAGAAAGTGTTATGGGATATCACAAATTCGATTTTTTAAACTGTTAATCCCGATTTTAGCTATTGAAAAACATATATGTTAGTCATCAATAAATTCTACAAAAAATATATAAATTTGAAAATTTTCGCAATCTCGCACGTATTTTTTTTTTGATAATTGTTAACTCAATTTTTTTAATTTTTTTTAAGAGATATTTTTTTTTTTTTTTTAGAACGAGATTAATTAACTTAATTGTATATACAACATATCCAAATTACAAAGAAATCGGATTAGTACTTTGGCTAAAATAAATTAAAAAAATTATTTCTTTTTATACGGTTTTTTTTTTAAATCTG
Organism: Epinotia brunnichana; assembly: GCA_963854355.1. Lineage (NCBI taxonomy): Eukaryota > Metazoa > Arthropoda > Insecta > Lepidoptera > Tortricidae > Epinotia > Epinotia brunnichana. The sequence goes on from OY977936.1 coordinate 51,269,540, forward strand.
AAGGATTTGAGGCTTAATTTTTTGTGAAAGCACTACATATGTAAAGGTTAATAACCCAGTAAAAGGAAATAATTTTTTTCGCTAAGGGCAGTTTCGCCATGCTTACCCGGCTATATCCTTTCATCGAAATCGTTGCAAATATATATAGGTATATATATACAAAATATTGCTCGTTTAATAGTATAGGATACGATAAGCTGTTAGTTATACATTAATACCTATAACACCGCTATGCATTTCTTGTTACCAGTTGGAGACTTTCAAATTAGCCGCATTTTTTGTGACAGGGGTCGCTGTCAAACTCTAGTATTTTTTTAAAAGGGCCATTCGCCGGGTTAAAGGCAAAACCGACTATTTATTTCGCTGGGTCAAAGGCAAAACCTTGCTAATCAAAGATAATTGGTTTTCCCTTTGACCCGGCGAAATAAATAGTCGGTTTTGCCTTTAACCTGGCGCACTACAAAATTGAAATTACCTACTACGCGTGAAAATTCAAATAATACAATTGCAATGCGCTGGCAACAAATCAGAAACTACTACTATGTAGACAGTAGTACATAATGAAACTATAGGTTCCTTTTGCCATTTTGGCGGAACCGTATTAAAAAAAATGACATACTGTCGAATCACATCGCCAGCACACGCCCATGCATGAAAGGCTTCCTTGTACACCTTGTGCCGGTGGTAATATCCTCCTTGGAAGGTGTAGGGGTACACATGGCGGTCTTCATAGTGAGTTCTGGAGCAGCGAATGGCTTGGGTATATAAGGCAGCTGAGTCCGGTCTAGAGGCACTTTTGGGGTTTGTGTCTTCGGGCAGCGATGTGCTTTCTAACTGGTCTGAACAGTTTGACAGTTTCATGTACTCGTCCAGGTCACCGAGGTTGCCCAGTGCCATGGGATACATGTCCAGGCATCCTGCAAAGTGGAAACAGCTGTATAACAGATCATTCTGACGCTCCAACAATTGTACCTATCACTCAATAATTGCTTCTGTCATGCATGACTTTTATAGCGACTACGAAGCTAGAGGTCCTCGGTGCGAATCCCGGTAAGGGCATTTATTTGTGTGATTTGAGTCATGGATGTTTTCTATGTATTTAAGTATATATTTATGTTTACGTCATACCTGGCCATAAAGTAGGAATTACCGCACGCGTAGCGTGCGGTAATTCCTACTTTATGGCCAGATAGAGACGTAAAATGTTGTACTCACCACGGGCGGTAATAAAGAAAGCCTCAGAGCGCATATTTATCGCCCTTGCCTTCGGCTCGGGCGTCAAATACCTGCGATCTGAGACATTCTTTGTTTAACCGCCCTAGGTAAGTAATGTACTATTATCGTCGTCTAGTACGCATAGTACAAGCATGGCTTAGTTTGGGACTAGGTCGATTTTTATTTATGATTTGTGTAAGATTGTCCACAATATTAGTATTTAACACATGTATACGTGCTGCGCCCGCAGGCGGTCTGGCTCGGCCTTGAGGCATGTCACATCGGATACGTCTGCGTACCCGTGCACGCACACGTCACGTGTGCGCACGCAACGCAGCACCAGGCAGATACAAACAGGCTGCGGCACACCGGACAGGTACGGATACGCCTAGCTTGGTGCTGCGCGCGTACGTGCAGCTCTCTTGTATTTATTTACTACCTAGACGTGCGCGTAACCCGGTGTGACAGGGGTGCTGCTGCTGTGCACGCGTTGCGTGTGCAGCACGCACGCCGTAGACACGCGCCTAGACGTGCGCGTAACCCGGTGTGACGGGGGTGCTGCTGCTGTGCACGCGTTGCGTGTGCAGCACGTACGCCGTAGACACGCGCCTAGACGTGCGCGTAACCCGGTGTGACGGGGGTGCTGCTGCTGTGCACGCGTTGCGTGTGCAGCACGCACGCCGTAGACACGCGCCTAGACGTGCGCGTAACCCGGTGTGACGGGGGTGCTGCTGCTGTGCACGCGTTGCGTGTGCAGCACGCACGCCGTAGACACGCGCCTAGACGTGCGCGTAACCCGGTGTGACGGGGGTGCTGCTGCTGTGCACGCGTTGCGTGTGCAGCACGCACGCCGTAGACACGCGCCTAGACGTGCGCGTAACCCGGTGTGACGGGGGTGCTGCTGCTGTGCACGCGTTGCGTGTGCAGCACGCACGCCGTAGACACGCGCCTAGACGTGCGCGTAACCCGGTGTGACGGGGGTGCTGCTGCTGTGCACGCGTTGCGTGTGCAGCACGCACGCCGTAGACACGCGCCTAGACGTGCGCGTAACCCAGTGTGACGGGGGTGCTGCTGCTGTGCACGCGTTGCGTGTGCAGCACGCACGCCGTAGACACGCGCCTAGACGTGCGCGTAACCCGGTGTGACAGGGGTGCTGCTGCTGTGCACGCGTTGCGTGTGCAGCACGTACGCCGTAGACACGCGCATAGACGTGCGCGTAACCCAGTGTGACGGGGGTGCTGCTGCTGTGCACGCGTTGCGTGTGCAGCACGCACGCCGTAGACACGCGCCTAGACGTGCGCGTAACCCAGTGTGACGGGGGTGCTGCTGCTGTGCACGCGTTGCGTGTGCAGCACGCACGCCGTAGACACGCGCCTAGACGTGCGCGTAACCCGGTGTGACAGGGGTGCTGCTGCTGTGCACGCGTTGCGTGTGCAGCACGTACGCCGTAGACACGCGCCTAGACGTGCGCGTAACCCAGTGTGACGGGGGTGCTGCTGCTGTGCACGCGTTGCGTGTGCAGCACGTACGCCGTAGACACGCGCCTAGACGTGCGCGTAACCCAGTGTGACGGGGGTGCTGCTGCTGTGCACGCGTTGCGTGTGCAGCACGTACGCCGTAGACACGCGCCTAGACGTGCGCGTAACCCGGTGTGACGGGGGTGCTGCTGCTGTGCACTACGCTTACGTCGACGCATACGTCATGCACCCGCATGCAGTGTGGCTCGGCCTTTATTTTTTTTAAACAGCCTAAATTAGTGATGCGACTGTATTTTTTTTTATTTATTGTAAAAGATATTTAGGATATATGTAAATGTAATGAATACAAATATCTATTGCTCATTAGTTCATTATTGTTTATTATGAATACAGGTCACAAGAGTGGAAATAAGTTGGTAAATTGTCATAAGAAATTGATATTCTGCTTATTACATTTTTTATTATTTAGTACCATTGATCACATCACTCTGGTTTCCAATATTTGTCTATTTTATATCCCACATTACTGGTAGCAAGACCATGTTTAAGTCCGACAAAGCATTCCGTTTTTATCGTACTTACATGTGCTTGCTATTGAAGGGTGAATGTTTTACATCATGCATAAATGTGAACCTGCTACCTAGGCTGACAGAAAAGCAAAAAAATATGGAGCCTAAATATATCACAACAAAGTACAAACCGTTGTCATAAAGGAGCCAGAGCAACCTGTGTTGCATTTGGGCCACCTCATGGACATCAACAGTTGGTGTGAGTGTGATGTTGATGGATGACGTCAGTGCTGCCAGCTCCATCAACCTTGTGCACACAACAGGCTTGCCAGCCAAGTACAGCCAGGAACGAGCCAGCACTCCGTCCCCCACAGACCGTCCCCTCTTGTCCTCATTGCCTTTTCCATGCCATGTTACCTTAACAGGAAACTATAGTGTCGAAAACATCATGGACAGACATGTTAGAACACTGCCAAAGGGCGAGAGAAGTATGCTAGAAATAAGTAAACAACACTGAAAAACACTCCTTTATAAGAATGATAACCAAAACACCAGAGTAACAGATCGCCTAGTGACTGCAATACGGCCACATCTCAAAATTAAAACACATTTGAGATGTGTCACTATCACACACTGCAATGCGGTCACAACTCGAAAAGTAGATTGTGCAACAAGTGCATAAAACGCACTATTTTACGCAAGACGTTTATAAAGTTGTGTGTTTTTAGACGAGTTGTACACTCTCATTTTCACTTCGATTGCGAGGAAATGAGACAGCAACATGTCAATTTTGCTAATTTAATTAAAATTGAAAGTTACATTCGGCAACAGGCGGCCCGAGGGCCGCAGGAGGCCCGCGAGCCTCCCTGGCTGTTTTGTATGTAAAGGTCGCTGAATTCAAAATTTTGGAATTGCCTGATGAAGTCACCATTAAGAAGTGCGGCCCGCTTAACCCGGTATCCCAGGATCCCGCCCTTTTTTAGGACGTTTTTCAATACCGGTACCCCGGTATTCTTATAAAGTAGCGAAATATGCAAAATAAGCTTAATATCATCCACCAAAAAAGACGCTACTAAAAGTCCCTTGCGCATGTGTCTAGAATATCTAGATAGACTTTTCCCATTTGTGTATAAGCCAGCAATTCGTTGTGAGTGTAATTTCCTCTTTGCTTGAAGACATTATTTAATCATAAAACAATTTCAAGTTCACAAAATATTACAAAGAAAAAATAAGGATGGTTCCCGCCAATTAACTTTTTTTCAGCAGTTTCGTGACACCTATCGATAGGCCTTTTAAAATAAATATAAGGTTTCCCAGCAAGTTTTTCGATTAAGTGAAAATAGTCAGAGATAATTGTACGGAAAGTCACTAAATTTCCAGGATTTGTAGCTGCCAAAAGTTGTCCCCAGGTATTTCATGTAACTATTTTTGATATTTGCTTGGTTGTATCCATATTACATGACATAAAAAATAAAATCTTCTACACCTTTTGCAATATCTCTGACTATTTTCACTTAATCGAAAAACTTGCTGAGAAACCTTATATTTATTTTAAAAGACCTATTGATTGATGTGCCACACGTGGACATACAATGTTTTTCTTTTTTTTACTTGCAGTTATATGTATGGAGTGCACCTCTAAAAGAATATTTTTTTGTCATTTCATTTTAGAATTATGTAGTGGCTAATAAAATACACCTATCCTCTAAATTTTATTCTAATACAGCTTATAGTTTTCGAGTAAAATGCCTGTGACATACGGACAGACGGATCGACGGGCAGTCTTGACGAAACTATAAAGGCCTCCAAACTCGCGCCCGACCCGCGCCCGCGACCGGTGTGTGGAAGCCTTAAGGGTTCCGACTTTGCCATTTTGCGTTGCAAGAGGAAACTGCCAGCTCTTCGATTACCAGTTATGATGATATTAATAATGCTGAAATTACTGTCGATTCTGTAAATTCCTACAATTGAGGAGCTAAAACCTAAATTTAAAATTGAAACGCAGAAGCTTAAAATCCACTATCTTGAAATAACTTACAAACTTGAGGAAAGCCTTGTTTTCAACCAAGTTTTTCTACTATGTTGCTAAACCGAATTAATATGTTTTGGTACTCATTAGACGCATAATTCCGTTCTTTAATTTCCTAATGAGTAACTTTTCGCTAGGATGCACTGTATAGAAGCTACGAGTGAGAAACCAAAAAAGTCCCAAAATTTCGAGGGTTTGTGGCTGCCAAAAGTTGTCCCACGAAATCTGGTGTATCCATTTTTGATATTTGCTTGGTTATAATATTTAACAATAAACAATGTAAACAATATTTAAAAAAAAAATCTTCTACACCACCTTTTGCAACGTACCTCCCCCTGCTTTGAACCTCTACGGACTGGCATATAGGGCTTATTGATTGATTGATTATGTGTAACCAATTAAACTTTAATTTTAGTTAGCTATTAACAGTATTAATTAACACAGTCTCCCATTATTAAATTTTTCCATACAAAATGACACAATGGACGAAATACGCTAAAATAAGAGCTGACTTATTAGTATGAAGGGGGAGTCCCAGAACGAATTATACCATTTCAAAAAATTCCATCACAAGTGAACTTTCAGGATGAACATATGTTATCCTGCAACTCCACCAGGTTTGGTTGAGTCGAACACTTACCCTTGTGCATTTGAACCAGATTGGACAGGTGGAAGTAAGTTTTCATTGATGAATTAAGTAGTTATTACAAGAAAAACTTACCTCTGCAGTGTCTGTCCCGTCTTTCCCAAACACTACCCAAGCATGATCCTCAGACAATGCCAGGTGCACATCCCGCTTGCCCAGCACCTGGCAGCCCGCGGTCACCGCGAAGGCGACGCCGAAGCAGTCCAGCTTGTTGCCCGTGAGGAAGCTGTAGATGGACTGCAGGTGCGCGCGGTCCTTGTAGTAGCTCCGCGTCAGCGAGTTCCACACGACGTCGGCCACTCGCTTCACCAGCTCGCGCGTCGCGAAATCCCCGCTCAGCAGCTTCGCGTCCACGCCGCTGCGCATCAGCGACACGAACCGCGAGTGCAGCCCCTTCACCTCCTCCCACTCAACGCATGGAAACTTTATCTTGGCAAGCTTATTCGTCAACACATTGATTATATTCACATCTTTATCACAATTTTTCACGTTAGTCAAGTTATTCTCGACCGCACCGACGATAATCGAAAATAGAGCCAAATCAGGTTCATTGTCACTGCGTAGTTGCTCTTCAAACAAATCGTATACTTTCTGTATACTATCGATGGGAAATACTTTTTTATACTCTGATAATACGGACATTATTGCTGCGCATTATATTACACTGTTAAAACAAATGAATTCGATTAAAATAAATAAACAACCAAATGAAACACCGGCGTGCATTCCTTCCACAGATTAAATATTTAATTGCAATATTTGTAATGCCCTTGCATTTGCAGTTTTAACCTTGATATGTTGGCCAAATTGAACTTACTTAATGATTTATATCTTGGGAGAAAATAATTTCAATAGTGAGTAGGCTTCCCACAGATTACAGCACGGGTATCACAAGACAGCCGCGGCATCTCTCAAACCGAGCTCTCTCGCAGTATCCGTCTCTTTCTAAGTGGTCTAATAAGAGAGAGACGGATAGCGCGAGAAAGCTCGAGAGTATGTCGCGGCCGTCTTGTGATAGCCGTGCAGAGAAGAGAAGTCTATTAGGCCTCTCACAGACAGGCGCGGCCTGGCCGCGGCGGACAATAGAAAACGTGTCATTACATTAGCTGTCAAATTTACTATGGCCCGCCACCGCAGGCCGCGCCAGAATGATGCAGGCTCCTAATTGCAATTGACAGGTGTCAAATTTGAGCTTTATGTTTTTTCTTTTTCTGTACTCTGTGGATTCTAAAATAAAAACGCGAAAAAACACAACATAGCCATAAATAATACAATACAATTCATTCGTCATTCGTCATTCATGATGTTGTGGATGTGCCATAATTAACGGACATAGCAATATCCGTTACCAATAAAGTGGTATAACAATGAACAACATTCTACGAGAAAAACAGAATAGTCACTACCGTAAAAAATACAAATTTATGAAAAGGAAAATAAAGAGTTTGATACTAGTAAGTATTGCGCTTGAATAAATATCCATAAATCATTAATACATCTATTTTTAGGAATATTTTATATTTCTTCTTAACACTTATAAATCTTATAATGCATAAATATATAACCAACCTCTTAATGTTCATTGGTATCAAAATTCCAGGAAAATGCGGCACTTTGTGACGAAGTTGCAAAAATTCAGGAGAGTATTCTAATAGTAAAGGATGAGAGAAAGTTTTTATTACGGAAGTTGCTGGAATATGCCAATGATGCTGATGTGTTAAAGCAGAATTACAGGCATGACCCAACCACCACGGCAAATGGGCCCAGTGCTAAATTAAAAAAAAGGAAGAGTTTAGAAGAGAATGGTAGAAGTATTTCTATGTCATAGTGTACGAATGATGAATCAGTCTATCTGCATTTTTTATTCTAGATGGATTTTACCACTTCTGAAGCGAGGTGCAAATAATTTTTTGAACACCATTGGCACTTTTCTGACATGTTGACTCGTCAATAGTACATTACATCAGAGGCCGGGAAAACACGGATTTCCGGCCAAGTAGGTATAGACGGCCGAGGGTAGCGAGGCCGGGAATCTGTTTTCACGCCGAGGCATGTATAGTGCTTTTCTCAAACATGCAATGAAATAATTAAATAAAAATCCTCAAATCAAACTAATTTTCATGGCTGAATGCCATGATGCTGTGCCACAAATAGTGGAATGAAAATTAAAAAGTTACTTTGCAGGCCTAGGCCTGAAAAGTTGAATGAAATTCCATTTTAAGGCCGCCTCGAGATGCTGCGCCTGAAAAAGGATACTTCCGAGTCTATTATAAGGAACGTAAAGAGAATATTTCATTGCATGTTTGAGAAAATGAACTTTTCAGTAGAGTAGTTTTATTGCGATTTAGTATAGAGACATTAGAATCCAGTTTGTGAATTTTATATGGTTGCCACTTGCAGTTTAATCCCTAAAATTCAGCTTTATTATTGAATTAGCAAGTGTAACTGACTTGCAATAGTGTTTCAACCATATCTTAATCACCAATTATTTACTTGTACAAAGGGATGCCCGGCCAAGATGTAAATTCAGTGGTTTCATTCTTACACTGAGTAAACACAGATTCAAGTCTCATTAATTTAATTTAATTAGGACAATGGAATGTGAATTGAAACAATGATTAAGATCCCATGCAGAGAGAAGGTGTTCACCGTAGTTCTGCATTCCGCATTCCATGAGATCCAATGCCAATTCAACTCCGGTTGAACACCTTGTCTGTGGCAACACTTAGTCAATGAAAAACTGTATGAAGATGTAATTGTTATTATTATGTATGGTGTAATTATTTCTAAAATAAAAATAAGGATAAAATAATTATTACTTCATAATCTATATACCATTCATATCCATTCCTTTAACATTAATATGCCAATAAAATCACAATTGGTGTGCCACCACGGCTCCAGGATACATCCTGCATAGCTTAGATAGCTATCTTGGGGTATGGGATACTGTTTGTCTGTGACACATCTGTTCATGTCTAGCATGGCATTCAAAGATTTTAATGTTTATGTTGTTGATCAAAACAACTTCTGAAATGGAACAGAACATGAACACGAAACTTTTCACTTAGTGTTTTTTTTTTTACTGTTAACTACTGTCATCATCATTGTCTTCATCATCGTTGAAAGATAGCAATTGACTCTGCTTTTTCAAATCAGTAGAGCTCTTCTTGCCAGCTTCTATTCCTTTTTTGTCATCAGGCGCTTTCTTTGGCTTATGTTTGAAAATAACTCTTTGACTAAGGTCCGCTTTAGTTTCTGCCGCTTCTTTTTCTAAACGTTTCCTCTCTGCCTCCGCCTCTTCCGCTGTGAGGTCTCCCTCTTTCAAAACTACGATTTGGGGTTCCTCACTTTCCGTGTCGTCTACGAAATCCTCCTCGGCGTTTTCAAGTGGGTCAAATTTCCGGTTCCTGTCGTCGTATCCTGCCTGCCTCTTTATAATTTTTAAGAACTCTGGATCCTCCGGTTTGATGTAATTAATGTTCCTTTTTCTGTTAGCCATATTGATAACAGGAAAATTTGCAATCCTACACTAACTAGGTACTTTAGGTCAGACACAATAGACACATTCAGTTTTAATAAAAATGATTAATGGCTTGATTTTTCTTTGGAGAGCGTTTCACAATAGTGAATAAGTCTGACTGTAATATAAAGATATCGTCGCGCGTCGCCACAAAAGGTATCGTCGAATTTTATTAGAAAAACAACAACCTAACCTAACATTGAAATCAAACAAACCAAACGTCCACAGACTAATAAGAGATACGGGCAGAGTGTTTTCACTCCGAACAAAATACCGATTGTATGAAGAAAGTAGTACTTAGAAAAAAGCGCGGGAAACGTCTACCGGTACGTGTCGAAACGTCAGAAATAAAGGTAAATAAATTAAATATCGCGTTAGACCCGGATTAAACATATTAGAGTACTATTTATTCATAGTACTCTTTGTTAAACAGTATTTAAATATGTCTACCGGTTCGGTTGTGTTTTTGGCTTTTGTTAATTAAAATTGATCTATCGCTGATAGCAAAGATCTTATTTAAGTATTCCGTGGATATAACCGTCGAGTGAGTTCACGGTGGATAACAAAATTAACAAACAAAAAAAACAAAATAATGATAAAAACTTAATGGGGTTGGCCGGTGAAAGCTAATTGTAGATGGCGCTCTTCTAGATTCCATACGATGAGAGAGAGAGACAGATGATCGATGGTCCCTAACTTGTATGGAAACCATATACAGTTCTTAGGCAAAAATCTTCCCCATAGCTTTAATCCGTAGCCTTTTATTTTTAGCCTTTTTCGGAAAACGGTGGATTACCACTTCGGAGCAATGCGGGACGAAACATAAAGTAATTTTCGCAAAAATAAATAAAAACTACTTCCCGCCATACAAATTTAGCTTTTTTAGGGACCATTATTGGTGCTGTCAGTTTGACAGTTGCCAGCCCCATTGAACACGAGAAGGGACAATTAACGAAATTAAAAATAGAACATAAAATATAATAATATTGTCCAGTGATTTATGAACGCAGCCATTTCACTCCTGCATGATCTGTAACAGCACACTAGCGCCAGTGTACTACACTTGTACACTTCATTATGTATATGTACAGTCACATAAACTACTATTGTTCTATTTGCATTAATTATTATTTCTTGCGTAGGGTTCTTTTGCATTCGTTTTTAGGTAATATTGTCCTGTTGCATTACTATCGACGTTCTCTCCCATGTATGTCTGATTATGACATTCCTTATTGTTTAAATAATCCGTCCAGTTTACGTTCCGCCAAGCTGGAAAACCAGTAGGATTACCAATAGATTCGGCAAAGTAAATGTGGGATCTCCCATGGCTACATGCCTCTGAAAATTACACAAATTCAATATTACTTATCAGGTAGGTCCTTGCTTACTTTTTGATTGAGGTTAATTCAATTGAAAGAAATATAAAATTGTTATACCCAGGAGGAAAAATATGCTGCCACATCCCGGTTGAGGGGGTGCACCACTATTTGGGTAAAAATCGGCATGACCGACAGGATTTTTGACACCTAGGACACCGCCGCATGAGTGGATCACATCCACGAACTCTGCGTCTGAGAAGTCCAGCGACAATGAGGTCGGTTTCATCGGGAACTCAAATAAAGGTCGTGCTGGGTCAAGACCTGAGAAACAAATTTGTTAAAAATGCTGAGAAATTGGTAGACGAAAATGACGATTATGATGATGAATAATCAAACGAAGGAAGCAATTTTCCGAATTACTAATTTACCTACCGAAAAAGAAACGAGTGTATATCAGGCAGATGACAAAAAATAAAGATAAAGATTGGATAAGTACCTATGCTTATTTATAGGATCTCTAGTGGGGACTCGGTGCAATTACCCTCAGTCTACAATAAAAGCAAACCACCTATAAGATTGAAGTAGGCCCAAGTCCAAGGGCTAAAGCCGCGTCATGCGGCAACACAACAACCACAACCATGAAGACATGGCACAGCACAATGCTGTGCCATGTTTTCATGGTTTTCAAGTACCCAACATCTTAATTCTACTTCCTACTATATATACAAGGTGCTCCCGAGGAATCCGCGAGATTTTAACCACGCATTCCTGAGGACATTAGGAGTAAAAAAAAAAATCGGTTTTTGTAAATACAAATTGGATAACTATCGCTTATCTATGGAAATTCTCCCTTTTAATAAAATGGTAACGATTAATTTTCCAAAAAAAGGATAAATTTAGCGAGTGGTAGCTGTCACTTTGATGTATGTCAATAGCGACGCGAAATTTGGGAATAACGGTGGCAACCTGGCAACGTCGCAATTAAAACAGCTTAATGCACTTTAGTAATCATAATAAATAGTTTACATATAAATGATAATATCTACAAAACTAAGCCAGACTTGACTGGGGTTCATGATGTTCATATAAAAATTTTTGCTCCTAATGACCTAAGGAATGCGTGGTTAAAACCTCGCGGATTCCTCGCGAGCACCTTGTATATAGAAAGTTTGGATGTTTAGATTTTTTGATGTTTGTTACTCATCACTCTTAAACGGCTTAACCGATTTGGATGAAATTTTGCACGAAGATAGTTTATAGTCTGGATTAAAATAAAGGATAGTTTTTATGCCGGGTCCACGCAGACCAAGTCGCGGGCGGAAGCTAGTCTAACATAAATGAGTTTTCAATAGAGACCAATTTGCACCATAATAACATTGATTTATGATCTGCCCACTTTTTTAGTCTGTAGGTTAATCTATATCTATACTTATAATAAATCTCTAAATTAAAAAAAGAATCAGCCAGTAACATTTCAAACTTTTTTTGTCACGAATGATCTCAGTTCAACGGAAGAACATGAAACATGTTTAATAGGTAGATTATTATCCTGACTGCGACTTAGGATAGTTTTTCTCCGACTGCGACATACATTTTTCGAAACATTTGACCTCATTGAATATTTTATTTCTTTTCTTGAGGGAAATCGCCGCCACATCTGTCAGCTTTATGAACGTCAAAATGGCGGAATTGCTTTTCCTTAATTTCACCTACCCTTTGTCTCCCAACGACTCACATGTGAGTCGGCCGGCAGGTCCCACACGTGGGTAATTTTTTTTTACCCTGGAATCCCAATGACCCACGTGTGGGTCATGTTATTTTTTTAATGTGAATCTTATATACAAAATACACCACGGTAAATTATCGAGGTCTGACTGCTGGACCAATGGGACCACACATGCCGACATACATGTATGTCGTTGGGAGACCAGGCCTTTGTACACCGGATTGCTGGAATACAAGGGGTTAATAATTTAAATCCCGTCTACGATAGATAGATAAGAAATTAATCGATTCTGATATGAGAACTTATATGCGCAAATGTCGTATTAAGGCGTAATTTCAATAAATGTTTCAACAAATTCTAACAATATACGTAACACAAATTTGATTTTGTTTATTTTTGATTGGCACGCGCGCGCGCTCTTTGCGCATTCAGCCACACCATGAAAACCGAAACTCGAAGTTGGTATATCTGCATTCCTCTCACTCGAGGAATGTTAGTGCGATAGAGATAGAGATACCCGAATATTTTCGAATTCTGAAGTTCGTCGTTTAACAAAAAATACGGATGTCGGAAAGATCGAAAATAGGGGTGTGGACAATAAATAAAATACAAACCTTACGGCACTTACATCCTTTTCTATAGGGAAAGCAGTTTTTCAGCAATTACTCGAAAACCTTTAAACCGATCTTTTTCAAAACACTTTTCGGTGAAAGTATTTAATAAGCATTATGTCCATGATTTTTTTCAAAATTTTCACTTCCACCGTTCGAAAGTTAGAGGGGGGGGACACAATTTTCGTGTTTTTCGTGGCGATTATCTCCGAGTATATTCACAAAATCAAAAAAAGTGCCGAGCAACCTCATAGTTATTTTAAAAAACCTATCGTTTCATGTGCCACGTATGGACTTAGTGTGAAATTATTTTTTTTGACATGGAGTTACAAGTATGGGCTTGTGCACACGCGAGGTTTTTTCGGCTACTTTTTGACCCCCCCTCCCCGTTGGTGATATTTGGTGAGGTTCTTGGCTAACCCCCCCCCCCCCTTCCCCCACATAACCTCACGTATTTTTTTTTCATTCGACCTAATTGTAAGATAAATAGTATTTTACATAGTAAATCTTGTTTATTTTTCTATCTTAGTAAAAAAGACTCGCTATTTTGAAGTGCTAAGTAAAGATTTATGTTTAACGAAGCCGAGAAAAAGTATCTACCCGTGTGGTAGATATTTTTTCTTAGTTTCGTTCTCTGTAGAAAAATACACGTGAGGTATCCTTATACCCCGAAACGCGGAAAAATCAGAGGCAATCAAGCTGTGGAAGTTCACCAAAGGACAAAAACCTCAAAAAACAAGCCAAAGCCCTGATCGAAGGGTTCAATAGTAAGCTGTCTAAAGAGTTATTACAATTCAAAAGGCACAAAACCTGCGCAGTGACAAGAATCCTGACAGGACATTGCAAATTGAACAAACACCTGTTTCAAATGGGTATGAAGCAGGACACAACCTGCAGGTTCTGCCAGGAGACAGAGGAGACTGCAATGCACATTCTCTGCTCCTGCGGACCACTCATGCATAAAAGAAGTACCTACCTAGGGCGGCACATAGTGCACCCACAAGAAGTACAACACATCACCGCCCAAAGAATCTGGAATTTCCTGGAGGCAACGGGACTAAACGGTGAACTCTAAAGCAAGGGCTGCCACAATAGATCACTTGCTGGTCGAAGCGGCACATTAAGGCCCACAAACAAAATAATAATAAATCCTTATACCCCCCTCCCCCAACGTGATCTTTCGTGATTTTTTCCTGACCCCCCCCTCCCCTATCGAACCTCGCGTGATTTGTGCACAAGCCCTATGGAGTGCCCCTGTAAAAAAAAATAACGGACATGACGACACTATAAGGGTTCCGTTTTTGCCATTTTGGCTACGGAATTGCGGTTTACGATTTATGACGTATTAAAAAAAAACTACTTAGTAGATCTCGTTCAAACCAATTTTCGGTGGAAGTTTACATGGTAATGTACATCATATATATATTTTTAGTTTTATCATTCTCTTATTTTAGAAGTTACAGGGGGGGGGGGGGGGGGAGCACACATTTTACCACTTTGGAAGTCTCTCGCGCAAACTATTCAGTTTAGAAAAAACTGATGTTAGAAACTTTAATCTCATTTTTGAAGACCTATCCATAGATACCCCACACATATGGGTTTAATAAAAAAAAAATTGAGTTTCAGTTCTGTGTATGGGGACCCCTAAAACTTATTGTTTTTTTTCGATTTTTGTGTGAAAATCTTAATGCGGTTCACAGAATACATCTACTTACCAAGTTTCAACAGTATAGCTTTTTTAGTTTCGGAAAAAAAGTGGCTGTGACATACGGACGGACAGACAGACAGACAGACAGACATGACGAATCTATAAGGGTTCCGTTTTTTGCCATTTGGCTACGGAACCCTAAAAAGGAGGCCGCTATGCACTGTATTTTGTATTTAAGTATATATCTTTTGAATATTTTTAATAGTTTTACGTTGCTGGATTCGTCAATCTATGCGTCCAAAGTTAAAATGGCCGTTTTTCTTTTGAGTTCACTTCATACCTACTTAGATCGACGAATCCAGCAACATAAAAGCGGCCAAGTGCGAGTCGGACTCGCACATGGAGGGTTCCGTTAAATAAATTACGATTTACGATTTATGACGTATTAAAAAAAAACTACTTACTAGATCTCGTTCAAACCAATTTTCGGTGGAAGTTTGCAGGTACATTGAATACAGAAAATTAAAAAAAAAATTTGATGTAGGTCACATCAAATATTTTTTTTTATTTTCTTATTTTAGAAGTTACAGGGGGGGGGGGCACACATTTTACCACTTTGGAAGTGTCTCTCGCGCAAACTGTTCAGTTTAGAACTTTAGAAAAAAAAAGATATTAGAAACCTCAATGTCATTTTTAAAGACCTATCCATAAATACCCCACACGTATGGCTTTGATGAAAAAAAATTTTTTGAGTTATGTTCTAAAGATGGGGAACCCCAAAAATGTATTGTTTTTTTTCTATTTTTGTGTGAAAATTTTAATGCGATTTACATAATACCTACATCTACTTACCAAGTTTCAACAGTATAGCTCTTATAGTTTCGGAAAAAAGTGGCTGTGACATACGGACGGACAGACAGACAGACAGACATGACGAATCTATAAGGGTTCCGTTTTTTGCCATTTGGCTACGGAACCCTAAAAACTAGTTTGATGTATTCACATCACAAGGTACTTAAATACGAAACACAGTGTATAGCGGCCTCCTTTTTTAAATATCTATCGTTAAATTTAAATACCTAATAACAATTATTTACCAGTGCTGCAGTGGCTCTAGTGTGTACATGAACGCCCACTTAAATAAAAGCTCGTAATCACGACTTATGTACGTCGGTGTATGGGTGAGCGTTTTTAAAAAAAAGTGTACAAACATTTTTTTCTCTATTAACTAGACTTTGAATTTTTAACCCCCCTCATATTCGTCATTTACGCAGAGAATAAAAATGTATATTTAAATTATTTATTTTCCATAAGTACACGTGTTTTAGCCTTCTTAACAGTTGTTCCAAATTTCAAATTGATAGCATAAGTAGTTCCAGAGATATTTAACGTTGTGACTTGTGACAGACGGACAGAGTCGCGCCATAAGGGTACAAAAATGTGACGATCTGGAATGGAATATTTAGGACACTTTTTTTCTTGTATGAGGATCGATCATCGATGGTATCAAAGATTCTGAATCAGAAAAACAAAAAAAAACAAATTCTAAAAAAAAAGTGTACACTTTTTTTGAAAAACGCCCGGGTAGGAATAGATAGGTAAGTCCGTAAATTCTCTGTAAAACTCTTGATGATTCTATTCCTACTCTGTGATGATTTTGATGAACGAACTATTTATATACCTAGAAATTTGTAAGAAACCCTCGGTGCGCATGTGTTTAAATATTTTTTTGATATATTTCGTATGTCTACCTACCCCAGAAGGAATCCAAAAAGCATAATTACCGGTGATTCTTGATATAGACACATTAGACATCGATGCAGCAATACCCATGACGTGTGCGCCAAGGCTGTGCCCGATCAAATGCAGTCTGTTGCCAGGTAGACCAATCAAATTAGCTTACCCTGGACATAATTCGTAAACTCGTTGTTTTTATTGTTTTATCGGATTTTACTATTCAGTATCATATATTTATCAAATATATTAGGTAAAAAATCCGCGATCGTAACCGTATTTAAAAAAAACACGAGTTAACGTACACTACCTAACTTTTTCCTAAAAGTAAAAAAGGTAACCAAATACCTTGTTAGTATAACTTTGAGGTGCATTAAAATGCGATCACTTAATAGAAAAATTAAACTGAAATGAAATTCGCATATACGTTTTTTTTCACAGTTTTCCTCTGATCTCATTATCTAGACAAGCCAAAATGGTAACTATGATATTTTTATCTGTTTAAGCTATATTGAGTGTTTTTAGACATTTAAGACAAAAATTAATCATTTATTTTTAACGTTTTAATAATAATGTATTTCTCGGTAGTTATAAATAGTAACTATGAAATTTTTGTTTACTAATAGCTTTTTGTGTACGATAATCATGTTTTCATCAAAATTAAGCATGTTAATTTCACGCTTAAGAAATTGAAAATTTTATTGAAAATACTCGCGACCTTGTAGTGGAGCCAGGTGCACGCGGTGGGTGCGAGGCGGGGAGAGTGTGGGGCGCCAGCGGGTGAGCGCACGGCGAACACGTCATAACGAGTTTATTTCAATTACGTGTTTTGCACCGACCGCGCCGTGTACAAATAAAACAAATACATATAATGGAATATCCTAATTGTAGGATTTCACTAAGTACGTATTCACATACTTAGTGCGTGTCAGTTTATACTGGACATCAAATGTTCAGTGATGTAACTAAAAATGTACAATTTTCGCAATTTTTACAAGCTTTATATTAACTTGCACTGTTCGTATGTATGTAAGTTGTCCGTCAAAATTTGTAATCCATTTTTCAGTCACTTCCCGTTATCCAATTGAGCTGAAATTTTGCTTGCATATGTATATCGCATGACAATACAATATTATGATGATTTGGAGCTAATCTGATGCTGGAGCAGGAAGTTGGCCATAGGAAATCCGCAATAAAACGACACAACCCCATCGAGTTTAGGCTCGTTAGAATAGTCTTAATGTGTAGTTGATGATGGTATGCAGAAAAGTACAGTTGGCAATAAAAGCTTGTACTAAAAATGAAATTTTTGACAAAAACTTATTCCATTAGTTATGTGCTATAAATGCTTCGTACTAAATTTCAAGATTCAGAGTTCACGGGAAGTACCCTTTAGGTTATGATTCCCTTGCGGGTTTTGACAATTTGCGGAAATTAAACGGCTGTATTTTTTGATTTCGTTGGCTTAGAAGTTTGTTTTTTTCACAGCTCCAAGAGACAGTAGACTTGAGTATTTGATATAAATTTCAGCTGGATACCTCCACGCGTTCCTGAGAAAAAGGGTTTTGACAGACTGATGGACGGACGGACGGACAACAAAGTGATCCTATAAGGGTTCCGTTTTTTCCTTTCGAGGTACGGAACCCTAATAAGTTAAAGCTAAGAATTATTCGATTTATGAAATTACAAATTAGCGTATACAGACTTATTTAATATTTAAAACAAGAGTATTTTGGTGTAACAGACACATTTGTGAAAAAGTTCACAAAGCAAAATGGCGTGTCTTACAATGAACTGAGAGTTACGACAAAATGTATCAGAGACGTTTCTTATTTGATTGGATATGACAAAAATGCTCGGTAAAATTGAGTATCAACGCAATATTTTTCGTGGTTGTAACGGACAATGTTTTCAAGCTATCGGGACGTTATCTATACCAACCGATAGAGAGAAAAAAACTAAGTATGACTGCATTTTAGCTCATTTTCGATATTTTGTCCCTTACGCCCTTTGAGCCTACGGTAGTCGATATGCTTATTGCCACCCACCCAGAGATGGGCAAAATTTATTCGAATACGAATAACGTTTAAGAATAAATAGGATTATTCGCGAATAACTTCTTTATTCGCATAACCATTTGTAATGCTTTTCGGGAATATAATTTTTAACGAATATTGTAGGAATGCTTTTTAATGAAATATATCTCAAAAACGTAATATCCTAATACAGACAGAACAGTGATACCTAGTTTTAAAATTTGTTAGAAAGAGGTGACCGCTCAATCAAGGGTACCAATTAACATCGCCGTGCAAAGGTGAAACGGATATTAATTGTAATTATTTCACCTCTTTTATTTTTTCTATTTCGGCTTTACCACGGGTGACAAAAAAAACCTGTGAAGTGCGAGTCAGACTCGCGCACCGAGGGTTCCAGACCACCCTATACAATAGAAACAAGTCCACTATAAACTGACACTCACTAAGTATGTATTCACATACTTAATGCGTGTCAGTTTATACTGCACATTAAATTTTCAGTGATGTAACTAATAATTTACGGTTTTCGCAATGTTTTCCTTTATCTGTTCTATAAGGCGTTGCTTCGCACCAAATTTCAAGTTTCTGAGTTCACGGGAAGTACCCTGTAGGTTTTGATTATGCGGGTTTCGAAAACTTGCGGAAATTTGCGGCATAAATCTTATGATTGCGTTGGCTTAGAAGTTTGATTTTTTTCACAGCTCCAACGTCAAAAGTCATTATTAAAAGGGAATAAGACCTTTTGACGTCTTAGATTGCGTAGTTACTTTTGATGCTGACTGTAAGAGTCCCCAGCATGGTCGACTCAAGTCGACTCTCCATACAAACGAAGTTTGGTTCTCATTTTAAAACGGCACACTAGAATAACATGAAACTTTTTATATACAATAGGATCTGCCATATCTAGGTCGGAAACTTGTTTCTGTTGCAATAAATAATACCAAATAGAAAAAAAATATATTGGAGACTTGGTATGAAAAACGTTCTAGTTGCTCTGTTTTTTCTATTGACGTGATAACGTCTTACCGATGAACAATTGAACACCAGCAGCATGCACGTAAAAATATGAATCATTGTCCCGTTCCGCCTGAGCCGAGCGTTCGGCTTTATGACGTTATCACCGGTGTCTGAAACGCTGACCACGCAACGTACCTATCGCGTGGTCAGCGGTTTCAGATACCGGCAGAAGCAGTGAAAAAGCCTTCACTTCAGTGGCCATTTTGTCGACCCTTTTTCAGCGTTCAATAATTGTTTTAACGAATGGTTTGAACGCATTATAATATAAAAGAGAATACTTTAAAAAAAAACTTTTATTCAATGTAACTGCATATTTTTTTCTATTCCCGAAACTTTCAGTTTGACCCTCGTAGTGACCCTGCCTACGTAGCCGGAGGTCCCGGGTTCGAATCCCGGTAAGGGCATTTGTGTGATGAGCACAATTATTTGTTCCTGAGTCATAGATGTTTTCTATGTATTTATTTAATTATATATTCGTGGTATCTATTTATTCGAATGAAATGAGAATAAATCATTCTTCATTCGAAAGTGTAGACGAATAAATTATACGCGAATAAATTATTTTAAATTTTTATTCGAATAAAGCCCCTTTCTGCACCCACATAAGTAACATATTCTATTTAAATAATTATGTACAGAAGACTGAGCGCTTATAAATAGGTAATCGAGATTCCACGACAATTATGTCTCATGCTGAACAATTTAGTTATTATCGATATAATGAACACAATATTTCAATAAATCTCCACCCTAGCCGAACTGTGGTGCACGCCACGTTCGTGTTTATAAATGTTTGACAATCATTGACCTACCCATAATAAATGAAGGCCGAAACGCATTGACAGCGGTGGCGAAGCGGCGCGGCGCAGCGTGGAGGTGGTACCGGCTGTAATGTTCTTCTCTAATACGAAAGCGTCCGTCCGCACAGAATACCGGCCGGGAAAAAACCGTTCGGATCCTTTCATATTAGCTCGAACATTACAAGTAACGCCTCCGCGCCGCCCCGCGCCGCTTCGCCACCGCTGTCAGTGCGTTTTGGCCTTGAATGCCTGCGACTCGCCACAACACGGTCGGTAGTTGAGGCACAAAGCAATGACGGCCTTATTCTGCAAGATATAACGTTCATATTAAAACTTAAGTAAGAAAAAATATGAATTAATTAATAATCGTGGATATTTTTTGTTTAATTTGTTTCTTATAGTACTAATAATATGTTGACAGGATAAATCAAACACTTTACAAGTAGTTATGTATTTTGGTTTTCCAAAAACTACCAATATTTGTGACTTTAGAATTCCGCAAAGAGTATCTGTTTAATTTTTTATAATTGATCAACACACATAAAATACTATTCCGAATAAATTATAATTTCTGGTAAGATAAGCTAGAAAATGTGTAATTTACTGAACTTTCTTTCTTAATGATAGTCCCGGTTGATTAATTAGTTTAATTTTGATTTCTTTAACTGAAATGCAAGCGTCCTATCATAATAGAGGCACTTTTACAAAGTTACATATTACGCTGCACTTATGAAATCAGAATTTGTAAAAAAATTAGATTTTTGGATTTTTTACAGCGACGCGGAACCCTAAAATGTTTAATTCTTTTTATTTTAGCTATAACTAACAATACTTTACATCATAGAAAAAGAAAATTACAGTTATCGAATTATGTCCGGGTTTAGCTAATTTGATTGGTCTAAGGTACGTTGTAAAGTTTGTTGAATGCATCCAAAAACTCTCCAACTAGAGATCCGATATCCTTCGTCTCATCCGCAACTATTGGATAAAGAAAGTCATTTGCTGTCTCACTCCAGTCAACACCTATAACGGCCACATCTTGATGCTTCAAGTAAGACTCCTTGATGCTCATTACAACGCTATCGTCAGCGGACGACCTCCAGCCATGTGTAACCACTTTAACAGGCTTGTTTGCCAGCAGTTCTCTTATGTTTGTACCGTTGGGTGGTTCTGCTGACTGGTCTAGAACTATGCAGTCGGTTATACCCCTGAGAACAATTCAAAGGGAAGTCACAAAGTGCTTCATATCTTCATAATGGCACTGTGAAGTCCAATCAAATGTCATATATTGCAGGTATGTAGTTGCTACAATGATTTATTAGCTATGATTTTACTTGGACAAATGCTTAGGTACCTTAATGTGAGTAGGGAGCAGGTGGAGCCTGGAGGAAGTAAGTACTTAGGTACTTGTATCGATTATCAATATATTTATAGGCGCAGGTTTACGCATATATCTATATATACTATGGTAGTTACAATAAAAAGCACTCACCTGGTATAAAATCTGTATTGAATGTCCTTCGCCTGCCTACTGCGCAACTGTACAACGGGCATGGACAGGTTAACGAAGTGAGGGGTGCCTTCTCCGTCCGGGAAGAAAATCCACTCAGTTCCGTAGCCAGTGTAGTTTTTGAAGTCACGTTCAAGTGCATTGGAGAAATCTATTTTATTCAGCCATGTTTCACCTACAAAATTATCAAGGTTAACAGGAAGGGGTTTACTTAATTATCCTACATAACCTTTTTGATAATGATAACACAGTATTTTGGATAAGTATCCGTAATCGCTCATGCAAACACAGTGAATTAACTGTTTAGGTATTAGTTACGAGTATATGATATTACCTTTATTGACAGGTTTTACGTTATAGCCGTCATAAGCACTTGATAGTTGTAATATAGCCGAAATAATCGCTAGAAATTTAACTGAAGTCTCCATTTTCAAAAAGTACACATGGACGTTGTTCTCGGTACAGCGGCGGATGTTCTTATACCTAGAACCTTTAATGAGCTCGCGTAAATAACGAACTCAAGTCATGCTTGAAGTATTTAACAAAACCATATACATTCATTCATTAAGAACTATACCTATGTAAATAACATTAGACTAGTTGTAGGTAGTTAATTTGGGTAGGTACCAGTTTTAACCGTTATACGGTACTTTTAACGAATCAAATTATTTTCTTAAATAGGTAGGTTCTAGTTCTTGCCCGTGAATTCGTCCGCGTGAAACTAGTTTATATCGTGCATCCATACAAACTTCCGCACCCCTAAAACACGCTCTTAAAAGATCACTACCGAAATAAAAAGCATTCCCTGCGACAACTGTCTCCATAGTATGGAGACAGTTGTAATAGGGCTTGCGGTTGTGTCCGGGTTTCGTGTAATCGTGTCGGGTACCCGTGCCTGTGTAACACGCCCGCGGGCTTAAGCTACCGGTCCGAACGCACCCGTGTAATTAGCGCACGGGTACACGCGGGTAGGTACTACCCGTCCTTGAGGTGTGAAGCTAGGAACTATCCCGTCGTTCTAAGAATGTACATACAAGTACGAAATGAGTGTTCGTAGCTTTTTGCAGATTGATAAATGTAATAAATTATAATTTATAACCTAGCACCAGAGTTGGGCAAAAGTTATCTTGAATAAGAATAAGAACAGAATTTTTATTCTTATTCAAATCGATTGGAATAAGAATAAATTCATGCGCTCGTTATTTAAAATAACATGAAGGTGAATAATTCACGCTGACACGCTACTTTTTTTTTAGATAAGGAATGAAATACGGAATAATTATTCCACAAATAGGGTTATGCTAACTAACATTTTATTTAAATAAAACGTTATTCAAATAAAGATAATTTTGTGGTATCGTGGGTAAAATTTTGTAAGGTGATTTTCACGCAATGGATTTTATGACAAGTTTGGGTTTATTTGGTTTGTTTTGACGAGTTCTATACATTATACTTGGTGACGATGGTCTGATAATGGAGTCAAGAGGTGAGTGAGTTACTTATTTATGTTGGTTTTCATTGTTTTCAGATAAGTATATATCAAATAAGTAAACAAGGCTTAATCAGTAGCTATATATTAAAATGAAAAATAATGCAAAATGCTAGTCCAAGTTAACGGGTTGGAGTAATTACATACAGTTAACATGATACTTGCATGTATTTAATAGATGTTGTTGTATATGTTTTGATTGAATGACTGAATGAATAAATGATCGATAAACCAATATTGTATGAATAGATTTATTGGTTTCATAAAAGTAAATTGATTTGTTGAAATGTATAAGTCATACCTATTCAAGGTCTTGAATAAATTTTAATTGGAATAAATTCGTATACTACTAATACTTCAGTTTCAGTATCAGTTAGTAGCATATAATATTCATTCGAAATACCCTCTTACTACGTCAATATTAATTCTTGTTTGATTTTACTTGTACTGTACAATGCTATAATGATTAGGGTCAGGATTCTCGTGGTACTAAAGCACAAAAAAATGTAGTAAATCCGCCGTTATATTCTTTAATAATTGAACGAATGACTGAATGGTAACATGGTTACAAAAAAGAGGGGAAGAGGAAGACCTCTAGCCACCTGGATGACGAATGTCCAGAGAGACATGAAGGAGATGGACTTACACACACACACCTTACTACAGAGGACGCACAGGACCGAAGAAAGTGGCACTGGCACCGCGTGATTGGAAAAGCCGATCCCGCGTAACGGAATAAGGCGAGGCCAAAGAAGAAGAAGAATGACTGAATGGTAAATTATTTTATGTAGAATTTGTAAAAAAATTATATTACTTACCTATTTTACCTTTTTGGTTGACCAAAAAGTCCCAGCAACTAACTCTTATATCATAAACTCATCATTTTCGTCAAAAATGTATGTAAAATATGTAACTAGTAAAATATGCGATGTATCAACAAACCTAAATTGTTTACTATATACACGTTCATACAATACATTGCAAAGGTGATGTATTATTGGCCATTACTGTAATATAGATTTCTCGTTCAGTTAATCATTTATTCAAATAAAAAAAATACAATGTCGACTCCACTAATGATTACTTGTGCTAAACTGCCACCAGAATCTTAACCCTAATTATAATTTACTAAAACGCAGTAAGTTATCTAATTAAACTAAGTGCACTAATGTTGCAATAATAACTTCTTTGAATAAAATAATACATTTTACCCACAGTATCTTATCTTATCTAGGTGAGGGCCCTTTCGGATGCACTTCGACCCAGTGGGATCTTTTGTGCATTTGCCCTCTCCTTTATACCTGCTCCGAGTAAAATATTACCCACAGTAAAATATTATAAAGACACAAGTACTTACTCAGAAGGCGATGTCTGGGTTGGTGATTTTTGGTGAGCTGTTTTCAAATGCCTTCCTATGGCTCCAGTAGAACCACCAAGACACGAAAATTCATTATTAGTCCGGTCACCGCACAAATCACAATAGCTTTTGTCTCCAACTCTAGTGGCGTAACTCCACACCCAACTTCTTTTCATTTTTAACAATGAACAACAAAAAATAACAAAACACAAGTTTAACAAAAACAAAAATAAACAGTAACTAAGGAAGCTACCAAAATTACTTAAATATTAAAAACTGCACGATTTATTCTACTGACCAACTAGACTCTTACTAACTTACAGCTAGAATATTTAAAACTCACTTGTTCCGAGCCTCTAGTTCTAATTGCAATTGTTTTCTCTCACTTTAAGCTCCAGGTAAAAAAAAACCTTCTGTGCAAAAGCCGGCATTAACAATAGTTAATCCTTATCTGAGAAGTGCATTGACTAGTTCTTAGAACCTTTTCACTACAATGTTTCAAAAAACCCATTTTTGTGCATAAGCCGACGTAAACAACACTTTTTCCTTAACTGGTAAGCGCATTCCTTAGCTCATTGAATTTTCAACCATGCTTATCTATTCTGTAAAAATAATCTGTGACACATTGTTGAGTTATAAGCAGAGATAGACATTAATCGATTAAACAATCAATCGTCATTAATCAAGATTAAATTTATCTTCACAGAGTTCGATTGACGATTCATTTTAATCGACTACATTTCACGATTAAATCTCGATTAAAAATAGGAACACAGCACGTTACAAATATTCAAAAAGTCTTGTCATGTATTTGTACACTTGGAAATCATTCTAGTAGGTATGCTGTATTAAATTGATGTAAATTACAAGATAAAGAAAGCATACGTCCCCTTTAACACCCCTTGCCAAAAATCTGACGAATGCTTTGGCATGTTATTTATCAAGCGATAACCACGAACGTAATACGCTTCCAGTCAGCCTTTTAGGTGTTTACACATTCCTTAATATGTAGCAATCTGTCAACGTAACCGTAACCTACACTTATATCAATCTTGAGAAAATTAATCTAATTAATCAATCGATTAAAGATTAAGTCGCTCGTATTTAATCGACGATAATTTTAATCATGACTAAAGTAGTCGAAACTCTTACGACTAGGATTGATCAATCGTCATTTTTAATCTTTAGTCGCGATAAAGTAGGTTAATCTTAATCGTTAATCGTTAGTCGATTACATTTTGCCCATCACTGGTTATAAGTAATTATAGTTTAGGAACTATGAATTGGTAAATGTTATCATCATTTGAATCCTTTTAAGGCTTACAATAAATGCATCCGAAAGTTTGCGCCATTATCATATATTTTTTAACAATTAGAACCATAATGGCATATACGGTTGAGGAAAATGAAGGTTTGGCACATGTCGACTCTATTTGAATGACGTGTAGAGTCAAAAGTGCTCAACATTCAATTTCCTCGACTGTAAAATAAAAATTAAATTAAATAGTTCTCATGGACATACCTACTATTTTTGGTTAGCTATCATATTTACAAGTGGCTATTAATAAAAGTTAAAAAAAATGCCCCTTGTCCGGACAATCATTATAACATACTAGGCTTATACAATATTATGACGCAATAGAGCAAACATAGGCTTCCTGCGATGTTTCCTTTTGCTACATACCTAATATAAAACAACATCAATGGCTAATGCCTAATGGATAATAGCGAAAGGGCTAGTTCCACTAAATACCTTGGTGTCATCTTAGACCAGCGCCTATCTTGGCATCAGCATATTGAATTTGTAAATGGTAGAATTCGAAAATTGGTATGGATCTTTAAAATTCTTCGACATATTGCAAACAAGACACTACTTAACCAACTATATGTATCGTTAGCGGAATCCATCATGACCTACTGTATCACCGTCTGGGGTGGAGCAACTAAATCCAAATTCTTGGAGGTTGAAAGAGGGCAACGGTGTCTGTTAAAGGTAATGTACTTGAGGCCATACAGATTTCCCACAAATGAACTGTATAAAATTAGTGACCAATTATCAATGCGAAAACTGTATATCCTCCATACAACATTAAAGTTACATAAAACACTAAAATTTAATCCAACGCTTCTAACTAGAAGACGTAAAAACACCGTTGCCCCACTTACAACATATAGATCTTTGTTTGCTAAAAGGCAGTATAAGACACGTGCAGCATACCTTTATAATAAAATAAATGTTAAAATTAATATCTATCAACAAAAGAAATATAATTGTAAGAGGTCTCTAACGGAATGGTTAAAGATGCTAAGTTATGAAGATACTGAACTGTTACTTAATCTTGTATTAATCTAAATTTAATTCTATAGTTAGTAAAACATAACAAAATGGAAAATGTTATATATAATATATACCTACTTTATCAAACAACACACACGCACGCACACACTAACACACACGCACGCACACACTAACACACACACTCACACGCGCACACACAGGCGCGCACACACACACACACACAAGCACACACACACACACTCAACTTTAGGGTCACGACACTATGCCTGTGATACCTAATTCGTCTTTGTTTTTATTTTATGTTATAAATATTTACCTACATATAAGAAATTAACATTAACTGCTTTTTTATGGAGGAGCGGGTCTTCCTGACACAGGTATTTTTTACCTACTAGGAAGACCCAACCTTATTTTCAATGTAACCTAGCAATCTATGAAATAAAACATTTTCATTTTTTTTTTTTTTTTCATTTTCATCAAACACACTAAACTCTTATAATTACCAATGCAAAAAGAGTAATATAATTTATTCTACTTGCTCAACTCAAACGGTCACGGCGGACGGTTCGAACCCGCCTGGACGGGTACACGGGTACCCGCCCGTCGTGTTCGGGTAGAACGGGCGCTTAGCACCGCGGGTGTAAGACCCCCGGGTACCCGGGCGGGTGTGTAACACGTGTAGCGGGAGCCCTAATTCCATACCAAATTTCATCTCAATCGGTGCAGCGGGTTAAGCGTAAAAAGTAAAAAGGTAGGTAACAGACAGACAGACAGAGTTACTTTCGCATTTATAATATTTTATGCAATTCTTGATTCGATTTAATTTAACGTGGAGTTACCACGGTCACATTTTAATCATTTGGTAGGTACATAGAATATTTGGTACATAATACAAACAAAGAAAAAGCGGCCAAGTGCGAGTCGGACTCGCCCATGAAAGGTTCCGTAAAATAAATTGCGGTTTACGATTTATGACGTATTAAAAAAACTACTTACTAGATCTCGTTCAAATCAATTTTCGGTGGAAGTTTGCATGGTACATAATATTTTTTTTTTTAGTTTTAGCACACAAATTTTACCACTTTGGAAGTGTCTCTCGCGCAAACTGTTCAGTTTAGAAAAAAATTTTATTAGAAACCTCAATGTCATTTTTGAAGACATCTCTTCCGTCAGCTCTTGTATGCAGATGTATAGGTACCCTGTTGGTCGTCACCAAAAGCAGTTCTCAAAACAAAAGTAACGAGAAAAATAAACTGACGAACACCCCTGCTGCGCATGAAAAAGGGGTTAGTCAAATACATCGACGCTAGGTGGCGGTGTCCCCGCGCTACAGTATACACTTTCCGACCTTATCTCTAAGCAATGAGGTCCTAGCCTAGGACCGCCTAGGATGTATACCTACGTATTTATATGTACATTACAATTGGTACATGTTTTTGATGCTGACAGTACATGTAACCCCATGTTTCCCCACGGGTCGAAAATCGGACACGCCCAACAGGTCCCCGGGAGACCAGTCTGTGCGGGTGCCGGAGGGGTGGTAAGCGGAATTGTGGCCAACTGCAACGGGCCGGGCCGGCCGGTCCTCTTCCAAATCCTGTTGACGAGCCGGGCGCCGTTGAGAGCGTGGCCGTACCCCAGGGTGCGGATGCGTGGTCCGGTGGAGGAGTCGTCGGTAGCAGGAGGCAGAAGAGGCGAGACAACGCCAAGACAAGGGCTCACACGTTGAGCGAGGGCACCTCCCAGGATGCACCCACTTCGGGGCCAGGGATGGTGCAAAACAAGAGGCCACTGGTGACTGGGAGCCAGTGGTAACTCGTCTCTGCTTGTCAGCGACTCCAAGCGAACGAAAGTTGCAGCTTCGTTCGGTGAAGTAGCGGCAAGCGTGATGATGGCCATCGTCCCGATGGCCTTTCCGGCCGAGAAGATCGGGTTGGGGCATCTGGGCGCCATCCAGGGGCTTATCCTGGGGCTCCTGGTTGACGCTATGGATCCGGTTACCTCGAGTCACTCTCGGCAACGTAGTGGCGGGCGCTCTCCACGTCGGCTCAGGTCAGCAATTGGAAGCGAGGAGATTGCTGGCCTGCGCCTAAAAGTCATGGATGCCAAGGATCTTCCAAAACCAATCAAAATGGCTTGGAAAACGAAGATAGTTGGCGGCCATGACGTCAAGCTACTTTTGCGTGTGTTGCAGAGGTAAAATCCGGCGCTGCACACGGAGGAGTGGAAGGTGGTAGACACTTTGACGTCGGACGCGGCCACCAGGCGCATCATACCGGGTGTCGGCCGACGTCATCAAGGCAGCGGGCTACCACCTACATACGGGGGTCGACTTGAGCTCTTGCAAGCTCCTAGAGGACGCGGGGGAGAGGGGTCTTGAAGGGGCTCTGAGGACGGCACTTGTGCGGCGACGGGGAAGGGCGCGGCGGGTCCGCCACCTGGGGAGGCCGAGGAGAGCATACCTCCGGAGGCTAAGGCACCAACCACCATTGGTGAGAAGGCTGAGGAGGCTGAGGTAGCCAAGGAGAAGGGCCAGTTGAAGTCGCAGGCCGGGGACATGGCGGGCTCCAGTGACAGACTTGCTGAATCCCGCAGGGTCCGAGAGTCATCACCGCTATCGGTGATCGGCTCGGAGGACCTGCAGGGAATGGCAGAGCTGTACCCGGAGCCCTCCATGTCTCCCATGTGCTGTTACGAGACTGTCCAGGGAGTGGCTGCTGGCCTCAGGAAGCTGAAACAATAAGTGCTCCAATGGTGGGTTAAGACACAACAGGCGGCTACTGCCCTTCTGGCGAGGCAGCTAAAAGGCGACAAGTTCGGTATTCCTCTTATTCAAGAACCATGTCCACTAATAATAAATCTCTGAATTAAAAAAAGAATCAGCCAGTATGTAACTAAGCTTTGTTCTCTCACGAATGATCTCAGCATCCTTTGAACGGAAAAATATGAAACTTTATTATTCTAGCTGTCACATGGGATAGTTTTTATCCGACTGCGACAGTTAATACATTTTTCGAAACATTTGCCCTCATTGAATATTTAATTTCTTTTTCTTGAGGGAAATCGCTGTCATGGCTGTCAGCTTTCAGCACGGTACCTACTTCACTCCGTATATCTACTTAGTTATCATGTTAAACAAATATTAGTAATCTTCTTACGACGCTTCTTCTCACAAATATGACTCTGGGAAGCATTCGTAGCTGTTATAGAGTCAAAACAGTAAAACAGCCTCGGAGGAGAGGGGCCTATTATTAACTGCAGAAGCTGCGCTCTCATACTCTCATTCATTTCCTTACTAGGTATGTAACTATGCATATCTATTGCTCATCACATCAACTAATCTGAGTAAGTATTAGGCCTGTTGTACATTTGTAAGTTCTTATTTTCAAGTTAGACAGGAAAGAGAAAAGCTTCGATAATATTAATGATGCGCTCAACACTGTTGTGGAATGGTTTACAGCAAATAATTTACTGTTAAATTCCAAGAAAACAAAGTGTATCAGATTCACTTTACCTAATGTCAAGCACGTAAACAATACCAGGATCAAATTAAAGGGCGATGAACTGGAATTTGAAGATAGAACAGTGTTTTTAGGCATCACCTTGGACTCAAAACTACAATGGCATGCGCATATCGACACCCTAGCCGGCAAACTTGGTTCTGCAGCCTATGCAGTAAGACGTATAAGACAGTTAACAAACGTTGAGACGGCCAGGCTGGTGTACTACAGTTACTTCCACAGTGTTATGTCCTATGGAATCCTGTTGTGGGGAAAAGCGGCTGATATCCAGACCATCTTCGTGCTACAGAAACAAGCTGTACTCCTCCTACGAACTCCTACGAACTACGGGCTCCATCTACAAACTAAAAGCCCGAAATTCTCTCAGGGACAAATTTAAGGAGGCAAATATTCTTACTGTAGCATGCCAATACATTCTTGAGAATATTATGTATATGTAGGGCTTCAAACTCAATAGTGATATCCACGACTACAACACCAGAAGTAAACACAAGATCGCAGTGCAGTACAATCGTCTTCGCAAGGTTAGCACGTCATTCGTGGGGAACTGTATACGTTTTTACAATAAAATACCTACCGAAATTGCTAATTTGCCGTTAAGTAAATTTAAGTCTCATATAAAAAATATATTTGCTAAGCAAGGCGTATTATAATGTCAACGATTTCATAAACGACAAAAATGCCTTTAAGCCAGTAGCAGTCAAATTCTATTAGAATTAATATACCTTCGAGTATGATTGTCTTGGCGTATTACCTTTGTAATTATTATAAGTACCGGAAATAGCTGTTTCGTTTTATGTAACATGAGAGCACGTAATGCTTTTTCTCGCCGAACAAGTCGCTTTAATCTTTGCTATTATCAATGTCCAGTGTGGCTTGAATATGTCATGCTCGCTTAAAGGGCTTTGCTTACGGTGGCGTCGTTGATCGGGTCGCCACCTTCCCTAACATATGGTTGAGGGAGGCGATGGCTGAGATATGCGTCATACTAGTGATCGGGTGCTGTTTGTGGAGTCCGGTCTGTTCATGCTTGCAAGGGCATAGTAACTACCTAAATACTAGTGTTATTATCGTTATTTTGACGAGAGACATCATTCTGTTCTTGACACGTTTTATTGTTATTGACCCTGTACATCTCTGACAATATTACATTAATGATCCTTTTTTTCTGTTTTAAACGCTTAGAGACAGTATACATCTCTATAAGAACATTAGAATAATTATTAATTGTATTTGGATGCTCAGAGACATTATACATCTCTGGGGTACTAAATTAATATCATAAACTTATTGTTAATTCTGATACAGACCTTATATCGAATGTATTTGATAATATTTAACAATTTTGGATTTTTTTAGTTTTCATTTAGTGACATTTAGTTTGTTAACCATTTAGGTACTAATTGGTTAAAATCTGCAATTTTAAAATGATTATTGTGTAACATTCTAACATTATTAATATTATATTGTAGAATACCATTTGACATGTAAAAGTGCCCTTGTGGCCTATTTGCAGAATAAATAATTGATTTTGATTTGATCTTACGTAAGTTCAGTACAAATACTGCTCACGTAAGTCGTCTGTAAGCAATATTTATACTGAACTTACGTAAGTAACTTACAGGTGTAAAGGCCGCCTTACAGTACCAAACATATTGTTGGGTACATTCAGCATCATAAACGTGTATGCACTTTTGGTGGCTCTGGACCTTATCGCTTAGATATTAGGTTCTAGAATCACCAAAAGTGTATAGGTACATGTTTAATGATGCAGACTGTACCACAGTGCCTATACTCAAAAAAATACGGTTTTGAAAAACATTAATTTATAATAGCGTTTTTTTTTCTTTCTATCATTTTAAAACATTATTCTAAGATGCTTTATTCAAGAATCCAACAAACTTTCCATTTCCAAACAAAGTATTTATATAGATTTAAATAAAACATGAATTGTTTTTTTTTAATTATTCATATTGAATATTATAAAGCTAATGTAAATGAACCAAAATAAAGATAAACCCATTTATTCATATTTTTTCTGACTTTTCAGAAGCTATTTAAGTTGTCTTTTTTTTGATGTCTGAAATTTTGTTGGATTTTGTCGCTAGGTAACTATTTAATTGATAATGTATCCATTACATAGAAAAAATCAGTTATTATAAACTATTTCCAAATTTGACATTTTTCCCATACAAGTTGTCAGTTCATTGCCTGGACTACTACGGCAGAGTGCTTGTGTTCTACCTTTAGTTATCCTACACATCTACCTACTAGTGATAACAATTTTCTAGGTTTCAAAGTATATGTTACAAAGTAGGTACCCAGTAAGAAATAGTGGGCGAAGCCGTGGGAACGACAAACTTCAGCGAATAAACGATTATCTCTATTTTAATATACGGAAACCCGTTTACATAGATAATGCTTTCGAGGGTGAAATACTAATGAAATTGTTACCGTCACATAATTAGATAGTGTTTAAATGAATGCGTGTTTTTAATGCGCGTGGAACTCGTAAGTACCTACGACCGTTAAGGTGGTTCGATTGCCATACAAAGCGTTATTTGACATTCGCAGGCTAACGGCGTGATATTTTAAGAAACTTGTGTAACAAACTTTCATCAATTGGCTTCCTATTTGCGCCAAATTCCCCCTTTCCTAGAATAAACTTGTATAAACTAGATTCATTTGAGAAAAATTATTTTGTCAAAATATCACGTCCCAAATAAATTTCTCAAATTAATCTAGTTTATACAAGTTTATTCTAGGAAAGGGGGAATTTGGCGCAAATAGGAAGCCAATTTATGAAAGTTTGTTTCATATGTTTCTTAAAATATCACGCCGTGAGCCTGCGAATGTCAAATAACGTTTTGTATGGCAATCGAACCACCTTAACGTACCTCCTCCTTCGTACTTTATTTACACCTATACAAATACAAGTAAGCATGTAGGTATATAGTATATACTTGGTTTACTTTGATATGATATGATGCTTATGGGGTCTATACAATACATGTCATGATTTGTCAGCCCCAATTTGTCAGAATCTGACTAATTGCTATCGTCTGGAGGCATGTTACGCTGCTGATCCAACCGTCAAACGAGTTGTACTGACTAATTGCATGAAAGTCACAATTTGGACCATGGAATTTGCATGATTTGCCAAGTGTTTTATTTAATCCACAAATTACATTCAAATAAATTTAATTAAAAAGTAAAAACGATTTAAGAAAGAATATTGTTTTAATATTTTACATTGTACATAATTCTCAAATTTGGACGGAAATTTAAAACCGCTTTTAAATGGAATAAAAATAAATATATATAAAGCCGGAACCATTATTGTTCTTTGATATAATATTACCCATATAAAAATCACTATGGCGGCCTCTACACGGTGAATAATTACTGTGATCCTGGTTTGTCAGTATTTGCAGCAATATTCAGTATGGAAGCAGTATTGAATGGCCCTTTAAACGCTAATTATTTATCGCGTCAGTAAGGCTTGTTCACGAAATAAAGTAGCCACCAAAAGTTGGGCCTTCATAATTATATAGAAAGTTTTTGCTATGCCAATGCATGATATTTTGACACATGTATTGTCAAGTTGAAGATAAATTTATAATATATGTCATTGACTAGATAAAATTTAAGTATTTTTTTTCTACATTTTCCTTTGTAAATCAAAATTTTACAACTATACAAGAAAAAAGAAATCTGTTTTACAATATGCAATTCAAGCTCTTTCATATGATACCCCACTTGGCCTACTAACTACACTTTAAATTCCCCCCCCCCCCCCTCTTATGCGTCCTTTTTTATAGAAATTAAAAAAACATCTTTAATTTTTTCATTTTCCATACACGTGGATTAGCTTTGTTTACAACTATTCCAAATTTCAAATTGATAGAATTAGTAGTTCCTGAGATATTTAACTTTGTGACAGACAGACAGATAGACAGACGGACGGAGTCGCACCATAAGGGTTCCGTTTTTACCTTTTTGGTCCGTAACCCTAAAAATGAATGGATCGTAGAACACTCAATTTTGTCGCTATACAGCGATATCAAGCGACAGCTATGCTCCGGTCAATCACAATAAAGCCAAGTCACACGAAACTATATTTTTTGTTAAAAATATTTTTTATTTAGGGCACCTTAAAATAAACGTAAGTATCTCTTTTTGTAAATTTTATGAAATATTTTTAATGCAAGTAAGTGCCCAATTTATTAAAGTCTCGTTGAGAGTTGATTATAAAGATGTGATGTGACCATAGACAAAGATATTGCAACATGTATGTACGCTTCTTCAAGCTTCATGAAAACAACGGACTATGAAGTGTGTATGGAAGTGCGTTAGACTGATTGCGCCGCAAATTACTTTCTAGGTAAGGTTTTTACGATTATATTTCCATGATTTTTCAAATACAATATGGAAAACTATTTTCATCCGCTTCCGAAAATCTAATATTCACTTCCCGAAACTCATTTGTAGTATGTCATACAGGGTGTGTGCTCCTTATTTTCTTATTCCGCTACAGAACAGTTTTTACAAGATATTAGATGTAGTGTTTAGTGTAGTATATTTTTTTTACTATGTTGCTGTTAACTGTATGTAAAACCACTCTAAGGACATAGTTAATTTATTGATGGTATAAAGAGGTTATAAGATTTTGCGCTCTAAAATTTTGCTTTTATGTATTTCAGTGTGGCACGAGGTGAGGAATGAATGTGAATAAATCAACCTGAATTTGGTTATCAACAAGAGGAACAAAGAAAACATTTTTTTTCAAATTCACAATGACAACTATAGAGCAACAAGCTTCCAAACTTTTGGATTTTAACCAAAAGCTAGACATAACTTTACTGGATAACATTGTGGGATGCCTGTACTCGACCGTGGGGGAGCAGCAGCGCATCGCTCAGGACATTCTGACCACACTCAAAGAGCATCCCGACGCATGGACCCGGGTTGATACAATACTGGAATTCTCACAGAACCAGGAAACCAAATACTATGCCTTGCAAATATTAGAACAAGTCATTCAAACCAGATGGAAAGTTCTACCGAGAAATCAATGTGAAGGAATAAAAAAGTACATTGTGGGTCTCATCATAAAAAACTCTTCTGATTCTGTTACTATGGAAAACAACAAAGTGTTTTTGAAGAAGCTAAATTTGATATTGATTCAAGTTTTGAAAAGGGAATGGCCTCACAACTGGGAAACATTCATTAGTGATATTGTGGGTGCTTCAAAAACCAATGAAAGCCTTTGCCAAAACAACATGGTGATCCTGAAGCTGCTCAGTGAGGAAGTGTTTGTGTTCAGCACTGGCCAGCTCACGCAGACCAAAACGAAACATCTTAAAGATACCATGTGTTCTGAATTTAGCCAAATATTCCAGCTTTGTCAATTTGTACTTGAGAATTCACAAAATGCCCCACTTGTGGAAGCTACGCTTCACACTTTATTGAGATTTTTGAATTGGATCCCTTTGGGTTATATTTTTGAAATGAAACTGATAAGCACCCTAATATTCAAATTCTTAAGTGTTCCGCTGTTCAGAAATGTGACTTTGAGTTGCTTGACTGAGATAGCCGGTGTGACTGTGAGTAACTACGAGGACCAGTTTGTGGCTCTGCTAGTGCAGACCATGGACCAGCTGGAGGTGATGCTGCCTCTCACAACCAACATTCGGGATGCATATGCCGCAGGACGGGATCAGGAACAAGTGTTCATTCAAAATCTTGCTCTTTTTCTTTGCACCTACTTGAAGGAGCATTGCCAACTTATTGAAAGGCGAGGCTTGACCAACACTTTAATGAACGCCCTCCGCTATCTTGTCTTGATATCAGAAGTGGAAGAAGTAGAAATTTTCAAGATTTGTCTGGAATTTTGGAATTCTCTAGCTGCTGATCTGTACAAAATTGCCCCCTGCTCCCAATCAAATCTAGTTCTGGGCAAAAGTATGGGCAGAAAAGCTCTCTATGCTGATGTACTAAGTAGCATGCGTTACATCATGATCTCTAGGATGGCCA
Source organism: Epinotia brunnichana (assembly GCA_963854355.1). Lineage (NCBI taxonomy): Eukaryota > Metazoa > Arthropoda > Insecta > Lepidoptera > Tortricidae > Epinotia > Epinotia brunnichana. Next base: position 51,306,043 of record OY977936.1, read on the forward strand.
AGCCAGAGGAGGTGTTGGTGGTTGAGAATGAAAATGGAGAAGTGGTGAGAGAATTCATGAAGGATACGGATTCAATTAATTTGTATAAGAACATGAGGGAAACACTAGTGTATCTCACCCATTTAGATTACCAGGACACAGAACGCATAATGACAGAGAAATTGCAGAATCAAGTGCATGGCTCTGAGTGGTCTTGGAAAAATCTGAATACATTGTGCTGGGCCATTGGTTCCACATCCGGTGCAATGATGGAAGAAGATGAGAAGCGCTTTTTGGTAGTGGTGATTAAAGAACTGCTTGGTCTGTGTGAGCAGAAAAAGGGCAAAGACAATAAGGCTATAATTGCTAGCAACATTATGTATGTTGTGGGACAATACCCTCGCTTCCTCAGGGCTCATTGGAAGTTCCTGAAAACTGTTGTAAATAAACTGTTTGAATTCATGCACGAAACCCACGATGGCGTGCAAGACATGGCTTGTGATACATTTATCAAAATCGCGTTGAAATGTCGTCGCCACTTCGTAACCACACAGGTCGGCGAAGCATGCCCATTTATTGAGGAGATTTTGAGCACAATCAGTTCCATTATTTGTGACTTGCAAACTCTTCAAGTTCATACATTCTATGAGGCTGTTGGTTACATGATTAGTGCTCAACTGGACCAAGTCGCCCAAGAGCAGCTCATTGAGAAGTACATGTGTCTTCCCAATCAAGTGTGGGATGACATCATTTCCCAGGCATCACATAACGTGGATATTTTAAAAGACCCCGAGGCTGTGAAACAGTTAGTCAGCATCCTAAAAACGAACGTGCGTGCGTGTCGCGCGCTGGGACACCCATACGTCGTACAACTGGGCCGAATATATTTAGACATGCTGAATGTTTACAAAGTGATGTCAGAGAACATAAGTCAAGCGATCGCCCTGAACGGGGTGGCAGTCACAAAGCAGCCCCTCATCAAAAACATGCGAATCATCAAAAAGGAAACACTGAATCTAATCTCTGGCTGGGTCTCACGCTCAACAGATAACACTATGGTATTGGAGAACTTCATACCGCCCCTTCTAGACGCTGTTCTATTGGATTACCAAAGAACTGTAGTTCCGGACGCGAGAGAACCTGAAGTATTATCATGCATGGCTGCCATAGTGTACAAACTGGGAGGACACATCACATCTGAAGTGCCCAAGATATTTGACGCAGTTTTCGAATGTACACTGGAGATGATAAACAAGGATTTCGAAGAGTATCCAGACCACAGGACGGAGTTTTTCCTGCTGCTGCAAGCGGTGAACACAAACTGTTTTAAAGCATTCCTGAGCATACCACCGGCACAATTTAAGCTGGTGTTGGACTCTATAATATGGGCGTTCAAGCACACGATGCGCAATGTTGCGGACACGGGGCTGCAGATCCTGCACCGGCTGCTGCAGAATGTGGAGCAGCATTCACAGGTAATGGTTGTGAGAAGGCGGGTCCGTATAATGTATGAGCCAATAATCCGTGTTTACGTATCTTGTGTTAAGAAGAGACAGACATATAGTGGGTATGGATTATTGGGCCGTACAGTAACCGGACATGAGGAGGATATTAGTAGCTAAGTAAAAGTCATCAAAGCAAACAATCAATTAACCAACCAACGAAAACTCGCGACTGTCGGAACATATTTATTATATTTATAGCCATAATCCAAAAATAGATTCTCATATTTCGTATTTAGGGTTCCGGACCAAAAGGTAAAAACGGAACCCTAATGCGGCAATTACACTTCGTCGTTCGCCGCATGCTGCATGTGCAAAAGTTAATACAAATACAAATTATTTATTGTTCGAATGTGAGTGGTTATAAAAATGGTGTTAGGGTTAGTATTTTGGTTACATCACAATCAGCCAGAGTTTGGCGTACAATATTTTGATTCTCAATATGCATGTCATTGAAATTATGTCCTTATTATTCATTGTTATATTAATATCGAATTAAATTAGTAAAAAAGTAAAAAATTAAATAAAAATAGAAGTCAAAGTGTAGCAATGTCAATATATTAACAATAAATCAATGTCATGCAAAAAGGAAAGTGGCCAGAGAAAATAATAAAATTCATTAGGCATTTGTGGTTACAAAGTGTTCATTAACTGTATAGAACATTCTTTGTAGACACCACTTAAATAATTTCGTTTTGAAACCTTGACAATCCAAGGATTTCAGGTCATTAGGCAAATGGTTGAAAATTTTGACAGACATGAAAATAATACTTTTTCCGAAATGAGAAGAGACATGATTTGGATAACAGATATTGAGTCCATGGTGTTTAGAAGTTGGCCTAGGGTTAGATCTCATAATTTTGTATTGGCTAATATGAGCTTTCACAAAAAGACACATTTCGTAAATGTACAGTGTAGGTAACGGTAGGATTTTGAATTTTTTGAACAACGGTCTACATGAATCTGTCGTTTTGGCGCCACAGATCGCTCTAACGCATTTTTTTTGCAATTGGAACGCTCGTTGGGCAAGTGTGGAGTTTCCCCATAAGATAAGACCGTAACGAAGGTTTGACATAATGTGGCCATGAAACGCCAATAGAGCAGAATCTTGGGATACCACCTGTGATATCCTGCGCAGAGCAAACACAAATCTGTTCAGCTTACCGACCATGTACTCAACATGAGCTTGCCAGTCACAATGGCAATCCAACATCACTCCGAGAAATTTAATGGTTTGAACGCTTTCAATGGCTTCTTGATTATGTTCTATTACCAGATTTTTAGCGTTGCTTTGAGGAGCGTAAAATTCCATGTACTTGGTTTTGCTAATGTTAGCTTTCAGTTTGTTTCTCAGCAACCAGGTGTTGATATTGTTGAAAACTAAATTTGCCTCTGATTGGTAAGTTGCGGGGTTTTTACCGGGAATAATCACGGAGCAGTCGTCAGCAAAAAGAAAGACCTTATTGTGCGTGACATTGGGGAGGTCGTTAATGTATACTAAGAATAATAACGGGCCAAGTATGCTCCCCTGCGGCACCCCCATGTTCACATTAGATTGGTTGGAATGAATTTAAGTCTAGTTAATAGGCCATTGTGGGACATGAAAGGGCTTGAATAAGTAAAATTAAGTTTATCGAGCGAAAAATTTGAAAATAATATAATATATAATTAATATTAACGTAAATATTACCGGAAAAGTATAACGAGACCTCTATCTAGCGTATTTTTTTTTATTCTTCAAAAATAATTTAATATTTAATTTTGTAATTTAATTTTTTAAAGAATTTTTTCCCTTAAATTTTTTATGGAAGTACTCTGAAAGTCCGCTGGATGCGGGTGGCGCAGGACCGGTCATTTTGGCACTCTTTGGGGGAGGCCTATGTCCAACAGTGGACGTCTTTCGGCTGATATGATGATGATGATGATTCTGAAAGTACCTTCTAGCAAATAAAAAAAGAATTATCGAAATTGGTTCACTTTATAAAGAATTATCTCTGAAAAACCAACATGTATTTTTTCTTAATAAGGCGTGGTAAAAGTTTGTACGGAACCCTCGGTGCGCGAGACAGACTCGCACTTGACGGGTTTTTTTATATAAAAAACTCAGTTCGGTGTACCTATACAATACAAATATTCTTTATTGCTCACCAAAAATAGTACAGTCGCGGAACGAAAAGGTTGACCACCTTAAGATCTGTTTTTGCTTGCTCAGTATAAGTTATCAGTATCTGCCACAGAACAAGTAAATACTATAGAACGGTAGTGGGCGGGGTACGTGTAGCCGATGTTGACTGTTATGAGTGAACACTCATAAAGCTGTCAAACGCAGTCAAAACGCTGATCAGTTGTCTGTTGACCGTAGCTGACGATTTTTGCCGTATTAAAAATAAAAACATGCCGTGTTCTGCAATTTAGTCGTGCCGACAGGCAAGCCAGGACCCAAAGGTTCCTCCGGGAGCGATTTTCTATCACCGGTATGTACTAAAATAACGGTTTTTTGAATAAATACGCAATCGATCATGACATTCGCCATTGCTTTGCATTGCTTGCTAGCCAAAGCCGCAGATTAAGGAACTACCGTAATGTCACAGCAATGTATCGCGTTATTCGCGTTTGACATTTTAACGGGGCGATTGTCAGTATGACTAGAGTGGTACCATTCCTAGTGTATGTACTTATCGATAAACTCACTAATTTAAAAAGACAAAAATTATCTTATCATAATTATAAATATTAAATCGTTTATTTATTAACACATTCACTGCCAAAAATCGCTACACGCTACGCTCGTAGCTAATCTAGTAGTTTTCTTCGTATGAAGCGGAAAGCTACTACGGCGTAGGCGGGTTCCTAGCAGTGAACGAGTTAAAAGGACACATTAAATGGTTACATAATAAATCTACTGTTAATTGGCAGTTCGTGCTGCTCTTGATACATATTTGTGTTTCTGTTTTTGTCTAAGCCAATGTTCAGTAGGTAATACATAAAACTAGAGTGTCATCATTGTCTAAAAATAAGCCTATTTATAGTACCTTGCTGGAAAGATCCTAAATATTCTGATGAAAAATATTAATACTCACATCGACTAGTAGACCCAGTTGAGCTATTGGCTATTACATCTATTTGGTTCTATGTTAAAAGCTAGTAGACCCACTAAAGACAAGAAATATTTCTTTGTCAAATATATTTTCGCTGATGTTAGCGTGAAGCGCGTTATGAATTTAATTATTTCAAATAAATGATATTTGTTATTGAAACAAATGACACGGTACATCAAGGAATTCAAATGTGAAATTTTATTATTATAATGATATGTCATACCTAAGCTGAGTATGCCTCTGTGAGTATCCTTGTAAATATTAAAATTACTTTAATACTTGTACGTATTTTGATTAAAAAGTGTTCGCATGTTTTCGTGAGCTACACGATTTCTCTGACAGTTGCATTCAGCACCATCTCCATTAAGAGCGTTTGCGAACTGCATGTATGAGTCGTGCACAAGATCAAAATTTCGTTCATATACTACTCAAAAGAAAATAGGGGCCAACTAAGTATTTTGATTGCTACGTGAAAAATATAGTAAACAGTAATGTATATTTATTAAAATAACATGTAACAAGGCTTTTGTTTTAACTTATGCTAATAACCATTTAATTGTGTAGTCAATTGTTTCACTTATTTCAATTAACATGAAATTAGTCCATTGTCAACAGCAAAAACTAAACAGAAACTCTTTGCAAAACAAAACAAAAACTGACACAAGCTGTTTTTTTAATGGTTTAGTAACGGGTGTGTCCTCCTCTCCTGTTTTCACACTTCTGGAGCCTTGAATGCACACTCTCGATTAAGTTTCTGATGTTTTCATCAGGTATCTCTTCCCACCCACGTTTCAGAGCATCCATAAGCTGTTGCTGGTTGTGAACCTCTTGCTCATGCTCCCTAACCCTTCGTTTTAATTGAAAATGAAAATGAAATGAAAATGAAAATGTTTTATTTCATAGATTGCTAGGTTACATTGAAAATAAGGTTGGGTCTTCCTAGTAGGTAAAAAATACCTGTGTCAGGAAGACCCGCTCCTCCATAAAAAAGCAGTTAATGTTAATTTCTTATATGTAGGTAAATATTTATAACATAAAATTGGTCCCACATATGCTCTATTGTATTTAATTCCGGACTATACGCTGGCCATGGTAGGACACGAATATGGGAGTCATCCAGTACATTCTGAGTGGCCCGAGCTGTCTATGGGCGGGCATTGTCATGCATTAACCAGAACCCTGGCCCCACTCTCTGTGAGAATGGAATCACATGAGGCCTGATGACTTCATCGATGTACCGTTGTGCAGTTACTGTGCCTTGATTTAAGAAAACCAGCTCAGTTTTGCCTTGTAAGCTAATCCCAGCCCAAACCATCACACTAGGACCTCCAAAGCGGTCAATTTCCTTGATGCAGACATCGGAAAATCTCTCACCCTGTCGTCTGCATGCTCTAATCCGCCGATCATCACTACAAAGCTTCACTTTACACTCATCTGTGAAGAGCACCATACCCCATTGATTCATGCTCCAATCTGAATGTTCGCGGCAAAAACTTAAACGATTTCCACGTTGAACCCTAGATAAAGGAATTCGTACTACTCGGCGTCTGGACCTTTGCTGGTCTTCATGCAGTCGATTACGTATCGTTTGGTCACTAACACGAGTCCCCGTTGTCAACCGTAGGCGATTTTGTAACTTACGTGCCGTCACAGAGCGCTCTCGACGGGCACTCAATCGGATGTAGCGATCCTCTTGTGCCGTAGTCGCTCGCACCCTGCCCGATCCAGGCCTTCTTGCAACACTGCCAGTCTCTTGGAACCGATCCCACACATTTTGGATGGCTCGGCGAGAGAAACCCAACGAAAAAGCTACAGACCGCTGTGAATGACCTTCAGCAATCAATGTAACGGCTCTGGTGGCAGTAATGGTATCCATATGCCTTCGTTGACGTGGCATTATTAACAAAAGATGTTAAAAGAAGCAAAAGAACACTTTTTAACAGAATAAAATTGTGATTCCATCTGAAAGGAATTTGACCTGAAACTCGTTTTTTTTATTTGCTTCAATTTCTGGCCAGCTGTAAGACTTAAACACCAGCATTAAAGATGTTGGATACTGAAGGAGGCCGGACATCATTAATTAGTCACTTATTAATTAGTTTACATCTAAAAATTTACTCAAAAACAGAAATATGTAAGTGGCCCTTATTTTCTTTTGAGTAGTATACATACCCGATTTCTTCGGATGTAATTTCTCAAAAATATCACTATACTGCTACTTCGGGCTGATATTTATCAGGTTTGGATCTAATGCAGTACGCAAACGCTCTTACTCTAAGAACAAAGGCCATTTAAAATTGATTTAACTATATATACATACATATACCTACCCGATAAACAATACATACCAAGAATATAAAATATCGATAATTATGATCTTAGTCTCACCTCTAATTTGTATTCTAAATTTTCAAATAGGTGTATCATCATAGTGTCATAGTAACATAAGACCTTTGGTTTTGAACATAATCAAACGTCAACTTCATTTGAACAGGGGCTCAATTTTGCAATCAAAAAGTAAATGTCAATTTCCGCCAAAAGTACGTCACGCTCACACAGGTTTAGTTATGCTCTAGTGCAAGAAGGAGAGCAGGTATCAAACCTATTCACATATCATTTCCAAACTTGAAAACCGCTTTCGAAATTGGCTCCTATATTGATAAAGAATAGACTTTCGTGACATTTTTTTGGCATTGGAAATTAGACCGCAAGTAATGCATTTTTGAGTTACTTTTCGTCCTAAAAATTACAACTGTTGAAAACGTAATGGAATTAAAAGCTTTTACCAATTAGAAGCGTTTTGCAGTAGTGTTTACATGTACAAATTCAGTTTTGATTGTGTTGGGCTGGCTACGCATGATTTCGAAGTAACTAGCTAACACGCCGCTTCCATCTTATTTAAGTATTCCGTGGTATCTGCTTTATCGACCGAGTGTCAGACACATTCCGTCATAATGAATGTCATTTCACTACATGGCCTACAGATACGTCCACTATGAGAATTGACCTCATTGAATTTTGGAAAACGAGTTAAAACAAGAAAAAAAGCGGCCAAGTGCGAGTCGGACTCGCACATGAAGGGTTCCGTAAAATAAATTGCGCTTTACGATTTATGACGTATTAAAAAAAACTACTTACTAGGTCTCGTTCAAACCAATTTTCGGTGGAAGTTTGACTGGTAATGTACATTACCAGTCAAACTTATTTTTTTTTTTTAGTTTCATCATTCTCTTATTTTAGAAGTTACAGGGGGGGGCACACATTTTACCACTTTGGAAGTGTCTCTCGTGCAAACTATTCAGTTTAGAAAAAAATGATATTAGAAACCTTAATATCATTTTTGAAGACCTATCCATAGATAGGTCTTTACCCCACACGTATGGGTATGATGAAATTTTTTTTTTGAGTTTCAGTTCTGTGTATGGGGACCCCTAAAACTTAATGTTTTTTTTCGATTTTTGTGTGAATATCTTAATGCGGTTCACAGAATACATCTACTTACCAAGTTTCAACAGTATAGCTCTTATAGTTTCGGAAAAAAGTGGCTGTGACATACGGACGGACAGACAGACAGATAGACAGACAGACATGACGAATCTATAAGGGTTCCGTTTTTTGCCATTTGGCTACGGAACCCTAAAAACGTCTACAAGAAATAGCAATGATGACATTGACAGGACCTGTTACTCACATTTATAGTTTTAATAATTTTAAGCGAAGTGGATTTAATCATTAGATTTATCAAACTTGACACAACGTAATGGCAAGATCAAACTAATAAAAAGGTTTTAGTTCAACGATTATTAGTCAAGAAAAATTCGTCTAAGTAAATTTGAACTTTGTTAAACAGTTGAACATAATTTTCAATACAACACTCTCGTCTGATACACAGTTTAAAAAGGTAACATGTGCATTTGATTTGAAAACTGGTCAACCTTTTCATTCCGCCACTGTACATATAAGAAAAACAAAGGTAAATTAAACATAAACTATGGTAGACAACAGGCGCCTATTGCTATGGCTATTTGTTGCCCTATTGGCAAAGGCCTCCAACACTTTTCAATATTTCCATCTCTCGCCAACATACACTAAGATCTAACTCACCCCCAGGCGGCGCAGAGCTTCTACCAGACGTATCTGTGCGACATCCTCGAGCACGTGTTCAGTGTGGTGACGGACACGTCGCACGGCGCGGGCCTCACCATGCACGCGACCATCCTCGCGTACGTGTTCTCGCTCGTGGAGGCGGGCCGCGTCACCGTGCCGCTCGGGCCCACCCCGGACAACGTGCTCTACATACAGGTGAGCACTAGACATGCACGTGTCAGCTGGTGACGGACACGTCGCACGGCGCGGGCCTCACCATGCACGCGACCATCCTCGCGTACGTGTTCTCGCTCGTGGAGGCGGGCCGCGTCACCGTGCCGCTCGGGCCCACCCCGGACAACGTGCTCTACATACAGGTGAGCACTAGACATGCACGTGTCAGCTGGTGACGGACACGTCGCACGGCGCGGGCCTCACCATGCACGCGACCATCCTCGCGTACGTGTTCTCGCTCGTGGAGGCGGGCCGCGTCACCGTGCCGCTCGGGCCCACCCCGGACAACGTGCTCTACATACAGGTGAGCACTAGACATGCACGTGTCAGCTGGTGACGGACACGTCGCACGGCGCGGGCCTCACCATGCACGCGACCATCCTCGCGTACGTGTTCTCGCTCGTGGAGGCGGGCCGCGTCACCGTGCCGCTCGGGCCCACCCCGGACAACGTGCTCTACATACAGGTGAGCACTAGACATGCACGTGTCAGCTGGTGACGGACACGTCGCACGGCGCGGGCCTCACCATGCACGCGACCATCCTCGCGTACGTGTTCTCGCTCGTGGAGGCGGGCCGCGTCACCGTGCCGCTCGGGCCCACCCCGGACAACGTGCTCTACATACAGGTGAGCACTAGACATGCACGTGTCAGCTGGTGACGGACACGTCGCACGGCGCGGGCCTCACCATGCACGCGACCATCCTCGCGTACGTGTTCTCGCTCGTGGAGGCGGGCCGCGTCACCGTGCCGCTCGGGCCCACCCCGGACAACGTGCTCTACATACAGGTGAGCACTAGACATGCACGTGTCAGCTGGTGACGGACACGTCGCACGGCGCGGGCCTCACCATGCACGCGACCATCCTCGCGTACGTGTTCTCGCTCGTGGAGGCGGGCCGCGTCACCGTGCCGCTCGGGCCCACCCCGGACAACGTGCTCTACATACAGGTGAGCACTAGACATGCACGTGTCAGCTGGTGACGGACACGTCGCACGGCGCGGGCCTCACCATGCACGCGACCATCCTCGCGTACGTGTTCTCGCTCGTGGAGGCGGGCCGCGTCACCGTGCCGCTCGGGCCCACCCCGGACAACGTGCTCTACATACAGGTGAGCACTAGACATGCACGTGTCAGCTGGTGACGGACACGTCGCACGGCGCGGGCCTCACCATGCACGCGACCATCCTCGCGTACGTGTTCTCGCTCGTGGAGGCGGGCCGCGTCACCCAGAGTTGGGCAAAATGTAATCGAATACGAATAACGATTAAATAATATTAACGATAAAAACGTTTCGAATAATTTACTCGCGCATAACTTCTTCATTCGAATAATCATTTGTAATGCTTTTCTGGAATAATATCTGGAACGAATATTGTAGGGATGCTTTTTAGCCTGTTTATATCTTTTGTTGTTACCTATTTGAAAGTGTAGGTACTACTTGATTTGAACAATGAAAATATATAATTATTATTATATGGACAAGGTGGACTGATGACCTGGTAAAGGTCGCGGGAGTCCGCTGGATGCGAGTGGTGCAGGACCGGTCATTTTGGCACTCTTTGGGGGAGGCCTATGTCCAGCAGTGGACGTCTTTCGGCTGATATGATGATTATATGTGTTTGGAGTAAAAATTCAATCACTTTTAATTTTATATTTGCCTATTTTCCTTTCAAATTATAGTTTCGTCTTGGCGTTTTACAAGACTATTGTAAGCCAAAATACCTCTATGCCCTGAAATTTATTTGAACCTTAATCATTGTCATTTTGAGTTTCCAGTTAGAAGTTTTGACACCCTTGGAAATTCTATAACAATCTGGTTATCGGATTATCTTTCGTACCTAAGTGCAACCGCTAATCATGCATGTGTATCTGTTGTTGTTGCCCACCATGCTCTCACCAAATGGACCCTGCGGAAGACCAGCGCTGGCTGCAAAGCTAGCAACATGCTGAGCAGGGTCCATTTCGTGACAAAATGTGTATTATATTATTTCTTTTGTACTTATGTGTAAATTGTGTGTCACGAATAAATATTTGAATTTAATCTAGATTAGCGGTTGCACTTAGGTACCAGTGGCGGCGCGTGAAAATTTTGGATGGGCATCCCGGAACAAGAAAAGTGATTTAACAATTTAGAGTACCTATATAACTAGGCTTGCCTAAAATTTTTAGGCAAGCCTGTGGTAATCGCCTTGTATAGGCTCTCCGCCTCTGTTAGGTACCAAAGATAATCCGATAACCAGATCGTTATAGAATTTCCAGTATATTTCATTTAAGGACTTAATTAAGTCTCAAAAATGTAAGTAGTTAATCATTAGAAAACGGTAAATAATTGAAAATTGGTACATTTGAACTTTAAAGTGATCGTGTACGTGTTGTAAATGAGCAACCGCATTCTTAAAAATTATTCGTGGATTATTCGAGGATCTATTCGTAACGTATGCGGAGTGAAATTTAGACAAAGTTTGGCTATGTAAAATGTGAAAAATAAATTAAAACAAAAATTATGTATAACTGTCATTGTAACGTCTAGGTATATCACTTTGGTAAGTTTCGTGAGGATTGGTTCATAAATTTTGTAACTATGGTTAGTCGACAAGAACGACGTCGTGAAACTGTATGTAATTTCTACAGTTCACATTCCCTATGGCCGAAATCGAAGGTGGTGGAACATTTTGTAGAGATGGGTGAGAGTCGAAGCACAATTTATAATATTCTCTCGTCCTTTTCCTTGCGGAAAACTACTATTAGAAAGCACGGTTCTGGAAACCATAGCAGTTTGAGCAAGTTTTCTGAGCGAGCTCGACTACAGAAAATGACGGCCGGCCGAGTCGCTAAATCGTATAGAGAGCTCGGAAGGAAATTTAGATGTGACGGTAAAACGGTTAAAAAATATCTTAAAGACATGGGCATCTTCAATCGTTCAAGAAAAGTTAAGCCCGCCGTCTCCGAAAATCATAAACTTACTCGGAAAATGCGGCTACGTCATTTGGTCAAAACATGTAAAAACTAGGGGTTTTTGCGTTATGGGATTTATGGGTGACGAATCATAAGTCACTTAAAATGGAAATTCGTGGCAAGGTAACTTTTATTTTGAGAACACCAATAGTCCAACGGACGACAACGTGAAATATGTCGTGCATACGAAGTTTCCTAAAAAAGTTTTCTTAAGAAGGATAAAATTGCACCTAAAAAAAAATGCTTATATCTGTATTTTCGACAGCGATGGACAAAGTACCACAAAACTGCCGTAAATCATTTCGCATTGGAGTAAACTTTTTTTAGCATTGAACGTCGTGAAATACACTATTAAAAAACATTAATATTTATAAAAATAACAATGTGTTTTCTATTTAATACGACATTGAACTTTGTGCAAATTTCACTCCGCATACGTTAGACTTATTCAAATGAAATGAGAATAAGTCGTTCGTCATTCGAAAGTGTATTTATTCCCGAATATATTATTCGCGAATAAATTAGTGACGAATAAATGTTTATTCAGGCACGTAGCATTACACGTAGAACCGATGGCCGTTGGGGCGGAAAGGTTCTCGAGTGGCGTGGCGACCACGTACCAAAGGCGCAGCGTGGGTAGGCGCCCACTAGGTGAACTGATAACCTGGTAAAGGTCCCGGGAGTCCGCTGGATGCGGGTGGCGCAGGACCTAAATAAACTAAACTGAATAAAAGCTTGTAAAAAGAGTTCAATGTGGTGACACACGTCGCACGGCGTCGGACTCATGCACGCGAGTCTAAAAAAGGCGGTTACTAGAAACTTGTGGAAGTCATGCACATTTTAATACTACGAAAAAATTACCTAAAGTTGACTTACACAAATGTTTGTTTGCAGATTAGTCTAAAATCGAATCAAAATAACTTTAAAATGCCTGGACTGGTCATCATGGGAAAAATTATAAAATAAAGCATCATGGACCACTTTTTGAGTTGTTAGCCACATGGCGATGAAATAATCAATTAGGAAGTGGTGTGAATAAATTAATTCTTTGTTTCCAGGACTATGTCGCGAATCTTTTGAAAACTGCATTTTCTCATTTGACGGATAACCAAATAAAGATAACCGTCCAAGGGCTGTTCAACTTGGACCAAGATATTCCAGCCTTCAAGGATCACTTGAGAGACTTCTTAGTTCAGATAAGAGTAAGTATAGCCTTTATTATACATTTTTAGTAACATTTTTAGGGTTCCGTACTCAAAGAGTAAAACGGGACCCTATTACTAAGACTCCGCTGTCCGTCCGTCCTTCCGTCCGTCCGTCCGTCCGTCCGTCCGTCCGTCCGTCCGTCCGTCCGTCCGTCCGTCCGTCTGTCTGTCACCAGGCTGTATCTCACTGATACCGTGACAGTTCCAGCTGAAATTTTCACAGATGATGTATTTCTGTTGCCGCTATAACAACAAATACTAAAAACACAGAATAAAATAGTTTTTTATAGATAATGGTACGGAACCCTTCGTGCGCGAGTCCGACTCGCACTTGGCCGGTTTTTATTTCCTATTATTATGAAAGGGATAGTGAACTCAGTATGTCTGTTTGATATATTTGACGCTAGATGAAAGTAGAACGTTAATTCAAGTACCAGAAAAAAACCTTGGATAATATTTATCCCGGGGTTATGGAGGTGACTGAAGGGTGGAATTTAGTTTGATATGAAAATCGAGTATAATTCATATTCAATTTATTCATAAAACCAATTTACATGTCATCAAGTAGTTGATTAAAAGTTAATACTAGTGGCTCTGTGAGCTGTAGAACCCGCGAGAACGTCTTTAAAAAAAATACATAAAAGTCTACAAGAAAAACAAAAATAATAAAACAAAAAAAGGACTACAAAAAAAATAAAAAATGTAATGTTAATTGTATATAGTTTTTTTGTGGAGTCACTTTGTTTTTTTTTCGTAAGAACCTGCTCACAAAAGTTGACTAGAATCGGTTGAGAAATGCGACCTGTAGGGGAGAACAGCGGGACGGCGCGCGGCGGGGCAGACACCGGATAAACCATTTACGGTCCAAGCTGAAACTTGCTCGGTTGATTCAAATTACACATTATGAATTATTTATAATAAGATTGATTGAAATTCTATTAGAGTTTAGTTTTGTTTAGACCATTATTAAAAGTACAATGGGGAACTTGCATGGAAATTCAATTTCGAATAAATTGCACTCAATCGATGCGGATATACGTAGAGATATCATACAAAAGAAAAAAAAACTTAAGGTTGTTTTTTTATTTCAAATTTGTATGGGACCAACTTTCCAATAAAAAAAGAATTATCAAAATCGAACTACTCTGTAAAAAGTTATGCGTGGTCATACATAAAAAAATATATATACGCGTCGACTTGAGAACCTCCTCTGTTTTTTCGTCGGCTGAAAAGTCGAGTCGAGTCGAGAGTAACCTTCGCGACTGTCGGTTGATTGACCAAAAGATTGCTACCTCCTACTACTAATTCCATATGAAAGTGGTGTATACATACTACATAGTCATATACAATTATAGACGGTAGTAAGGGACGTAACAAATGTAATTTTCAAAATTAAAAAATGTATATTTGCGTTGTAACCAGTTGACATTTAGGACTTGGTTGAATTTTGAGGGAGGAATTCAAAGAGATTCTTGGTAGCTGTGGAGCCTTGAACAGACCCTTGTTAAGTTTCATAAAGGAGGAGGGGTATTTGGCACTTCCACTAGCAAACTTAAATTCAGCTGAAGGACTGCCAGCTAAAAAGCGATGTCCAGCCAACTTATGAGTAGGAACAAGTGTTATGTAATAGTAGTTTATGTGCCAGTACATAAAGAAGGGTATCAAATACGAGTGTGGGTTTATGAAACGAGCGTCAGCGAGTTTCATAATAGGATCACATACACTACTTTATCTAACCACATATTATAAATCCTCAATGATGTGTTTGGGAACCATTAGAATAACCGCCGTTGTTCCGTCATAGCTAACTAGATTTCAAATCATGACCAACTAGATCGATGTTATTATGACTTTTCATACATTATGATAACACTGGCACAGATAAAACGTTGATGTTACGTTACTGGTTGCAATAATGGTGTTCATTGTATATGGTTTCCGAACACATTATAAAGGATTTATGATATGGGTGTAGATAAATACATTATGTATCGCTTCAGGAATACACAGGCGAAGACGACAGCGACCTGTACCTGGAAGAGCGGCTGTTCTCGCTGCGACAGGCGCAGGAGGAGAAGCGGCGCGTGCAGCTGTCCGTGCCCGGCATCCTCAACCCGCACGAGCTGCCCGAGGAGATGCAGGACTAGGTCGGTAACAGTCCACGAGGGTACCACAGGGGGAGGAACATTTACAAACTACTTTACACCAAGCAAACATAGTGACCAGCATCATCTGCCATTACAAAACGGGTAATATCGGACACGTCCCAACGGCCCTACAAATAGAGTCACAGGTGTTTATGCGCGCCTTGTTGTAGCAAATATTAGTGCTGATGACTGTACTCATTATGGCGTGGTCTGACAAATTCTTAGCGAAATGTCTCGTTCGTTTGATCTAAGACCATAAGGTGAAAGGCACTTTTGCGAGATTACCCCTTGTTCCTTGGAGATAACTATGGTTCTGTGATTTTTTTTTCTCAGAGATAGCTAGTGATCTCCAAGGATTTATTTTTCCCCGCAGATAACTGTTTTTTTAACAGTTATCTATAAGTAAAATCTATTCCTCGGAGGTAATTAGTTATCTCCAAGGATTTTATTTAACTTGTTAGCAAAACGACGACATCGTTAATAGACCACGTCTCAAAAAGACGGTAGCACCTGGACATCTGATTACCTACCAGTGGCGGAGCGCCCATACAAGCCGATTACCACCGGCTTGCCTAAAATTTCTGTTTATATATTTACAAACTCGTAAATCATCAAAAAACAGCCCTTTTTTATGCTCCGGGTTGTCCAGTGACAATTCTCACGCGCCGCCACTGTTACCTACCTAATACCTATCCTACTCTAAGGCAGGTCGGTGTATGTACGACGACGAGCGCAGCGAGGAGGAGTGTTAGGAAGAATTGCGACCCTACAACGCGCGAGCTGAGCGAGCGAAGCGAGCATGCCGCGGCAGCAGCCGGCGAAGCGCCAGAACCGACTTTACGGATATTTTTTTCGTATAGGGTCTGTAGGGTCGCAGTTCTTCCTAACACTCCTGTTCGCTTCGCTCGTCGTACCTACACCAACCTGCCTTAGAGTAGAATAGGTAATCGGGTGGCCAGTTGCTACCTAATCTATTCCTTGGTGATAACTAGTTACCTTCCTTATAGATAACTGTTTGTTTAACAGTTATCTGCGAGGAAAATAAAATCCTCAGAGATATCTAGTTAGATTTAGTAGAACAGATTTTCTTCGCATATAATTAACATAAAACTGTTAGAAAAACAGTTATCTGCGAGGCAAAACAAACCCTTGGAGATAGCTGTCTCTGAGGAAAAAAAATCTTCACAGATAACCAGTTACCTGAGCATAGTTATATCCAAGGAACAAGGGAAAATAACCATGGACCATGGCAATCTAATCTGTCGCGAGTACGGGCGGGCGTGCCGCACCTGCGGCCAGCTGAATGTAATATTCATATTTTTCCCGCATTAGCACAGTAAAGGCGGCTTTTTGTGATGTATGGCCACATTACGCAGGATTTTAACTTATTCAGTGGCAGTAATGATGTGCAAAATATAATCGACTAACGATTAACCTACTTAATCGCGACTAAAGACTAAAAATGACGATTGATCAATCTTAGTCGTAAGAGTTTCGACCAATTTAGTCACGTTTAAATTAATCGTGGATGAAATACGAGCGACTAAATATTTAATCAATTTATTTACTAGATTAATTTTCTCTCGATTGATATCAGGAATGAATAAGTTTTTTTGTAAGTGTAGGTTTCGGGTTACGTTGATATATTGCTACATAACAAAGAATATAATATGCTTCCAGTCAGCCCTAGGTATTGTTATACATTCCTTAAATACAGGAGACTAATACTAATAATAATACTAGAGCTAATTTGCAACCATTTACGTCCGGTCAACCAGGGGTCGAGACTCGCTGGTTTCCGAGTTATTCGAGTTTTTAGTTTGTATGAAAAAAATCCACATTGTGACAAAAGTACTTCCATTTGGATGGTAAAAAACATTTTTGTCACAAGGCGATTATTCGGCGACAAACTAATAACTCGAAAAATTAAAAAAAAAGCGGCCAAGTGCGAGTCGGACTCGCACATGAAGGGTTCCGTTAAATAAATTGCGGTTTACGATTTATGACGTATTAAAAAAAACTACTTACTAGATTTCGTTCAAACCAATTTTCGGTGGAAGTTTGCAGTTTTATCATTCTCTTATTTTAGAAGTTACAGGGGGGGGGGGGGGGCACACATTTTACCACTTTGGAAGTGTCTCTCGCGCAAACTATTGAGTTTAGAAAAAAAATATCTAAAAAACCTCAATATCATTTTTGAAGACCTATCCATAGATACCCCCCCACACGTATGAAAAAACGGTTTGATGAATTTTTTTTTTTAGTTTCAGTTCTGAGTATGGAGAACCCCGAAAATTAAATGTTTTTTTTTTAATTTTTGTGTGAAAATCTTAATGCGGTTTACAGAATACATCTACTTGCCAAGTTTCAACCGTAGCTCTTATAGTTTCTGAAAAAAAGTGGCTGTGACATACGGACGGACAGACAGACAGACAGACATGACGAATCTATAAGGGTTCCGTTTTTTGCCATTTGGCTACGGAACCCTTAAAACTAGTATTGACCCCTGGTTGACTGGACGTAAATTGTTGCAAATTAACTCTAGTATAACCCCTTTCAAGAAATACGTCGAATTACCAGTCACCCTGTATTAAGGAATGTATAACAATACCTAGGGCTGACTGGAAGCATATTATATTCTTTGTTATAAGTTTATATCACACAGCATACCTGCTAGAATGATTTCCAAGTGTACAATACATGACAAGAAATACTGAATTTTTGTAACGTGCTGTGTTCCAAATTTTAATCGTGAAATTTAGTCGATTAAAATGACGATTGATCAATCGTCAATCGAACTCTGCGACATTTAATTTAATCTTGATGATCAAGACAATTGATTGTTTAATCGATGAATTAGTTGATTAAAAAAATAATCGATGAATGCCCATCTCTGAGTGGCAGCAAGCTGTACAGTATGTAGCGAGAAATGCTCAGAGAGGATTGTCGCAACATAGGCTTAACGCACACTGAACGACTTGATCTTGCGTAGGTACGTATAAATAAAGCATCATACACGCTGAATGAGTTAATAATTATCAAATTGCAAATCTTAACCGATACTAGAAATGAATCTAATTAATTATTGCTAAAATAACATGATTGTGTTCGTAAAAAAAAATCCAAATTACGTGTACATAATACCAGGTCAGTGGTTTCATAGAGTAAGGGCGCTGTGACGTAATATAATATAGAACAGGATTTTATACGGCTTATGTAATAGTATTTTTATATATTTGGACACAGTGTTAACAACCCGTTGTTATTACAATACAACCCTGTGGTTCTGTAAAAACACGGGGTTCCCAACATTACTGAAAAAAAAAGCCGTAGTAAAAATATTATACTCGTAAAAAAGGTTGGGAAGCCCTGCTCCAAAGCAAACGGATGAAAACATCAATACATTCATTCCGTTTCTACGTATTGCGTAAAACAGTGCGAGTAATATTCGTCGTATATCTTTCGATGTTTGGTTGGGCGTATATACTTAGACGAGCAAAGTTTTTTTATGGCGATGGCCTGTATTTTAGATGCTGACCACATATAGCCGTGAAAATGTTGCTGAGCGTTTTTCAAATAATGTGTACCCTAGTTATGGTAAAATTAAGAAGCGTTAACTTTGTCCGTTTGGTTACGAAAATTAGCCATACATTTATACGGGTAATTTTCGTGACAAAACTGACCGAGTAAGGCCTCTCACAGACTGGCGCGGCCTGGCCGCGGCGGACAATAGAAAACATGTCATTAGCTGTCAAATTTACTATGGTCCGCCACCGCAGGCCGCGCCAGTGTGATGCAGGCTTTAAGCAAGCTCGGCCGAATTTTACCTTCTCATACAAACTGAGTTTCGTTCTCATTTTAAAACTACTTCTTGGATTGTAACGAAACTTTACATATACAATGACATGAGGTATATTTAGGTCTGCAATTAGTTTATATGGCTCCAGTTTATAAAACAAAAGACATACAGCAAAAACAAGTTTTGTATGAAAATCTTAAATTCGCTGTATTTTTTAACTATGGTATCTGAAGCTACATAAATAAACTAATAACAGACCTGGATGGTACTAACTTATTCTAAGTACAAAGTTTCAGAGCAAACTAGCTAGTCGTTTTAAAATGAAAGCGTAACTACGTTTGTATGGAGAACGAGCTTGCCGGGGACTCTTAACGTTTCTTAATTTTACCTTAACTGGGCTACACTTTATTTGAAAGACGCTCCTCGGTTATACGCGCCGTGAGACGCCTTGGGACAGCTTGTACTTAGTATTAGACGACTCTTATAACACTGTCAAAATATATACCTACACAGTACACACCGCACTAACTAGCGTGATAGCGTTTATGTCTGACAACACTTACCCCTTACTAGCTAGTGGCAGCCCTTCTTGACACTTCGGCTAGACTTGACTCACGCACCTCCTAGGTGTACAGTCATGTGTAAAAATATGGGTGGATTAAAATACTCAAAAACATGTCCCAATGATCTTAATGCAGTTGTAGTAAGAACTTCGTACCATATTTATGAAACGATTTATTCGATACATATGCAGTTGACTGTACATTCGCCGACTGACACTTTCGTTTGCACATAGTCGCGTGGCCGGCGTCGCCACGGTCAGCACTAAAATGACGTCAACCTTAACTAGACGGAAGAGCACGTTCTATGCGGTGGAGCGGGGTGACATGATTTGAGTTTTCTAGCGGTCAAACATCAGTTTTGTTAGACAGAGGACCTTCTATACGTAAGTACTATAATTTATTCCGTGCTAGTGGCGGGAGGGACGTATGTTTTATGTCGGTTGTTAACGCGGTTGTACCACCGGGCTGAGGCCCTAGTATAAGTTTTATCGATACAATACGTTTTTGAACGCTTTTCAATTTGTATGGCAACGCGAACAGCGCCTCTGGTGGTAACTATTAGGAACTACGCTTCGCCATACGCTTTGACGACCGCATTAGCCTACGAAGCAAGAGGTCCTGGGTTCGAATCCCGGTAAGGTGATTTTATTTGATTAGCACGAATATTTGTTCCTGGGTCATGGATGTTTTCTATGTATTTAAGTATTTATTTATCTGTATACCTAAGTATGTTTATCTTCGTCTAGTCCCCATAGTACAAGCTTTGCTTAGTTTGGGACTAGGTCGATTTGTGTAAGATTGTCCGCAAATATTTATTTATTTATTATACAAATTGAAATTAAATACAAACGCGTTCGAAAACGTATATTTATAGATATTACTCATACTAGAGCTACTGGTTTCGTGACTTGTTTACCGCGGGTTGCAGTGAGGTTGACATATATTTTGACCATGTTGTACCACGAGTCACGTGCATTGTAGTAGGCGAGCCTAGTTTACGCTTTTCAACTGTTTTTGTAGCATTTAATACTTATTAAGGATCAAGTATGTCTATACCTGCATAGAGTTAGCCCCAACAACTTGATACTAGTTGCGCATCGCTAAGAGTGCGCAGCACTTCATCATATGCACAGGATCTCTAGTTTTCTTGTTATGTGTTTTTTGTCTGGTCTAATTCGATACTGGGCTTAGCTAATAAATATATATAGTATATGTACTTATGTTACTCTTCCGATCGAAAACAGCTTAAGCTTACCCGATAGGGGTGACTTTCTAGAGTTATGTCTATCACATCATGTGTTAAGTAAATATATCAGCATGCCACTTAGATGGAAAGTCACTCGTATGGGCCTAGCAACAGTGTTTTGAATTAAAATCCACTGATTTCGTTACCTAAATGTAAATTGTATGAGGCAGACACACAACATTTACCTTTGTCCTTTGTCGAATTTAAGATTTGCATATAAGGCCAGATGTTACAGTAAATTGTACGACACGTGGCAGAAATACCTAAATAAGGCTAAACAAGCTGCCAATGTCATCCAGCCTTGTGTTAACTCTTTCGCTGCGCATGATGCTATATCGCTATGGAGTTTTTGTCGCATAAGGTCATGTATTTGCTACTGTCCACACTGTGTCTTGACGAATCAGCCGTGCAGTGAAACAGTTAACACATTCACTGCCTTGTAACGGCAACTGTCTAGGAACAGAAAACCGCCTAGCGGGTTGCCGACAGTGGAAGCGTTATTGTCATAATAAAATACTTCGATTTGTACTATTATTTGTAAGGTTTAAATTGTATAATTAAGATTGAACTCCGCTCTGCAGCGTGACAGCATGAATAGTGGTTAAGATATGACACTTGAGTGGACTGTTATCATAGTTTTACGTGGATGCGAATCTTGTGCCTATAAAATATGACCTTATTCTGACAGATTGTACAGAGGTCCGCATGGAGCATGTAAGGTGATGAATGCTAGTAGAACGGTTTAGGATCATACCACTCCGGGGGTGTATTTTGCCGGCACAAGTAGATGGGCCTTATTTAAGCGAGCATTAAATCATGCATCAATTTACATTGCTAGAGGAGATAGAATATTTCTATGTTTTTAAGTAATCTTCAAATGTAATGAAATCTCTGTGATGGAACCAGTGTCGGATGTTCAACATGTGAGCTACGGGAGCTGAGTATTAATTCGTAGATTCTAGGTAAAACTTTATGAATTGAATTGCTGTTAGTAACATTTTTTATGTTTTGTTTAATGTTGTCTGAACTAATTTCATGATGGTTTGGGAATCTGAGCACTCAGGGTAGTATCCAAACGCATTTTGGGCCCGATTAACTGTCAGTCTTTCATTTTGTGTTTGAAATAAACCAATAAATATTAAGCGAATTTTGTCTTTTTTTCTTCACTTTCCAGACCAACTCCGCTTTAGAGTCATGAAGGTCCGCCTTCTCATCTTCCCATACCTACATACTTATATTATAATATTTATATTGTAATTATAGAGTGGAATCAATTATAGCAAACTCGGTAACGGCATAGTTACAGGCGAGTCCATAAATACATGTGTACGTTCCAAAGCTTCAAAAATATCTCAGTACTGAACAGTCGTGTTCACATATTTTTGATCACATTATCCGTGCACATTGTACGTCTTGACTTGACTACCTTGAAATACCTAAAGGTGAATAGGAATCGTCAGTGGCTTGTTTCACGAAGCTACAAGTTACAATTTTACCAGTCTAAATAAATTGACAACACAATGGCCCTGATCTATTACCTACGATGGAAACTGTTCCGATTTCATAAAACTGACTACGAGACGGGAATCCACTAGATATAGGTATATCCAATTTTCCATGATAAGGCCGCGTGCTCCTTTGATTCCAATGGGTAATATAAACCTGCGTTTACTGTTAAATTTTAAAAACTTGCTTACTGGCTGCTGGCCTTAACGCTTGTGCATCTATTCCATCGAAACATGGCGAGTCTAAATATCTGAACATGCAAGTGGCGTGACACCAAACATATGCGTAGGCCTGGCAAGCTTCAGCAAATCAATGGTCTTCTAAATAGGCATGCCGATGGGACACGAGTTCCACGCTACTGAAATACTTATACTTTAAATAAAATAAATAAATAAAGTTTTATTTTCAGGCATTGACCACCCATATCAAAAACACTCATATATACATTACAAACAAAAATTGTAAAAATAAAAGCATAAGATTAAAAACTTTAGCGCCACACCAAACCTCGTTCAGATAGTCAGACGATTCTCGGTCGCTCACATGAATTTCATGTTGACTTACCTTTAGAGACTTCCCGGAAATTACCCCAACTGGACGAGCGTTCATATCTTTCTTTTAATCAAGTATCAGGGACTTTTACGGTGAGGAAATAACAGAAGTAGGTATAGTACAATCACATTTTTTTATTAAATATATAATGAACGATTATGGTAAAAGTATGTTGTTTTGATTTGTAGTGACGAGTCGCTGGCTAGATACTAGAGACCAAGCCCACCCAGTCCGTACGGCGGCTCCGTGCTTGTGAGAAAGTAGTAGTTTCCCGGTAAACTGAAACAATGTCGAACAACGTGTTGTCGTATAAACTAAACGATGTCTATTGTCTATCAATACCGTGCCACATATTTTAACATTTTCGTTCCATTTCTCCACATGAACGGCTTTTTTCCACGAGCAAATGCATTGCGTGTAGATGCCTAATACCCAAATCGCTATAGGTATGTGGGCCGATGATATTTGAGGAGTTCCGTCCGTCGATACCTTTATGGCCCCCATGATTAGTTCCACTTAGAAAAAAGTGGAGTTATTCCTTCTATTCTCGGTTTAAAATGCTCGAACAATAGTTGTTCCTATTATTCTGGTAGTGGCTTCCGGGCTGTGAGAGCCCTTATATATATCACTGCGACCATCGCTGATCTATTGTGATGTATATTCCTAAGTCTTAATTAAGCGTAGAGTACCCGCTCCACGCACGCATGCAGCGATAATATGAAACATACAAACGGACGAACCTCCCACCCTCGAACGCTCCATTGATACACCTTAGTTGTAGGTAGGTACACTTGGTAGATGTCCAAGTGAGGGTGGAGACATTCTGGGCGTTGAAGTACCTAGTTCCGCTACCGAACACTGATCGTCACTACTTACCTACAGCTGATAGTAACTTACACTGTCTTCCCGTAAGCGTCCAAGTCCAGTGTGGTGACATTCCTCTGAGCGCTGGAGTAGTTCTTCCACTCGCGGAAGGTGTGGGCGCGGCTGCCCAGCACCTTGCCGGGGCGACTCACCGCTTCCACCAGCAGCTGCCAGCTACGGTTGTGGCTGCACAGATCTGAATTAAATATTTGTTTATTTAAACTTTAATGGCGCCCAAACTTGGTCACTAACAGAAGCCCAAAATTAAGCCTCGACTCAAGATTTGCTAGCGAGCAATGGAACGCAGCATACTCAGAGTTCGTAGGATCTATCGGATCAGGAACACGGAGCTGCGTACCAAAACTGGCATCGTAGTTGTGGGTGCCAAGACCGCGAAGCTAAAGTGGGACTGGGCTGGACATGTCTGCCGGATGCACGCGGAGCGACGGACCGTTTTGTCAGGACCGAGACGAGTGGCGGAAAAAAGGGGAGGCCTTTGCCCAGCAGTGGGACACAATATAGGCTAGTAAAAAATAAAAATAAACTTTAATGCACAATAAAAAAACATTTCATACAAAAGGCGGACCAATGCCATATGGCATTCTCGTTACCTCAACAAACGCGGACCTTTCCAAAATGCTCCAGAAAGGCAGTGTTACGCAACGATGATTGTGAAGCAAGCCACTGCCCCTGGAGCTACCACCTCGACCACTCTGTTAAGAGTGTAACGCAAGAGAAGAAGACAAGCATGCAAAGCTGTCAAGCGACAACTAGGTGTCACTTAAAGGAAACACAGCATAGCACATCCCTGTTGGTCCTAAATAGCTAACATTCGTATCACGGACAATCGGCATTTACGGAGTAAGCGTTGGAAAAAAGAACCCATTACCAAAAGTTGTGAGTACCTACTTACCTTCGGGTGAAAACCTTTGCCCCGTTTTGTCAGGGCACCCAGGCTGGCGCACGTTCCCGGGTCGGAAGTTGGGCCAGAAGTCGGCGGAGCCCACGGGGCGCCGGCAACCGTACTTGCTGGGGTCCGAGTGGAGCGCCACCACCACAGCGGCTGAGCCGGCGTGCAACCGGCCGGATAAAGGCTTGCCCTCGAACGCCACGCTCGCAGGATCCAGGGCCGTTATCCTAGAAAACAACGTCATCAATGTCGCCATCAAACTGGATCTATGCAGCGTCAGGTCACTTTTTTCAATTCTGACCTCAGATTCATATTAGACCTTTCGGACCCTCAAATATCGATTTTGAAAATTTGAACCAAATCGGACCGTAAACAAAAAAGTTCCAAATGGCGGTTACTTTTTTCAATTAATGATCTCAGATTCATATTAAGAGACCTTTCGGACTGAGATATCGATTTTGAACAATATTGGACCGTAAACAAAATAGTTCCAAAATCTGAATGGTGGCCACTTTTAAACGGATTCGTAATTCAACGGCCTACGAAACATATCTCAGATCATATATCAGAGTGAGACAGAACGTGTGTATCGAATAGGGGCGTAATCTGGTGTAGTTACCAGGGAAGTAAGATGCCTTGCTGACGTAATGCGTTGCCGGCGAGCCCGAGCACGTGCGCGCCCAGCGAGTGCCCCACCAGCTGCGTCCGCTCTAGATCCAGCCCCGCCGCCGCCAGCCGCGCTAGCGTCGACGCCAGACGCACGCCCAACTGTCCAACAAAACATCCTCAATGCGTTACGAAGGGTTAGAGCGGCGGCACATGACATACACTAGACGCGACCACTTGCCCCACATTTCCGACCACTATGCGCCGCATTATAGCATTCAGAGTCACCACCCTATCGTTTTACTAAATACCTACCTTCCTTGCGTTGGGCGCGGCCCAGTTGAGGTAGGAGTCGGCCAGGCTCGGCGCGACGGCGGCTGCCAGACCCTCCCAGTTGAGCAGCGCCACGTTACAGTCTCCGCGCTGCAGGAATGCGCCCGTTACTGCAGTGATAGCCGGCCCAGTCGGTTTACCTGGAAAACCATCACCAAGTCAAGTATTTTTTAAGTGACCTAAGACGCTAAGATCGTTTGATAATCATTAGATCCTACACTATACTTCGTTTTTTTTAAGATTAGAATTATCTGTCAAACGGGTAAACAAAGAAGCAGTGGTCGTAAACCTTCCTTCTTCGATTTCGACCGATACCACTGAATTTCTCGGAACTTATGTACATACGAGTACATATCATTTGATATTTACCGATAGCTGAACGCATATATTTTCTTTTAAAATGTTGTATACCGTAGCCAACGATATGCCAGCAGTCTCGGCAGTCTTTTTCACACGGTCCGATTTAGTGGGATACTCCTTTCTACGGCACATTTCTGACACTCATTTGTAAATATTCACCACCCGTTTCCGCTTTTCACTGGCAGTCAGAGGATTCTGCTTTTGCCTTTTCTTCTTTGGAGATGAAAAAACATTAACCGGAACCGGCTGCGACTTCTGTAGCCCACTCGGGCCAGCCTCGGCTTCATACATTGTAAATGTGCACCAACAAACAAAATATCTAAATAGAATCTATTTAGATAGATCAACAACTAATAACAAAATTCAACAAAAACGATAACAACAATCTTTAAGTAAGCTTACAGCTATAGAAATCACAACCGACTCAACCGACAACAATATGAACTCGAATGAAAAACCCACATGAGTGAATTACAGATAGTGACAGTGACGTTTAAAAATTGTGTGAGAACTCTGCCTCTTTAGGTTTTTTAATGTACAACCTTTCCATGAAAAATTGCAAACGCAATTTATTAAAATTCTTATCTTTTCATCTTAGAATATAAATTAACTAATATTATGTTTCTTATCTGTTCACAACACTGAGTAATATATGTATTACTAAAACATGATAATAAATACGTGATATTTATTAACTCGTATTCACTGTTCGATCCGCAGAGTGTGCCCGATAAAAAACCTTATATCTCGTTCTGCAAAGGTCTCTCTAATGCTAAAAAAAACGAAGTATAAGTACATAGACAATTCAAACAAGTTACTAATTAATATGAGTGCAGTTGATTGCGTAATAAGTCTCTGTCAAAAATTCGTTTACCTACAAGAAGTTATTGCTGACTCTACTTTTTTTGCACAGTCATCAAATAGGTATACCTATTCTTTGTATACGCGGCGGAGCCGCGCGGGTAGCTAGTTATATTAATTGCTGTTCCGTACGACATCCCTACAGCCTCTGCTAATTCACGCACTTTGGTACGTGGACGGTGACCATTATGTTTTTTACCTTTTGCACGACTTCTTCAGTAACCACGTCCTCGTCGAAAACAGATGTACGACCTCGTTTAAATTCATTAAACCAATATCTCACGGTTGTCATAGACGGCGAAAGACCTCCGTAGACAGCATCTAACTTAACTTTTATTTGTTCGCATGTTTTTCCATCCAAAAATAAGAAGCGAATTACGGAACGATATTGCTCTTTCTCCATTTTGTACGAAAAAAAAAACAAGTCTTACAAAATTTGCCGCCAGAAAAAAACTAAACCATAGACAATTGCCAGTGTTCATTTTTTTATTTGATAAGGTCAATAACTACACGACGGTAATGCCAACTTTCCTAAGTAACGCCACCTGCCATCAAACATGGGTACTATTTGATCCACCCTCGTATATAGTGGCGGACAATTGTCAATCGTGGCGAGCAATCGGGATGTTGTCGGTTTTTTGGGCACACTTCAAAGGAATCGTGGCGTAGCGTGACCTATGGTGTTCACACAATCGCCCATGGTTTAGTTCGTCACCGACCGCTGACCGGGATAGTGAAGGATTCCACGTCTATCGCAAGCGTTTTGCCAGGCATCAATGAGCCATGCGCCATTGTGTGAACACGAAGTGATCGTGGCCTACAGTTGTGCATTGCAAAGCATGGCCCATCACAGGCCATTGTGTACTGGGGCCTTTATTATGAGTAGGTATACTTAGGAGTTTAATTTAAGCCAACTTCTGTCTCGGGGAGATGGGCCTCGCCTCGTTAGCATTGTGCTGCAACCTGTCTAGGAGACGGAAAACTCCAAAATATAACCCGGGGAGATGGGCCTCGTTAGCATTGTGCTGCAACCTGTCTAGGAGACGGAAAACTTCGAATCTAAACCCTCAAGGTGTTAAACGACCCGTGCTAAGGGATGCATGGCCATAGGGAGTCTGGTTGATAACGGAGGGTGTCTGTGTTGGCGGTCACAGGGCACTACTCTCACCCGTCTTACCTCAGTATCAGGACTCTGCTGGGGTGGACTCGTAAATCCCTATTACTCGTGGGAACGCAATGGAGACTATGAATAAAAATCATGCGAATGGCGGCGACGCGGTACGCCACCCGTCACGTCTCGTTTTTCACGGGGGCGAGAAGCGGCTCACGGAAAGCCGTTTTGCTACGTTGAATGTTCAAGGAGGTATGAGTGAGAAAGTTGATGATGTATGAAAGGAAGATTGATGTGCTATGCGTGAATGAGACAAAGCGGAAGGGATGTGACACTACTACACATGGACCCTACACGGCTTGTTGGTCAGGGGTGCCAAGCTCAGAACGGGCCTGTAAAAGAAGTAGTAAAAAGAAAGAAAGATGAACAGAATGACCATTTGGATGAAAGACTGTCGCGGGATTTCCAGACGAACATAAAATATTTCTGGAAATCTGTTCGACTAGCCAGAGGTAAGAGCCAGAACTCTGAGCTGAAGTCAGTCAAAGACAGGAATGGAAGTTTGCTTAATGAGACAGAATGCATATTAGGGAGTTGGAAGGAATATTTTGAAAGTTTGTTTGATAGGGAGGAAGAAAATGGTCTAACCTCATTACTTTCATCCTCGGTTGCGCTACCATTCAGGGTAGCGCAACCGAGGATGAAAGTAATATCAGCATGGACGAAATTGTGAAAGCATTGAGAGGAATGAAATCGGGTAAGGCGGCAGGGTATGACAGAGTTTCCGCTGAGATGCTGAAGGCAGGACAGGGCGTCGTAGCGAGTCAGTTGTATCTCCTCTTCAATTTGTGCTACAGCACCGGCCGTGTACCGAGGGACTGGTGCAAGGCCGTAATCGTTCCTCTTTACAAAGGGAAAGGATCACAACTTGACTGCAAAAACTACAGGGGCATTAGCTTACTCAGCATCGTCGGCAAATTGTATGCAAAAGTGTTGATTAAAAGAGTAGTGAAAGAGACCGATCAGAAAATATGGGATGCACAAGCAGGATTTAGAAAGGGTATGGGTTGTACGGATCAAGTATTTTCCTTACGATGCATAGCCGAGAAATATTTGGCCAAAGGTCTATTGCGCTTTCGTGGACTTGGAAAAGGCTTATGATAGAGTGATGAGGGATGAACTATGGTCGGTGTTGTGCACGTATGGAGTAGACAGCCGCCTCGTTCAAGCACTGACATCTTTATATAAGGATTCCAGTGCTTGCGTGAGAATAAACGGGTCATATACTGACTGGTTTAACATCGAAAAGTGTGTTAGACAAGGATGTGTAGCGTCTCCGTGGCTGTTTAATCTATTCATGGACAGCTGTCTGCAGGATCTGAAAGGTGATGAATGTGGTTTGAGAATGGAAGGGTTACGCATCAAATGTCTCCTATATGCTGACGACCTTGTACTACTTGCGTCGTCTGCTAAGGAGTTACAAATGATGGTAACGAAGATGAATGAATCTTTTGAATGGAAAGGGATGAAGATGAATGTAAGTAACACGAAAGTGATGGTATTTGAAAAAGATGAAATTATGACAGACTGCGAAATAATGATTGGTGAAGAAAGACTGGAACAAGTAAAAGAGTTTATGTATTTGGGGACACTATTTACTGGAGACGGAAAGCATGAGAAAGATATTGAAAGGAGAGTGAATGCAGGGAATCGAGTGAATGGGTTCACTGAATGCCTTTATGGGCAGCCAGAAAATATCGCAAAAAGCACGCGTGGCTGTGCATAGGGGAGTGTTGGTGCCCACACTTATGTATGTCAGCGAAAGTTGGGTGTGGCAAAAGTCGAGTGAATGCAGTAGAAATGAGAGCGTTGAGAAGTATGTGTGGAGTGAAATTGAGTGATAGAGTCAGAAACAGTGTGATAAGAGATAAGTGTGGAATGGATGGAGATATAGTCACGAACATTGAGAAGGGTATGTTAAGGTGGTTTGGGCATGTAGAGAGGATGGATGAAAGAAGATTAACGAAGAGAGTGTATATAAAAAGAGTGGAAGGGCAAGTTGGAAGGGGAATACCTAGGCGAACTTTCTCCGATCAAAGGCCAGGTCAAAAGTACCCTAAACCGACGAGCATGTATGAGAAATGTTATGAAAGTGAGTGAAGCGAAAGTGGTTTGTCAGGATCGTAGCAAATGATCCGTGATCTCTGCCTACCCCTCTGGGAAAGAGGCGTGATTATATGTATGTATGTATGTATGTAACTTCTGTCTCTATAGGCCCCAGTACACAATGGCCTGTGATGGGCCATATTTTTTTTTACTAACTTGCTTGCATAGAATATGAACAGCGCAAGTTATATAAAAGCTTAGTAAAATGTGTGGGAAAATATTACCCGTGAAGCCATGCACGAAGACGAGCGTTGTCCGGGAACTGTTATACCAAGAGGTGGCGAGAATGGGTTCCGCCGTGTCCAGCGGCAGCTCCGTGTAATGCTCCAACCCGCTGCAAAGTTTATTTTAATACTGCGACGGTGGCAAACAAGCGTACGGCCTGCCTGGTGGTAACCAGGCCAGGCACCGGACGCTTGCGGCACCAGAACTATCTTAAGCGGCGCCAACCCTTTATTACTTTGAGGATGCAATGTGATGTTGAATAGAGTCTTGTATATAAACGCAGGTCCCACACTTCAACACTGTGCATCCTCGGGGGCTCTGGCGACTCACCACCAGAAACACAACATCAAATACCCGCAAAGCAAGGTGGAGGGTACAGCCAAGTGTAATAAAAATATGGGTCCATACGAGTACAACTTAGTTACTCATAACATAAATATGTCCTATCGCTCTTAATTATAATTATATCAGTGGATTAAGGTTTCGGTACATTTTTATGAGATTTGTTTATTTGAATATAAAATTTAACAGCATTACCTACAGCATATGCCAAGGCACTGGTAAACTTAAACTGTTTAACATACATTAATACACAATAAGAAACAATTTATAGTATCTAACAAATAATATTTAAAAATGAATCTCACAGAATTTTTTAAAAATAGGGAGAAGTTTACTCCACTTGTAGGCAAACAAATCGCAATCTGGTGCATGATTAAATCCATACATATTTTTGGACTTGACAGTACTTCCCCAGTTGGGCTGCTCCAAATATGAGCGAGATGACCTTCCGCTGTGATGTGACATACCTCTCTTCCCATTATTGCTTACTTAGTTCTGGTTCTGAAATCGGTTTCGGCCTTGCGAGCCAAGAGTTCAAGTTAAGTTCGAGATAAGTAGTTAATAGGTTGCCGTCGTTGACTGCTACAGGAAGGAGTTCTGCTCTTAGATATCACAGAACAGTATAATATAGTATTACTGTATAATAGGGGTGTAGACACTAAATAAAATAATCAATAATGTTGCATTTTCTCGAAAAAGGATTAAAAATGTAGTCAAATGGAGAAAAAAGCAAAGCAAGAAATTAAATAATCACAAAGTTATAAGCGTCCAAAGTTTTATGAGAGGGTATGTTCTGTCCCTTTCACATGAAACGATTGTCATTTATTATGACGCTAGACGATCGTGACGTCACGATCCCGGAGCGCTTTCTATTTTTTGAGATATTCGAATGGGATTTTCGTCATTAGGCATATAGTTTTGCCTTAATTCTTTCATTTGAAGTTATAAGAAATGTTGAGTCTACACCCCTATTAGATATACCCTACCTATAGGTCCAAGACCTCAAACTATTAACGACCTGCGCGCACCGCTAAATATTTGTCAAGGGCAGAGACGTGGGTTCGATTCTTTGCTCGACTTATTTCTGTAAACTGACACTCGAGTTGTTTTTCGACGGTGGAACATATCGCGAGAAACCCGCATAGGTTAGGTACTACATCGCCAAACAAAATGATAAGTGTATAACTGTATAATGTGCAGGTTTTGAAGTCAACCCGCAGTTGGGCTGTGGTGTAGGGCTTAGGACAACGACAGCTTTGCTAGATGTAGTAAGTAGATGACATCTTGGCTGCTCGAGATAGTGGTGAAAATGTTATGCTAGTATAGATTTTTCTCGAGCCTTTGATACGATTAATACTACACTTCTACTATCCAAGCTGGCTTTCTATGGAGTTGACACAGGTTCTCTCAGCTGGTTTGCGAGTTACCTGGCTAGGCGAACCCAATCTGTCGAAGTACGTGATGAAAATGGTAAAGTAACATTCTCCAGTATTTTGGCTGTGGAAAGGGGAGTGCCACAAGGCTCTATTTTAGGTCCGTTATTGTTCATTTTATATATACCTACTCCAGGCAAAATACGATTTTGAAAAACATTAATTTATAATAGCGTTTTTTTTTCTTTATATCATTTTAAAACATTATTCTAAGATGCTTTATTTAAGAATCCAACAAACTTTCCATCTGGAAGTATTTAAATAGATTTTAATAAAGCATGAATTGTTTTTTTTTTCATTATTTATCTTGAATATTATAGAGCAAATGTAAATGAACCAAAATAAAGATAAAAAAATAAATAAAAAAAGAAAAATAATTTTATTTAGCCTTCATACAGGTCATACACTGCTTACATAATAAGTAATAGGTACCAGTGGCGGAGCGCCCATACAAGCCGATTCCCACCGGCATGCCTAACATTCAAGAAAGAAAAATTAAATTTATTGTTTGGCAAGGCTATTAGGTATATACTCTAAACTCTTTCATAACTTTTTAGTTCCGGGTTGCCCATCGATAATTTTCACGCACCGCCACTGATAGGTAGGTACACAATATCTAGTAACAATCAGTGAGTAAGCGTCCTCTGTTCCCCGTACTAGTAAAAAACTGTATCACGGTGGAACAGGATTCCCCTCCCCTCGTTGTAAAGCTGAAGAGGATCGAAAGTCTGTACATGGAAGATATTCGAAAAAAAATTGGCTAGGGATACTTAGAATCGATAACAGAACACGTTCCAACAGTTTTTAGATTTTTTGTCTGTTTGTCTGTTTATCTGTTTGTCTGTTTATCTGTTTGTCTGTTTATGTGACCGCGCATCACGTGAAAACGGCTGAACCGATTAAAATGAAATTTGGTATAGAGATAGTTTAAGTCTTGGGGAAGGACTTAGGGTAGTTTTTATCCTGGAAATCAACCCCTAAGGGGATGAAATGGGGGGTGGAAATTTGTATAGAGCTACTTAAACCGCTGCACCGATTTGGATGAAATTTGGTATATGATTAGTTTGAGTCCCGGAGAAGGTTAAAGGATAGGTTTCATCCCGAAAATCTTCCCTTTAGGGGGTAAAATGGGGGGGTGAAAAATTGGATGTAACCCATTTTGATGAAATTTGGTTTAGAGGTAGTTTAAGTTTTGGGGAAGGACATTGGATAGTTTTTATTCCGGAAATCTTTCCCTGAGGGGGTGAAATGGGGGGTGAAATTTTGGATGGACTCCATTTAGATCAAATTGGGTATAGATATAGTTTGAGTCCCGGAGAATGACAATGGATAGTTTGAATCCCGAAAATCATCCCCCAAGGGTATGAAATAGGGATGTAAATGTGGATAAATCCCATTTAGTTAAAATTTGGTATAGAGATAAAAGGAGTCCCAGGGAAGGACAAAGCATAGTTTTTATCCTAAATCATCTCCTGAGGGGGTGAAATGAGGGGTGAAAATTTGGATAGAACCGATTTAGATGAAATTTGGTATGGAGATAGTTCAGAGTCCTGGGGAAGGACTTAATATAATTTTTAGTCCAGAAATCATCTCTTAAGGGGGTGAAATGGGGTATGAAAATTTGGATGGAACCCATTTACGGTATAGCGAGTTGGAGTCTTAGGGAAGGACATAGGATAGTTTACTCCTGAAAATCATCCCATAAGGGGGTGTAATTGGGGGTGAAAATTTGGTTGTGACCCATTTTGATGAAATTTGGTATAAAGATAGTTTGAGTCCCGGAGTATGACAACGGATTGTTTTAATCCCGAAAGTCATCCCCTCAGGGATAAAATAGGGGGTGAAAGTTTGGATAAAACCCATTTAGATGAAATTTGGTAAATAGATAGAAGGAGTCCTAGGGAAGGACAATGCATAGTTTTTATCCCGAAAAATCATTTCCTGAGGTGGTGAAATGAGGGTTGAAGATTTGAATAGAACCCATTTAGATGAAATTTGGTATAGAGAGAGGTAGGGTCCTAGGAAAGACCATAGAATATTTTTTATTCCGGAATACATAAAAGGAGGAAATCATCCCCTAAGGGGGTGAGAAATGGTGGATGAACATTTGGATTGAACCCACTTACGGTAAAACGATAGTTAAGGAACATATGATAGTTTTTATCCCAAAAATCATCCCCTAAGGGGGTGTAATTGGGGGTGGAACTTTGTTTGATAAAATTTGGTTGAAAGATAGTTTGAGTCCTGGAAAAGGACATATAATAGTTTTTATTCCAGAAATCATTCCCTAAGGGGGTGAAATGGGGGTGAAAATTTGGATGTAGCTCATTTAGATGAAATTCGGTATAGAGATAGTTTGAGTCCTGGAGAATGACAACGGATAGTTTATATCCCGAAAATCATCTTCTAAGGAGGTGAAATAGGGGGTGAAAATTTGGATTGAACCCATTTACGGTATAGCGGTAACGGGGAGTCCTGGGGAATATGAACATTACATAAGTAAATATATGTATGTGACGTTCCAAGGGTAAAGGTACCTTATGGCGGCCTTAGTTTTGAAGATTTTTTCTAAAACGGGGTAAAAAAGACGTTTTGTTATGGCTATTTTGAAAACTATTAGATGTAACATTTTGTTGAAGTATTTTTATTTTTAATATAAAATGTTTAAATTACAAGTCAGTTAATTTAATCCTACGGTTTAGTAGAAAAGGTCCTTACGGCCGTGTGATATGAAAATATGCAAAATAATACTGAAAAAAGCCTACATGCATCTATACCCTTTCCTTCATACAATCCATACTAATATTACAAATGCGAAAGTAACTCTGTCTGTCTGTTACCTTTTCATTGCTTAAACCGCTGAACCGATTGAGATGAAATTTGGTATATAAATACTTTGAATTCCGGGGCCTTCCCAAAGAGTCCTTACTAAAGATAGTTTTTATCTGGAAATTCATCACCTAAGGGGGTGAAAAGGGGGGAGAAAGTTACGATATAAACGAGTTCCGCGCGGACGAAGTCGCGGGCAAAAGCTAGTTTATAATAAGTACTTAATGTTAATTCAAAATTGCTAAGGCCATCACAAAATATGTGGGTAAGTAGGTAAATTTAAACATAGAAAAGAAAAATATCAACGCGGTTGGCAAACAAAAAATAACAATATGGATAGTTGGCTCAACACTACACGCCCGCGATAAGCAAAAGGACGTATGTCGCTACGGATCGAGCACAACATATACCCCTTTGGTTCAGAGCGCGTCAGTGCGGATAACTGGTAAACAAGTAGCATATGCAAAATTAGCAAATAAATCTTATTAAAGGTTACAAGTTCATACTTAATAATTAGTATTGACTCTTCTGATTAAGTAATTAAATTATTATTTAAGTGTGTATATTTGTATGTACGTATGTATGTATACACATAAATGTACATATATATATATATATGTGTGCTTGCGCGCATGCGTGCGTGTATATACATTTATACACACGTGCGTGTGCGTGCGCGTGCGCGTGTGCGTGCGCGTGCGCGTGTGCGTGTGCGTGTGCGTGTGCGTGTGCGTGTGCGTGTGCGTGTGCGTGTGCGTGTGTGTGCGTGTGCGTGCGTGCGTGCGTGCGTGCGTGCGTGCGTGCGTGCGTGCGTGCGTGTGTGTGTGTGTGTGTGTGTGTGTGTGTAAGTGTGTGTGCGTGTCTTGCCATCTACTTACTTATTAGTTGTTCTGTGCTTCCATAGTTTAGTGATTTTAGGTATTTATCCAACGACAATTTAAAAGAGTAAGAAGTAAGTACTCGTAAACTTATCTTTTTGCTTACTTTGTTGTAAATAATTAAAATTAAAACGACACCTCCTCCAGATACAAAAAACTCTACCCTTGGGCGGTCGAGTCTTGGCCTCGTATCTTTGATGCTTACTATATACTATATACGTGTCATTTCAAATTGTTTATTATTTTATTTCATATTTTTTATATACTTGCTTACTTAACATACATATTTATACAAGTACAACCAAACCACAGTCATTACATAATTTAAAATATACACAACATTACTCACATTCCAATAAGATATTCATTCCCTTCCGACAATATTAATTAGAATTAAAACTTATTATATGTAAGGGTCTGACTGAAAATCAGCGTTGCAGTGTAGGTACTCAGTAGGTACTCACTGCAACAGTATGCTGAGTCTAGCCCCTTTTTGGCATCACAAAATGTAAATGCCTCGTACGATATTGTTTGAGTGTGTTTGTCTATTCCTAAGTCTAATTTGTACACTGTTCCTTTTGTATAAAATGTGATGTTGAATAAAGTTTTTCTATGTCTAATATGTCTATGTCTAAATGCTTGGACCAAGGATAGTTACGAATCGTCTAGCAAACTCAGTATTGCGTTTCGGAACTACGTATACAATATCATTTCTTCTTCGTGATGCTGGAAAATCCGGTTGGTTTTTGTGTTGGGTAAGAAGTAGATGTTTTATGAACAATTGCCTAACAGTTAGAACACATGTGTCATTGTACAGAGATGATGTTGGGTAACGAAATTTCTTAAATATCATAACTTTTTGTACCGCCCTTTGTCATCTTTCTAGTTTCAGCATCATTGTTTTTGCTGCTCCTCCCCAAATATTGATACAATAGCATATGACGGACTGGCATAGTGCATAATAGATTGAAATTAGTAGTGTTCGATCACACACATGCCTTAAGGTTTTAAAGATGTACATCATTTTTCTGACACGACCTGTACGTAAGACTGCTGATATGAGATAAAACCATTTATTAATATTTTTTCTGACTTTTCAAAAGCTTTAAGTTATCATTTTTTTGATGTCTGAAAATTTGTTGGATTTTGTTGCTAGGTAACTATTTAATTGATAATATATCAATTACAAAGAAAAATGCTCCCGGCCGTCTTTACGACGGCATTTTTAGGAATTTTAGGGGCCCATCTAATGAGCGGCTATTAGTCACCGCCTGCCTCGATAACGTTGTGGATAACATTGTTATGGCAGGTGTCCGGACCACTTTGTAATAACCCAATTTTATTGTCCACCCAAATGTCATCACCATAGACCCAATTCTCTTTTCCATTTTCCTATAATAGCTCCAACGTCTGCTGGGACCGGTTCACGGGTATCTACCGATGTACCCGTGAATGGGTTCTAGCAGGTGTACTACATGACATTAAACTTCGTCTCCAAAGGGCCTCTACGTGTTGGATCTATATCCCCACGCACGCCTTCCAAATGACCGGGGTTCGCCCCGTAAATTTAAATCGGATATACATAATAATAATTAATATTACGGGACAATCTTACACAAATCAACCTGGGCCTACGGTAAGCTCAATAAGGCTTGTGTTGTGGGTACTAGGCGACGATATATATAATAGATAAATAAATATAGATACTTTTATACATATATAACATCCATAACTCAGGAACAAATAAATATTCGTGATAAACACACAAATAAATGCCCTGACCGGGATTCGAACCCGGGACCTCCAGCTTCGTAGGCAGAGTCACTACCAACTGGGCTACGGAGGCCGTTAAATCTTTCTTTCTTCTTTCTTTCTTCAAAATGGAAAACAGTGGCGTAGCGTGGGTTTTCGTCGCCGCGCCGTTCCCATGTATTGCTACGCCACTGATGGGAAATATCATAATTCCCATAATAGAAACCCATATTTGAAATATGGGTTTCTATTATGGATAGATATGTTAGTTAGTAGCAAAACAAGTCTAACTCACCCTCACCTGTAATAAAATCTAAGTTTTGGTGTGAGGTCATCGTCCAAGCTTGCAACTGAAAAAAAGACAATACCTAAATAGAATAATTAGCAAGTGTGTAAAACAGTTCCCTGACTAGGATTCTAAGACTCAGAATCTCGAAGGCTTTATCTAAAGCGTAAAACATCCTAATATTTGACACCTTAATTAAATGATTGACACCCTTTTCTGGGTGACATCTGTATTGTGGGTGACACCTTCCTGTTTTGTGGGTAACACTAACTATAATTGCTACGAAGATTGACGGTGCACAGTGTCGACTATTGCGGCTCAGTTTCGAATCATATAAAACAAAATCGGGTTCCTTTACCCACAACAACTGCACATTTCGTTATTTGCTATATGTAGGTAGGTACCCTATACCCACCGTAACATTATTTTTTAGACCAGCAAAGCAATGTACCCAACTGCTAATTGCCAATGTCAAGTCGTGGAGTGTCGTCACATGTTGCCCGATTATTTGCGGAATACAGCTTCTTCGTATTTAATTACTTACATCAGATATGACTCCGAATGTCGGCTACGTAATTACTGTGTCCAAGGAGTAAGTATCCTGGCCCGAAACTCGTCAGACCAGACCAGTATAAAGTACTAGTAATAAAATAACTACTATATGCGACCAAAGGTCAGGTTTATGTTGGTTTGTCTTTGGCGACGCGAGTTATGTTGTGATATATAGTAACGCCTTACTCACGTGGCAGTTAAGTGAAGCGGCAGCTCGTGAATAAGACCGACCGACCTTACGATAATTATCATAAAGTTCACATTACAATATACTATTAATGAAACCCTTTAGGAAATTATAGGCAATCCGAGCAGTCAAACCGGCAATTGTAAAACGGATTCGATTGCGGTGGCGAAACAATCGGTAAGTAACTGTGCCAAGGAAAGTTCTTATCAAAGGTCTGCCACAACTGGCCGCACTAATACTCTGGCACGCGAATAACATTAAATGCACATCTCTTTCTAATTAGTCGCGTTTGGGAGGACAACAATTATAATATGCGCTCTCCTTTAAGGCCTCCACACACCGGTCGCGGGCGCGGGTCGGGCGCGGGCCCGCGCAAGTTGTAAAACATTGAAACTACACTTCAAACACACATCAAACGCGGGCCCGCAAAAAAATATATGGACTTATAGTTTCTTCAGAAAAAAATAAAACAACGCGATCAAAGTTAAATTGAGAATACTTTAAAACTACTACTTTTTTTGTTGTGAATCCAAAGTAAACCCACTAAAAAAAAATTGTTAACAGCGAAGTGAAGCGAACATAGTTTTTGAAACAATATAATGCGTCTGTTTATAATAATATGGTTTCAAAAAAATACGAATAGTAATCTTGAGGCTTTTCAGCAGGGAAATCAGTGATTCGAAACACGATTAAGCAATTTTCGCTCGATAGAAAAAAATCACGAACATAGGTCTAAAACATAAAAAAATTCACTAAAAACATTCGTAGCAACTTATGCACAATAGCTAAACATATTAACATTGGTTCTAAAAATCGGCAATATCATGTTTGAGGGAACTTAGTGATAACTTTTTTATTTATTTAAACGAACAAAAAATTTAAATTAAAAAACATGATATCCGCGCTTCCAAACACGCACTTCCATCTCGCTCACGCTTATGCTCAGCGAGAGGGAGAGAAGACCATGATACTATAGCGCCTTAAGTAATTTTTTTTGTAGTTTGGGGTTAGTTTGATAACAATAAAAAAACGTTTTATTAACTCTTTAAGTGATCAATTATATGCAAATAGTGTAGAAACATTAATAAGGTTTTAAAGGTTTAATAGCTTTCAATCACAAAAAAGAAAGATTTTTTGGCGTCTCCCATGTGAGGGAATTTTCAAGATATTTTTTATAATATTCTTACCCAATCTTCTTTTTGTCATAACGTGGTATTGTAACTACAAACAAAACTACTTAAATTAAATCTAACAACACATCACCCTCCTAGCGTTATTATTCCCAGTTGTGCCCCTAAAGGAGCCCGGGGTCCGCTTTGACACCTAATCCCAAGATTTGGCATAGGCACTAGTTTTTACGAAAGCGACTGCCATCTGACCTTCCAACCCAGAGGGAAAACTAGACCTTATTGGGATTAGACCGGGTTCCTCACGATGTTTTCCTTCACCGAAAAGCTAACGGTAAATATTCCGTACATAAGTTCCGAAAAACTCATTGGTACGAGCCGGGATTCGAACCCACGACCGCCGCTTGACAGCCGCATGCCTGAACCACTGGGCTACCGTAGCTTAAATCTAACAACACATACCGCCAGAAAACGAATTTCCAGGGCTTAATGGTTTGATCAATTTCACCACATATATGTGTTCAAAGACACCCGGACCCATGAATTCCCCGGCTAAAGGTGCATTTTTAGGTTGTAGGTAGGATTAAGGATATTTTTTTCAGACTCACTACTGACTAGTGATTAACTTGAGACACTGTACAAATCAACTGCATTTATTGTTGACATACTTTTATAGTCGAAGTTTTTTGGCCATGATAATCAGGAGGAAAAGTGTCCTTGCCGTTAACATTTTTTTTTGTCCATGAAATAATTGCACTACACACGAACCAGTTCACTACGTAACGGAGCAACTACCTGTGTTGCCAATAATGCAAAAAAAAGTACATAATAAGTGCGTTTAAAGTTTTTAATATAATTATTTTAGTAATGGATGGAAGTTGTTATCAAAGTCGACCCGCAAATCAAAGTAACTCCGGTTTACGGTACGCGTAGCGCGTAAGTAGGTACTTAGTTACTTAGCTGCTACGAATCTTAGGGTGAAAACATCAATGAAGACAGTTTGATTTGAATGGCGGCCTTTACTTTACACGGTGAAGTACACTCAAGAGCAAAAGTTTCGGGTCAGAATAAATTAAATAACCGCAATAGGTTTTTTAAATATTTTTCACTAGTTTTATTTACATAATATACTATTCTCCGTAATAACCAAATGTATTAGCAATTTTCGGGATCCTATCAT
Organism: Epinotia brunnichana; assembly: GCA_963854355.1. NCBI lineage: Eukaryota > Metazoa > Arthropoda > Insecta > Lepidoptera > Tortricidae > Epinotia > Epinotia brunnichana. Next base: position 51,346,918 of record OY977936.1, read on the forward strand.
TAAAATATCAACATCCAAAAATGAGGATTTTTGCGATATCTCGCTCCGTTAACGCTGTTTTTTTCATGGGTTTTTACGAGTCCTATTTAAAACATGGTAGTGCTATTTTTTAACTTTCCGGTGGCGAATGCACTAGTCCCAAAACGCACTATAGGTCAATACACTCTAATTTCGAAAGCCCCTCTTCTCATAAGAAACTAGGCCCAAAACACCATATTTCCAAAAAGGCTCATTCTCGATTTACACGAGAACCATTGAGAACTAGTCCCAAAATACACCTTTCCCAATAAACCCCAAATTGTGTTCACCTGTAGGTGGCGTAATACTTTATTCTCATAATGGATCGTTCTCAAAACACTCTAGTTCCAAAATACCCTAATTTTTTTTTCGAATGTCATGTCTCTTTGTGATTGCTTTCAGCCGTAACCGTTACGTCGTGAGTCGGACTCGCACACGAAGGGTTCCGTACCTATATCTATAAATATTTATTTAATTCTGTTTTTTATACAGACAGACAGACAGACGGACAGCAGAGTCTTAGTAATAGGGTCCCGTTTTACTCTTTGACTACGGAACCCTAAAAATAGGGTATTTTGGAACTATAGTGTTTTGAGAACTATGCATTATGAGAATAAAGTATTACGCCACCTACAGGTGAACACAATTTGGGGTATATTGGGAAAGGTGTATTTTGGAATTAGTTCTCAATGGTTCTCGTGTAAATCGAGAATGAGCCTTTTTGGAAATATGGTGTTTTGGGCCTAGTTTCTTATGAGAAGAGGGGCTTTCGAAATTAGAGTGTATTGACCTATAGTGCGTTTTGGGACTAGTGCATTCGCCACCGGAAAGTTTTTTAAGTGTTATTTTTGCAGTTTAGATGTAAAATTAAATAAAGATCATGACAGGATTAAAAACTGTACAACCTTTACTATTTTAGGAAATATGACGGTATTTCACCGATCCGAAACTTTTGCTCTTGAGTGTATTATCGTGATATTGTTCTAGCTGCTGTCTCTATCTATAACATGCAATGAGTGAGATAGATACTCGTACAGCGCGTGGATCGCGTGATAATACTTCACCGTGTATTGGCAGCCATTAACATAGTGGTATCGATTCTAAACCTTTAATGACTCTCACCTCACTAACTAAATCCATCACTAAAGACTTGTTCGAACTAAATAGGCTAGTATTTTAGTGCGAGTTCATACTACATTTGTTGCAAGTGCGAGTTTTTGTATTGACTCGCACTAAAATACTAGCCTAGTCCGAACAAGGCTTAAGTACGAGTACCACCACCCAACTTAGACTCGCTTTGGCTCAAGCGAATATGAATATTTGAAGGGGTATTCAAATACCTATTCATATTTTTATCGCGCTAGGAATGAAACAGCACGTGCTATGCGGCGAGCGCGTGCGACCGGGATGCCACTATTTGAATTTTGTAAATATGGTGCCGAACCACACAAGTTGGACCTCTGATCACGCGTAGTTTTTACCAATCCCGGGGTCAAGCAGAAGCAGTAGCGACTCACCGGCTCTTGCGCCTATCACAAGCACTACACACACAACCACCGCAGCGACCATTTCGCGACTGTGACCGGATTATTGCGTATGATATATTTTCCTTGTACTCATTTATACGGGCTTTATATAATATACCTATACCTTGACACACAGATTTCACGCAGATCATAAAATACGTTGTCAAATTCATGATTCGATGACACATTGGAATCATAATGATAATGACATAACGTCACACATTAGCAGATATAGTTTTAGTGTTTCTGGGGGCCGATTTTTGACTTTCGAGCGCTCGAAAATTAAATAAAATAAATACGATTTTAGTGTCAAAATTGCAGACACTAACTTCCTACCGATAGAATTGAATACTCGTATCGTTACCACTCGCTTTTCAATTTTCTGTCGCTATTTCAAAAGAGCATTTCGTATGTTTTGTCAGTTTACGAGTGAAAAATTCGAGCGCTCGAAAGTCAAAAATCGGTCCCCTGGTCGTGAGGTTCCCGAGGATACGGTGTTGAGTGAGAGTGAAGGACGTGCATATTATAATATCTTGCCGTCAAGTCAACACAACGAATTGTTATATCAATATTGGGTCGGCAACGCGTATATAACTCCTTTACTGGCTTAAAATACCTCGTGTTATTTGCATGCAGCCGGCACTATGACATTGAATAGATAAGAAGACTGCACTAATATTTACCTATTCTTTTATTTGAAATAATGCGATGCGTAACTCTTTCCACTCAACTCACTTGAGCATCTCGTGTAACTTGACCCTGAGATGCTTTACAAACACGCGTAATAGGAGGTCAGACTTATACTGGTTTCGTCTGAATCCATGATTATATTTTGAATACTAGCCTTGTTATTAAACAATGTGGTCTACCTTTCCGCCGTAAACTAGTGGGTCCACAATTAGTAAATTACACACACATTTAACCTTGATATTTATATCCAAATCTGAACTTCGAATGAGTTTATTTTTCTGCGTGGGCGTCTCATCCTTGCTTTTAGCACCTTTTCGGGCTTTTCGCCTGAGCACGCCCCCTTAATTACAGATACCTAGTAGGTTATATAGGTACTATATCGGCACTTAACTGACATATATCTTCGATGTATTGTATTCATTATTGGTTCGATTTTGTATTGCACAAACAAACTGTGCGTGTGCGACGATATAAGGACGCAGCCATGACAATGTGGTCAAAAATGTATAGGTACCTAGTTATTAGCTAGTTAGTTATTTTCCGAATGTACGTTTCCGAACTGGCCTAAAGGTAAGACCCTATCGTCACCACTAGGCTTGCCATTTAAACGCAAATTATACTTTAGCTAGGTTACTGGGCGTTTACTGGGAGAATTGACCTTCTCTTGCTAATCCTCCGTCCGTGCTCTTCAAATATGAACTAAGTACTATGCTAAGATATGATTTACATACCGGACCCATAACTCATCAGCTATATAGATATTTTACAAATTGTATTAGTGTAGATGAGAGCGGAACACCACCCGCAATGCAATACCCGCATGCATAATGCAACATTCAACCCTGGCGTAAATTAATGACGCATTATCAGGTTTTAATCTTTCGTACCTAAAATGAAAAAACCTACCTAATACGAATCAGGCTCGCGCACCGGGGATTCCCTACCGGACTCACGTAATGTGTATCTATTTTAACTATTTCGAGCATATCATGTCACATGGGCTCCCGTCACGAAGATGTTTACGCCGCCGGTTACCTACTTGCAAACAATATTTTCGGCCGAGTACTTAATAGCTAGGTTGTGAAGAATAAAAGTACTTAGTTAGGTATTGTTTGCAAGTAGGTAAGCTAAGTGTGTCAAACATTTTATTTTTCTATGTCATTTCTATTGGTGAGTTCCTTTAATTGGCTGGGGGCTTTTATACCTATTCTTGGGCCTCAGTACCTACACCGTGTTGTTGTTGAGTAGCATGGAGGCGGACTTAATATAATTTAACTAATAAACTACCCGGGATTTCCCGGAATACCGAACACAAACATATTGAAGTATTTAGTAGTAGTTTATGTGACTGTACATAATGCCTAATTATGTACAGTTACATACTAGTACATTTTACAACTAGTGTGAAAAGAATGTCTTTTTACCACCAGTACCGAGGTATCTTGCCACGAGCTGAAAGCGAGTGGCAAGACTCGGTACGAGTGGTAAAAGACATTTCACACGTGTTGTAAACGACGTTTTTTAATACAATTGCGAAAAAATAATAAATTAATATTCGTCATTTATATATTAATGAATTCTTTAAATAAATTTATATTATTGTACCTCGATCTCAACTGTTAGTGGCTGCATCGAAACTTCTGCTTGCGTATGCGCTCCTGGTACCTATAGGTGGACCGTTTGACTCGGTCCTCGCCTGCGCGGCGCGCGGGTGCAGGGGTATGACTATAACGGGCTGCGGGCGACGTGCGGAAGGCAAACCCCGGCGCCCGCACCCCGTTATCGTCATACCCCTGCACCCGCGCGCTGCGCAAGCGAGGAATGAGTTAAGCGGTCTACCTACAGATGCGTACATTTTCAGCTTCAAAAATGACTTTCATACTAACGCGATCAAAAATAAATACTCCTAGTATTCGTAAGCGTTTTTAATTTCATAATTTCCAAGTAAAAAATCTAATATAAAATTACTGCGTTTCGAAAGTATAGTTTGGAACTAAAAAGTAAAAAGCACTAGTGCGAGAAATTGAGCTTCTCGCACGCTACGCAGCCACAAAAAGTACCACTTTTTGAGCAACTGTATTAAAAACTATTTTATCTACCCACATGTTATAAATCCTCAATGATGTGTTCGGGAACCATTAGAATAACCGCCATTGCACCGCCATGGCCGACTAGATTTCAAATCATGACCGACAACATGTTGCTGCACGACGCCAACACCGGACCTGATTTCCATAATAACATCGATTGTCGATGCTATTATGATTTTTCATGCATTATAATAACACTGACACAGATAAAACGCTGATGTTACGTTACTGGTTGCAATTATGGTGGTCGTTATATATGGTTTCCGAACACATTCTAGAGGATTTATAACATGTGGGTAGATAAATAAACTATTTTAGTTGTTCCTATTTAGAAAATGTTATTTAATTCATGTTTGTTTAATTTAAGTAACACGACAGTGTCTACAGTATTAGTTAATAGTATTTTATGCAACTGTTGTATAAGAAGGGTCTTAAAAGGCGAGTGGCGTTGGTTGCTTTATAATACTTTTTCTACGACAGTTTTTAGATAAATAGCAGACTACAGAATAATTATTTTTTTCAGGCAGCAAGTTTTCTATTCGTACATTTGCTACTCACGCAATTTCTTCAGGAGTGGAGTTATTAATTTATTCGACCATTTTATAAGGAACGTACACTTTTGTCTTCACAAACATGAATAAAATCTGAATAGTTTAGGACTAATAGTTTATCATCTTTCGTCTTTTCATTTTGAACTAGGTATATTTGGTGGGAAATCGGATTCGGAAATGTGACAGCTCTTGCTTATGGTTTGTTTTGTTTTTAATTTGTTTGCACTTGCCATCCGAACCAAACCGAATCCGGACCCGGACAGAATTCGAACTGTTTATTTTTATAAATAATACCAAGTATTTATAAAACATGTAATTTAACACACAATAGATGATGATTTATTATTATTGTAGTAAATAATTTATAATATACAAATGTTAAATCGTAAATAAATACTTTTATTTCGAAATATTTGTTTATGAAGTTGGCACCACTGCAATATAGCGGCCGATTTAAAAAAAAGTTAAACAGTGCTTTTATGAAAAATGTATGAACCAAAAAAGTACGCTAAACAGTGCGTTTTTGGGCCATAGAGCATAGAGTTTTTCGACGACTTATTAGTGGTGTCATTGTATTTGAGCCTATACATATAAATGACAGATAATGGTACAGCCCAGCTAGCACACTAATCTCCACTTATAATAAATCTCTAAATTAAAAAAAGAATCAGCCAGTTTGAAACTAAGCTTTGCGCGGTTCGAATGTTCTCAGCATCCCATGAACGGAAAAATATGAAACATTTTATATAGGTACATTATTATTCTAGCTGCAACTTAGGATAGTTTTTATCCGACTGCGACAGTTAATTAATTTTCCGAAATATACGACTTCATTTAATTTTTCAAATATTTTTATTGAAATCAAACGCTGCTCCAACTGTCAGCTATAAGAACCGTCAAATTTTCGTCAAAATGGCGGAATTGCTTTGCCTTTCACTTATTAATAATTTAAATCCCGTCTACGATAGACCTTTACGAGACAAATGCTAAAATATAAACCATAAAAAAATATTCGATTCTGATATGAGAACTTATATGCGCAAATGTCGTTTTATGTCGTAATTTCAATAAATGAAATCAACAAATTTGAACAATATAATTAACACGAATTTGTTTTTTTTGAATGACAATGGCACGCGCTCGGCGCATTCTGCCAAAGTACCTGCGACGCTACCACGAAGACCGAAACTCGAAGTTCTTATATCTGCATCCCTGTCAGTCGAGTATAGTTAGTGCGATAGAGATAGAAATGCCCGAATATTTTCGAATTCCGAAGTTAGTGGTTATTAGCTCAAGAATCGAGAATAGGGGTGTAGACTCTAAATAAAATAACCATAATGTAGTATTTTCTTTTAAAATGTAGTCAAATGGAAAAAAAAACAACGCAATAGGTTATATAGGTAATCAAGTATATAATAAGTTATAAGTATCCAAAGTTTTCAGAGGGGGTATGTTCTGTCCCTTTTCCGTAAAACGCACCTTCATATGAAACGATTGTTTTTTAATATGACGCTCGAGGATCTTGAAGTAACGGTTCGCGATCGTTTTCTCACTCTAAAAAGCGACATTAAAACGGTTGTAGCTTCATAATTTTTTGAGATATTTGTATGGGATTTTCGTCATCAGGCATATTTTTTTGCCTTCTTTCTTTTGAAGTAACAATAAATTTTGAGTCTACACCCCTATTTGGAAGACAAGCAAAAGACCCAGCACGGCTATCACAAGACGGCGCGCGAGCTCTCTCGATTTTTCTCGCACTATCCGTCTCTCACTTATTAGAAAACTTAGAAAGAGACGTATAGCGCGAGAAACATCGAGAGAACTCGCGCGCCCTCTTGTGATAGCAGTGCAGGAAAGAGTAATCTATCTTCTTCTATATATACATATAAATGCCTTAGTATGTCCTGACTGACTTATTCGGGTCATTGTCAGTCACAAAAACAAAAATCATCTTTCCGGTGGTCAATAGTTAAGGGCTTACGCTCACATATAATATGTTTTTATCACATAGAATTATAGAAGGGGCAACGCCGTTTATGCGGATTCAGAGTTCAACCAAAAATTAGGCTTTATAGACCTTAACTTTGGCAATGTCCACCGAAAAGACGCGAACCTAAATCTGACAATGACCCATTCACTGACTCATCAACGCACAGCCGAAACCACTAATCTTAGAGAGTTGATTTTTGCACAGAAGTTTACTTTTATAACGTGGGCTAAGGATAAGAAGGGATTTTTGAAAATTCCACCCCTAAGGGGGTAAAATAGGGGTGCAAAGTTTGTATGGAAGAACCTTTTTTTTTGAGCTAGAAACTCAAAACTTTGTAGAAATATTAATTATTACAATACAAATAAAGTACTTTCAGCGTTTTGGAAAATTCCACCCCTAAAGGGGTAAAATAGGGGTGTAAAGTTTGTATGGGGGAAACGATATTTTATTTAAATAAAGACTTAAAACTTCGTAGAAAGATTAGTCATTAGAATACAAATAAAATACTTAAAGCGTTTTAGTAAATTCTACCCCTAAGGGGGTAAAATAGGGGTGCAAAATTTGTATGTGGGAAACTTTTATTTGAGCTAGGGACCTAAAACTTTATAGAAAGATTAGTTATTAGAATACAAAGAACGAAATTTCAGCGTTTTGGAAAATTTCACCCCTAAGGGGTTAAAATAGGGTGCAAAGTTTGCATGGAAAAAACTACTTTTTTTGAAATAGAGACTTAAAACTTTGTAGAAAGATTACTTATAAAAATACAACAAAAGTACTTTCAGCGTTTGGAAAAACCATCCCTAAGGGGGATAAAAAGGGGTGCAAAGTTTTTATGAGAGAAAGTTTATTTTTTGAGTTAGAGACTTGAAACTTTATAGAAAGATTACTTATTTTAAATACAAAAAAGAACATAAAGCGTTTTAGAAAATTCCACCCCTAAGGGGGTTAAAAAGGGGAGCAAGCTTTGCATGGGCAACAATTGTTTTGAGTTAGAGACTTAAAACTTTGCAAAAAGATTACTTATTAGAATACTAAAAAAGAACTTTCAGTGTTTTAGAAAACCCCATCCCTAAGGGGGTTAAGAAGGGGAGCCAGTGTTTTGTAGGAAACACTTTTTTTGAACTAGACTTAAAACTATTAGAAAGATTACTTATTAAAATAAAACATTACTTTCAGAGTTTTAGATAATTCCACACCTAAGGTGGTTAAGAAGGGGGCAAGCGTTGTACGGGCAACACTTTTTTTGAGCAAGAGACTTAAAAGTTAGTAGTAAGAATACTTACTACATTACGAAAAATGTCCTTTCAGCGATTAGAAAAATTCAACCCCTAAGGGGGTTTCAAAGGGGGTTCAAATTTTAAATGGAGAGCAAGAAAATTTTAAAGTGTGAGTCAGAGATTTGTAACTTCGGTCTTATTCTGTACGTTAAAAGACTACAAAACTAATTTCAGAGTTTTTCCAAATTCATCCCCTAAGAGTGTTAAAAGGGGGTTCAATGTTTGTCTATTTCAAGACATTTTTAAAGTATGAGATTTTTAACTTTGGTTTTAGACTGTTCGTTCACAAACTAGAAAATGAACATCAACGTTTTTTTTAAATTTATCCCCTAAAAGAGGGTTCAAAGTTTGTATTGAGAGAAATCATTTTCTAAGACGATAAAATGTTCTACGCGGACGAAGTCGCGGGCAACAGCTAGTCGGACATATATTTACGTTCGGACGTATAACTTTACGATTGTGCCCATTTTTACGTTACTTAGCTAACATGGTAATCACGCACCATATATTTATGCCATAGCGTAAAATATACGTAGCAAAATTATTACATTCATTTCATTCGTTCAATAGTAGTCTATGGTTAGAAGCCTATTATAATACTACCTAATTAAAGAGTAATGATAAGCACTGCACAGTTTACTAAACAGTTGTTCTCCTGTATTAAGTTGTGTTATAATAGTTTTTTGTTTTTATTTACGTTACTCCCACCCCACAAAAAGTTTTACGTAGTGGTTTTAAGTAATTTAGCGAGTACCAAAACACATGGTAGTTTATAATAGAATCAATAATATTTGTTAATTTGTGTAATATACTTTATTACAACACAAGGAAAAAATCATAATCATTGCGTTATTTATACTAATTTATAGTTAGTGGGTCATTCTCAAAAAAGTGGCACCGATGAATTAATTTCGATTTTTTTGGAAAATTTGTAATTTCTTAAACTTTTTTTTATGGACTCGCTAGAAATAGAATTAAGTAAACAATATATAGTGGAGGGAAGTAGTTATTTTAACTAGTTTAGAAGATACAGGCCTTCAAAATTTTGCCGTACACAGGTGAACGACATCGATGTCAGGTGAACGACTATGTGGTAGACAGGTGAAAGACATTGATGTTGGGTGAACGACAATTCATAGACAAGTTATCGACAGTTGTCGCAGGTTGGCGACAAACATACTCAAATTGAATTGAAATTGATAACAGGTGAACGATAATAGGTGCAGGTGACTAAAAAGCAAATAAAAACTAATTTATAGTTAAATCAAGTGGTTTATTTTTTAAAATTCGTTTTGTTATATTTAAGTTATTTATATCAAAAACGTTTATTTCTCTGTCTTTTTTATACCTCAGTTTCCGAATTATACGTTGAGCTTTGGGGGAAACGGTTCCTGATGAACATGCAGATGAAATACGTGATGACGAAGGACTTAGCGTCAGAGGTTGAGATCTCAGAGACCTTGGGCTACCAGGTTGGACATTTTGAATATCTACTTCAGCGTTTCCTTCTGGGGCATTCAATAATTGAGCTACTTCTGCATCGCTTTCTGGAGGGCTATTTTCAGCTATGAATTGTTTCTCCTTGGCTTTTTTATCTTTCATTCTTTGATACCTTCTATTTCTTTCTTCTCTCCACTTTTTCCTTTGCATCCGTTGCTGGCGAGAGGTCATTTCATTTATCAGGACAATCTTTTTCTGTTCTTTTCTTTTTTCATACTTTAATTTATTTTTTCTTTGGTATTCTGCATATAGCTCCGGGTTATTCTTAATTTTTTGATATCTTTGTTTCTCCCTTTCTCTCTTTTTCGCTGCAATATCTTCTTTATTCTTTGATTTAGGTTTCGCCATAATGAACTAAAACAAATAATAACCCCCATAATTTAATAATTTAAAAACCTCAAATTGGGTAGGGTAATCTACAAAGAAAATGTTTTTTTTTTCATTCTTATTAAAAACGATTCATGTACTTGAAACACCGGCTTATTAGTATTGTAAATATTAAATATAATATCGCTCTTACATACAAGTTACGTATAAGTTTGTTAGTAATTGTCGTTCACCTGACATGTGTGTCGTTCACCTGTTTATTGCAAAACAGGTGAACGACATACAGGGAATGGACAAAATGATAGTTATAACATTTATTTAAGCTTACCGTTTGGTTAATGAATTTCATACTAATACACACGAGAATAAACCTTCTTTTGTATGCTATAGGCGAATATCAATGGAATAGCACACACAAAAACCAAAATACGATAGACAGAATAAAGACTACTTACTCATTACAAACTCCCGTTCGCGTACGTTGCTTGTTCGTAATTTTTGTCACGGGCACACCGACGACGTGGTACTCCTAGCAGTGTTAGCAGGCAACTGAGGCTCTCGTTTGGTGCGGGGTGAGGCGGGAAAGACGTAATAGTATTCACGCAGTAGTAGTGTTCGTCTCATGACAAGTGGGCGACAGAAACTGTCGTGGACAAACTTTAATTGCAGATAAGTAAGTGATATACGTATAATATTATTATTCAATGCCATACTATTAAATCTTGATCATATACGAAACTTAAATATAGGACTCGAAAGAAGTTCGTTGGATATAAATATGTGTTTATAGGCTCTAAACATGAGTACCTCGTGTTGGGACATGGCAAGTGAACGACAAACTTAGTGTTATATTATTTTTAAAATTTTGATTTAACCTTAGTTTTACTTTAAAACATTCGGCCTTTGTTTAAAAAGTGTCTTTTAATGTATACATAAATTTTAATTATAAGAAAAATGCTTAGCAAAAAAAAAGTTCTAAGACTAACCTCCTGACAGGTTCCGGTGCCACTTTTTTGAGAATGACCCTAGTAATCATGATCTAGCTAAAATTAAAAATGCTAGATCATTGTTTCAGGAGATGATAGGAGTTTAGAGACTGAAACCGTATGTGTTGTGACTGAAATCGGAGAAATCCTGCGAAAATTATATTGTTTTCATAGTGTTAAAATTTATCCGGGGTCTCGAGTGACCTACATAAAATTTCGTCCGTCAACGGCTCATATCGTCAAGTTTTATGTGCCAAAATCAAGAGCATGTTAGCATTTGACGTAAAGCAAATAGTTTTATGTGCAAGACATATAAATGGTCACATTTTACGTAAATGATGGTATAGCATGTTAGCTCATGACGGTAAAATTTTATACGTCGGTTGTGGACATAAAACATGTGCATAAAAGTCGTCATTTTGCTAGTGTGCTAGCCGGGCAGGAGTAGAAAAAATAAATTAAAATTGTAACTTTTAGTTAAAAAATCGTAATTGTATGGCATGAGGATCACATTTAAATTAATCATTCCATATAAAAAATAGGCCAAGTCTCGAAACTCTTTCACAGTACTGTGATAGGCCAAGGATCTTCACAATAAAGAGGAACTCCAGTTTGTAGTATTCCGTATATTGATTACTTATACAGCATTATTTGCACTCCGGTTTAGTCCGTTACAAAGTTCCTTCCTTCACCTCGACTGCCGGAATACCCGCCTGTTATCATTTCTTTTGAGATTCTCGCTACCCACATTTTTATGTGAAATATTCTGCCAGTGTTGCTAACAGACGGCCATTCTGTTGCAGGAATGTCCCTATTCCGATAAACGCTCGGCCATTCTCAATAAGAGGGTGTATGCCCTCATACAATAATGTAACATCAACTTGGGAATCAAATTTGCTAGTTCAGTAATTTCACAGTAAAACGATTATATAAAAAAAACCAGATAAACTCAACAAAAAGAAAAGCAATAATAAAAAACTTCATCACAATAAGAGCACTAAATATACATCCAATTCCAAAAATCTTCTGGAAGTGTACACGTCACCGTAGACATGATCACACACCTTCCTCGTATGTGTACACGTCACCGTAGACATGATCACACCTTCCTCGTATGTGTACACGTCACCGTAGACATGATCACACATTCCTCGTATGTGTACACGTCACCGTAGACATGATCACACATTCCTCGTATGTGTACACGTCACCGTAGACATGATCACACATTCCTCGTTTGTGTACACGTCACCGTAGACATGATCACACATTCCTCGTATGTGTACACGTCACCGTAGACATGATCACACATTCCTCATATGTGTACACGTCACCGTAGACATGATCACACATTCCTCGTATGTGTACACGTCACCGTAGACATGATCACGCATTCCTCGTATGTGTACACGTCACCGTAGACATGATCACACATTCCTCGTATGTGTACACGTCACCGTAGACATGATCACACATTCCAAATAAGCCTACACGTCACCGTAGACGTGCTCACACGTTCTCGTATATCTTGTAAGTCACTGTATCAACTGAGGATATCATTTTATTGTAGGTTGCATTTGCTCTTATTGAAATAGTTCTGCCACCCGCGGGTCAGATACTATAATCATCAATCTTCATTTAGTAGCTGCCGGCGCTACCATTCTTGATACCGAATCTAGACTGAAAAGAGTAGGAATAGGAAAAGGTGTTAAATTTACTGAATCTTACTTAAAATTTAAACTTGAAATTCTGCGTTTTACGTAGCATCACCGTCTTTGCCACTTTGAGGAGCCAACACGGATTCATCGCTATCGGTTTCGTCAGCACTACCAGGGGATGACTGAAAAGTAACCCAATATTTAAGTTGATCAGCTGGAAATATGTTACTATACTTGCGTTGGGAGTGCCCCTTGATATTGGTAACTTGGTATATATCGTTACCCAGCACTGCCGTTATTTTAAAGGGACCCCGGTGCTTAGGAGCTAGTTTTTTTTACTTTTTTCCTTTCTCAGGGTTATGATTGTGAGTGAGTTTAAAATGGTTCTGTTATAGCGCTCAATTTGGCCATTAGCTCGCGGAGTCACTACCGCGTTAAGCACGTGCTTGGTTCCCTTATGCATTATAAAAGTTTTGAATGCTTTAGACGTAAAGCTTGTCCTTTGATCTGATATAATGACTTTGGGGTAACCAATTTCAGCAATTCAAGCCATTTCGCCCTCTAAGACCTTTATTGTGGTTTTGGATTTCGTGTTCATAACTGCCCTAATAAATATATACTTACTGAACCCATCAATTATGCCCAGGATATATACATTGCCACGTTTACTTCTTACAAAAGGACCCAAATGGTCCATGTGTAATGTATGCAACAAACAGTTGACTTTGGGAATGGGATGAAAATATCCCGACTTTTACTCGTTACCTCCTTATTATAAGCACGTTGATGCACGCAGCGACATATTTAGAAACGAAGCGTTTCATTTTCGGGAACCAATAATCAGCGCGCATTTTCTCCAAGGTCTTTTCCACAGCGAAGTGACCTGCCTCATCATGGTGGATTTGACACAGTCTCCATCGAGCTCCATTTGGCCCACCCATTTAAATTTTCGTCCGTCTCGCCTGTATAATTTATCATCACGCATGACATAATTATTTGTGATATCTTTAATATCGACTTCGCTAGTTTGTAAAATAGTTTTAATATGGTTCAGACGTGGATCCGTCATTTGAACGGTGTGCAACCAGTCAGTAGTTGAAATGTTCAAAACATTAAGTTCCTCCAGGTCATCGGGTGCTGCTGCTGACACTGGGTTCCAGCTTAGTGTGTCAACATATTGCATGCTACCCCCTGGTCGGTACTCAATGTTGAATTTAAATTATTTAACGGCCTCCGTAGCCCAGTGGGTAGTGACTCTGCCTACGAAGCTGGAGGTCCCGGGTTCGAATCCCGGTCAGGGCATTTATTTGTGAGTTTATCACGAATATTTGTTCCTGAGTTATGGATGTTATATATGTATATAAGTATCTATATGTATGTATCTATTATATATATCATCGCCTAGTACCCACAACACAAGCCTTACTGAGCTTACCGTGGGCCTAGGTTGATTTGTGTAAGATTGTCCCGTAATATTTATTTATTTATTTATTTATGAGCCACCATCTGGCAATTTTTGGTAACAAGTCTCTTTTAGTCAAGGTTAAACGTAATGCATTGCAATCTGTGACAACGATGAGATCGATTCCAATTAGATACACTCGAAATTTCTTAAGTGAAAGTACAACAGCTATGGTTTCGAGCTCATATGAATGCCAAAATTCTTCCTCCCGCATCGTTTGACGACTGTAATAAGCAACTGGGCGTAAAGGGCTATCACTATCTGATTTTTGGAGTGACATTCCTCCTAACCCTAGTTTTCTAGCGTCATAATGGACCTCAGTATGATAATTGGGATCATATAAAGCAAGAATAGGACGCGTAATTAGTTTCACTTTTATTTCCTGGAACGCATTTTTCTCTGCATCACTCCACGTCCACGGTTCGTCCATATACGGTATAGCTAATTCAAAGCGTTTTGCGCCTAAGGTCCTATTGATCATGTTGCACTTATATAACCATTTCAGTAACATTAGTCAATCCTAGTTCCTGGATATTCAAAGCAAAGCAATCCCTATATTTGTTGAGCAGGTTAAGCAAATTTTCGTTTTGCTCTAACGTGGCTTTAGGACCGATATTAAGCATATCTATTAATGTAATGAATTATTTTGTTTCCTTTGATGGGGTAACTATCTCGGTACATGGTACTATAGTTGATGTGTCTAAGTGAGTTGTTTGCAGAGCGAGGGAATCATTTGTAGGTAAACATACGGCACGTGCTACCAATTTTCATTTATTTAGCTTTAATGGAGTCTTCGCCCAACTCGCTATGAGGCAACTACCTTTGCCCTCTTCGAACTTGTAAACCCCTTGTAGTACTCACATCCATGTTTCAAGCAGATATTGCCCGGAACAGATAATAATCCAGTGTATGGACTGTTTGTGTTAACTTCAAGAGTATTCAAGCCTTCAACAATGGTATCATAAGTACTAAATAATTCCATTCTTGAAGCTTTAGATTCATCGCACTAGAGAGTTAGATGCTAATTTGTTTTAAAAACCACGACGTTTCGCAACTCGGTAAGTGACTGCCCAATAAGTAGGTATATCAGTGCGCAAAAGTTATTCTTTGACTACATATGCTTCTTCGACGGCATCTACCGCATCTACCACGATACGAATCGAAACTTTATCTAACGGGGTAACGCTACCGAAAGCGAATCCTATTAATATTGGTAAGCTAGATTTGTTTAAAGGCAAGTTTATTTCCTCTGCAAGTGTTAATTTAAAACAAGGTACTTTGGCTCCCAAAGTCTATGTACGCTGAACATTATGTATTATTAACAGTAATAGTCTTACAATACTTGCCATTAGGATTTTGTCGCTAGCCGCAATTTACATCACCTTGCGTGATGACTCTTCAGTGCTTCCTCGACACCTTTATTCATCTTATCAGTCGAAGCACCACCTTTGTCATAAAACACCGTTCTAGGACATTCTGCGGCTTTATGACCGAGGCGACTACATTTTTCGCAACGGTTTATAGGTTTTTTACAGACATCTGCAGTGTGGCCTAATTCAGTACAATTATAACAACGAATAAGCTTATATTGGTTGCGTGACTGAAAAGATGTTGTTGGTCTAATTACAGTGTTAGTGGCATCGTTCTGTTTTGTTTGATTATATTTGATGGGTTGTGCTACCCTTTTTTGTATATGGTTCTTTTTTTGAAATACGCCTTAAATACCTTAGCAACTGGGATGGCTTTTTAAAATTGGATCCTTGCGCATTCAACCTAACGTTATGATCAAAAATGCCGTTTATAATACAGTCAACAGCATCCAATTCTAAAATGTTACACATTCGTACCATTCGTGCCTTATCGTGAAAGTATTCTTCTAAAGACTCGTCTCTTTTACTTTTCCAGTCAAGCATTTCGTACAGTCTATCTGCGTAATTTCGGTCGTCAGAAAAAGTTTTCAGAACTTTAATTTTCCATTGTTTCCAGCTTAGACCTATTGAACTTTGACACTGGTACCAGTTTTTCACATATCCAGAGAGTTTTGGTAAAGCATAATAAACAATTTGTTTATCATCCCAACCGTATATTTTGGCAGTGTCATCGACTTTACGTACCCAAATAGCAGCTGTCTGTGCATTGGTATCTGGGTCAAATTCGGGGATTACATTTAGAGCTCCCTCAAAACGAGTCCCCCTGTTATATATTAGTCGTGTAAATTTATCAAAGAATCTATCAGACGAGGTGCGTTTCTTATTCACTCTACGCCGCTTTTGTCGCGCGTGTGTTGATCGGCTCGAATAGGAACCAGATGATACTGTGCTTGTAGACGTACTATGTTTGCGTTTATTAGTACGTCGATTCTTTCGTCCATGGCGGCCGTGGCGTCGCACCCTTCTTTTCTTGCTCACTGTGCTGTCAGTCGACGAACTAGTGCCGCACCGAGCCGCTCGTGAAGATCTATGGCAAAACCGACGACGACAGCGTGATGTGCTGCTTGTGCTACTCGTACTTGTAGTTGCAGACGACGAAGCACTGTCGGTGAGGCTGATATCGGTATTGATGTGTCTACGGCGATATCTACTTCGGTACGTTTCACGTTTACGGTGATGCCGTAGTCAATTTCTAGATCTGGACTGCTTACGGCGTTTACTCCCTTTACGTGTCGATGACCTGGATCGTCTAACAGCACAGTTGGGCATCCTCCTACGGCTAGGGAGCGGTGGAGTATATGTTGACCTTCCCGGCGATAAACCCGGTGGACTCATAATAGCTGTTGTATAAATTTAATTTGGCTATGGTGGAGTATATTTTTTTATTGTTATTATTATTGTGGAAAATGACAGTTAGTACGGAGGAGAAAATCGGGAAGAAAACAAACAATTCATTAGTTACGTCAAAACCAAACCAGTAGGTACCTACATAATTCAGTATAATCTTATAGTTACATTACAGCATCCGTGATAATCAATATTAGTCAGATGTAATATGTAAATACTCGTTCAGTACCTAAGTTTAATCAATAGATGCCTGTAGATGTGATCTTTGTCTCAAATATGTAGCTACCCCAAACTGTTCATAACCTATTTCTATATATCAAATTTTCTAAGTAATCAATTTGTTTCATTTTCTTTGCTCCATAAAATCAAAATTGTTTCAAAGGAACAGGATATCTTTTCGGTGTAAAACTTTCTTGCATTCGGTGTAGCAAAGTAAATTATAATTTATAGAGTAGGTAAGGTAACCTACCTACTTTTGATAGGATTTTACGTATATGCATGGAGCCAATCTAGGCAGTATATATCGTCAACTGTACCTAGCTTTCAGAACCAAAATATCAATAGATAGCGAAATGCATGCACACGTATTTGTGTTATATAATCAAAACATTATTTTCTCACCCTCGGACTAGAGGCAACCGTTCGCCGTCGGGGTTCACACTTTTCGGTAGACGACGAGCTAAACGATTGGAAACCTGTCTCGACTCACCTTACCACACTCCCCAGTATATCCTGAACCCGAGCTTCTCAATACCTACGTGCATCCGGAGGTCATACTTACTCTGGTCAGCTTTGGCGAGTCGGCATAAGTGTTCGTTGTTAATATCAGTCCTGCGTCGAGACGTCGAGAGTGACAAGATCCCCAACAACGGGCAGATACACTTAATCCGCGGATCAAATTACAATTGAGACCCGGCTGTAGTTTGATCTCTAGATAAACGTTGAGTACCTACATTATTTTAACTATCAAGATGACGTAGATCTATCTAAATTCCTTTTTTTTTTTTATAAAATCATCTTCCTTGTATTAAATATCTGTCTGCCAATAACTTTAAAATGCTGTGAGATACACTGGTTTCGTATAAGTAATCAGGTAGGTATTTCATTAATAAATTAATGATTCATAAGTATATTATTTTCAAACACAAAACAGCAATAAGTAATTGGTCATAATCATAAGAGCAACAATCTTCAATCCTAATCTTATATTGTGTCTTATTACCATATCCTAAAGTTCATATTCAAATAATGTTTGAAATTATTTGAGACTAAAGAGAATTTCCATATTCTTATTATACTGTTAACACAATTTAAACATTCTCGCTAAGATATTTCGGTCGGTATTTGAACTGATCATTTTGTCACTACACTGTCCATCTCAAATAATTTTATGTTGTAAATAATTGCATCTTTTCTTTTTTTTTTACGTTGAATTAAATTAAAATATGAATCCGTCGACGGCTCTTCTTGAGATTTTTTTTTAGTGGTCGGTAACCAACGACATAAAATAAGTTGCATCACTCATTTATCGATTCAATAATATGCATAAAAACAAAGAGTACCTAAATTACTAATGTATAGTGAAGTTACATTACGTTATCCGCAATATCCGTATATTATCCTCAACATTCAAGATTGTGGGCGTGTAACCGTTAGAATAAGTTGAATAAAAACACATACCTGAGATTTCTCACAACGCTCTTACCACTTCGGAAATGTGATAGGCCAAGGATCTTCACAATAAAGAGGAACTCCAGTTTGTAGTATTCCGTATATTGATTACTTATACAGCATTATTTGCACTCCGGTTTAGTCCGTTACAAAGTTCCTTCCTTCACCTCGACTGCCGGAATACCCGCCTGTTATCATTTCTTTTGAGATTCTCGCTACCCACATTTTTATGTGAAATATTCTGCCAGTGTTGCTAACAGTACAAAGTGGTGAGATATTTCGTAGAGCCAAGTCAGTCATTCTTATTAATCTTTATTTGCTTGCTAAATAAAATTCTGCAACTTGGGAATCACACAACTTTACTGCATTTACAATTTTTTGTATATGTACCTAAAACTATGTAAGTGTGATTGCCAAGTCACAAATTTTTATTTAGCGAGCAACTATAAAGATTAATAAGAATGCCTGACTTGGCTCTACGAAATATCTTACCACTTTTTACTGTGAAAGAGTTTCGAGACTTGGCCTATTTTTTACATGGAATGTTTTTTATGAGATCTCATTTCTTTTTGTAGACTTTGTATGGGAATGTTATTTTACCAACCGCAAATAATGCGCAATTATGTCGGCCTTTGGCCGAGCACAGGGTGTGCCGGCGCCCTATTGCGCGCGCGGAGCGCGCAATTATGTCGGCCTAGGCCGACCACAGGGTGTGACAGCGCCCTATTGCGCGCGCGGAGCGCGCAATTATTTTTTTTATTTAGAAACAAACGGTCTTAAAATTATAAACAAATTAATTAGCTGGAAGCTATACAGTAACAATATTACTAGACCTATAGTTTCCTTATTGTTATTAAAATAAACATAACTAAATCACTAGGTATTACCGATATCATTACACACAGTATTACTCGTACAACAACGTAAAATAAATATGTAAAGAAAATACATATATATAAATATGTTTTTCACCTCAGCGGATCGAACAAGCATATTTTGCTGCGTGAAAACAGTGAGCAAAATGCGATTTTGCTCACTCCGTGAGTCAAAGTAGCTTTTTAATTTTGATATCGAGCACTGGTGACACACCATGGTGTGGGGTCTATTACAAATTCAGAAGAAGAGAGGTGCGTAAAGCCTTACGATATATTTTTTAACGTGACGATGTTCTCACTGCTGAGGTGAAAAGTTGTATGTATCACACGAGAGCAAAGATATTTGCATCTCGTGCCTTTGAGTCCCTCACTACGCTCAAGATTCTAATTTTGAATCACTCGCTACGCTCGTGATTCAAATATAGAAACTTTCGCTTGCTCGGGACTCAACATCAACACTCGCAGCAAAAATCTACTTTGCTCTCTTGTTGAACAAATAACTATTTTTTTAACTTTTACCATTATCTAATGTTTTATATTACACACTATATTAACATTATTATAACAAGGAATAAATTTGTTTTTTAAATGTTACTAGCGAACTGCCAAATAAATCTGCATTCATACACTTTTTATTGTAAAGCTGGCATGCGCGTTTAGTATATGAATTTTGTGCGTGATTCGTTCTGCTTTATGCAATGCTGAACAATGCTTTACTGCGGCAACTACGTTCTGTTCTACGAGGCACACGAAAGTCTATATTGTATAACAATTCAGGGGCATCTATAAAGTTGTTGATTATTTTATACAGGAAAAGTAAATCAGCACACGAGCGTCTGATTGAAAGCCCTTGAAAATTATATCTTTTAGCTGAGGAAGCATAATCAACGTAATTTCCGCCTACTCGGAATTCAAGTGCTTTAATAAACTTTTTTTGCAGCCTTTCGTTCCTAGTTTTATGTACATCATAACAACAGGGGTTCCAGACTACCGACGCGAATTCTAAACAGCTACGGACATAGCTGTTATACAGTAACTTATATGTTAAAGGCCAACGAAAAGGTTTTGCAACGCGAAGTATGAAACCTAATTGTTTGTACGCCTTATTTAAAACGTTATCGATGTGAACGTTAAAAGTAAATTTAGTGTCCATTGTAACACCTAGATCACGTATGTTGTCTTTGGCCGAGCACAGGGCGTGACGGCGCCCTATTGCGCGCGCGGAGCGCGCAATGATGTTGGCCTTCGGCCGAGCACAGGGTGTGACGGCGCCCTATTGCGCGCGCGAAGCGCGCAATTATGTCGGCCTTCGGCCGAGCACAAGGTCTGTCTGCGCCCTAGTGCGCGCGCGGAGCGCGCAATGATCTCGGCCTTCGGCCGAGCACTGGTTGTGACGGCGCCCTATTGCGCGCGCAGAGCGCGCAACGATGATGGCCTTCGGCCGAGCACAGGGTGTGATGGCGCCCTATTGCGCGCGCGGAGCGCGCAATGATATCGGACTTCGGCCGAGCACAGGCTGTGACGGTGCCCTACTGCGCGCTCTGAGCGCGCAACGACGTCGGCCTTTGGCCGAGCACAGGGTGTGACGGCGCCCTATTGCGCGCGCGGAGCGCGCAATGATGATGGCCTTCGGCCGAGCACAGGGTGTGATGGCGCCTTATTGCGCGCGCGGAGCGCGCAATGATGTCGGCCTTCGGCCGAGCACAGGGTGTGACGGCGCCCTATTGCGCGCGCGGAGCGCGCAATGATGTCGGCCTTCGGCCGAGCATTGGTTGTGACGGCGCCCTATTGCGCGCGCAGAGCGCGCAACGATGATGGCCTTCGGCCGAGCACAGGGTGTGATGGCGCCCTATTGCGCGCGCGGAGCGCGCAATGATATCGGACTTCGGCCGAGCACAGGCTGTGACGGTGCCCTACTGCGCGCTCTGAGCGCGCAACGACGTCGGCCTTTGGCCGAGCACAGGGTGTGACGGCGCCCTATTGCGCGCGCGGAGCGCGCAATGATGATGGCCTTCGGCCGAGCACAGGGTGTGATGGCGCCTTATTGCGCGCGCGGAGCGCGCAATGATGTCGGCCTTCGGCCGAGCACAGGGTGTGACGGCGCCCTATTGCGCGCGCGGAGCGCGCAATGATGTCGGCCTTCGGCCGAGCACTGGTTGTGACGGCGCCCTATTGCGCGCGCAGAGCGCGCAACGATGATGGCCTTCGGCCGAGCACAGGGTGTGATGGCGCCCTATTGCGCGCGCGGAGCGCGCAATGATATCGGACTTCGGCCGAGCACAGGCTGTGACGGTGCCCTACTGCGCGCTCTGAGCGCGCAACGACGTCGGCCTTTGGCCGAGCACAGGGTGTGACGGCGCCTTATTGCGCGCGCGGAGCGCGCAATGATGATGGCCTTCGGCCGAGCACAGGGTGTGACGGCGCCCTATTGCGCGCGCGGTGCGCGCAATGATGTCGGCCTTCGGCCGAGCACAGGGTATGACGGCGCCCTATTGCGCGCGCGGAGCGCGCAATGATGTCGGCCTTCGGCCGAGCACAGGGTGTGACGGCGCCCTATTGCGCGCGCGGAGCGCGCAATGATGTCGGCCTTCGGCCGAGCACTGGTTGTGACGGCGCCCTATTGCGCGCGCGGAGCGCGCAATGATGATGGCCTTCGGCCGAGCACAGGGTGTGATGGCGCCCTATTGCGCGCGCGGAGCGCGCAATGATATCGGACTTCGGCCGAGCACAGGGTGTGACGGCGCCCTACTGCGCGCTCTGAGCGCGCAATGACGTCGGCCTTTGGCCGAGCACAGGGTGTGACGGCGCCCTATTGCGCGCGCGGAGCGCGCAATGATGGTTGCCTTCGGCCGAGCACAGGGTGTGATGGCGCCCTATTGCGCGCGCGGAGCGCGCAATGATGTCGGCCTTCGGCCGAGCACAGGGTGTGACGGCGCCCTATAGCGCGCGCGGAGCGCGCAATGATGTCGGCCTTCGGCCGAGCACTGGTTGTGACGGCGCCCTATTGCGCGCGCGGAGCGCGCAATGATGATGGCCTTCGGCCGAGCACAGGGTGTGATGGCGCCCTATTGCGCGCGCGGAGCGCGCAATGATATCGGACTTCGGCCGAGCACAGAGTGTGACGGCGCCCTACTGCACGCTCTGAGCGCGCAACGACGTCGGCCTTTGGCCGAGCACAGGGTGTGACGGCGCCCTATTGCGCGCGCGGAGCGCGCAATGATGTCGGCCTTCGGCCGAGCACAGGGTGTGACGGCGCCCTATTGCGCGCGCGGAGCGCGCAATGATGTCGGCCTTCGGCCGAGCACTGGTTGTGACGGCGTCCTATTGCGCGCGCGGAGCGCGCAATGATGATGGCCTTCGGCCGAGCACAGGGTGTGATGGCGCCCTATTGCGCGCGCGGAGCGCGCAATGATATCGGACTTCGGCCGAGCACAGGCTGTGACCGTGCCCTATTGCGCGCGCGGAGCGCGCAATGATGTCGGCCTTCGGCCGAACACAGGTTGTGACGGCGCCCTATTGCGCGCGCGGAGCGCGCAATGATGTCGGCCTTCGGCCGAACACAGGTTGTGACGGCGCCCTATTGCGCGCGCGGAGCGCGCAATGATGTCGGCCTTCGGCCGAACACAGGTTGTGACGGCGCCCTATTGCGCGCGCGGAGCGATCATTGATGTCCGGCCGAGCACAGTGCTGTAGCGTCGGGAGCGTCCTATACTTAGTCGTGTTGGCCGTTGACCGGCTAAAGCTCGTAGAAGATTCGGTCCTTGCGCGGCCTGGCGCCAAGGTCCTCCTCCCCGGCCAACCGCCCTATAAAGGTACTCAGGGTATATATACTCTCGCAATAAAAATTTCGATAGCGCGATGCAGAACATTCCAAATTCAAATGTTGTACTCTTCAATTGTATTTGTTACACAAGCAATCAAACCTTTTTTACACGAGTGACTCAGAAGGAGGATTATGTTTTTCAAGCCTATGTATTTATTTAATGTATGTATGTATATATTGCATGTGGACAAGGACAAGGATATTCTATTTCACGGGCTGCATTCCAAACGGCTTGATGGATTTTGATGGATTTTGACATTAATTTTATTATGAGAGGGCTGGATTCCTCATAATCGTGTGAGTGTACTTTATAACTATAACTCTATAACTCATAATATTTGAAAAAAAACACGGTCAAGTCCGAGTTTGACTCGCGCACCGAGGGTTCCGTACCAGCAAACTTTCATACATCCCGTTTAGTAGGTTACCGTCATGAGTACAGGCTGTACTGTAGGTACAGGACAGCACTAAGTATGTATTTATCAGTGCATTTGTTACTAACTTGCGCGTCCAAGGAACTCGGTAGGTAGTTAGGTAGGTGTGTTGGTTTTATAGCGAAAATTCGTTAACACGTGAACGGATTTCAATATTTTTCATTTTATTTGAAATATTAAAATACCTACATACAAAGGTGATGAAATTACAAGTGTCCAGAAATGATTTTTGATGATTTAAAATATAATAACGTAACTAGTTAGATATACCGTTATATTTTTCCCGTAATATTTATAATAATTCTCATTTAATTTAATGTAATAATTTCAAATTTTTCGCTTGGTAGGTAAATCTCGGATATAACTCCTCTCTTATCTCCAAAGTTTACCATCCAGGAACGGTATTTTTTCAACATTTTCCTGTGATTATTTTCTCATTCTAGAATACTAGAACGAGGTACTTCTACCTACTTATTTCTTGATATCTCGAACAGTATGAAGCCGGGTCCGCTGCACCAATGTTTTCCATGTTTTTATAAGCTTTTGTTTATTCTAGTTTCACCTGTCCCGTTGTCTGTCTGTCTGTCTGTAATCAAATCTTGCGAGTTAAATTTTACCTACTTCCCGGTTTCCAATTGAGCTGAAATTTTGCATGCATATGTATATCGCATGACAATGCAATATTATGATGACATGGAGCTGATCTGATTCTGGAGCTGGAAGGTGGCCATAGGATCATCGCAATAAAACGACACAACCCCCTCGAGTTTGGGCTCGTTAGAATCTCTCCACGGCCTGCAATCTTTGAACAAAATATCCGGGCGTTAGTATTGTGGTCACGTGATTGCACGTGATTGGCTAATGCAATTGACTAAATATTTACCGCGCTTCCCTCACCCCCGCACCTACTGCCATCTTCAAGCTGTCCAAGCTGTCACTCTAGGCGCTTGTTTTTGAATTTGTTTGAGCGTTTTAACCAATATATGTTTTGACATAAAAAAATAAATTAAAAATATGCAAATGTCAAGTTGAAATTTAAATTCAAATGTTTGAAGTTTGATTGAAAAGTCAGAAAAAATACGGATTTATCTTGTTATTTCGATATGTTTCACAGCTTTTTCGTTTTAATTAATGTATTTGATCTCTTCGTGTACCTACTCGTGAACGTGTTGAGTTAGAATATTCCAGAGATAGAGACTCATTATGGGTGGAAATAGTAGGATAAAATTTGTGGTGTAAGAGAAAGACACAGACCAGGATTCTTTGGCCAACTCGTGTTCCTAGAGTGCAATTGAGTATTTAAAAGCAACTTTGGCCTTATCAAGCAAGTATAGCCTGCCATACCAGATCTCATAATAGGGATAATTCATATATTATATGTATTTGTCCCCATGCAGGAAGTTGACGCCTTAGGTACCTACCTACCTAAGGTATGTACTTATGTGAACGAGTTAGGATAGTGTGAACGAATAAATCCTAAGCTTTTATACTTAGTTAAACTAAAGTGCTGTTTGGAGTGGAAACCCTGGGGCCGTGGGGACCGGGCGTGAATGCCCTGTATAAGGAACTTTCGGAGCGGCTCATCCAAACATCCGGAGAGGGCTGGCAGCTATTTTGGCCAAAGGATTAGCCTAGCAATCCAAACAGGTAACGCTGCCAGCCTTCTGGGCACCATAGCCAACGACGGCGACCTGGGGGTCATTTACTTTTTATAGTTTTAGTTTATAATATAGGTTTAGTTTAATTATAATTCTTTATAAATTTTAATTTGTTACCATTACACTTAAATGTCTTAGATAATATTATATTAATTAAAGTGCTTGAGCGATATACCTATTAGATATTGTAAACATAATTTATTGTCACGGGACTCGCGGGCAAGCTTGCCAAGTCTTTGAGTGAATTCGTATCCTTATTGCATAATTTTAAAATAAAAATACATGTAACGTTTTAATTGAAGTTTTTTTTTAGAATTGTTCTGTAACTTAGAAAATGTATATGTCTATTTAGAAAACTGGTGCACCCTGCAGGATATCTACTTGCCCCGTATAGGTAGGTACAGGTCGGCAAAAAAAACTACGGCTGGTCCGTAGTTTTTTCGGCCGAGCTGTGCCTACTGTACATAAATGGGGCATTGCTGATCATAAATATATACACATCGTAATAGTTCCAAACCTTCCTGCAGGAGGGCGACACTGCTTCCTACCCATTTGGGCCGCCGACATAGATCTCTATTACAATACATTAAGAATAGTTACTCTGTGCCACTGTGCCATACACTGGCTGTTCGTTTCAGTTCTCATGCCAAAACATGCATCAAAAAAAAAAAAAAAGTCTCGTCAATTTCAGTGGAACCCCATGGCTAAAATGGCTGTATGACAGTTGTGCGTCTGATACGTTAGTATCTCTTAGTAGTCTGTGAATCTCTCAATGAGTAGTTGATGATGGTTTACAGAAAAGTACAGTCGGTAATAAAAGCTTGTATCAAAACTGAAATTTTTGACAGCAACTTTTAAACATCTAACATGTTTTCCGTCAGTTTCGGCAAACTAATAGGGCATTGTTTTGATTGGCATAACATGTTTGACGTTTAAAAACCACGAAAACATGCCGCAGCGGACGCGGCTTTATTTTGACAAAAAGTTATCACTGTCATGTCAGTTGTCATAATACCTATGTCAAAAGAAAAGAAACTGCAAATTGCCAAGCAAAGCAGTACAGGTTATTCAATATAGTCTATGAAAGCAGTCACCGATACAATACAATACATACCTACACGTAGTTAACGTAATAACCGAAGATTCCAAAGAGAACATTGAATGTAGTATCTAATCTAATATCTTCTTAGTGCACCGATATGCTTAGCCGATGATAGTCTCCCTAGTCCGTATTTACTTTTTCGGATAGTTCGTTTCGTTTATTCATTGTCATCGTATTACAAAAAAAATCGTGAATTAGTGCTTAACAATGGAAAAGAAATCTCAAGGTAGGTATGTTTTTCTTAATGTTATTATAATTTCTATGAACTGATTTAAAACATTTGTTTGAATTTAAAAAATGGTTTGGTTTACTACTTGTTGTTCGGTTTTACGTATTTTTATGGAATTTCAGGTAATTTCAGCACTCCCGTGTCAAATACAATGGAACCTCGAGCGAGCAACATGTATTTCCTGCAAGTAAAGCCAACCAATAATGAAGGAACTGCAGCAGATGCTATACCACTCCACATGCTTATAAATGTAAGAATATCCAATCACTTTATTTCTGAATGTCGATTTTGAGTGTAAATTCTTTGCACCAGCCATCACATGTTGTCTTGAGTGTGATTGAGTCATCTATTCAAAATTGAAAACACCTCCAATGCAATTAACTAAGAACCATCTTGACAGACAAGACCTGATTAAGTATAAAAAAATCCTGAAATCAACCGTTTCAGAGCTACAATGCCACAGACTGACACACAGACACACATTTTAAATTTATCGCACCCCTCTTTTGCTATGCAACATAGAAGTGGACCTGCAGAGAGACCAGATAGATATCTTTTATGACCATAGTCAGGATGAGAGATACTGTTTAAAATAGTTCTGTATGTTTCAGGAGCAAGATCCCCAAAGTGAACAATATTTTATACAAGTTCTACACGGCAAACAATTACAGTTATATATTGGTAAGTCACCAACTTTCTAGACGAGCGGGTGGTTAGAGTAGCGCCACACCGCCGTTTCATGCAAAATAGGCACGCGTCAAAATAGCATGGATGTCGACTTTCGGAAAATGCCCAGTATAACTAATTTGGTAAGTTGGAACTGAGAGGAATATGATGAGAGACTGATAATTGCCATACTAAATTATGTTCCTCACTGTAAGGGTTGTGTAGACATTATTTAAAGTAAACTTTAACTAAACAAAATCTACATCACTCATTCATTAGTCTGCTTTAGACTAAATCCTAGTAATAAAATTTATTATAATGTAAGTTTTTGTCAATGTTTGGAATTTGGATATTTGATCATCTTTCACACAAAATCTATCAAATAGATTTTGATCTAGCTTGCATAGGGTATAATTTATATACATATAACGTTATAGGCAGAAGCCAGTTGTACATAACTTGTAAAATACTTATTCCAGATTCCCGTGGACAAGCAAGCACCAGTACAACCACCGTAAACAACCAGTATTATGATTTAACCACCGAGCCGCAGATGATAGATACAGAATTTCAAGTAATTAATAAAGAAAAAACTGTTACATCCAATCAGAACAATCTAGTGGACTTTAAAATGGACACGGAACTTGAACCTGATACAATTTCATCTTGCAATCAAACAAAAGTTAATGATGTTCAGGGTTCATGTACTAGTGAACAGAAAAAGAAAATTGTGCAAAGATTTGGTAAGTATTAATTACATGCAGCTATTTATTTTATTACCTTTAGTTGAACACATAGTTAGTTTGCCAGACGGTGGTTGGTGGTTGAGGATAGTGTCCACTGCCTGGCAATAATTAATATGTTGATGGGGGAGTAGACAGGGTGAGTGTGGACTTCACCCCAGAGGGGTTTATGGCAGTCCACACCCAGAGAGAGACTCTGAAGTACTGTCTATACAATAGTAGTTTATTCATTAACTCACACGGTATATATACGAGTAGCTACATGTATAATCATTCGCACATCTCGCACGTACTTAATCTACGGCTTATCCTAACACGTATTGTACAATATCTAATCGCTAATTTAGAATGTGCCTCGTCGGCACATATCTCCCCCCTTACAACAAAAATGGGATGAAATCCCATTTCCTGCTAAGTTACTGGTCACATATATATAAGAAGTAGGTATTTACACAATAACAATCAATAAAAAAACAAAATACTTAATATAATAGGCACACGCATTTCTAAGCTCGTTTTCGGATGCCTGAGAAACTTGCTGTGTGTATAAGACCACAAAATTTATAAAACAGATATACATACAATCCAGGCTTGAATTACCTTTTCGGTCAATTACAATTTGGGCTTAGCACAATAAAAATAAATAGAGGCATAAAGGCTCAGAGCAGCAGCTTATCTCATCCTGGGCATTCGTCTTCCAGGGCAATGTTACATACAGCACAATAATAGAAAAAAATAAATATGATAGTTATCTAAAAACAATTAAAAATAGCATCTTAAGTAAATTACCTTGAAAAATGGAAACCGTGATGCGCGTTTATAAAAATATGCTGACGACGCGACTCCGCGACCTTGATCTTGACAAAAAACTATCCAACGCTCAGCGCTGCGTCGACACTTTATTACGCGTGCTGCGAATTGCTTCTGCTCTGTATAATTATGACGAGTTGCATTTTCGCCAACTGTGTTGCGTTGCGACGCTATCCTTGCAATGAATGACGTCTTCGACCTTACACTTCTTCTTCGCGAAATATTGGAGGCAGGCTCAAACGGCTGCAAATTCTTCATCCAGTATGTCCCCGGGCCGTGACGCAGCAGGCGTCGCACCATGGACGCTGCTCGATGGACGGCGAAATGTCGGCCACGATTAGTGTGGCACGAAGGCGCGTGACAAAATGCACAATTTGCTGTTTTAGGCTTCTTGGCTTGTCGTGTGCGCTGTAATATGAATTAACATATTGACGCTGCTTCTCAGTTATGTCTTCCTTGTCGGAATATCATACTCGATGAGAAGGCGTTCGAATGGGGTCCTGGAGAGAAACATGAGAATGCGTTTTCAATCTGGTCTCTTCATCAACAAGGGCGTAGTTCCAGTCGGGAGTGCGTTGTTCTGTTCGGAAGCGGATCCTTCTCGTGGGGAGCGGATCCTTCTCGTCGGGAGCGGCGCGTTTCTTCATTGAACTTTTGTTTTAGGCAGTGTCCATATATGTACCTAATGCAAGCGGGCGCAGCGTATTTCTTCAGGCGGGTGCATCGTGTTTCTTCAATGCGGCGCGGCGTATTTCTTCAGGCGGGCGCGGCGTGTTTCTTCAATGTGGCGCGGCGTATTTTTTCAGGCGGGTGCATCGTGTTTCTTCAATGCGGCGCGGCGTATTTCTTCAGGCGGGTGCGGCGTGTTTCTTCAATGTGGCGCGGCGTATTTCTTCAGGCGGGCGCGGCGTGTTTCTTCAATGTGGCGCGGCGTATTTCTTCAGGTGGGTGCCGCGTATTTCTTCAGGCGGGTGCGGAGTATTTTGTCCCCACTTTACTAGATGATTGCGCGTTCAGTCGTCGGAAGCAGGCGTTTTGATTTTGTTCTACTTCTTTGCCAGATCGTTGCGTATTTAGTCGTCGGGGCGCGCGTTTTACTTCAGTCGGGCTTCAGCGATGCGTGTTCTTCTTGTTTCAGTCGGGGGCGATGCGTTTTTCAGTCGCGATTCGGGTTCAGCGTGTTTCTTTACTCGGGGTCACCACTTTGCCAGACAGTGGTTGGTTGGTTGATGATAGTGTCCACTGCCTGGCAATAATTAGAATGTTGATGGGGGAGTAGACAGGGTGAGTGTGGACTTCACCCCAGAGGGGTTTATGGCAGTCCACACCCAGAGAGAGACTCTGAAGTACTGTCTATACAATAGTAGTTTATTCATTAACTCACACGGTATATATACGAGTAGCTACATGTATAATCATTCGCACATCTCGCACGTACTTAATCTACGGCTTATCCTAACACGTATTGTACAATATCTAATCGCTAATTTAGAATGTGCCTCGTCGGCACAGTTAGGTTAGTGTTAGTGGAAATCGTTTAGACATTGGGGGCTTAAATAAATAATGTAACAAGTTATGTGTGTACATGTTCTTCACACTTTTAGAATCTACAAAAATGACATGTGCAGTGAGACAGATTACATTTAGCAATTGTTTGATCTGTTCTGCACTAATTGTTGGTAACAAATGATAACATTGAACTAAATTTCCAACTACTTACTTCATATTCATATCTCTATTACAGCCTTGGCAGGCGCCACAAGTGCTTTTCTCCTTTGCATTCAATGGAGGGCCCCTTGGCAATGTCCAATCCATTGGGCCTGTGTTCCAAATACACTCAAGAACTTACCTATATTTATTTTGTGGATGTATTCATGCGAGCTGAGCGGCCAAGTCAGTGAACAGCTGTTCCCATGCCTCGTTTTTAGTGTCCCATACCAACATGCTGCTAAGTCGCGTCGCGCGCGACTCAGCGACTCCTGTCTTACTCGCAATGTGCAAATTAGAATGAGGAGGGTATATCTTGTCGTCATGGCATCAGTTGTGCTAGTCCCGCTGCGCACTAATGCCTCGATATTTCACCACCTGTCACAGACAGAATATCTATAATCTCTATATACAACTTACAGTGCACATAGCGGACCGTAGCGTGCCCGTGCGGGCGGAGGCGGTGCTCCCCGCGGCGCTGCAGCTGCGGCGCGGGGCCGTGGCGCCGCGCCGCGTGCTGCCGGCTAGAGTGCGCTTCGGACCGGCCGAAGGTAATCATCATCAGCTAGTCTCTATATACAACTTACAGTGCACATAGCGGACCGTAGCGTGCCCGTGCGGGCGGAGGCGGTGCTCCCCGCGGCGCTGCAGCTGCGGCGCGGGGCCGTGGCGCCGCGCCGCGTGCTGCCGGCTAGAGTGCGCTTCGGACCGGCCGAAGGTAATCATCATCAGCTAGTCTCTATATACAACTTACAGTGCACATAGCGGACCGTAGCGTGCCCGTGCGGGCGGAGGCGGTGCTCCCCGCGGCGCTGCAGCTGCGGCGCGGGGCCGTGGCGCCGCGCCGCGTGCTGCCGGCTAGAGTGCGCTTCGGACCGGCCGAAGGTAATCATCATCAGCTAGTCTCTATATACAACTTACAGTGCACATAGCGGACCGTAGCGTGCCCGTGCGGGCGGAGGCGGTGCTCCCCGCGGCGCTGCAGCTGCGGCGCGGGGCCGTGGCGCCGCGCCGCGTGCTGCCGGCTAGAGTGCGCTTCGGACCGGCCGAAGGTAATCATCATCATCATTAAAGACGGCCATGGGCTTGCTGGACATGGGCCTCCCCCAGAGTGCCACAATGAGCAGTCCTGCGCTAACCGCATCCAGCGAACTCTCGCGACCTTTACCAGGTCATCATTCCACCTTGTGGGGGTCTATACCCACCTTGCGCCTTGCGGCGTGTGATCGCCACTCCAAAACGTTTCCGCCCAAACCGCCATCGTGTCTACGTGCAATGTGCCCCGCCCACTGCCAATTAAGTTTAGTGATTCGGAAGATAATGCTACAACTAAATATTAGTGCTAATTATGATTGTACTGTAAATAACTACAACTTAGAAAAGTTGAAAACCCCCCGACATTATCATTTCAATGTTAAAAGCGGCTGAACCGATTTTGTTGAAATGTAGCTAAGAACCATCTCGATCTCGTCAGCTTTCGGATAAAAAAACCGCATTCAAATCGGTCCATTCGTTTAAGAGGAGGACATATAATTAGAAACACTTGCGACGTATTTCATATTATACAATACACATTGCCGTAAAACTTTTGCCACAGACAGACACACACACACACACAGACACACACACAGACATACAGACACGTCAAACTTATAACACCAGGGTGTCCACTTTCTGGAAAGTCAGGGAAAGTCAGGGAAAAGTCAGGGAAGCGCATGGTGGTCAGGGAAAGTCAGGGAAAGTCAGGGAAGTTCTAGACAGGTCAGGGAAAAAATCTATCTAGAAGGAAAAATATAAATAAAAAAATCAAAGGGATCAACAAATGTATCTTGTACTATACGAGTAAATATGTTGATTCATCATCGTTATGTTTTCCATGAAGTAACTAAATTTAGAAAGGTATAGATCTTAGTTAGTTTGATTTTTCTTTTTATTCAGTGTTAAATATTTTATGACCAGGTGATATTATAAGGCCATTTTGTGGGGAGATACCTCGATACATTGCCTTGCAAAACGTGGAGAGGAAGATGTTTTGATTGATATTGGTTGAGTATGAGGTCATAAGTTTCCGTTCTCGGGCATGTGTGGGTTAGCCACCATCTTCATTTGATGCTGGCACTTCACTTGGCGTTGCGTGTTCGCGTTGCGTGTTTGCCTCTCTCAAAGGTAAAGGGGCAATCATTTTGGTGTGTTAGAAATATCACTGAATTTGTTATTTATATGACAAAGTCGTCTATGCCAAGTTTAAGGATGATAAAAATGATTTTTGTCATATATCACAACAACATATACAATTTAAGTATTACAGAAAAAAGTTGAGAAGGGAAGAAAATTTTAAAAAATCTCTCGGTCAAGTGTTTTTTGTGCCAAAATTGTACGCTTTGGAGTAAAAGCATTCTATAATGGGTACTT
Source organism: Epinotia brunnichana (assembly GCA_963854355.1). Taxonomy (NCBI): domain Eukaryota; kingdom Metazoa; phylum Arthropoda; class Insecta; order Lepidoptera; family Tortricidae; genus Epinotia; species Epinotia brunnichana. The sequence continues at coordinate 51,379,900 of OY977936.1, forward strand.
ATTTTTAAATGTTGAAACAAGGGCTCATCCCATGAGCGCGGGAAAATAGGTGTAGGTAAATGTGGAAAAAGTAGGCTTTGCCTGCGATACGGCCTTCTCCATTAACTATTATTGCTACAGCTTATGGGGTATAGTTATCGACTAAAACAGACACGGGGAATTAATTTTTGGTGAAAAAAGGTAGTTTTATAGTAAAAAAAATGTCTGAATTAATAAAATAAAAATAAAACATGCTGTCTAAGATAAGATGAAGTATATCTAATACATATTTTTAAAAACATATCTAAAAAGTCGCTGAGATTTCAGAAATATGTGTACTTTTTGGGCGCTATAAACTATTATTGCTAGGGCTTATGAAGTATAGTAACTATAGTTATCGACTAAAACAGACACGGGGAATTAATTTTAGGTGAAAAAGGTATAGTTTTAGAGAAAAAAAAAATGTCTGAAAAAATTTAAAATAAAACTTACTGTGGAAGGTAAGATGATCATATCTATTACATATTTTTGAAAACAATATCTAAAAGGCCGTTTAGTTTTCATAAATATGTGTACCTACCTACTTTTTGAGCGACGTCTATACAAAAACTTTAAAAAATCCAATATTGTTTGCATCAAGGTAAAGTAGCGTTATGCCTTTGTGTTCAGAATTATTGCTTTCAATATCTAAATTATGAATTTTTATAATCATCATCATTATCATATCAGCTGACTGCTGGGATAGGCCTCCGCCAAAGAGTGCTACAATGACCGGTCCTGCGCCACCCGCATCTAGCGGACTCGCGCGTTTATGGGGGCGGGGGGGGGTCTACCGACGCTGCGCCTTCCGGTACGTGGCCGCCACTCGAGAACCTTTCCGCACCAACGGCCATCGGTTTTACTTGCAATGTGCTCCGCCCAGTGCCACTTAAGTTTAGCGATTCGGAGGGCTACAACAGTTACCATGGTTCTGCTGCGGATAGCCTCATTTCTGATGCGATCACGCGGATAATCTTCCGGCATGGCCCTCTCTATTTTTGGGTGACTGAGCCTTCTTATGAGGCCCACAGTAAACGACCACTATTCAGTTCCATAAAATAATACTCAGTCGATTCAGATAACAAAGGTTTATCACTGATGGCATATGTCATCACTGGCAATACACACTGGTCAAAGAAACTTGTCTTGAGACTCTGTGGAATATTTGACGAAAAGATGTGCCGTAGCTTCCCGAACGCTGTTCAGCCGAGTCGGATTCGACGATTGACCTCTTTCTCGAAGTTGGACCTAGAAACCTCTCGAAGTAGGTCTTAAATTCAAGACATTTTATTAATACCTATCAAAATGCAAGTTGTAAAATAAAAATTACCCAAGTTTTTTTTATAAGTACCACGTCAAAATAACGACCCATACAGACAGTCTATTAGTTCTTAGGACCACGGAAAAAAAATTGCATGGTTTTTTTTTTAAAGAAAGCCATGCGTGCAGTATTTTATTTTACATTTTCGTCATATTATGTGTGTTGTTTTGTTCGTCACATCTAATTTTTTTTTTCTATAGAAGAATACTTTGTCTCGTGAAAATTGTATTCCTTGTGCCTGTTTTAGTGTTCCTCGTGTCGATAACTATATTTACCGCACAAGCCCCAGTAATAAAAGTTTATCAAGGATGTCGCCTGCTTTTACCACATTCACACCCATCTTCCCACGTTGATGGGGTGAATCCGAATTGTTACAACATGCAAAAATCTCTCCATCAATTTGATGCTTTTAATCCGAAGCTTACAAATTTTGAAGCAAAAAACACTAGGACGAGACTTAAAAAAAAAAAAAATCTGCCCCTCAACTATTTTTCTTCAAGATTTTCAGATAAAAAATTTATGACAAAATTTTTAATAATTTTATCATCTTTAAACGTGAAACTATGCTTTCTCATATAATAAAAATAACAAATTAGTTAAGTGCTTACAATGTCAAAGCACGAGTAGGGGTACTAGCTTCAGACGAATTATGCGTCCGACAGCCTTGCAAACGTCTAAAAGGCTGCGGTGACACAGCATCAGGCAGGCCGTGCTCTTGTTTGTCACCATCGTAGTGAAGTTTATAAATAAAAAGTTTTCCTTGCGCTTCATAGCCATAAAGAGTTTGGAGTGTGACATGCGTACTTTGAAATGGCGTTAAAGGTTAATCAATCGAGATATTTTGTAACATTTCTGGTCAGGGAAATTCGAAAGAATGGTCAGGAAAAGTCAGGGAAATATTTTCAGGGTTTGCAGTGGACACCCTGAACACCCCTCTTTTTCCGTCGAGGGTTAATATGTAAAGGTGCAGACGAATTTCAGACACGCACGTGCCACCTGTTTGTTCAATTTCGTAACTGTCTGGGTCACGACACGACCTGCTAGCCGCACGTCTCCCTCGGGCTGAACCGCTCAAATTCGTATAGTACCTAAGCCGAGCATAACGAACGCAAGCAAAAAACGGCAACAGTAGCTCATATTATCGTTTTTTTTTTTACTTTATAAGGTGCGTCCATACCAAACGCACGCTCACCCGAGCCGCTCAGGCAAGCGTGCGGAGGACGCACACCGCGAAAATAATTTTCACGTTATTCATTTGAAAACGATAAACAAATAAACAAGTACATTGCCAGTAGCATGGCGCCGCGGCCCCTTTGATTTCGCCCAAAAAGCCGACAACGCTTGCGGCCACACAAAACAACCGCCCACACCGGCTCGGCTCGGGTGAGCCGCTCGCCCGAGCGTGCGGACGCTCGGGCGAGCGGCTCAGGCGCGCCAATCGCCGTCCACACTTAGCGCGCACGCTAGGGCGAACCGCGCTCGGGTGAGCGTGCGTTTGGTGTGGACGCACCTATAGCATAAACAAAATTAATTAATTTGGCAGGTCGCATATCACAGGTCATGTTATTTCAGGAATCAAACGGAATCTGTCATCCGAGGAAGTGGAGACTTTAAAGTTGGAATACACAAACTCCGGCCTACCAGTGTTTCTGCTGAAATCGGAGGAAGGCACTGACATACATATAGATGTATCTGACAAGGGTAGGCGCTTTCACATTAGTTGACCTTGAGTTGACCAACACTAAATGCTGTCGAATTTGTACTAAACGATAAAAATATGCTTGCAAATTTGGCTGCCACCTGTTGACATGTTCAAGTAAAAGACTTACATTCTTTCCCAAAATTCCGTAATCTAAAAATACCAAACTTATAAGAGTTTCGCTTTAGGGTCAATCCACAATGTCTTGTTGTTATTCTGTCCCATTAGCCAGGAGACAATTTGACAGAGTTTCTTAGAAATTGTTACAATATGGACTTAATTAAACTTGCTTAAAAGGGTTGATCGTGATAAGAAAACACCACATTTGGTGAAACTAAACCCATAAAATCGCAGTTTTAAAAAGTGACCCAGGGGACGTAACCGTACCAAATAGTGACATAAAATAGTTGATTCACCCTTAACATATTTCCGAAATATTACATTACCTATACAGTTCTACTTCAGGGACTGGATTATTTATTCATCATCATCCTCCTAGCGTTATTATTCCCAGTTGTGCCCCTAAAGGAGCCCGGGGTCCGCTTTGACACCTAATCCCAAGATTTGGCATAGGCACTAGTTTTATTTACTGGATTGGGACTGGATTATTTATTAATCCTTGAATTTATAGTCTATACTGTCGTAATGGATGTTTTTAAAAGATAAATATTTCAGAGGTTAAACATCCTTGATCTCCTCCATTTAATTGGCAACGTTTATCCAACAATAATATTTTTGTAACAGATAAATCAAACTGGTTGAGCCTATTACCGCTCGGGGACCAAACAACAGCAAACGTTTGGTTGTACCAAGAGGACCACGAGTTGTACGCGGCCACTACACTGAGCATACCCGCGCGGGTACCGCTTGCACTTGGTTATAGCAAGGAGTACGTGGATGTTCACAAGCTGCCAGTGGAACAACCGGTTTTGGACCTTGATGCGGGTTAGTAAGGTGTTCATTTAAATGTACCTATAGTTGCGGAACGTAGTTTCAGGAGGATGCATGTTTTGCAATTTACATTCGGAGTATGGGAAAATCCGAATCTAAAGGAGATAGAGGAAAAGTGTCCAAGGAGACATTAGGTGTTTTTTTATGTAAACAAATTTGGCTCATTAAAATTTTTGGTCAAGCGTGAGTTGTTCTTAAAAAATTATAAAGTTGGTCAATTTTTTTTGACGTTTGTCGGCTCTGTTTCATGTAAGGATTATTTCATTGTATGGAAATAAAAAATTCTGAACAGCGGAAGTTGGTCAAATTTAATGAAAACTAATCATCATACAATTGCAGTATTCGCCTTTTAATATTGTTACAAGTGCCTAGGCGTGTAAAAAAATATTTAAAATTATTCCATTTTTAAATTTCGATAATCGATAAGAGCTCCAGATGATTCAAGAGTAAAAAAAAAAAAAAAAAAAAAAACGAATGGCGCTAAGACGTGTTTGAAAACTGTTGTGGTATTTTATTCATATTTAATTGTTTTCTCGCGCTTTTCTTCCTTGTTTTTGTTTCAAATTAATCTGTATATATTGCCGCAGTGTTTTTACATTCGCATGAAGCGGTCCCGACTGTCTTGGCCGGGATCCGAACGTAAATAATGTCCCATACTAGCGGCGGCGGCGGCGGCGACGGCGAAGCGAACGGCACGGACAACCTTTTCAATGATGAAGAAGATTTTGAACATACATCTGTGCGTAGCGATGCATCTAATTACAACGTCGTGGATTTGGAGGTAAACGAATTATCTAATAAACGAAAAGGAGTCGAGATTTCTCCGGAAAATGATTGGCAAACAGTAAACCGGAATCGCAAAATACGTAGATATGGTCAACAAACTGATGTTGGAGTGAGTTCTATGGTATCTGTTATGTGCTCGAAGCCTTTGCCTAAACAATTTGAATTAGCCCGCCTTTTCAAAGATAATAATGTGAAAGGGGTAAGTCGAGTAAAGTACAGTCACCAACATAAAATACTTATTACATTCGACAGTGAGTTGAACGCGGATTTCTTTGTTCAATGTAAGACATTTTGCGACTTGAACTGGCAGTGTCAAAAGACATCGGAAGTTGGTATGTCTTATGGTGTTATTAATAACATTGAGATTGACCTTACGGATAAATATATATTAGATAATCTGCGTTGCGATGGTGTGGTGAAATTGGTGTCGGCAAGAAGGTTGAATAAGAGAGCTAGCGATGATGACCAATCTACTTCGGGTTGGGTGAAGAGCGAAAGCGTTCGTCTTGGATTTGAAGGTTCGTTCTTACCATCCTACGTGTACATCGATTATATGAGAGTAAAAGTGGAGCGTTTTATTTTTCCGGTGACCCAGTGCTCTCGCTGCTGGAAATTTGGACATACACGTTTGGTATGTCCATCCAAGAAAACAGTTTGCCCTAAATGCACTAAAAATCATGACAATTGTGAGACTTTGTCATTCCGTTGTGTCAACTGTACTGGAAATCATTTGGCCTTACAAAAAATATGCCCAGTATATAAAAAAGAGAGGAAAATTAGAGAGTTGATGGCCGAGTTCAACTGTACGTATAGGCGAGCTCTCACGTTGTACGTTCCACCTTCTCCAGTGCCTGCTAGAGATGTATCGCCGGCCCCGGTATTTAATAGTGCAAACAAGACGCCTATTTCGAAGCCCGTGGAAAGTTCCAAACCTGCAGAGCCTACCATCAATAATTTGTCCGCTAAAAGTAATCCCTTGTGGTCTCGGTTATTTACCTCGAGCTCAAAAGATCAAAAAACTCCAGACAAGTCTAAAAAACGTAAATCGCGTGAAGTACCTCGACCACGGTCATCAGCCCAGTCCGTTCCTGACTTTGACTGGTACGACGATGCAGCGCATTCGGAAGTTGTTGATAAGGAGATCCATACCGGTGATATCAGTGATACCGTTAAGGAAAAGCGGGGAGCTAGATCGAAGGGCTTGGGCTTTGTTCGTCTATTGATTAGACTTAAAAATATCGTATTTAGTGAGGTGTGTTTAGAGGTTAAAATTCAGCAGGCAGTGTCTATTTGTGCGGAGTGGTTAGTGTCTAAAGTAGTTAGCAGCTTTTCTATAGATTCATTGTTAAATCATTTAATTAATGGAGAGTAATAATAGTACCAATGTAGATGTTAATATTATTCAATGGAATTGTCAGAGCTTAAGGCCTAAAAGCGTATCTCTGGAAGCCTTATTGTCACAAGAAAAGATTCATTTTGCAGTTCTACTCGTATGTGAAACTTGGTTTGAGCCGGAGAGTTATTTTCGAATGTATAGTTATAATACCTTTCGATTAGACAGGGCGGACGCTTATGGTGGAGTTTGTATATTAGTGCACAGTTCTATTAAGGCGGTTGTGTGTCCTACAACTTGTCCTAATGTAGGTATTGAACTATTACATGTTAAAGTTCTGAATTGTCGGCATATTGAGAACATTATTTCCATATATTGTCCTTCTACAGTTTATACGACTCAGAATGATTGGGATTATGTGTTTACTCTTGTAGGATCAAAATCGTTAATTTTAGGTGATTTTAATGCACATCATACTAATTGGTCATATAAGACCGATCGTAGAGGCGCCCTAATCTTTGATAGTATGTTAGATAATAATATAATATATTTAAACAATGGGGAACCCACTAGAGTTCGTTTTGTGAATGGTACGCTTCAACAGTCTGCTCCCGATATTTCATTTGTTTCGTCCGACTTAGCTACCCTTTTCTCTTGGAAAGTTACTAACGAAACTCTCGGTAGTGACCATCGTATTATTAAGTTATCTATAACAATAGACGTTCAGCATCAGTTCATGAACAATCGAAACTTTAAAAAAGGTGATTGGCAGTCTTACGCATCATTTATTCAAGACCGTTTTACTGACTTTATTATTCCTCCTGACCCTCAAGAATTAGAATTCGTAAGTTCAAACGAGTCATTGATGACTCGTTTGAACTTACCTTACAGTTAGCTGCCAATATGTTTATTCCTTATACTAAAGTTCCTCAACATGTGTGTGATAAATTTAGTCCTAAACCATATTGGTCGGCTGAATTGTCTAAAGCTGTAGCTGAACGTCGACTTGCTTTAGCGAATTTGAGACGGTGTCCATCACCAATTAATTTGGATATTTTACAGGAGAAGACAGCCAATGCTCAACGAGTTATACGACAGGCTCGAAGTAAATCTTGGCAAGACTTTTGCTCGTCAATAGACGAAACTACTTCGTCGTCTGATATGTGGCGTAAGATGAGGTGGATAAAAGGGCATCGTTCGAATTTGACTAATCGCTGTGTTGACAAGGACAGAGCTGAAGAGCTTCTGAATAGTTTAACCCCTGATTTCGCTTGTCCCCCTCAACCTTCCTTTCATTCATTTAATGTTAAGTTAGAATCTGAAATTACTTTACAAGAATTGTTAAACTCGATTAAAAAAATTGATACTGCTCCAGGTTGTGACGCTATTTCTTTTTCAATGATTAAACATATTCCGTTATCAGGTAAAAATCTATTGGTTAAGCTGTATAATATTTGTTTGTTTTCTGGCTTTGTTCCAACTCAATGGCGTGACGTGAAAATAATTCCAATACCAAAACCGGGTAGAGATCCTAACTCTTCGTCTGCTCTTCGTCCCATAGCCCTTATGTCATGTATTTGTAAAATTTTTCATTCGATTCTAAACAAGAGATTAGAGTGGTATCTTGAAAAACATTTATTGTTCTCGGACAAGATGGTGGGTTTTCGAAAATCTAAATCTTGTTATGATAACCTCGTTCGTTTGGTAAGTCAAATCCAAATAGGTTTCTCTAAAAATTTAGTTACTGTAGCATGTTTCATTGATATCGATAATGCATACAATAATGTGGATGTAACTTGCTTGTTACATATATTAGATCGACTAGGAGTCGGCTCTACACTTTGTACATATCTTTGGTCTTACTTAAAGCATAGAAAGCTCAATATATCATTCACGGGCTATAGAGGTACAAGAATAACGTGCCGAGGGTTAGCTCAGGGTGATCCTTTGTCACCTCTCCTTTTTAATGTCGCTACTATCGATATTTGTAAAGATATACAAAATGTAGAGATCTCTCAATATGCTGACGATTTTGTTTTATATGTATCGAAAGACAATACTACGGCTGCCGTATTAGAACTCGAACTTGCTTGTGACACTTTGAGTCATTTATTGAATAATTTAGGATTAGTTATTTCCCCGACTAAAAGCAAGTTTTGTGTGTTTAAAAAAGGCAGTTTCAGAGGTTTGTTAGATTTGAGTATTTGTAACGTATCGATGCCTATGGTTAGTCAAGTTAAGTATTTGGGATTGTGGCTGGATAGTTCTTTAAAATGGGGTAAACATATTCATGAAACAGTTCTAAAGGTGTCTAAATTTGTAAATCTTTTAAAAGTGCTAGCAGGTCCAGGATGGGGTGTCCATCAAAAGCATCTACGACGATTGTACATCTCTGTCATTCGTAGTAGAATCGATTATGCTAGTTTTCTGTATGATAATAGTTCTAAAACAAATTTATTGAAACTAGATAGATTTCAAAACCAGGCTTTGCGTGTCATAGGTGGTTACATTCGATCCACGCCAATTCACGTAATGGAGACTGAGTTATCTCTCCCTCCTCTCAGTTTTCGTAGGAAATTTTTGGCTGGCAAGTTCTGGTTGAAATGTAAATCTTTTTTAAATAATAGTACCATAGATATATTGCATGAACTGGCTTTGTCAAACAATTCACGGTTTTGGCATAACAAAAAGATGCCTTTACTTACTTCTATTCATATCGCTTTTAACTCCTTACCAATACATAGAAGCCCTCAGCTTGAAATGTATTCTCTAGAAATTTGGGTTAGTAATATAAATTTGCAGAACGTTATTTTCGATTCGATTCCGTCTATCGATCGTGCCAAACGTTTTTATCCCTGTGGTGAACTTAAATTTATCTGTTCCAACTTTATTGAACAGGAATACAAATCTTGGTACAAAATCTTTACTGATGGCTCGAAGGACAATTTACAGGGAGGTGCAGCGTTCTTAGATCCATATGTTAATTATTATACTAAGCTTAAGATTGACTCTGATATATCTATTATGCATATAGAATTAATTGCCATAGAAGAAGCTTTATCCTACATCAAATCCTTGAGTGTTGATAATATTGTTATTCTGACTGACTCCAAAAGTGCTTTACAACACCTAGCTCGATCTACCTCACATGTGAGAGGTTCACCGGTAGCATATCGCATTTTGGAGTTAATCTTCAAACTTCAAGCTTTTGATAAACAAATTAAACTTCAATGGATTCCCGGCCATGTCCAGATAAAACAGAATGAAGATGTAGATGCCCTTGCACGACAGGCTGTCGTGGACGGGGTTCCATTGACTGTTTTACCGTTGCACTCGGATTATGTCAAAATTGTAAAAAAACAATGTTTAGTAGAATGGCAAGAGTATTTTGATTTACGTTCTAGAGAGAGAGGTATTTGGTTTAAAACTATCCAGCCTCAAGTATCTTACTATCCATGGATTGACCAGGCCCCATATAACAGAAACCGATTAAAAACTGCGCTCAGGTTACGTTCTGGCCACATTCCATCAAATAAGTTTGCGTATTTGATGAGAAAAGTCCCCTCTCCAAATTGTAATGAGTGTGGAACGGTTGAAGATGTTGTACATATACTGCTTGAGTGTGTCCGGAGCGAGGCTGTGAGAGCAGCTTGGTTCGACACGAAACTGTTAGACACTGGATATATTAACAGTATTTTGTCTCTTCCTATATCGATTGAAGCCGAGATTTTGTATTATTTAACGGAAGTAGCGTTTAAATCTAGAACATAAGTTTCCTTTTTTTGTAGATATTTTGTTGCCCTTACGGGGCGGTATGTTCGCCTGGCGACAAGCCCTTTTTCATCAATAAATAAAAAAAAAAAAAAAAAAAAATGATTCAAGAGAAGAACATTTTTTTTAATCTTCGTAAACATCATGGCACGCGATAGTCTTGAAATTATAAAAAAAAGAATTCAAATTTGGAACGTAAGTTATTTCTGCAGCAAAGAATTCAAATTTGGAACGTAAGTTATTTCTGCAGCTGTGATTTTGTTTCCAATCAGTTCATGCTTGTAATTTTATTCATCATGGCGTTAACTAATTGGCGTAGGGCAAGTAAACTGTGTTTGGACGAGCAGTTTCCAAACCGTTGGATGGGTACATATGGGCCGATAAAGTGGCCCCTACGATCGCCCGACTTAACGCCATTAGATTTTTTCTTATGGGGTTACCTTAAGGGTCGAATTTATGAATCCCGATACAACTCCGTACAAGAATTAAAAGATGCTGTTTACAACACTTTAAACACAATTCACCATACGTCTGTGTTAAATGCAACTAGAAGTGTCTTGAAGCGTGCTCGTACCTGCATAAGACAAGACGGCGGCCACATCGAACATTTACTCAAGTAATAAACCAACTGTATGAAGATTAGTTTTCATTAAATTTGACCAACTTCTGCTTTTCAGATTTTTTTCTTTCCATACAATGAAATAATTCTTACATGAAACAGAGTCGAACCGCGTCAAAAAAAAATTTACCAACTTTATAATTTTTTAAAAACAACTCACGCTTGACCAAAAATTTTAACGAGTCAAATTTGTTTACATAAAAAAACACCTAATGTCTCCTTGGACACTTTTCCTCTATCTCCTTTAGATTCGGATTTCCCCATACTGTCCCATTTAAAAAAAACACTCTGTATATAACCCGGGCGCTCGAGAATTGTGCGAGGTAACAGAGTGGTGTGCATTTAACCCAACAATAGGAAAATATGGCTAGATGTGATTGATGTCATCTCTGTTGCAGGGATGTTGCGGATGCGTTTTTTTTTGACATCCGCGGATGGGGATATTTCGGGGCTCACATCCGCGGATGCGGATTTTTTATGGTCAAACACTCAAAAACATTGACAAACAACGCGTTGCGACTGAGTTATAATCGTTGTGAACAAAGCGAAACAACCGCGTATGTTCTTGTCACGAGCGAATGAGGCAAATCAGCATATTGCAGATAAAGATTTTTTCTCAAACTTGCAATGAAATGTTGACATGACTTACTTCAAATTAGGTCCGGAAATACTACGTATCCGGTGCGACTAGTGAAGATGATATGTAAAGGAATTTCATACAACCTTACACACCTAGGCCTGCAAAGCAACCGTCTTTTGTTTATAAACGTCAAATTGTGACAGAACGTCTTGGCATTCAATCACCAAAAAAGAAAAAAAAGATTAGGACTAATGTTAATGTCACCGGGTAAAACGTTGCTTCAAACAGGTTAAAAAAAAGTTTGGTGAGTAAATTGAAAAAAGTTTTCTTTTCTTGTTGGCCGGATTTGTCAATAGTTCGTAATTATTTTGAAACTTTCTAATAAAAGCCATCGATTTCGAAATGAGTTCGGACGAAAATGATATGGAATTGAACTGTACGCCTCCGGAATTGCGAGCAGAAGTAGCCATGAATAATTTACTGCCCCCGAAATCAAAAGTTACATGACGGCGTATGAAAATTTCATAAAAATTATAAGTGATTTCTTTGTTGTAGTGCCTCGTCTATATAGTTAGATATAAGTTCATGTAACTATAAGCTAATACTTAATTTAGGGAATAAGCGGAATATTTGTTAGTAAGAAATGTGGGACACAGTTAGTTAGTTATACTGGGCGTTTTCCGCAAGTCGACATCCATTGTGCCTATTTTGCGTGAAACGGCGGTGTGGCGCTACTCTAACCACCCCAGCTCGTCTAAAAAGTTGGTGAGTGCCTTGGTGTTGCTGACTGCGTCCCGTAGTGTGTTTGGAGAACCTAGGTGCTTTATTCTGTATACTTCTACCTCCTTGCAGTCCAGTAGTATATGTTTAGTCGTTTCTTCTGCCTCCATGCACACTCTGCACATGGGGCTGTCTGTGATACCTAACTTATAGAGGTGTCTGTTCAAGGTGTTGTGTCCTGTTATTATACCCACTATCTTGCGCAGTTGGTTTCTATGTGTCCTTAGTAGTGTGGTTGTGAGTTTGTAGTCGCGTTTCGACAGAATCTCTTTGGTCTGTCTGCATGTGTCTATCTCCTCCCAGTATCTTTGGTGTAGGTCTTTAGTGTGTTGGTCCAGTTGATGGTATATGTAGCTTTGTGGCAGGGGCAAGATTGGCTCCGGTCCGTATGCCGTTGTTTCTGAGCTTTTCCTGGCCAGTTCATCCGCTGCATCGTTTCCTCTTGAGCCACTGTGCCCCTTGATCCATTGTATAGTAACTTTGTTTTTATCTGCGCACACCTCTGTGAGGTTTAGGTGACATTCGTATATCAAGCTAGATGTGATGTTATCACTGCTCAGTGCTTGTAGTACCGATTTACTGTCTGAGAGTATCCGTATGTTTGTGTTTTCGACTTGTCGTCTCTTTATGGCATTGCAGGCTTCAAGTATCCCTACGCATTCAGCCTGGAATACCGTGTTTTGTACACCCAGTGGTTTGGATATGTGTATGTTTAAATCCTCTGAGAACACACCACATCCTGTTCCCGTATTTGTTTTTGAACCATCTGTAAAGATTCTGAGGTCTGTTTGGTTTAACCCCTCTTTGGAGTCTTCCGTCAGTAATATTTCGTAGTCTTTCCCAAAGACTGCAGTTTTTGGTATTTTGTCGATTGAAGCTTCCATCATAGGTAGGCTTGTGATCAGTTTGTTGTGGATCTTTGTGTGGGGTATGTCTAGTTTCGTCCATAGGTTGAGGCTTTTTAGGCGTATTGCCGTCGCAGCCGCCTCTTTTTGTATGTGCATTTGTAGAGGTAGTAGCCCTAGCATGACTTCTAGTGCTGCTGTTGGGGTTGTTCTCATGCAACCTGTAGCAGCGACACATGCTAGTCTTTGTGTTTTCTGAATTTTGGTAATTGCACTCGTGGTTTGGGTGCGGGGCCACCATATAATGGCACCGTAGCTTATCATTGGTACTATCACCATTCTGTATAGCCACAGTATGATGTGGGGGGCCAGGCCCCATCTTTTCCCCACCATCCTTCTGCATTGCCAGAAGGTTACTGTTGCTTTATTTAGTCTGCTGTCTAGGTGTTTGCTCCAGTTTAGTTTATCATCTAGTGTTATGCCTAGGTATTTTACCTCCTTCGAGAGTGTTAGTTTGGTGCCGAATAGAGTTGGCATTTCGTAGGTACCCAGTTTTCGTTTATTTGTAAAGAGAATTGTGTCGGTTTTCTTTGGGTTTACCGATAGGTCATTCTCCTTGCACCATTTCTCTGTTATTTTCAGTGCTGTTTGTGTGAGTTCACACAGTGTGTTTATGACCAGGCCGTTGACCAGTATCACTATGTCATCTGCATATCCTATAGTTAGGAAGCGGTTACTGTTTAGTTTTGTTATAAGGTCGTTTACTACCAGGTTCCACAGTAGTGGCGAGAGGACGCCCCCTTGTGGGCATCCGCTTATAACTAATGCCTGGTGACTTTGGTTTTCAGATAGTCTTATGATTCTCTTCTTTAGCATGTTCATAATCCATTCTATGAGCAGCGGTTCGGTTTTGTGTCTTTCTAGTGCTTGTCTTATGCTGCTAAAGTTCGTTCTGTCGAAAGCACCCTCTATATCAATGAAGGTGCCTAGACAGGAGTTCTTTCTAGCTAGCGCGTTTTCTATATTGGTTACTACAGCATGGAGGGCTGAGTCTGTCGATTTGCCCTGGCTATAGGCATGCTGGTTTGGATGTATCTTTATGTTTTTAAGGGCCGTATCCTTTAGTTCCCTGTCGCAGAGTCTCTCCAGAGTCTTTAACATGAACGAGGTTAGGCTTATGGGTCTAAATGATTTTGGGTCCGAGTAATCGCTTTTTCCTGGTTTCGGTAGGAAAATTACCTTTACCTCTCTCCATTTTGTTGGTATGTATTTGTATGCAAGGCAACTGCATAATAGGTTCGATAAGTGCTCGATCAGCGTCTGCCCTCCCCACTTTAGTAAAGCAGGGTAGATGCCATCCAGGCCTGGGGATTTATAGTTCTCAAAACTATTTATCGCCCAGGCCGTTCTGTTTTTCTCTGTTATTCGTTCTGCTATATTCCACTCATTGTCTGTTGGATGATGGTTTTCCTCTTGCTCTGTCCAGGTCTGTGTGTCAACTACTTTGCACCCCGGGAAATGGGTTTCCACCAGTAGACTTTCAGTCTCGGATGGATTGCTGGTGTTGGTGTTGTCTGGTTTCCTCAGTGTGCCCAGTAGTTGATTAGGTTGTTTTCATATTCATATTCATATATTTTATTGGTAAAAGTATAAGTAACATTTTACAAGTCAATTTGTTAAAATTGTTAGCTACAATAATTATGTAATATTTGTTATTTTCTTAAAATAAATTCTTCACTGCTATAGCATGCTTGGTCAACTAATAAAGATTTTATCTTATTAATAAATATTGCATCGCTTTCCGAGTTAACTATTTCAGTTGGGAGAGTGTTGTATATTTTCGCACCAATGAAACCGAGTGACTTTCGTGTTTTTTCGAGTCGACGAAACGGGACGTTCAGGAGGTTTTGCCCGCGTGTGTTTCTGCCGTGACTTTGTCCACGGGTTGTGTATCGGTCCATATTAGCTCTTACGTATTTGCAGGCCTCCAATATGAACACGCACGGTAGTGTTAGTATTTTATGTTCTTTGAACAAGTCCTTAGCCGGGTGGTCATATGGTTTGCCCGACATAATACGCAAGGCTAGTATCTTCCTCGTTCTATTTGCTTGTGTGCTGCTAGATATGTTGTCACAGAAGTTCCGCCAGGAGGCAGATCTTCTATAACGTATTCTCTTTTTGTAGTCGGCTTTGATTGTTTTATATTTGTCCCAGTCCTCCTCTGCTTTTGTGTTCATTGCTCTGTTTAAAAGTTTTCTCATTTTAGTTCTCATTCGTTCCATTTCCGAGCCCCACCAGTTGGAGTTGTTTCCATTAACTGGTGGTGTCGATAATGGACATGTGTTCTCATAGCTTTCTGTTACATGTTGTGTGAATGTGTTTACCTGTTCCTCTATCTCTGTGATGTTGTGAGGTCTGTGTGTCTTATCATCTAGTTTACCTTCCAGAGTCTCCTTGTACGCCTTAACGTCTGTGCGTCTCGGGTTTCTTCTGGGTGTTGGTTCGCTTGTATCGGCCGTGAGGTCGTAACGGATCCACCTGTGGTCCGAGCACGATACCTCATCCGCCACATGCCAGTTGGATACGTACTGAGCTGTTAGTCCTGTGCTTAGAGTGATGTCAATTATAGTGTTACATCTACGAGTGACAAAAGTAGGTTTTGATCCTGTGTTTATAATGTCCAGGTTAGTAGTAATTAAGTATTCAACAATATCGTTACCTCTTTTGTTGTTTGTTTCCATTCCCCATAGGTTATGATGGCCGTTGCTGTCCGCCGAAACGACCAGCTCTAGCCCTTTGTGTTCGCAGTATCGTATGAGGTTGTTCATTTCTACCGGAGGGGGTTCGTCCTCGGCCGCCATGTAGACGGAGGCGAGAACTATCTCCGGTATGCTTGAGGTTTGTGTTCTGAGGAGTTTTATAGCACACACGTCTCTGGAACAGAATTCAGTTAGTGGTTGTGCTATTATGTTACGAGATATATGTATGCATGTTCTGGGTTTACTTTGTGCATTGTAAATTACTTTACCTCCGGTATTGCAGAGGCCATTTATGCGTGTGTTTCTGATCCACGGCTCTTGGATCAGGGCTATTGATGTATGGTTAACCTCCAGCCATCTGCGTAGTTGAGCCGTTGCTGTTTCACTGTGCTGGAGGTTAACTTGAAGGACTTTACAGAGGGAAGGAGCCATCGGATGATGTCCCTTCCACCTTCTTCGCCTTTAGTTCCAGGCGGCTTATGCCTTTTGTACAGCCGTCCTCGTCGTCTGAGTCGAGCAAAATGCCCTCCTCGACGTCGGAGCACGGATCTTTCACCTCGGCGGCATCAGTTTCCATGTCGGTAGGGGTGCTCACGTTATCTTCCCCCTCTGCGGCTTTGTTCGTTTCGTTCTGGGTGCTGTACTCCTCCAGGTTCGCATTCTTCTCCGGTGGAGAATCCCTGAAGTGTCCCCCGCCGTGCTGGAATCGGATATAAATTGTCCCACATAAGTAGTTCAATTTCCTATCCTTTTCCATCACAGTAGGGATTATATCCTCAGGTATTCCCACCAGTAGAAGAGTGCAACCTCTAGTTCTTAGGGGGATGGCGCTGTTTATGGTCCATCGCTTCACCTGGGCCCAGGGGTTTTGATAGTTGAGGACTCTTCCAACCTTGGTGAAGTTGTCCTCTAGCGATGGGATCAGTATGCCACACATTGTTTTCCTGACCATCTCGTCCTCCCTCTTCCCGACAAGATGGTCTCCGTTTTCTAAGGTGGCTGTTGTAATCCAAGACATCAGCCACGTTTTGGTTCTTGCGTTCTGGCACCACAGCTTCAGGTACCCGTCAACCAGACTGGGTTTACCTGTGAACGCCGGGGCCTCCGCTACTGTGTCTAGGTCGATCTCGATCGCTTCCTGGAAGATAGCGTCTCCGATCTTGTTTTCCACCTCCATGGCGTCCTGCTGCGACAGTCTGCCCGTGCGCTCGTTGGTGATTGCAACCGTCAGATCTGTCGCGGCGGCCGCCGCGTAGGTGGGGTGTGGTTTTCTTGCCCCCTGAGCATCCGGTTTGATTTTTTTGTGGTCGCCCCTGGGGGATGTTGTGTCATCCAGGCGTGGCCTCTTGGTCTTAGCGACCGGCTCCACCTGGGTTGGTTCTTTTGAGGTCGTCGCTTCTACATCTGGTTTTTTGGGAGCTTCGACCTCTTGTGTATCTGCAGAGGTGCTGCTTTCCAACTCTCTGCGTTTTTGGAACTTCTTCCGCTGCCTCTGCCCGACCTTCTTTTTAAGAGGGTCGTTGGTTTGGGGTTGCGGCTGGGCAGGTTTCCTCTCCGCTCTTGGTTTACACCTGATCTCCCAGCCGGGATCTATGGCCTGCTTCAAGGGTTCAACTTTCGTCGTCCCACTCTCCGCTGCCATTGGTTCTGTTTGTGGGGCATTCGAGGGCTTCACCGTCTCTTGCTCGGTCACCTTGGCCGGGGCTCCTTTCGGTACCCTAGCGTCCGGCGTCCTACCCAGCTTCAGTGTCTCCTTCTCAGCCTGCCCCACGTCTTTGTTTGGCACCTTCTTTGGCGGTTCAGCTTTCGCCGTCCCAGCCGCAGAAGGCGTGGTTGTTGGATTGGTTTCTTTTTTTGTTTTTATTATTTTTTGTTGTTGTTGTTTTTTATTCATTTTTGTACCCACGAGTAGCTAGGGAACTAAAGGTCCATCTACGCAGAGCCCCGCTTGCGTAGATAAGGCTAAATACAACGGGTTTCGCCCGACACCCGAGGTCCACCGTTCGCGACTGAGCTCCCTCTCAGCCACGCATCCATTAGCACGGTCGGTCACACTGTAGATTAGGGTTTTTCGAGTCGAGGTTTTCTCCTCCGGGAAGGGGGGGAAGGAAAAGTAATAGGTTTTTGGGATTGGGTCTAGGTTGGGTTTTTAGGACGTTTGGAAATTGGTTGAAATCGGGAAGGGGTAGGTGAGGGGTGATGAGCTTGACTTGGGATTGGTTCAAGCTCAACCTTCCACTGTCCGGGTCCATGTTACTGGATGACGGGCTATCCGCAACCTGCCCACCCGCTTGGTCGCTTTGGAAGAAAAGCGTGTCTTCCGGGTAGAAGCTCCAAGACGTCGTAAGACCATTTCATGGAAATAATCAAACGTCACTTGCTCGGCACTTCAGCCTAGACGACCCAAGTATGTGGGACACAATTATAGGTTATGATGTGACAGCACTGACAGCTATCAGAAACGTATTATTTAGTTGTACGAATAAACAAATTTACTACTTTTTATTTCATTGCAATTTTGAGAAAAGCACTATACAAATCTCGGCGAGAAACGGGGTTGCCGGCCGCGTATCCCTATCTATATCTACTTGGCCTGCAACCCTTCCTTTCCCGGCCTCTATAGTAATGTACTATTTCAGCTAGTGGCAAAAATACCCGACACGCGCGTGGCACGCGTCGCGGTAGGCCTCTTCCTTGTCGCGACTTGTACTACATCCGCATCCGCAAAAACTCCGCATGGGTTTTGGTGGATGCGGATGCAGATATTGAAATGCGGAAGTTCCGTGGTTGCGGATGCGGATGCAAATGCTTGCAACATCCCTGCAGTCTGGTGAATACACAAAACTCGAATGGAAATTCCGGAAAACTCCTATTGGTCTCATGAGAGTGGTCATTGTAATGGGTGACCCGAAGAAAAATATGGGTTGAATACCTCGTTTTCGGCACTCTGGCCAGCAACCTCGTTATAATCAGGTATAAAAGAAACATTCGCTGAAAATGTCTGGTTTTTACGAGCTTTATATTAACTTGCACTGTTCGTATGTAGGTATGTTATAGTATTTTTCACAATCGTGTTATAATAGAGAGCTTTTTAGTCGAGCACCGTGTTAAGGCCACGAAGCTTGCTGAGTGGCCTAAGTAAGGTACGAGATTAAAAAGCTTGATTATAACACTATTGTGAACAATACTTTTTGTACGAGTTCATTAAAATTATTTTTCTACGAGTCAACTGAACTAATTAAACAAACTCGATACTGTTGAAACGAAGTGCAGCTCATCGCTCGTACGCTTGTTGATATCTTAAAAGACATCAACGAGCGTGCGGCATCAAAGCGATTCTATTGGTCCAATTCATTACAGTTCAGTAAAGCAGCCACGTGATTGGTCGAATTTATTTTAGTTGTCTGGAGCGTATCGAAAAGTAGTTATTTCGATTGTTTCGACAGTAACATGGACTACAACTATGAAAAGAGTGACGTTGCAGTATTCTCTATGAAATCTTAATACACATTTTAATCGTCGAGTACAAAAAGTATGTAAGTTGTCCGTCAAAATTTGCAATCCATTTTTCAGTCACTTCCCGTTATCCAATTGAGCTGAAATTTTGCAAGCATATGTATATCACATGACACTGCAATATTATTATGACTTGGAGCTGATCTGATGCTGGAGCTGGAAGGTGGTCATAGGAACTCCGCAATAAAACGACACAACCCCATCGAGTTTGGGATCGTTGGAATCGTCTCAATGAGTAGTTGATGATGGTATGCAGAAAAGTCTTCTGCACTTCAGGGATCCCAAGATACAGGCATTGCCTAGTTTGGGGTCCACAGGATATAGGCTATGAATGTTAACTCCTTGTTTTGCCAATAAATAATTTATTATTATTATTCTCTTTATTTACTTTCTTCTTACGTTAGGTTTTTACAATAATAACTATATAAAAAGTAAAATAAAAAACTATACATACAAAATATAAAATCATTATAAAAACCTAACCTAGATTGAATAATTCTGATGATCGTCGAATCAACATCCCACATGGCAGTTACCTCGTGTGCCAGGTCTAGGTACTTACTGGCTTTGTCCTTCTCGGCCTTCACGAGGTTCCCGTCATGGGGGATGGTGATGTCGACGAGCACTGCCTGGCGTGTCGATCGATCTGTCAGCACGATATCAGGCCTATTGGCAAGAATAGTCCTGTCTGTGATGACAACTCGATCCCAATAGAGCGTGGCACGACCATTTTCAAGAACTGGCGCAGGTATGTACTTATAGTAAGGCACTTCAGAGACTACAAGACCGTATAAAAGAGCAAGTTGCTGGTGAATAATTTTGGCTACAAGGTTATGTCTATGCAAGTACTCGCCGTTAGCAAGATGACCACAACCAGAGATAATATGCCCGAGTGACTCCCCGGGACGGCGGCATGCCCGACAAATGTCGACCGTACCGTCCTTCAGGATATACCTCCGGTAATTGTTCGTAATGATAACTTCGTCCGCAATTGCACAGACAAAACCTTCGGTTTCCCCGAAGAGATCCCCGAAACGTAGCCAATTCACCGACGCGAGCAGATCTACATCGGGCCCTGTGAGGGCCTTGCAGAACCGCCCGTGAAGCTCCTTGCTCCTCCATACCGCCCTGCGGTCCTTTGCCAAGGAGAGCGGGGTGAAGTTTCCGTCTACTGCCACTACGTCGCGATGCATCCCACACTCGTTGTTTAGGAAATAATCCCTGAGACTGCACACCTCGCGGTTGTGGAGGTCTTTGGCATTTAAAAAACCGCGACCTCCACACTTCCACGAGATGTACAGTCTCATAACAGACGAGCGTGGGTGTAACATGCGATGCGCAGTAAGCAGTACACGAACTCTTCGATCCAGGGCATCCAGCTCAGTCTGAGTCCATTTTAGTACGCCAAAGGAGTAAGTGAGCAAGGGCATCACCCAGGCATTGAAGGCGCGCACCTTGTTGCCGCCCGACAAAAGACTATTAAGTATTTTTTCAACACACCTGCTCGTAAAGTAGGTCTTATTACAGCGTATTTACACTGATAATGCAGAATATTACCCATGCCGTGCCTTTTACATTACATTATCGCACTAGTGTCTTTTCATTACATACCTTTTTAAATATTAGCAAAATAATGCAGAATATTACCCATGCCGTGACTTTTACATTACATTATCGCACTAGTGCCTTTTCATTACATATCTTTTAACATTTTCATTTTTCATTTTATTTTTTTTTCCTCGCAAATGTGTTGAAAAACGTCGTATGAAACACGTGAGCATTGGTCATTACACTTTTCGTCTCCATTAAGCCTTCGCCTTCGGCTCAGGCTTAAAAACCGACTCGAGTGTAATGACCAACATAGCACACTTGTATCATAATGTACTATTATCAGGCGACAAAAGAAGCGCTCCTTCACCGCCCGCTTTACGGCCTCAGCCTCAATACCCAATTACTGTGATACTTATATTATTATTAAGTACAGTCGGCAATAAAAGCTTGTACCAAAAATGATTTTTTTGACAGAAACTTATTCTTTTTACAAGCTTTATATTAACTTGCACTGTTCGTATGTATGTACATATGTAAGTATGTAAATATGTAAGTTGTCCGTCAAAATTTGCAATCCATTTTTCAGTCACTTCCCATTGAGCTGAAATTTTGCAAGCATAGGTATATCGCATGACAATGCAATATTATGATGACTTGGAGCTGATTGGAAGGTGGCCATAGGAACTCCGCAATAAAACGACACAACCCCATCGAGTTTATACTCGTTAGAATCGTCTCAATGAGTACTTGATGATGGTATGCAGAAAAGTACAGTCGGCAGTAAAAGCTTGTACCAAAAATGATTTTTTTGACAGAAACTTATTATCGTTACATTTAAAAGATAACTTAAAACATGTATTTCAATAAAGAAGTCTTCGCCGACATAAAGGCTCACCGTCAATAGTGGTATATAGATCGTTCAATCCACGAATACGTTACGTTATGGTGAAAATCTCAATCTGAAACTCAGATGGATAAAATATTTTTTTTTTTTTTAGTAGCTACGCAATTAAAAGTAGGTACTGGGACACATCCTCGTGTGTTTTTTGACACTATACCACTCGGGAATAAAATAAACATTTTCAGAAAACGCCCGTGTCTTTATTGTTCCACTTTTATAATTTAGCTTCTAATGAACATTCTAACAATAAATTGGGAGTTTCTTGTCGAATTGAAGACTAAGCATAGTAAAAGAAACATCAGAAAACATCCTTGTCCCTGTTACTTTTATTCCATTTTCTATCTATAATGTTGGTCTTAACAAACCTATTAGGTAAATGTTATTACTCCATGAATGATTTATTTTCCGACATCCTAATGTAAATTGTATTTAAAATGTAATAGTTTAATCATTAATATATATTAACTACCTGCATCGATACCTGCATATGGAAGAGCGGTGCCCCTTAGCACAGGTATTACTTTTACTTAAAAAGGGACACCAGAACATGTTAAATTAGTAGGTACTTCAGAAAACGAATAAATAATTTTTCATTTTCATTTTTTCATTTTCATTTTCATAGTAAGTAGTGCAATATTATGTTATTTGATGGAATTTATTGTAATGTAATTAAAGCGGACATACCCACATAATTATTAGAATGCAGTGAATATATATATATATATATATATATATTTATTATTTAATTTTTAATTTTTTTTTCATTTTATTCAATTTAATTTAATTAAAAATATATTTTTTTTGACATTCTATTCCATTGTTTCGTTTATGGTAACAAATTTGTTTAGTGTAGCATTTGATTTCAGTTTCAGTGTCAGTGTCGTTGATTTATTCATAAATATGTATCTTTGTCAATTTAAACTGCTAATTAAATTAAATTCCATGTAATATTTCAAGTTACTTTAAATATGTTTAGTGTTTATGTATAATTTTGCTGTGCCCTAGCAGGGTTCATGTTCTGAACAATAATGTTAAAATTAAGACCCCCTGTACAACATGATATGTCCAAGCAGGACAATAAAAATGTAATATTCTTAATACATTTATTTATTTCACAAGCACGAAATTAATGACAAAATAGCTCTGCGCGACATGCGCTTGACGCTGAGGTGGCTCGCTGACTGGCGGTGCGCGAGCGCAGCCGCCCGATCTGCCCTTCAAACGCCCCGTCCTTTGCCGTCGTCCGATGCCCGCGCGTACATCGTCCCGGCGTTGAAAGACTGGCTTTCAACAATAAATTGCAGAGATTCTTTGTGTTGCCTTTCGCGGGTCTAGGATATAGGTCTAGTCAACCCTTCGACAACCTGCAATATAGTCGTTGCGGTGAAGTTCACCCGATGGAGTAAAGTAGTTGATTTGTTCCCATGTATCTTCTTCTTGTATGTCTTCAGGTGTGATTTCATATGAGTCCTATCTACAGAATTCAGGATTTGTTGCCCTTAATGGGTAGGTAAACCATTCTTCCCTTCGACAACGTCTGTAGTAGGAACAATACACATTTTGTTGATTGCTCTTCTTATTGTGCCTCGATTTGTGATGACATCAGCGACACGGTTGACGCCATCTTTCCCAGGGTATAGATGGCTGATGCGTGCTAGGCGCCACTGAAGAGGAGGTAGTTGATCTTCCTTCAAAATGACGAGGTCCCCGACTCGAAGCTCTCGCTGCCGCGTCTTCCACTTCGTACGCTGTTGGAGCTCTGCTATGAATTCTCGTCGCCACCTGTCCCAGAAGTGCTGCCTCAACTGCTCTATGCGTTCGTATCTGTTGGGGTACTTTGTAGTAATAGGTCGGGACGGTACCGAAGTGAGAGGCCGCCCGCAAAGGAAGTGCCCTGGAGTCAAAGGAGTTGGGTCAGTGGGGTCCGACGAAAGAGGCGTTAGGGGTCGAGAATTTAAAATAGCTTCGACTTGTGCAAATAGCGTTGCTAGCTCTTCAAACGTCAGGGAAGCCCCCCCAGCAATACGTCGAAGATGGAACTTAGCCGACTTAACCCCGGCTTCCCAGATCCCTCCGAAATGGGAAGAATAAGCTGGACTAAACATGAATTTAATTCCTTCATCATTAGCAAAATTAGTTATAGACTGACGACTAGATTTAATCAATTTACACAGTTCATTGTTTGCACCTTTAAAGTTTGAATTTAGTTAGCCGGCCTTTGATACTACCGCGCTGCTTAATAAGCTTAGACAAATCATCAACCTTCGACGGCACATCCAACTTTGCCCCTTCCGGTGGTGCCATAACTTCAAACAATAAATATCGAAGGCGCTAACGACAATGAAATAAGTAAGTAATTAAATCTCAAACCAGTTAAATCCAGTCTCAGCCGCGACCGCCCGACATAGAAAATTACTCCGTCCGAGCACACAGCTAGCCAGCAAGGTGCGCGCGGAGCTGCTACGGACCCGGGCTGCACCCAGCAAACAGAACGCCTTAAGCGCGCCGGTCCCGATCAAACACTGAAATAGTCGGCAAATCGCTATAAGATATTTGAACTACAATAATTCGTTAAGAAGGGATTTAGCACGGTTATCTCCGTTTATTGTTTAGCAAAATCTCTAATAATTAAGGAAAACACTAAGTAATAGCCTTAATTAGGCAAACTTGTATAAAATATGGAATAGCCACGTATTGCACACAAAGGAACCGTTACTACAAATTTTAAATTTAACTACGTAACGGATTTGTAAATAACTTTCCGATTTACTAAAATTAGCACTGTAATGCCTGTATAATACAGCTTAATAAGGCAACTCTTGTACAAAAATATGGAATAGCCACGTATTGCACACAAAGGAACCGTTACTACAAATTTTAAATTTAACTACGTAACGGATTTGTAAATAACTTTCTGATTTACTAAAATTAGCACTGTAATGCCTGTATAATACAGCTTAATAAGGCAACTCTTGTACAAAAATATGGAATAGCCACGTATTGCACACAAAGGAACCGTTACTACAAATTTTAAATTTAACTACGTAACGGATTTGTAAATAACTTTCTGATTTACTAAAATTAGCACTGTAATGCCTGTATAATACAGCTTAATAAGGCAACTCTTGTACAAAAATATGGAATAGCCACGTATTGCACACAAAGGAACCGTTACTACAAATTTTAAATTTAACTACGTAACGGATTTGTAAATAACTTTCCGATTTACTAAAATTAGCACTGTAATGCCTGTATAATACAGCTTAATAAGGCAACTCTTGTACAAAAATATGGAATAGCCACGTATTGCACACAAAGGAACCGTTACTACAAATTTTAAATTTAACTACGTAACGGATTTGTAAATAACTTTCTGATTTACTAAAATTAGCACTGTAATGCCTGTATAATACAGCTTAATACTTAACATGCGTATAAATGCGAGTAATGCGATAATATTTGCCGAAATAAGCACTTCGCAAGCTAGATCAGGATACTATCCTGACGCTTTAAAAAAGAAGTACCAAATAGAAATAAGCACTTCGCAAGCTAGATCAGGATACTATCCTGACGCTTTAAAAAAGAAGAATTTATTTAATAAGGCAACTCTTCGCCGAAATAAGCACTTCGCAAGCTAGATCAGGATACTATCCTGACGCTTTAAAAAAGAAGAATTTATTTACCAAATAGAAATAAGCACTTCGCAAGCTAGATCAGGATACTATCCTGACGCTTTAAAAAAGAAGAATTTATTTACCAAATAGAAATAAGCACAGGCCGTTGCGTGCAGCTAATAGTCTTGTCTTTTATAATATTCGCCGAAATAAGCACTTCGCAAGCTAGATCAGGATACTATCCTGACGCTTTAAAAAAGAAGAATTTATTTACCAAATAGAAATAAGCACAGGCCGTTGCGTGCAGCTAATAGTCTTGTCTTTTAGGCAAGCTAGATTAGGAATTGAACCTAACGCTTAAGATGCAAGAAAGCCGTCACACAAATCGAAGCCAAATTATAAAAGGGGATATGGCGATAATATTCGCCGAAATAAGCACTTCGCAAGCTAGATCAGGATACTATCCTGACGCTTTAAAAAAGAAGAATTTATTTACCAAATAGAAATAAGCACTTCGCAAGCTAGATCAGGATACTATCCTGACGCTTTAAAAAAGAAGAATTTATTTACCAAATAGAAATAAGCACA
Source organism: Epinotia brunnichana (assembly GCA_963854355.1). NCBI lineage: Eukaryota > Metazoa > Arthropoda > Insecta > Lepidoptera > Tortricidae > Epinotia > Epinotia brunnichana. The sequence continues at coordinate 51,405,532 of OY977936.1, forward strand.
GGCCGTTGCGTGCAGCTAATAGTCTTGTCTTTTAGGCAAGCTAGATTAGGAATTGAACCTAACGCTTAAGATGCAAGAAAGCCGTCACACAAATCGAAGCCAAATTATAAAAGGGGATCGGAACAAAGGAATGGTAAAATAGGCGTACTTCCCTCGGGTTAGACCTGCAGGCAACCACGTAGAACCTTGAGGCCCCAGTATTTCAAAAAAAACAGCAGCAACCTTTGTTCTTCCGAGTCGGTGAGTCAGCGAGCCGGTAAAATTCCGTTATTTTAACGGTTAAAATGCAGCTTGAACTTGCACATTATTTGCAGTTTCTTCCAACGGTCGCCATTATTGTCCAAGCAGGACAATAAAAATGTAATATTCTTCTTAATACATTTATTTATTTCACAAGCACGAAATTAATGACAAAATAGCTCTGCGCGACATGCGCTTGACGCTGAGGTGGCTCGCTGACTCGCGGTGCGCGAGCGCAGCCGCCCGATCTGCCCTTCAAACGCCCCGTCCTTTGCCGTCGTCCGATGCCCGCGCGTACATGATACGCAATAAATGAATTATGAATTATGAAACATGTTCATAGTGTCGTCAAATGCTGCAACATTGCCTACCTTAATAAACAGTACTTAAATTTGACAGAGCTGAGGGCGAAACATCGTCAATGGTGGTGCCACGACTGCCAACGGTCCATGTCTACGGCGGCGCTGCTGCAGCGGCACATGGATGTGTATCACTCGGTGAGTAACGGCTTCGGTGACATCTGTGCCGGGCCGCGTATGAACAATGGTGGTGCCACGAGTGCCAACGGTCCATGTCTACGGCGGCGCTGCTGCAGCGGCACATGGATGTGTATCACTCGGTGAGTAACGGCTTCGGTGACATCTGTGCCGGGCCGCGTATGAACAATGGTGGTGCCACGAGTGCCAACGGTCCATGTCTACGGCGGCGCTGCTGCAGCGGCACATGGATGTGTATCACTCGGTGAGTAACGGCTTCGGTGACATCTGTGCCGGGCCGCGTATGAACAATGGTGGTGCCACGAGTGCCAACGGTCCATGTCTACGGCGGCGCTGCTACAGCGGCACATGGATGTGTATCACTCGGTGAGTAACGGCTTCGGTGACATCTGTGCCGGGCCGCGTATGAACAATGGTGGTGCCACGGGTGCCAACGGTCCATGTCTACGGCGGCGCTGCTGCAGCGGCACATGGATGTGTATCACTCGGTGAGTAACGGCTTCGGTGACATCTGTGCCGGGCCGCGTATGAACAATGGTGGTGCCACGAGTGCCAACGGTCCATGTCTACGGCGGCGCTGCTACAGCGGCACATGGATGTGTATCACTCGGTGAGTAACGGCTTCGGTGACATCTGTGCCGGGCCGCGTATGAACAATGGTGGTGCCACGAGTGCCAACGGTCCATGTCTACGGCGGCGCTGCTGCAGCGGCACATGGATGTATATCACTCGGTGAGTAACGGCTTCGGTGACATCTGTGTCGGGCCGCGTATGAACATCCCGGGTTTTAGGTAGAAAAATAAAAATATGTACATGTGTTTTGTCGGGGTCGAATTTATTTGGGATTCGTTTTGACGCGCTGTCGCGCGGTTGACGTGTTATTTGACAGTCATCACTCATCAGAAAGCTCAATGTTTTTCTATTGACAGAACTCTTTTGTAGGTACAAATGTTCAGTGATATTGATCTCGTAAAAACAGGGTACATATATCTTGCATACAACCAACACCAATTAACCGTTTTATTGCTAATAAATTATTTTCTTAATTCTTATAATATAACAGTAAGATTTTCTTGTTGGCTTACTCATACAGGAAGTAGATATCCTGTATGAGTAAGCCAACAAGAAAATCTTACTGTTATATTATCAGAATTAAGAAAATAATTTATTAGCAATAAAACGGTTAATTGGTGTTGGTTAGTAATAGAGATGCGCCGAATATTCTGTATTCGGCATATTATTCAATGTTCGTTATTCTGCCGAATTATTGGGTTCAACTGCCAAATATTTACCGACGAATTATAGAGGGTGATTCTCTACAGATTACACGAATGTAATGCAAACATTGCCTTGTGAAATCATTATACCTACTTAATCGGATTGTTATTGTTATTAAACTTAATTTACTGTCTATGTTCCAGTTTAATAATAAACAAGTTTTCCACTGTATCTGTTTTAGAACGGCTGATGCTGGCATTACGTTGAACCGAATAATAAATGTTCGTACTTATTCGGTGAAACCCGTATTCGACGCGACTCTAGATAGTAACTTCAAATAAAAAACCCTTCATTTTTAACCGATTGCAATAAAAAGAGGGGGTTCTCAATTCGACTGTATTTAAAAAAAATTGTGTGTTTGTTACGCGATAACTCGGTAATTTATGAACCGATTTAAAAAATTACGAGTATTTCTTTGTTTGAAAGCCTATACTTCCAGATTGGTTCCGTTGTCACCAAAATCCGGTTCTGATGATGGTATTCTGTAGAAATCGAGGGAACTCTTCAAATTTTATAGCCAAACTTGAAGCAATTTGGCTACTGATTTGAAGTCGGTTAAAACTTTGTTTTTAAAATAAATTATTAAAGTAAATTTGTCATGAATGATTGTTTCGCTGTCCCCAGGAAGAGAAGCCGAGAGCCCGCCGGTACCGCTGTAGCCACTGTACCCGGTCCTTCTGCAGATTGTTCACGTGAGTCCTCAAATCCATTAAAGTCTGCAGCGCGCTTGTGATGCTTCTGGAGTCGCAAGCGTCCATGGGTGTCTACTTACCATCAGGCAGGCCGTAACATTGTGTGCCACCGTCGTACTATAAAAAAAGTCGGGCTATCCACACTCGGCTCAAGGCCGCGTCTGTTGTGCTCAATTGCTCACCGATAGGTGCAGTCGCCATCACATACATCTGTGCATACATCGGAGCAAACAAGCACGTCACAAACATCGGAACACACCTCTATTATGTGTTCCGTTCGACGAACAACATCAGTTGACTTGAGAGGGCGCCACTGCGCACGTTCGAACGTAGCTGTTTGGGTCAAATTTGTCACTCCACGTCATCGCTGTGACGTCACATCCGCTTCCGCTCCTGTCAAACCCACAGCCAGCGCCCGTGCGCCCGCCGACATATTGGCTTTCTCATTGTTGCGGAGGAAATGCCGTTGGTAGCCCCCAGGAAGCCATTATTCTGATGTTGTTCGTCTCAGGAAACATAAAATCAATTTTATTGGAAGGTAAAATTTCATATTATGTGTTCCGTTCGACGAACAACATCAGTTGACTTGAGATTTGTCTATTATCTCGTGGTGGCGGGTCAGCGGGCGCACAGCCGCGCACGCCGGTAGAAAAATAATTTTCAACACACCTGCTCGTAAAGTAGGTCTTATTACAGCGTATTTACACTGATAATGCAGAATATTACCCATGCCGTGCCTTTTACATTACATTATCGCACTAGTGCCTTTTCATTACATATATTTTTAAATATTAGCAAAATAATGCAGAATATTACCCATGCCGTGACTTTTACATTACATTATCGCACTAGTGCCTTTTCATTACATATCTTTTAACATTTTCATTTTTTATTTTTTTATTTTTTCCTCGCAAATGTGTTGAAAAACGTCGTATGAAACACGTGAGCATTGGTCATTACACTTCTCGTCTCCATTAAGCCTTCGCCTTCGGCTCAGGCTTAAAAACCGACTCGAGTGTAATGACCAACTTAGCACACTTGTATCATAATGTACTATTTCGTACAAAAGAAAACTATTAGATTAGCGTTCGATTTCTGACGGGCACTAATCATTATACGTTAAATATATTCGAGATAAAAGTCTTAGAGAGTAGATTCAAGTTGCCAAATAGCTTTCTCATTGTTGCGTCGTCTGCCGTACAGATCGGACGTACTGTAGCTATATTCGTTTTTATGCATCGAGGAATCTTAATCCTCGATTTTTAACATCAGATAGTATTAATTTTGCCTAGAGGGAGTCATAAAAAGAATAAAAGTTAAGGAAAGCGAATCGCGAGTGATATTTTTTCTATCAGACTACCCTCTTTTGTAAATTTTTGTAATTTTTTTACTTCGTTGTTCGCGAGTGTTTTGGAATCACATTTTGAGCAACGAGAGTCGCTCCACGTCGAAGGAGAATGAACGCGCTTCGCGATCATGCGGAGGATGGATGGCATCGGTGCCCGGAAGCGGCCGCGAGTCTCGCCTTCGTGGGCGCGTGCGCCCATCGAGCCACATTATCGGGGCCGGAAAGGAGGTTTGAATATCTTTCGAACCGATCGGTAAGTTAGATACATAACAATATCCTAGGTGCCCCGCGTGCCGCCGTAGGCGCGGCGGGGCAGGCCGCGGGCCCCCGCGCGCCCCGTGGAGCCCCCGCGCGCCCCGTGGAGCCCCCGCGCGCCCCGTGGAGTGCCACGTGCCGGCCCCCGCGCGCCCCGTGGGGCCCCGCGCGCCACGTGCCGGCCCCCGCGCGCCCCGTGGGGCCCCGCGCGCCCCGTGGGGCCCCGCGCGCCACGGGGCGGCCCCCGCGTGCCACGTACCGGCCCCGCGCGCCACGTGCCGGCCCCCGCGCGCCCCGTGGGGCCCCGCGCGCCACGTGCCGGCCCCTGCGCGCCCCGTGGGGCCCTGCGCGCCACGTGCCGGCCGCCGCGCGCCCCGTGGGGCCCCGAGCGCCACGTGCCGGCCCCCGCACGTCACGTGCTGGCCTCCGAGCGCCCCGTGGGCCCCCGCGCGCCACGTGGCGGCGCCCCCGCCGCGACGGCGCTTGCTTCTGTGGTGGAGCCAATCGTAATGGTGCTATCCGGCACGATGCCGCCACCGGCAACGACCTTCTTACCCTGGTGCCGTCCGCCTCAATGGCGCCACCTCTTATCTGGTGCCGTCCGCCTCAATGGCGCCACCCTTTATCTGGTGCCGTCCGCCACTATGGCGCCACCACCTACCATGGGCGTCCGGCACGATGGCGACGCCGATCGCGATGGCGCTGCCCGCCGCTGGCTCTGTCGCCACGGCGGTGCCGTCCGCCACGGAGGCGTTGCCTGCCACGCTGGCGCAGCTCGCCACGGCGATGCTGTCCACTACGCCGGCGCTCGCCACAACGGTGCTGTAGGCCACGCTAGCGCTGCCCGGCACAACGGTGCAGTACGCCACGCCGACGCTGACCGCCACGCTGGCGCTACCCCATACGGTAAGGCTGTCCACCACACTGGCGCTACCCGACACGTCCACTACGCCGACGCTGTCCGCCACAACAGTGTTGTCCGCCACGCTGGTGCTGGCCGCCAAGGCGGTGCTGCCTGCCACGACGGTGCTGCCCGCCACGCAGGTGCTGTCCGCTACTCAGGTGCTTCCCGCTACTCTGGCGCTGCCTGCCAAGGCGGTGCTATCCGTTATGCTGGCGCCGTCCATTACTCTGGCGCTGCCCGCGATGGCGGTGCTGTCCGCTATCCTGGCACTGTCCGCGATCATGGCGTAAGTAGTGTTAGCGCTGCGCGCCACGGAGGTGCTGTCTGCCACGATGGTAACGCCGGTCGTCCGGAGTGGAAGATGGCCACGTTACATCGATGCAGGAGAACTACTTACGTCTCCGGGCTTCACAGATATCGAGCTGCACGGCTTCCCCGGCGGTCTGGCGCTCGCGAGTGACCCAGTTGCTGCAGTGTCGCGGTGCAACGCACGCTCAAAACGAAGCCCTAAGTTCTAAATTATATCCCGTTGGTCCGGTACGCCGCAAGCTGGGACGCCCGGCGCGCTTTACCTACTTGATAATCAATCAATTACAAGGTCCTGCAGTTCGTCTCGGCAAAACGTGCCTTGCGGTCGGGGGGCTCGTTCTTAGGGAATGCAATTACCGGGCAAATTTAATTACCGGTAAATTACCGACTTGAGTGAGGCAAAACCGGTTAACCGGTAAATTACCGGTAAATTCAATTTAGCTAATAAGTAGCGTTATTTGTCGTAAAAATAAGCAATGATATAGTATAAAGAGTTATCTTGTGCCGTAAATGCCGTAATAATCAAATTATTTAATATTTCAAAATTGCTCAGTGGTAGGAGGGCAAAACACACAACTGAAAACGTTCCTTGGGGATTAGCAGGTAGGAAGGAATTGTCCCCAGTTCTACAGAAACTAACCACAAGCCCTTAGTAGTCTAAAATAATATTTCACTTATTTATTTATTCGTATGGCATGGATACAGTTCTTTACAAACTTATATTAAGACCATCGTGGGTTTCACTAAATAGATGTTTCTACGGGCTTCAAGAGACGTATATATAACCAAACCAACCATACCTAGATCGAAAATAGTTGGATAGAGTAGTAATAGTAACAATACATTTTACCTAAGAGTGTTCGTACCAGTGGTTTTATAACTTTTTCTAGTAGTGGAGCTCATGGGGGTTCCAAATTGCGGCATTATAGCTTGACCACAACCGCTGTGCCGCTCCTGAGGTATGCGAGCGGCGAGACGGAGGGGGTCTCCGACAGTATGAATATCTTGTGAGTTCATGATCTTCCCTGCCCGCACCCCGCCTCCCCGTGCGTACCTCAGTAGCGGCACAGCGGTTGTGGTCAAGCTATAGTTAAGGGTTTCTGAGGGTTATATCTGTTACCTTAGTTCTGCTTCGGATAGCCTCATTTGTAATGCGATCACGCAGATAAACTCCCAGCATAGCCATAGCCATCTTCATTGCCCTTTGGGTGACTTCTAGCCTTCTATTGAGGCCCATAGTGAGCGACTACATTTCAGGTGCCATATATTATGTCATCACTGGCAACACACACTGGTCTAACTGAGCTGACATGACTGGAACTGGACAGTCTGTCATAGGTATATATAATCGTCTACAACTCTGAGCGTAAAGCGTCCGATTGTAATGGGAGTTGGCACTACATAGGCATTTGACATGATCTTCGTCTTATCCATGTTCATCTTTAGACCGACTCGCTGGGAGGCTTTACTGAGGTCATTGAGCATCGTACCAAATTCCTCCATGGTCTTAGCCAAGACTACTAAATCGTCAGAAATTCGAAGGTGAGTGATGTACTCGTCGTTGATGTCTGCCTTCTCCAGTCCAGAGTCTTGAAAAAATCCTCCAGTGCAGCGGTGAACAGTTTTGGGGAAATTACATCTCCTTGGCTGACTCCCCGCTGCAGCAGAATAGGTTTCGCGTTCAAATCCTGTCGAACTGACACAGTGGTGTTTTCGTACAAACACGTCAATACTTCGATATATCGGTAGTAGACTTGGCACCGCTGGAGAAACTAGTACAGCCCAGGTTTCAATCAAATCAAAGGCTTTCTCGTGGATCGCGAACGCTAAGCAGAGGGGCAGTTTATACTCCTCAGTCTTCTGTATTACCTGACGGAGCGTATGGATGTGGTCTACGGTGCTAAAGCCTCTCCGGGAACAAGCTTAACCGGGAGGCTTGAAGTCATCTAGCCTGCGTACGAGACGATTTGTAATGACCCTCGAAAACAGTTTATAGACATGGCTCAGAAGTCGGATGGGTTGGTAGTTCTTCAGCAGGGTGTTGTCAGTGTCACCCTTTTTGAAGAAAAGCACCACCACACCTCTGTTCCTTGCCTTTGGCTTTCTCCCTCCCAGTAAGACGAGGAGAGGTATTTCTTTGGATTGTAATGATGAGTATACCTCTAAAGTATGTTAAATAAGGCGTCTCTATTGTACTTATTCAAACTGATCATTATCATATTTTATAGAACGGAACCGGGAACGTGTTTATATTTTAAGAATCTTCTACAAACGATTGCATTAATTTAATCCTACATGAGGGAATATAAGGCTAACAAGTTAATTCAATTGACATTTTTACATGATAAAAGGAGGGTTATTGAGGTATAATTATATATGACAATGAAGCATTAACAATCGTTAAAATGTAGTATTTTACTAATAATTTGTGTTTCGGTAAATTACCGGTTTTGATATTAATTTAACGGTAATTTGCCGGCCTCATATTTAGTCTATTTACCGGTTAACCGGCTAACCGGTTAGCATACCCTACTCATTCTGATTATATTCGTTAAAAATAGATTTCACATCAACTTTTAGCTCGCTCTCGCACTCCCGCTCAGGTTCCGCCCTTATAAAGACAAACCCTTTCGCACAGGCCTAATGAACAAAATTGGAACAAAACAACTTGCCGCTCGTAAGCGAGCCCGAGATTTCGCGCTTAAGGAGAAGGGATCGGAAATAAATACGAGTACCTACCTCAAATCGGAGAGGCTGTTATAGAAAATGACTTCTGTGAATCCTCAGCGAACTGTTTTACCGAAACAGGTTTCCTTTTGTTCAAATACCCCTATTGATTGTGCTAACTATCGAATTCTAAAATTCACAAGTTTTTGCACTGCCATATCCCGATACAATATTGACACAAAAAAATTCTTTAAATAAGGTTTTCAAAGCTAAAGTACCTACTTCAGATGACTTGTCTGAACTAGTCTAAAACTGGTACTTATAAATAGTTCATGCCTTTGCCGTAGACGTTGCCATAATTAAATACCATAAAGCGCACCTGTTGTTAGGACCCCTAGTCCCTATAAACGCCTCCTGTTATATAATTTTATGCAATAAAAACTTTGTATACTTGCAAGTAAGCACTTACCTACTTGACACGAGAAGAACGACTTCTTGGTTTTTGGTCCCCACGCAAACCGTCGAGTTTCTGGTTCCGAGGGAAAAGGTACCTTACGGCGCGATATGTATGCCTGACTCGCGTCTGACAGTCTCATACTGGAAGGGATCGCCTCAACTTTGCAGTCTTTGCGACCCACGGAGAAAGGTCGCATTTCCGCACTCTCTGACTATACCTGCGAGACTATGAGGAGCGCCATGCACTCTCCCTCGTCTCCTTTCTGCTGTACAAGGTACCGTACCATAGTTGACCGGCATAACAGACCCGCATCTAACCGTAAGTGAGAAAGAAAGACTAACTATATTGTAACGAGTGTTGTGCTACAAACGGACAACCGGTGGGTGGTAGTATGCATGCCTTTCCCTGCTGTCCCATACTACCTGCAAGATCGGTAGCGCCCAGAACCCACCGGGAAAGAATACCAGTCCGCGGGGGTGTCTCGCCCATCACCCGCGCCCTCAAGGTCACCTCCAAGAGCACCCACTTTATGGCGATACGTCTCGATCGACTCGCAAGTCTCGAGCGCCTACTGTCACAACGTTTTCAACTGCTTCTGGTGTTACGACATGACCTACGCCTACCTTCCAGACTCCTGCCTCGTGTTCCACATCACCTCGAAACCAAGTTGAGCCTGTTCAACATAATGACTCCTAAGTGGAGCAGTCTCTTCTGTTGGCCAGAGCAGAAGAGGCAAACCGTAGCGAAATCGATGAAGGTTCACAATGTGCAGGCGTTCCTGGGTGCACGACCACGATCCGAGCGCCGGTTGGGACTTTTTGACACTAGGCTTGTCGGAACAGAAATTACTCCTCCGAGCGTCACATTAACGCTCACCTATTATCGGGACATACACGCCTGTATGACCAAATGGCCGTCATGGCCATGGCGCGCCAGGTACAAGATCAACAGCCAGGTACCTCGTCCCATGTGCACTTAGTTATTTCTGTCGAATGTGTTCGCGTACTGCATTTAGTACGACTTATTATTTTTATTCATAAATCCGCAATGACCGCTAGTGTGTGAGGTACTTTTTGGTCACTAGGATATCTTCAATGCCTCATTCAAGAATACCTTCAAAACAATCTTCTTGTGAATACCACTGCCTCCCAAACCACTGAATAGGTTTGGAATGCGAGAAATTTAAATAATTAATTACCTAAACACAACAATCTTACTTCAATAACTTGTATGACGTATCCAGAAGATCGGCTGCACTTGTTACTGTAATAGTTTTTCAAGCCTCAGAGATCATGGCTACACTGTAGCCCAGACAAATGTAGTCGAATCAACTAGAGTACCCCCAACCTAACCTCAACCACGCTTATCGGAGACGGAGTTCAAAGTACATATACATATTATACATACATACATTTATCTTATCTACTCTTTGATTTATGCTAAGTCTTCGGACAGAATCTGGCCTTCAAGTAACATTAGAGTAACTTTTCGACCCGTGGTATCGTCGTTAAAACTGGCTTGAAAACTATCCAATTAACGACATTTTAACAAAAGCTATTTGGCAACTTGAATCTACTTTTAATGATTAGTGCCCGTCAGAAATCGAACGCTAATCTAATAGTTTTCTTTTGTACGAAGATTATTTTTCTACCGGCGCGTGTGCGCCCGCTGACCGGCCACCAGGAGATAATAGACAAATATCAAGTCAACTGATGTTGTTCGTCGAACGGAAAACATAATATGAAAATTAACCTTCCAATAAAATTGATTTTATGTTTCCTGAGACGAACAACATCAGAATAATGGCTTCCTGGGGGCTACCAACGGCATTTCCTCCGCAACAATGAGAAAGCCAATATGGCGGCGGGCGCACGGGCGCTGGCTGTGGGTTTGACAGGAGCGGAAGCGGATGTGACGTCACAGCGATGACGTGGAGTGACAAATTTGACGCAAACAGCTACGTTCGAACGTGCGCAGTGGCGCCCTCTCAAGTCAACTGATGTTGTTCGTCTCGGGAAAAATAATATAAATTTTAATGGAAGGTAAAATTTCATATTTTCAAGGCATTAGGGTGCATGTGCCGATATTTTTGAACACCTATAGTGTACCGATGTATGTGATGGCGACTGTACTATATGAAACATTCAATGGATATTGTATGATGGACTGAATTAATTCATCAGGTACTTACCAACTGTATTTAATAAACCGACTGTATTTTTCTGCATACCATCATCAACTACTCATTGAGACGATTCTAACGAGCCCAAACTCGATGGGGTTGTGTCGTTTTACTGCGGAGTTCATATGGCCACCTTCCATCCAGCTCCAGCATCAGATCAGCTCCATGTCATCATAATATTGTATTGTCATGCGATATACATATGCATGCAAAATTTCAGCTCAATCGGAAATCGGGAAGTGGGTCAAATTTAACTTGCAAGATTTGATTGACAGACAGAGAGACAACGGGACAGGTGAAACTAAATAAAAGCTTGTAAAAAGGTAGATGGTGTCTGTCCAGTGGGAGTTTGTACCTTTGTATGAAAAGATACTACTCATCCGCTGGGAAAAATCATTGACCACTATATAGTATGGACATTATGGATGGACATGGGCTCGCTTCTCTTGCTTTCTTTGTAATACGCAGATGGAGCCGCGGGGGCAGTTAGTGTACAATAAGGGCATTACTGAATAACTCTGTGTAACGCTTCGTTTCATGGTATATGATATGATATGATATGATATGATTTATTTATCTCACAATATACAATGTCACTTAAAACTAACACTCAATCAATTTTAGGAATTTATATTGTGATCGTCAGTTATTTAACATAATTATATCAAATTAAAAATTTAAATTATAAAAACAAATATTTAAAGGAAAATGATGTACACAGGTATTTGTCAACAAGTTACAAAATGATAATTAGAGAGTAAGATGTCAATGAATATAAAATTAAGATCACCGTATACGGGTCGTCATTTATCTACAACACCTACACAGTTTAAATGAGTAGGTAAACAATTCTGATGTCAATAAAGATACAATTTAACATTAGTAATAAATCTAATTAGTGATGTCATAATGCTCATCTATTGAATATAAAGGATTATCCAATAAAAAGTTTCTCAGTCGATTCTGAAATATCTCATTACAAGTTTATTTTCTCAGTGCTTGGGGTAGGCGCTCGTAAAATGTCGGACCAATGACACGCGGGTTTTTTTCTGCCAGTGCCATGCGACGTGGGACTGTTACTAGGCGCCCCGTTGAGCGAATCATTTTATTCAAAACTTCAACTTTCGTAAATGTCGACCAGTTTTTTTTAACAAACATTAAAACTTCGAACAAATACAGCGAGTAGTGCGTCATAATACGGGTTTCAATGAAGATACCCCTGCATGAGTGTCTTGTTTTGACTCCAGCCATTGTACGTAGGGCGCGCTTCTGTAGTATAAGAACTCGATTTGCATCTGTGGAGTTACCCCACATGAGCGTACCGTACGACATTAGCGAATGAAACAATGCAAAATAAACCAATTTTAGCGAAGTTTTGGATATTAGGGGTTTTAATTTCCGCAACACGAAGACGGCACTACTCAGCTTATCACACAGTATACTCTGTCTTTACAGTTTGCGGCGACATGTTGCGTGGCATTGCACTAAGAAACAGAGAGAAGAGAAAAATGAGGAGCCACAAACTACGAACGGCATACTACTGTAAGTATTACTTTGTACTATAACACAACGTTCAGGTTATGTATGTTTTGGTCCGATCATTTCCCTATGCTTTTTGAATGTAGTATTAATATATTGGAGCCTGTAATTAATACTTCTGATAATTATATAAATAGAGGTGTAATATGGGGTGAAAGACAGGTGGATCAAATTGATGAATATACCAGGATCTGTAATAGTGTATTGAAGGATATTGATTTTCCTGACTCGCTTAGGGACTGTTGCGACGGGATGTGTGATAACTGTAATCACTACAAAGTTAACGATGATATGTATTTCAAGGTCGTAAACACCTTATCTAGTGCTGCGAAGATGACAGCTAAGTGCGGTAAGCGAGCTAAGGATCACTGTATAGCAGGGTGGAATAAATATGTTGCAGAAGCTCACAGAGAGGCCCGGCTTCAATTCCAGTTGTGGGAGTTAGCTGGCAAACCATGTCAGGGTAGAGTGTCTGAACTTATGCATCACATTAGGAAGGTATTTAAATCTAGGCTTAAGTGGTGTCAGAGCAGGCAGGAACAGATCATAATGGACAAACTGGCTACCTCTCACGGAAATAAAAAGTTCAGAGATTTTTGGAATGGGACTAAGAAAATGAATGTGAAGCCTGGCTTGCCGGTGAGTGTGGAGGGTAACTCGGACTGTGGGGAGATTGCTAACATATTTAGAGAGCATTTTAAGGCGCTCTTATTAGACGACGTTTAGGTATTTGCGGAGGTGAGGCAGACGGAGCGGGAGATGCGCGTCCCGCGCACCCCGCTAAGGGCCTTATTCTGTTGGCATCCGTATTCGGCTCGTTTTTGCGGATCATACGAACAAATGTTTTTCATCTTGAATTATTGTTTTATTTTTCAAATCTTGGTTGATTTGTGTAAGATTGTCCGCAAATATTTATTATTTATTTATGTATTTAAATCTATTATTTTAGAAAATAAGGAATAATAGGTAGTTACAGTTCTTAAGTGCATCGTAGTATGATGACATCAATTATGGACACTTACTTTCCAAAGATATGTTAGTACAGATTTCTTCATCATCAATCCTCCTAACATTTTGCCAGTTCCTAGGTGGATGCTTCCGGTTTCCAAATACGTAGAACTGATAAAATAATAGTACATCTTCACTTCCTAAGGGTGAACGTCACCAATTATGGATTGTACTAATATATTATAGTTTTTTAAACCGAAATAAAATCGATTAACTACTTAAAGGTAAAGTTATAGCGCCGGTTAACCGGAAACCATCAAAAATTATAAACAAATAGCTAAGTTCATCTGTTTATCTCCTGGCAAATTATATTATTACCATAATTATTACCTATGTTACATATGTATGACTGACTGATCAAAAACTAGATAATTAGACTAATGTTAGGCAGAAGAGCATTTTATTATACAGGGTGTTATTTTAAGACCAGCAAGTTTTTCAGTACATGACTATGTCTATTAAAAAAATGTAATTTGACCAACCATCATATAAAAAGAACAATTTCAATTTGTCTCTTAAATACCTAAACGTGTTATGTCACTGCGCTTGCGCGGCGCGTGCTGCCTACCATGCTACCTCGACCAGCGGCCACACCGCGATGAACCTTGATACTCGCAACAAGCCAACAAGATTGGACTTACTCTTGTTACTTGACTCTATACTCCAGGCAAAATACGGTTTCGAAAATCATTCATTTATAATAGCGTTTTTTTGTATATTTCATTTTTAAACGTTATTCTAAGATGCTTTATTCAAAAATCCAACAAATTTTCCACCCGGAAGTAATTATATAAATTTAAATTAAGCTTTAATTGTCTTTTTTTGTTTGATTTATATTAAATATTTTAAATTAACCAGGTAAAAGCCTCCTCGATCTCATGCCATTTTTCTCGGTCTTTAGCCAACTGCATCCAGCTAGGTCTGGCGACCTCAGTTATGTCATCGTCGTCTACCTTTCCTTCTTTTGCCTTTCGGCCCTGACCATTTTGTTGCTTCGAGTGCCCATCTTTTCTGGCGATATATATGGCTTTTACTCGAATAGGGTCCATATAAAAAAGAAAAAATGGCATAAATCTTTTAGATTTAGTAAATATGTACTAACACAAACAATATGGAATAAATAAAGCTTAAATAAATATATATATAAACTAGCTGTTGCCCGTGACTTCGTCCACGTATAACATGTTATCGTCTATATGTTTGTTTAAGGAATTAATAAAAAAAAATCATTGAAATTAGTTTTGTACAGTCAGCATCAGATGTTTAGTAGCAGCCGAGGTAGCCAAACATATCGCAACTCGCAACACGTCTTTATTACTATAGGAGTAAGGATGTGTTACGATATATTTGGCTACTTTGGCTGCTACTAACTATATAATAATAATAATATCAGCAAGTACACTGACTTGTCCGTAGAAATAAAAAACCAATGGCGAGTAAATACGGTGAAGACAATTCCAATCGTAATTTCATCTACAGGTGTTATTCCACGCACCCTCCACACCAGCCTCAAAACCCTCGGTGTCCATCCACTTACATACATCCTCCTACAAAAAGCTGTAATTATGAACACATGCAGAATAGTACGCAAATTTTTAGCTTTAGAACAACATTAGGTAGTCCTTAGGTAACATACCTACCTTCTATATTCGTTTGGCCAAAAGCCCGCGGGTATGGAAGTAAAATACCCTCCTTTGGAGAGAAAAACAAATAAAAACAAAAACATAATAATAATATAATAATAATAAATCGTTTATTTCCAAAAATGGTACAGCAGGTATTTGTGAAGCCTCTGACTTCTGAGCTAGGCTGAGCCTGTGTTACAGAAGTCAGTGTCCTCTCCCAGTTTGTGAGTATAGTGGATACATTTTTGATATACTTTCCTTAGGTGCTAGATATTTATTTTATGTATTCTTATTTAACTATATTTATAAAACTACGGAAGTGTGTGTGTGTGTGTGTGTGTGTGTGTATGTGTGTGTGTGTGTGAGCTTGTGTGTGAGTATGTGTGTGTTAAGTCTGTATAGGTGCATAATATTATTTACTACTTACAATAAACTCAGTCTGGTCATAGTCCAGTGACAGCAGCCAACTTTTAAGCCTTTTCTTACATTCATGAGTGGAAAGGGGATATACATATATAGTTCTATTAATTTTATTGTACAAGTATCTTGACATGAAACTTTGTTGCCTTCTGGCAGAGGCCAGTTTGCATGTAAGTGGTGAGCATACATTTATCACAACACGCTTATCAGCAAACTTATCCTTATCGTAGGGGGTGAGCTTGTGCTGATTGATTACTAACAGCATTATGTATAGTTGTCGGACATTGAGTAATTCACATTTTTTATATAGCAGTTTTGTGGAAAACCTGTATGGACTAAAGGTCATTACTTTAAGCAAGGATCGTTGTGCCCTCTCTAGTTTTATCATGTGTGTTTTACCAGCACCACCCCAAACAACACAACAGTAGCTAAGGACCGACTGCGCCAATGCAACATATACCGCTTTTAACAGATCTTTATCAGCTACAGTTCTCAGCTTCCTAAATATCCAAACTAATTTTCTAATCCGTGTTGAAGTTAGGTCTATGTGAGGTTGCCAGTTCATCCTGCTATCCAGAATGACACCTAAATATTTAATACAGTTTTATTTAGCAATAATAGTGCAGTCACAGTCAGCTCTTGCCTGTAAATTACATGAGTGAACCTTAAGATTTGTATTGTGCTGATTAACATTTCTTAAGGAGAACTGTAGGTATGTGGTCTTGGAAAGGTTTAGAGTAAGAACATTTTTTCCTAACCATTCATGTATCTTATGAAGTCCCTTCTCAGCATTATGGTAAACTTCGTCCCATGTATCTCCATGAAAAACAATGGCAGTGTCATCGGCATAAGTGAAAATCTTTCTATTTATGAGTGACAGTTGACACAAGTCATTTATGTAAATTAAAAAGAGACTCGGTCCCAGTATGCTTCCCTGAGGAACTCCAAAAACAACCGGGGCATCCTTACTAATATTATTTCCAATTTTAACTTGTTGGGTTCGGTTGGTAAGAAAGTCTTTCAAAATCATGTGTGCGTTTCCTCTTACACCAATACATTCTAACTTGTTCACCAGCGCTGGAATCGAGACAGTGTCAAATGCCTTGGCAAGATCAAGGAACACGCCCAGACCTTTCTTTCCAGAGTCAAGCAGGGTTGTAACGTGGTCTGTCAAAGCACTGACAGCATGTTCCGTGCTCTTACCTGGCCTAAATCCGAATTGGCAGTCTGACAAAATGTGATGGTGTTCTAGGTATTTAACAAGACGGTTGTTGAGTACTCTTTCAAGTATCTTAGAGAGTGATGACAAGACTGAAATTGGCCTGTAATTAGCGACATTGTCACGATTCCCACTCTTGTGAACAGGTGTGATTAAAGATCTTTTAAACGCGTTAGGGAAAACTCCCTGATCTAGGCACATTGTGATAAGCTGGGTAAGAGGAGGCACAATTACAGTTATTGCAAGTTTTAGCAGTTTGACGGGTATAAGATCCCAGCCGGTGGCACAGGTATTTTTTAAACTAATTATCAAAGATTCAATCTCAGCATTATCAGGTGGTATTAAGGCCATCGAGTGTTGGGTACTTGACATGTCAAATTTATATTTAGATGCGTTACTACTTTTATTAGTTTCAATTGCTTCTGCTAGTTGCTTACCAATATTTGAGAAATAATTATTGACAGTTTCAATATCATGTGACACAGTATTTACCGAGGTTAAAAGTTCTTCAGCTGAGCTCATAGGTGTTTTATAGCATACTATTGATTTAATGGCAATCCATGTTTCTTTATTTGATGTTGCAGCCTGCAACAAGGACCTTTCGTAGTCACCTTTAAGCTTTCTCAGAAGTGCATTGCAGTAATTACGATAGCGCTTATACGTGATAAGTAGTATGTGATTTGTAATATCCTTTTGACACTTTCTATGAAGGTGGTCTCTGTGGCGTATGCAGCGTAAGAGGCCAGGTGTTAACCAAGGTTTGAGCGTTCTCTTTCTATTTGGGACAGGGCATGACTTCGAGCTTAATTGTATGGCTTTCGACAACTTGTGAACGAATAGTGACATGCAATAATTAATATCGGCTGTGCTATTTATAAAAGAAAAGTCTACTTTCTGAAGATATTCAATCGCGGTTGAATAATTAATTCTATTAAAAAAATTTACACCTGGGATCTTTACACGGCTCAATGAGAGGCTTACAAGGACTAATGCGTGATCTGTTACAGTTGAATCGATAACAAACACAGAGGCTGGCTCAGCCGTTTTTAGTATAGCATGATCAAGGCAATTAGACAATCTTGTGGGGTATGTATGACCTGGTAGCATACCAAGCTCAGCACATAGGTTAAGGTATGATGCAGCATGTTTGTCAGGGGTACTTGGCTTGATGTCAATATTTATATCGCCTAAGATTATTAAATTATTTCCACAACTTATTGGGCGGATAATATTATCCAAGGAGCTTAGAAAACTGTCAGTACATAATATGGATGGTGATCTATATATAGCTAGAACAGATATATCTGGTTGAATCTTTAATAGAAGAAAATTCGCGCCCTTTGGTTCAGGTTCAATTGCCAAACATTGTAAGTCCTTTTGCACATATATGATAATTCCATCATTTTGATTTAGGCACTTTCGAGAAAAGTAAGAAACATAATTTTCTAACACTGGAATGGGTTTATGCTCGCTGAGCCAGCATTCTGTAAGTATTATAATATCAATGTCAAAATCAAAGCGAGATAATTGCACTATAAAATTGTCTAGGTTTTTATATACACTACGGATGTTTTGACATACAATGTTATGTTTTAGCCTAGAGTTACTTAATATTAGATTACATGTCTCGGTGGTACAGTTATAAGCAGAGGCTACCGTCATATCATCAATACCTAAAATTACATTATGATTTACACAAGCCATTTCTGATGATAAGTAGGATATTGTACAAATAAATGTGTCAATTTTTTAAAACTATAGAGCTATGAATCCCCAGAAAAGTTAATTGTTAACAAAATGTACATCTGTGTAAGAGCATACAAGTATTTATTTTTATTTTTGTTGACTTAGTAGTGTGTAGTGTGTGTGTGTTTTTGTGTTGAAATAGGCAAAGTAGGTAAAAGCTTATGTTTAAATGGCAGTAGCAAGTAGAATAGGAACATTGTTGGCTTAGTATATAATAGGGCAATTTAATCACAGTTTTCACGATACTAGATAGTCAGCCTTTAGGTATTTTGTGTAGGTCAGCTTCGGAGTTGATTGGAATATGCTGACCGCCATCCTCCATCCTTAGGAAGACTCGGCCATAAGAGGTCCAGCAGTGCTTAAACTTATGATCCCGGGCGAAGGACCGAGCTAGGTAGTACAATCGTTGTCCAAGGGGCGTTAATTTCTCCGCTACATAAATGGGCCGAGCGGGTCCCTCTAGTTTAAGGTGGCTGGTGCAGAGTTTGTTTGTTTTGTTTTTATTATTAAACTGACGCACTTTTTTAATCATACTGTCTTTCAGATTAACACTGTTGAAGTCTACCACTATCGGTGAGGCAGGATCATCCCTTCTGCCCGCCCTAAACACATCTTTAATTTCATGAGATTTCATAGGTAGGTCTATAATGTGGGCCGTTTGCGTTATCAAGTTCCGGATGTCGTCCTTGGTTTCGTCTTTCGTCCTGGGGACGTTCTTTATTTCCACTTTGGTAGTGTTAAGGTGTCGCTCCAGGTTCTCTACTTTGGCCTCAAGTTGCTGAACATAGTGCCGTTCCTCTTTACGCTCGGCTTCCATGCTGTCCATTTTTAGTACGAGGTCATCGTACTGTTTCGATGTGAAAGCAATTGAGTCTTTAATTTCTGTGTTTTGGGCAATGATTTCACACATAGCTGCCTGCAGGGCTGCGAACTTACTGTCAGATTGCGCCGACGCCGATGCCAGTAGACTCCGCATCTCTTCCATCATGCCTGTGTCGTTTTCTGATATATGACGCTGACTGTACCTAGTCTTTTAGTAAACAGTCTAAAACCGAAGTTAAAAATCCCTTACTTTAAAAATGTCTTGCTCTCCATACAAACTTTGAACACCCTTATGACCTCCTTTAGGGGATGAATTTCAAAAAACGCTAAAATAAGTTTTGTAGTCTAAACAGTCTAAGATCGAAGTTACAAATCTCATACTTTAAAATTTTCTTGCTCTTCATACAAACTTTGAACGCTTTTCAGGGATTTTTTTATTTTTTTGTAATAGGTAAGTATTTTTTCTACAAAATATCAAGCCTCTAGCTAAAAAAAGTGTTTCCCATACGAACCTTGCACCGCTTTTTAACCCCTTAAGGGGTGAAATTTTCCAAAACGCTGGTAGTGCTTTTATTGTATTTTAATAAGTAGGTACTTAATCTTTCTACAGTTTTAAATTTCTACCGTAAAAAAAGTTTCCCCCATACAAACATTGCACCTCTTTATCCCCCTCTTAGCGAGTGGAATTTTCCAAACCACTGAAAGTAATTAACCTGTATATTTGTATTCTAATAAATAATCTTTCTACACAATTTCAAGTCTCTAGCAAAAAAAAAAGTTATATCCATACAAATTTTCACCCCTTTTGATCACCCTTAGGGGTAGAATTTTTAAAACGCTGAAAGTTATTTAGTTTTATTCTTATAAGTACGCTTTCTACAAAGTTTTAAGTCTCTAGCTAATAAAAGATGTTTCCTCCATACAAATGTTGCACCCCCTTTTAATCCCCTTAGGGGTAGAATCTTCTAAAGTGCTGAAAGTACTTTATTTTAATTTTAATAAGTAATCTTTCTACAAAGTATTAAGTCTCTTGATAAAATAATGAAGTTTCCCCATACGAAATTTGCACCCCTTGTTACCCCCTTAGGGGCAGAATTTTCCTAAACGTTGAAAGTACTTTATTTGTATTCTAATAAGTAATCTTTATGCAAAATTTTAAGTCTCTAAAAATAAAGTTTCCCCCATACAAACTTTGCACCCCTATTTACCCCCTTTAGGGGTGAAATTTCCAAAAATCCCTTATTAGCGTTGTTGTTGTAAAAGTAACGTTGTAAAAGGTAGTTCTGGTGTAAATTTCAACTCTCTATTCTTAGTAGTTTCGGCTGTGCGTTGATGAGTGAGTGAGTCAGTCAGGACAGGCATTTATATGTATAGATAGATAGAAGATGACGAAAATCCCATTCAAGTATTGCAAAAGTTTATAAAGCCACAACCGTTTTAATGTCGCTTGTTAGAGTGAGAAAACGATTGGGGACTGTGACGTCAAGATCCTCGAGCGTCATAGTAAAAAAAAACAATCGTTTCATATGAAGGTGTGTTTTGCGGAAAAGGGACAGAACATACCCCCTCTTAAAACTTTGGACACTTATAACTTAGTGATTACCTATATAAATAAATAAATATAAATATTTGCGGACAATCTTACACAAATCAAGCTAGTCCCAAACTAAGCAAAGCTTGTACTATGGGTACTAGACAACGATATAGATACTTATATAGAGAAATAAATACTTAAATACATAGAAAACATCCATGACTAAGGAACAAATATTCGTGCTCATCACACAAATAAATGCCCTTACCGGGATTCGAACCCAGGACCTCTTGCTTCGTAGGCAGGGTCACTACCAACTAGGCTAAAGTAGTCGTCAAAACCTCTTGCGTTGTTTTTTTTCTCAATTTGACTATATTTTAAATCCTTAATATAATCGAAATCAACAATGTGTACACCAATTACATCTACTATTCAAAAAGCAATGTAACTTTCGACAAAAACGCACTTTTTTCGAGTGTATAAGTTTGAATTAAATTTTATTCTTATTGCCATTTTGATTGATAGCTGTTTTTCAACATGATTTTTGCATGTTTCGTTATCCAAATGTAAATAAATTATGGGCTAATCAATAAGTCCATACCGACAAAAGGTATGTTCACTTAGATAACGTCACATTTGTTTGCTTTGGTGGGCTTATTTTTAAAGGGCGTGGCGGGGGAGGCTTTCTTGGTAGTTATTTAGAGAAGCAGCGGCGGCAGAGTGAGTGCGAGATGTGAAACGGCATACTTTAGTGTTTTGTGATGGGTATCATGTGCACAACCAGCTGGCAAAGTTTTGCAGGTGTATAGGGGAACATCCTGTAGTACTTTGTACCCGACTGCCTCAGAAGGAAGTTTATGTTTTTCGAGCGTATGTATCATCATCATCATCATCATATCAGCCGAAAGACGTCCACTGCTGGACATAGGCATCCCCCAAAGAGTGCCACAATGGCCGGTCCTGCGCCACCCGCATCCAGCGGACTCCCGCGACCTTTACCAGGTCATCAGTCCACCTTGTGGGGGGCCTACCCACGCTGCGCCTTCCGGTACGTGGTCGCCATTAGAGAACCTTTCCGCCCCAACGGCCATCGGTTCTACGTGCAATGTGACCCGCCCACTGCCACTTAAGTTTAGCAATACGGAGGGCTATATCGGTTACCGTGGTTCTGCTGCGGATAGCCTCATTTCTGATGCGATCGCGCAGAGAAACTCCCAGCATAGCCCTCTCCATCGCCCTTTGAGTGACTTTGAGCCTTCTTATGAGGCCCATAGTAAGCGATCACGTTTCCGTTCCATATGTCATCACTGGCAACACACACTGGTCAAAGACTCTCGTCTTGAGACACCGCGGAATATTGGACGAAAAGATGTGCCGTAGCGTATGTATGCATGTATGTATATGACGAAGATGAGGAAGGGCCGTGGCCTGCTGCTGGTGGAGTGGCATGATCTTTTTCCGCACTCGTATTTAATAGAATCTACTAAACAGCAAGTAGATATACTTCAGTTCACTAACTCGTTTAGGACTTTAGACTAGGTAGTCGCTATCCGGCGCAATAGCCCTAAATGCTTTTGATATATTTCTGTATGAATAAATACATCTATTATTCGTACAGTCCATAATTGGTATCATTACCCCCCCTCAAACATGAGTCCGAATCCGATTTACACCCGACTAAATTTTTATTGACATCTTGTCAATTTGCTCCAGCTACCTATTACGTTTTAGGTGCGCTTGTAGAAACGCTTTACTGTAGTAAATATCGCATACCTTATATTTGTTATTCTATCATTTCGTATGTGTTCTCCAGCATGTATTAGCGTTTCCTATTCCTTAATAGTACATTACTTACCTAGGGCGGTTAAACAAAGAATGTCTCAGATCGCAGGTATTTGACGCCCGAGCCGAAGGCAAGGGCGATAAATATGCGCTCTGAGGCTTTCTTTATTACCGCCCGTGGTAAGTACAAAATTTTACGTCTCTATCTGGCCAGGAAGTGGGGTTTTCCGCACGCATAGCGTGCAGTAATTCCTACTTTATGGCCAGGTATGACGTAAAGTATTTTATTTACCGTGATAACTCGAAATAATTGCTGCAAAAAGGCGTATTTGTGTGCCAGGTAAACATGCACAGGTCCGTCGTCGGCAGTGGCCACGGGCGTACTAAATGAACTAAATCGTACTCGCCACCGCGCATACACGACGCGGACACCCGGTTTTTCAGACAAACGACCAAATGTATTGAATTATCAAACATATTGAAATTCTAAGAAGCAGGTAGATAGATCTACCAAAAAGCTACCTATCACAACAAATTTCATTGTAATGTTCCAAATAACTGTTGAGATATTTCGAGTTTGGTGGTAAAAACGCACTGTTTTGAAAGGCAAAATCTATCAAGGTGTTTGTAAGCAATCGTGATTCTACGAAACACGAACATAGCCAATGAACTGAAGATATACATATCAAAAATTTGGATCTCTAGCAATAGTACAAGTATACTAATAATCGGTTTGGAAAAGGCACTTTTTCGATGCGCAGCTGCATACAGCGCCTTAATGTCAAATCGCTGTTACATGTAAAATATGCCCCCGAGCTTAAAAGTAAGTAAGAGGCTGGAGTTCATCACTTTCTTTTTGATTGATATTGGTGAATAACTTTTAAATATTTCTTTTAAACTCCCGTATTTGTTCCATGTAGATTGTATCTTTAGTTCTATTTCCAATTCGTTGTTTTCTTTATCAAAGCTAACTTTTTTACCGAGATAGATAGAACTGTTTGTATATTCTAATTCTATAGGTATTTTCGGGGCGTTTGTCATTGCCATAGTCTTGCTTAGGTTCATTTTTAAGCCTACCTGGATACTAGATAAATGTAGTGATTCGATCATGAGATTCATCTACGAGCTTGTCTCTGATAGCAGCACTAGGTCGTCTGCGAATCTCAGATGGCTTAGGTATTTGCCGTGTATATTTAGCCCCAAGTATTTCCAATCCAATTCGCTGATGATGGATTCGAGGATAGCGATAAATAGTGTTGGTGATAGCGGGTCGCCTTGCCTTACTCCCCTTTTAATTGGGAAGCTTGGGCCAAGTGATTCGAGCTTTATTCGGCCGGTGCTGTTATTATACAGCGTGCCCATGAGGAAAGGGAAAAACTGAAACAGCGTATTCCTGAGGTCGTAAGGAGTAATAAATGTTATATACAACTAGGTCGAATTATCCTTTTTTAATTTCTTAATATTTTCATACATAATAAATACCTATCGTTTGCTTCTCCAGCACAAATCTGCCTTAGGACGAGCTGGCAACGTATTATTGCTATCTCTTTTTATTTTCACAAGAGGCAGTGTCATAAAAACTTTTTTAGGCATAGATTATGCAAAGCCGGATCAAGATCCTTCTTTCTTATAAATCGCTAAAAGTTCACACTGAATAATAAAAAGGTTAGTTAATGCAAAATACAAACGTCCGGAAGCGAGAGAGACGTCACTCCGTCTCTCTCGCTTCTTGTTTTGTAAGATGAGTAAAGTTAAGCCTGAGACGATTATTCACTACCTACTTAAATTAATCATTTAAGTTAATACAAATTAAAAGTAATATTTATTTGCATATTTACCTACTGCTCAACAAGGGGTTAAATTGTTAAAGTTTTAACGAGTTTCGCTATCATAGATACTCCTTAGATTAGATACGATAAATAACTGGCCACTTAGAAATGTTCTGAGTACTTCATTCCAGCTTCAGAATGACTTTCAACGTCATTGACAAGCCATTGTTGGAGGGGGAGCACAAATAACATCTACGTGCTCCGGCTATCTCGCCTGCTCGTGGTCCTCCTGCTGATCAACGGAAGAGGTGGTAACAGAGAAGGCAAACTTGAAACAAACCCGGCTCGGTGCCAGCCGTTACGCACCTGCAACCGAACCGACTCCACACGTACTGACTTTGTCATTCCTGTGGGCCGAGTCGGTAAGGTCGAGAGAGTGATATGGGTTTTGGGCATGCCTGTATTATCTTATTGGCGTCCCAGGCGATGCAGCGTCCGTGAAGAGGTCACTTCACCCACTTCAGCCTGCTGAGTAGAAAACAACACGGAGAGTGGCTGTTACCGGTGCTAAGTCCAAGCAGATAGACTTGTCAATTATGCGGTCGGGCCTGTCACTCCCGTATCGGCCTTACGAGTCATGTGCGTAAGTGCCGCACCACCTTGACATAGACGCTGTTTAAATCATCTTATCATAGATGTACAAGGCCAATGATGATGATGTGAATTTTAGCATGGCTAGATTCATAATTGTTTTACGAAGTAAATTTAACTCTCAAAGTTTCACATAATAATTTAAAGAAAATGAGGGCTATCTTTAGCCTTTAATTATGAAAGTTGAAGGAAATGATCTGTTGAGTGTTCCATGGTGCACATTACGACAACATCAGCGAGACTTGATCATTTAAATGCTCCAGATGGGAGAACGGATTTTCAGACAACCATCAGAGATTTAATGCAATCTAAATTACTCGTGAAAATAGTATTGGAGTCAGTGGTAATACTAGTACTGTACTATTTTAAGTAATATCTAGGTTGTAAATTATTAAATTTGACCCATATTTATAATAAATGAGTACTAAAAAGATTGTGTGTGTGTTTAATTATGGACGAAATTTATTACATAATTGAAAATGAAAAATGTTTATTAGGTTTTACAATTTCATATAGCACAGACAAGTTTGAAACCTTCTATTAACCATGCAGTCCGCTTGTACCAGGAGATCCCACTCTTTTACCAAATAATAATCGTGAATTTTTAACATTTAGGTACGACAATGTGTTCTCCACATTAACTAGTCAATACGAGAACGAACGATTCACAATTTAACAAACACTTGCCGTTGGCTTATCAGTCGATTACAAGGTTCCAAATGATTCGTGAACTGATAGGTTTTTCATATTTATTGATTTTCTTATTTACGGTGGCAAAATATTCTGACAGTTGATACGTCTACAATGGTATTGACATTATTCAACTGGATTTGACTTATACAGTCAATTTAAATAGGTGTCGGTCTTGCAACGTCGCAATCATAAAGGTGTTTTGTACTGGTGATTTAAATACAAGTTTTTTACACAAAAATGCCAATATTGCAAAAACTAATCAAAACTCAGCTATGACATTTTAAACTTAAAATATAGTCAGGAATTTGCTGTTTCAGTCTTTCCCTTTCCTCCCGGGCATCCTGTATATACTTTTTATAGTATGTATAATAAAATAATATAATTGTGCTCTACTACTTGAGTTTTTAGGACTTCCCATATTCGCTCGTTGCTCACGTGATGTAAAAATCACATTATTTAAATCATACTGTCAATCTTTGTACACGAGCAGCCTGTGGATCCGGTACACGAAACGAGCCTACACTACAACGTCCTGCGTGTACAATACAACAATGCTTTTAGAAGGCTGATGGGACTGCCAAGCAGGTGCTCTGCATCGGGCATGTTTGTGGCAGCTCGCACGGATAGTTTTCAGACCATTAAATATAAGAAAAAATATAGTCTCATTACTAAGTCGTGTGAGGCATAGTCCCAACAGCATTCTAAATGAAATTGTTGACAGGTTTGATTGTCCGATATTAAAACAGTGGTCCGACCACATTAAAAGCTTAATGCAATTTTTTATATAAATAGATTGTGCAAAATTATGATTTTGTGCTGATGCTAAGAAATTTGCTTTAAATGGAATTTAGTTTAAGTCTGACATTTGTTAAATAATAATAATCAAATTATCAATACTAACACTAGATTAAGTAATTTTATGTTTACTAACACTCTATGGATACTTTGTATGTCCAAAATAAAGAAATTGAATTGAATAACTAGTACAGTTATGAATTCTATAATTAGTGTCGGACCTGAACTGTAAGAGTAAATTCCGGAACTTGGACTCGAGAGCAAAAATTTCGGGTCGGTGAAATACCGTCATATTTCCTCAAATAGTGCAAGGTTGTACAGTTTTTTAATCCTGTCATGATCTTTATTAAATTGTACATCTAAACTGCAGAAAAACAGTAAAAAAAGCGGCCAAGTGCGAGTCGGACTCGCACATGAAGGGTTCCGTAAAACAAATTGCAGTTTACGATTTATGACATATTAAAAAAAACTACTTACTAGATCTCGTTCAAACCAATTTTCGGTGGAAGTTTGCATGGTAATGTACATCATGTATTTTTTTTAGTTTTATCATTCTCTTATTTTAGAAGTTACAGGGGGGGGGGGACACACATTTTACCACTTTGGAAGTGTCTCTCGCGTAAACTATTCAGTTTAGAAAAAAATGATATTAGAAACCTTAATATCATTTTTGAAGATCTATCCATAGAAACACATGGGTTTGATGTTTTTTTTTTTTTAGTTTTAGTTCTGTGTATGGGGAACCCCTAAAATTTAATTTTTTTTTGATTTTTGTGTGAAAATCTTAATGCGGTTCATCTACTTACCAAGTTTCAACAGTATAGCTCTTATAGTTTCGGAAAAAAGTGGCTGTGACATACGGACGGACAGACAGACAGACAGACAGACATGGCGAATCTATAAGGGTTCCGTTTTTTGCCATTTGGCTACGGAACCCTAAAAACACGTTACCAGGTTTAAATCGGACTCGTAAAAACCCATTAAAAAATCAACGTTAACGGAGCGACATATCGCAAAAATTTTAATTTTTGGAGGTCGATATTTTTATGATAGGACCCCGGAAATTGCTAATACATTTGGGTATTACGAAGAATAATATATTATGTAAATAAGTATTGTCTAAAATATTAAAAAAAAACCTATTCCGGTTATTTAATTCAGGGTGACCCGAAACGTTTGCTCTTGAGTGTAGTCACACACAGCATATAGTCGTATTCTGCTTGCGTTCGTTTGACAATATTTCGTCTATTCCTTCCTTTGCACAGTCATAATTTCGTGTGCTCTTATCAATAGCTATGAATCTCCATATATTATTTACGCTCTTAGAACGTAGTCGGGTTCGGGTGAAATCATTTATTTTGGCATAAGAACGTGTAAGAGCAAGCGAGAAAGAAATATAGACCCGAATCTTATTCCAAATGCTCACAGACTGTAAAAACCGTTTATAGGAAAAGCACACTGATACACTCATAGAGGTATAATAAAATAGAGGGACTCACCCACACATACACACATGAGTGACATGGATGTATGCATAGACAATACCGCAAGTGGGAACGAGATACAATGTCAAATTTCCTGTCCCTCATCGCGTATACGGAATTTTTGTTTATCACCAGCTTGTTTGTCACCACCTGTCAAAATATTGTACTGAAACTGACAACACCATGACGTAATGCTCCAAATATACGGTTTACTACGGTGTATTAGTCTTCTGGTACATCTTAATTTAATAAGGTTAATATACCATCGTTCCTTTCGGGTATACGCTAGGACGCCATCTATTATATCCTCTATTTACGGATAAATTTACATGAATGTTTCCAGAGAATCGTCAAAGCCCTCGGAATTGTCCGAGTTGTCGATCAACGACGCGACCGCCGACGACAGCCGCCCCCCCTCCGACGAGATCCGCCCCCCCTCCGACGAGATCCACCCCCCCTCCGACGAGAGTCTGCAGACCCTCACCCACAACCTCGACTTCTCGACCAACCTGTTCGACACGGACCGGATGCCCAGCCTCGACATGTCCGGTAGCTCGCGGTCGGACGACTTTAACCCGTATTCCCTGGGACTTAAAGACGATATCGCCTTGGCGGCCGGCATCGATTTTAGTATCGATGTACCGTGCACCAAAAAGAAGGTGAGTATTTGATAGGTATATAATATATAGAGACTGGATTTTATCGACGTATTTTCGTTGATTAAGTGGCAATTACTGCATTACGCGTGTGGAAAATCCCACTTCCTGGCCAGGTAAACCGTAACTTTTTTATACAAAAAGCCCTAGATAGCATATTTATCGCCCGTTTCTTCGGCTCGGGTGTCAAATAGGTACCTGAGATCTGTGACATTCTTTTTTTTATCGCCCAAGATGAGTAATGTACAATTATTTGTCAGGTGGAAACGGAAAACACGGAGACTGTTTTCCTGACCTGTAGATACTGCAACCAGGCCGTCATCAGAGGGCGACAACGGCAACACGTCAAGTGAGTGCAGCCTGCCTAATCTGTGATTACATTTTATGAGATAACTAAACAGTTCTAGATCAAATTTTCAACATGAATAATTGAATCAAAGATAGTTACCGATGAACTTCGTAAAAATATACCCCCCAACACAATAAACCTAACCTAGCTAAGAACCATTCCCACAGACAAGTCTTCCATTTAAAAATAAACTCTATTATCGGTTCATCCGATTGGAAGATACACAGATACACGTGTTAAGTTTACAACACCCCTCGCTATAGTGCGTTTTTTTAGCATTAGAAAGGAGGATAAAGCACGAAGCACGAGGTCTTTTATATAAGACACTTTATGCCACACAACTGTCAAAGTATCTCAAACAGCATTTAAAAAGATTTAAATTATTGTTGTCGACCCTAAAATGATAGAAGTGTTTTCATTATTGATATCTAAATAATACTTACAACAATATATATTTTTTTGAAAGTATTTATTTTTTGACTCTTTTATTTTAAATTTCGTTATTCAGTTCTGGAAAGGTAGCATAATAAAAAAACCTAAAGAAGAAGAGGTTTGAAACGATCGGTTCGTTTGTTTCCCTGTCGACATTGTTAAAATTGTCAACCGTATTACGTTTTTTTTCTAGTTTTCTTTGGTAATCAACAAATTGTTGAATTCAGATTACGAGATTATTATACGAGTATCTATTTATTAATTAATATTAAGATTTTATTTTTCGCTGCGTGTGGTGGCGTGTGGACTGCGATGGACCAACCAGAGGCAGGCCCAAGTGGCTTCCAAAAAAGACCGACTCGTTCTCCCCCGAACGTTTTGCCTTCACCAAAGAGAAACAGAGTTAACAATCAATGAGAAACGTATGGTGGTCAACATTCACAAGTTGGTGTGTGAATAAAAATGAAACATAGCTCTGTGAGATAAGTAGGCTCATCAAAATAAAAACATGTTTTATTTTATAGTATCTACCTACTTACATAGTTTTATTCACATAATAAATTGATGTAGACATACGAACTTTTTATTAATTACATAGGAAACATGCAAAATAACTAATATAGGCCTGTTAAGTTCTCGTTCTGTTATGGACTTCGTAACATCTAATATTTGGCCCAAGCAGAAAAGGTTGATGACGAGTCAGTGATCGGATCTAGGATGCAATTTGGGGTGAACGACCTCAAACGTTATGTTTATCGTGGACGTGTCTCGGATCTCCCGGGATTTTGGGAAATGGGCAATTGTAAATTAAAAAATACGTCACTTAATATTTGCACACTTAAAGCACACTAGAATTGTCTAATAATGGGTATTTATAACTGAAATTATTATTATTTGTCGATAAGTTGAGAATGTGATAAGCAGGGCTCGATTTGAATGACAATGTCAGTCAAGACATTATATACTGCTCATTTCAAGTGGCCATTTCATTTAATAAAAGAGGTTGATAAGTGGTAATTGTAAACGAAAAGACTATTTGATGGCATCCTATGTGCGGTGCAGTGCAACGTCATCGGCACTAAAAGTTCGAGCCCTGGTGATAAGATTAACGAAATAGTGTTAGTGACCTAATAACAATTATTACTTTTTATTGTATACCTGGGTAAACATATGAGAATAATAAAAATACATAAAAGATAAGACATACAAGATACGTTCAGTTCTTCTATGCAGTAGGTACTGTAAACATTTTTGTTGTTTTTACATTTTCTGTTAATTTTATACTGTAAACTACTTAAAATTAAAAGTTATTTACCTTTTTGTAAAGATAGGTAACAAAAAAAGTCGCGGGATTGTAAGTCATATCCACCTTAATATTACGAACTTAAACCCCGGGAAATTGCATCCTAGATCCGATCACTGATTGACGACTGATCTTTGTTTACCGTATTCCTAATACTAAAAAAAACGGACTATAACGTCGGGGTTCATAGGCGTAATATGGAAGATGGACAATAATGAAGGAGCCCTTTTTTCGAGTTCCATAACCAAAGGGACAGTGGGATCCTATTACAAAGGCTTCGCTGTCTGCCTGTTGGTCCGTCTGCAGACATGTCACAGGGCTACGTGTATATGTTTTGGATGGTAAGGATGTGTCCACAAGAGCTGGGTAGCCGGGCTGTCTGCGAGGATCAAATCCACCAATAGCATTGCTAGCTTCGATTTTTTCTTCGCGCACAGCTCTGCTACCTCGCACATCGCTAGTGGATACTCGGCCTTATTGTACCGTTGACACACAGGGCGTGCACGGGCCGGAGGTTCCACTGCGAGTGCGGGCGCGCGTTCCAGTACAAGGACAAGCTGGCGCTGCACATACACGTCGACCACGTCAACTTGGCGCCCGACCAGAGGAAACAGAAGGTACGAGACGACACACAGGGCGTGCACGGGCCGGAGGTTCCACTGCGAGTGCGGGCGCGCGTTCCAGTACAAGGACACGCTGGCGCTGCACATACACGTCGACCACGTCAACTTGGCGCCCGACCAGAGGAAACAGAAGGTACGAGACGACACACAGGGCGTGCACGGGCCGGAGGTTCCACTGCGAGTGCGGGCGCGCGTTCCAGTACAAGGACAAGCTGGCGCTGCACATACACGTCGACCACGTCAACTTGGCGCCCGACCAGAGGAAACAGAAGGTACGAGACGACACACAGGGCGTGCACGGGCCGGAGGTTCCACTGCGAGTGCGGGCGCGCGTTCCAGTACAAGGACACGCTGGCGCTGCACATACACGTCGACCACGTCAACTTGGCGCCCGACCAGAGGAAACAGAAGGTACGAGACGACACACAGGGCGTGCACGGGCCGGAGGTTCCACTGCGAGTGCGGGCGCGCGTTCCAGTACAAGGACAAGCTGGCGCTGCACATACACGTCGACCACGTCAACTTGGCGCCCGACCAGAGGAAACAGAAGGTACGAGACGACACACAGGGCGTGCACGGGCCGGAGGTTCCACTGCGAGTGCGGGCGCGCGTTCCAGTACAAGGACACGCTGGCGCTGCACATACACGTCGACCACGTCAACTTGGCGCCCGACCAGAGGAAACAGAAGGTACGAGACGACACACAGGGCGTGCACGGGCCGGAGGTTCCACTGCGAGTGCGGGCGCGCGTTCCAGTACAAGGACACGCTGGCGCTGCACATACACGTCGACCACGTCAACTTGGCGCCCGACCAGAGGAAACAGAAGGTACGAGACGACACACAGGGCGTGCACGGGCCGGAGGTTCCACTGCGAGTGCGGGCGCGCGTTCCAGTACAAGGACACGCTGGCGCTGCACATACACGTCGACCACGTCAACTTTTTTTTTTTTTTTTTTAGAAACAAACGGTCTTAAATTATATACAAATAAATTAGCTGGAAGCTATACAGTAACAAATATTACTAGACCTATAGTTTCCTTATTGTTATTAAAATAAATATAACTAAATCACTAGGTATAACCGATATCATTACATACAGTATTATTCGTACAACAACGTAAAATAAATATGTAAAGAAAATACATATATTTTTTTTTTTTTTACTTTTACCATTATCTAATGTTTTATATTACACACTATATTAACATTATTTTAACAAGGAATAAATTTGTTTTTTAAATGTTACTAGCGAACTGCCAAATAAATCTTCATTCATACACTTTTTATTGTAAAGCTGACATGCGCGTTTAATATATGAATTTTGTGCGTGATTCGTTCTGCTATTATGCAATGCTCAACAATGCTTTACTGCGGCAACTACGTTCCGTTCTACGAGGCACACGAAAGTCTATATTGTATAACAATTCAGGGGCATCTATAAAGTTGTTGGTTATTTTATACAGGAAAAGTAAATCAGCACACGAGCGTCTGATTGAAAGCTCTTGAAAATTGTATCTTTTAGCTGAGGAAGCATAATCAACGTAATTTCCGCCTACTCGGAATTCAAGTGCTCTAATAAACTTTTTTTGTTTATATTAGAAACAGATGCAATTTGCATGTCATTTAATTTTTTCATTTACAAGGCATTTTATTTGTGTTAGTAATAGTGATAGGAGTAGGTAATTATTATTTTTTCAATGTTATCTGGGAGTAAACAGTTTCGTTTATTAAAAATCATTTATGTATACTAAATGTACGTTCAACTTCACTTGACGTCAAGGGAGCAAATTCATAAAATTAATTTTCAGTTTGTGTAATATTTTCAGATATTTCTCTTAAATTTTCATAATCAGGATTTGGTTCGAGCACAGCTTCAAATTTGCGTATCACGGGTAAAAGTTTCATTCGAGCGCGTGTCATTTTTTGCAAGAAAAAGGTTAGCGCCACATAAAATGTAAATTGAATAATCAACTCTATTGTCTTATTCAATAGATTCAAAATGGACTAAAAGATAAAAAAACCCCGCTCCCAGCGTGCCAGGTACACTACACACACACACTATACACTGTGTGTGGTATTTTATATCGTAGCCAATTTGGAATCTATTGTAAAAGAAGATACCTAGAATTCATTATTCAATGAACATTTTACGTGGCGGTAACATTTTTTTGCGAAAAATGACACGCGTTCGCAAACAATGTTTATTCATAAGCTGAGAACAAAGGCCATTCATGAGTTCAATTCAAATAGTTTTATAACTATATGTAAAGTTTATGAGTGCATTATGAATGAATGAATGATTAGACTTGTATCTGTCGTTTATGAAGTAGGCACTTGACCAATACATTACTCATACTCATTTATTTATAATGAGTAAAGTACGTCGTTCCTTACTATATTGATTATTTTGTTTTGCGCTAACTTAATGTGAAGGTAGGACGATCAAGTGTGTCTAAGTTATAAGACAAAATCGCCATCGAGGAATGAATACGATAATTAAATTAAGTATTTATTTACAAAAACATGCTACATAATAGATACAAGTCGTTTGGTCCAAGCTTCGATTGTGAAATTTATATAGGTATTCTTTTTTTACAGATTACGAAAGAAGATGAATTGCAGTATGAATGTGAGACGTGCAATCACAAGTTTAAGGTAAGATAATATTTCTATTATTATTATTTATTTATTATAGCTTTTGTTCGCGACATCCAATTGTTGTCTTTCACAATTAATTAGTTCATAGGTTTATTTATTTATTTGGGTGTCCGCTTTCCAGTCGGCATAAGCCTCCTCCAACCTTAAGGGCCAGGCCTAAGGTAAGATAATATACAAACCAACATGATTATGAAACAGAATTGAATTTTGTCTTGTTCTAAAAACGAACAAAACAAAACCATAGCAACTCTGATCCGATTGGAAATTATTCAAATTTCAATTAAGAGGATAGATCTTTTTAGTCTCATTTAGAGGTAGGCCTTTGGGCCTTAGGAAGACAGGGCATTTTATATTATATGATTAAAGTTTATTTTGTTGCAAGTGTTATGATAGTACATTATGATACAAGTGTGCTAAGTTGGTCATTACACTCGAGTCGGTTTTTAAGCCTGAGCCGAAGGCGAAGGCTTAATGGAGACGAGAAGTGTAATGACCAATGCTCACGTGTTTCATACGACGTTTTTCAACACATTTGCGAGGAAAAAAAATAATAATAAAAAATGAAAATGTTAAAAGATATGTAATGAAAAGGCACTAGTGCGATAATGTAATGTAAAAGTCACGGCATGGGTAATATTCTGCATTATTTTGCTAATATTTAAAAAGATATGTAATGAAAAGGCACTAGTGCGATAATGTAATGTAAAAGGCACGGCATGGGTAATATTCTGCATTATCAGTGTAAATACGCTGTAATAAGACCTACTTTACGAGCAGGTGTGTTGAAAAAAACATTGTGTCTAATACAAATTGAAGTGGCGAAATTCTTCGGCAGTGGGCTTCCAGTAGTCAAGGACCTGACAATATTCCACCCATTTTCTTAAAAACATAGTTAATACTATCACCATACCACTTGCTATCCTATTTAATAAGTGCCTGACGGAGGGAATCTTCCCTCGAATATGGAAAACTGCTAATATAGTCCCAGTGCACAAAGGTGCCTCTAAAACTAAAGTCGAAAATTATAGACCTATATCCATTTTATCCACTTTGTCGAAGGTTTTCGAAAAATTAGTTCACAAGCAGATATATCCAAATTTACACAATCAAATAAATTCTAACCAACATGGGTTTGTACAACACAGATCGACAGCTACTAATCTTTTAGTTTATACTACTTACTTATTTGAAAGTTTAGATAATAACGTACAAGTAGACAGTGTTTATACTGATTTTCGAAAGGCCTTCGATAGGGTGGATCATCGCTTGCTACTAGAAAAGATTGCATACAATGGAATTAGGGGAAATTTGTGGCGGTGGTTCAAGTCCTATATAACAAATCGTACTCAGAAAGTAGCAATTAATGGTCATGAATCGTACGCCACGTCAGTTAGCTCTGGGGTCCCACAGGGCTCTATTTTGGGTCCATTATTATTTACGATATTTATTAACGATATAAATAATTGTTTCCAATTTTGTAACTTTCTACTTTTCGCAGACGACTTAAAAATATATCACAGAATATGTAATGAAAACGATGCTGAAAGATTTCAGCAGGACCTGGACCGCTTCTCAGATTACTGCTCTGTTAACAAACTTGAACTAAATTTAGATAAATGTAAGTTTATAAAATTTACAAAGAAACGATTACCCATAAATAGCTCCTATCATTTATGTAACGCAAAGCTTGCAGAAGTTCAATTTATTAGAGACCTGGGAATCATACTAGACTCAAAATTGCACCTTGACCTTCATGTAAATTCCATAGTAAGTAAGGCGTATAAGATGTATGGTTTCGTGATGCGTTCCAGTACAGAATTCCGACGACCAAGTACTTACTTACAATTATACAAATCTTTAATTAGACCCCAACTTGAACACGCAGTTGCTGTTTGGAATCCCTATTACAAGAAATACTCTGACATCCTTGAAACTGTACAAAAAAAGTTTTTAAATACCATGAACTTAAGATGCTATCGTAACAGACTACCCTACCAGCAATTGTTGCATAAGTATAAATTGATAGAATTATGTTCCAGGCGCATGTTACTAGAAACAATCGTATTGTACGGCCTCTGTAACAATCAATTTGATTGCATTGCCCTTAATAACAAACTCGCATATAAGGTACCGAATCGTTGTATTCAGCGAGAGGCGCGTCCGCACCGGCTGTTTGTGACAGGCCGCTGCCGCACCAACGCCGGTGAGCGCGCTCCTCTGCGCAGGCTCGTTCACAATTACAATGTACATTTTAATCACATAGATATATTTGGCTTTAGTATTAGTTCATACAAAAAACAAATAACAGATGTACTCAAAAACAATACAAACTAACTGAAACACTTTGATGTTGTTTAAGCATTTAGTTTAACCATATTAACTTACATACTCAATTATCGCTTCTAATGTCACCGGGCATGTGTTTTTATTTTATTATTTTTATTTCTCTTTTTTTATTTTGTTAGTATTTAACCCCCCAGATTCACAACACTTCAGGGGCTGCACCCCTGACTTACTCCGCATGATGATGTAATATAAAATAAGTAATAAGTGGTGAACGGTGTTGGCCACACATATTGTATTTATTTATAAAACTAATAATTTAAGACTCCCTTGTAGTGGCTGTTTGTTTACCTAAATTAAAAAAAAAAAAAAAATATAGTCCCTCATGTCTTTGTTACTAGAATATGGGTATTTTGTAATATATTATAACCGGTAACGAAGCACACTAACCTATTTAGCACTGGTTTTCAATAGTTAACTTTCATAATATTTGTCATCAGCGACGCGGCATGCTAGTGAACCACCTCTGGCGAGTCCACAAGGCCCGCACGGCGGTGCCTTTAGAGAAGCGAGTGCGGCACTACCCGTGCGTGGCGTGCCCCAAGGTGTACCGCACCGCGGCCAAGCGGGACAGGCATGTGAAGACCCACCACCCTGGTTTGTAGAATGGTAGAATAGTTAAGCGTGAAGCACTTTTTAGAGATTTTGTCAAACTTAACAATTTTCTATAGGAAAAAAAAACTTTATATGGAGCGCTGACCTAATCTATAATTAGGCGGATAATCCATTGGCGAGCGGCGTGCGAACAATCCAACGGACTTAGTCACATACGTTACTAAATCATGATCGGGTGGTCCCTGTACAGGGTCCGAGGTGTCTGGTGTTGGCGTGTCGATCGAGGGCGGGCGCGTGGCGCTGGCGCCGGCGGCGTGCGTGGCGTGCCCGCGCCAGTACGCCACGCGCGCCAAGCTGCTGCAGCACGTGCGCCGCCACCATCCCGCGCTGGTACACACACACACACACTTGACTTACTACTTATAGTCTAAATTGTTTGAACTGAGCTCATGAATGGCCATTGTTTGTGGCCAGCGCGTGAAATATTTGCAAAAAAAAGGTTACCACCACGCTAAATGTTCATTGAATAATAATAATAATAAATAAATAATAAATAAATAAATATTACAGGACAATCTTACACAAATCAACCTAGGCCCACGGTAAGCTCAGTATCAGTATCAGTGAATGAACTCTATTATATTTGACTTACTTGACTTAAGTTCCTAAGTCCCCTGGATGGGGCAGAGGGCGTCCACAATGCGTCGCCAACCCGATCGGTCTTCGTTTCAGTCCAGATCTTCATTATGGCTTTTGCTGCTGCAATGAGCGTCCGCCGACCTGAGCTTAGGGCGGCCACGTTTCTTTGCGCTTGCTTTGGGAATTCCAGTCCAAGGCGTCTGTCCAATCCAGTTCCACTTGCGGCGTTTGATCGGCTGGTCGATCGGACTCTCATTGCAGCTTTTCCAGAAATTGGCGTTAGATATCTTCTTGGGCGAGTAAATACCTAGAATCCGGCGGAGGCACCGGTTGATGTAGACCTGATGCAGTTGGCGTGAGATGTCTTTTGTAACCTTCCACGTCTCGCACCCGTAAAGCAACATGGTTTTAACGTTGGAACGGAATATTTTGAGCTTAATTCTCCGAGTCAATTTCCGGAGCCGTGCAAAGGTTGCTCTTGCTTTGGCGATTCTCGAAGCGATGTCCTCCTCGGTCCCTCGCAGCTTCCGACACAACACTCCCGAGGTATGTAAATTTGTGGACTCGTTCCACAGCCTCTGTGCCGATGAGCTACGGCAAAGAGATTATGGCCCCGCACCTCATCTCCTGAGTCTTCCGGATGTTCACTTTAACTCTCAAGCCGCATCTCCGCTACCACTAGGTGGTAGTCGCTGTCGATACCCGCACCACGACGGTTTCGAACATCGATTAGCGATGAGCGCCATTTGCGCTGGTGGTCTATTTGATTTTTAGTGACTCCATCGGGTGAATTCCAGGTATATTTATGATGTTCCCCGTGAATGAATAGAGTCCCTCCTATAATAAGATCGTTATTTTGACAGAACTCTATGAATCTTTCTCCGTTGTCGTTACGAACTCTAAGCACGTGCTTGCCCATGTGTCTCTGGCATCCATCGTTATTCGTACAGTCGCCATCAGATATATCGGAGCGGCCAAAGTGCTCACAAATATCTGAACACGTCTCTATTGTCGCGGCATTAGAGACGTGTTCAGACGATATATACCAACCTTGGTATTCAGGTCACCCATGACGATAACTATATTTAGAAATCGTCCTTGTCTTCCTCTGATGTCATGTTTGTAGGCGCGTAGCACTGAACGATGGTGATTTTACGGGCCCTGCTGTTGAAACGGGCTGTTAAGATTCGGTCTGAGATGGGTTTCCAGTCTAGAAGGCTCTTCTTCGCTGATCAATAAAGAGGAGTCTACGCCGTTTTCACGGACCTCTTCTTCATCTTCCTTCCCGGAGTAAAGTAGTGTGAGGCCTTTTGACGTTCTCAGTTCACCGAATCCGTTCCTGCGCACCTCACTGAAACCGAGTAATTGCAGTTTGTACCTAGTGCATTTCTGCTTCTACTTTGGCTAGTCGGCTATCTTCGCTCAGTGTTCGCTCATTCCAATAAGCAATTGACAACATTTCATTTTTCAAGTGGGCCGTTTTTGGATTTATATCGCTAGAAAAGTTATTTTAAGCGACACGTTTTTTTTTTATTTCTCCCTAAATTGTAATTTTCATTCAGAATCAATTCATTTTCCTCTTATGATAATTTTAGGTTTATTTAGTTTATTTAAGTTTTTTCTATAGTTATGTATTATAAGTAGGTTTTTAACTGTTAATTGATCTAATCTTTATTATGTACCTATTGATGAATATATTACCTTCAGGAATATCAAATTGAAAAGTAGTGAATTAAATTATGACGTCAATGTTACGGCTCTGTATGGCAGCTTGCACACCTTTCAAATGACAGTCGTAGTATTGACGTCACACACGGTTTAAGGCGCTATATTGAAAATAAATCGAACCATGAGGCGCGTGGCTTATGCGCAAACGCGGGGGCGCCTTCCCCGTCAATAAATAGGTAGGTAGATACTTGCATCGCGGGCGCAAGCGCGCGTTCCTATTTTGTGTGACTATGAGAATGCATGGAGTTGCTGCGGCCGAATTTATATCTAGAATGTTATATCAAGTAATTTTGTTTATTAAAAGTTTCAAACACTTTACATTCCTTAGTTTATTGCGTAAAGTATATATAAGTGGATTTTGTACTAAAAAAGCACTGCTAGTAATATAGTACGGCGGAAATTAGCCAATATTGATAAAAGTCGTGGACACGTCTTCTATATGGCTAAAACTGGTATGGATGTGTTCCGTGTTGTCTCCGGAGTACGAATCTACTGGTTTTAGTTAAGGCAGAGGGGCAGGGGCATAGCTGTGACGTCACAAAGATGGCGGCCGACGGTCATCGATTTTTGTTCACATCTCCGGTTCTATTTTACTGATCGGTTCGTGTGAGGTGTCATTTGAAAGCATAATAAATATACTTTTCACTTCTCATGCTCTAAAAGTTCGTCTTTATGTCGTGCGTAGGCGACATAAAGTCGCTTTTTATGCTCTAGAGCATAAAGTAAAATCTTCGTCGAAGACCAAGGCAATCGCTGCAACAGCCACACGAACATCTTTAACTTCATACAACAACCTCTTTATTTTATTTCGTTTCGTTCGTATTCTAAGACCAAGGCAAAGATACCAACAGCCAAAGTACACAATAAAACTTCATGAAATAAACTTATAATTTGTATTTCGTCTCATTTACTATATTTACGTGTTGCTGTTTCATTTCCTCGCAATCGAAGTGAAAAGTAGAGTGTACAACTCGTCCATAAAACCCATTTTACACTCGACTTTATATCTATCCTCGCTCGCAAGCTCGCTCGGATGGATAAACGTCTCGAGTAAAATGGTGCGTTTTATGCACTTGTTGTACAATCTACTATTAATGATGTCTTGGAACTCTATAGCTTACAAACAACCGTTTGTAATATAATTAATAAAATGAGATTTTTTTACCTTCAAAGTTTGCCTACTTACCAGCATAATTCGAGAAAGAGATAATTTAGCGTGATTAATGTTATTATAAAAAAATATTAAACATTTCTTTAGCTTGCCAAAAATATGAAATTTCTTGTCGTACAATAATAAATATGTAATTTATGGCCAATTCTGTAACGCAAGGACCTACCAACGGCGCAGCAACCGGCATGCTGTTTACGATCGAAATACCTTCTTAGAAAGTTTATTTTTGGTGTTGCCAAATGAAAGGTGGTGAATCATCATCACCATCATCATATCAGCCGAAAGACGTCCACTGCTGGACATAGGCCTCCCCCAAAGAGTGCCAAAATGACCGGTCCTGCACCAACCGCATTCAGCGGACTCCCGCGACCTCATCAGTCCACCTTGTGGGTGGGGGGGGGGCTACCCACGCCGCGCCTTCCAGTACGTGGTTGCTACTCAAGAACCTTTCCGCTCCAAAGGCCATGGGTTCTACGTGCAATTCGGAGGGCTATACGGTTATTTCTGATGCGATCACGCAGAGAAACTCCCAACATAGCCCTCTCCATTGCCCTTTAAGGTGTCGAATATTATTAAATATTGTGTTTAACTGTATATTTGTACGCGTAGATTATAATCGACAAATTGAATAAATTCTTAGTTTTACGCCTAGGAACAAGACATTAATCAACCAGATCAGCATAATTTAATTTATAAATATGTTTCAATAAAAAGGCATTTTAAATGATTATTATGAACATTGTTGAATTTGGGGCGCAAGCTTTCGCCAAAAGACATTGCCCGCTCGTATTTTATTTCATTTAAGCGCAACTTGCAATTGAATTTGGACACATTTGCACGTGGTGATTCGTTACATTACCTTTCTAGTAAGAGCTATAGGTAAATCATTGTTTTTCTCTGGAAATGCGTATAGATATTTACGATTTGTCGAGTGATATACATAATTAGGTTGTGAACTATGGAGTTGCAGTTTTGCAGGAAATGATGTATGTATATCACTCGACAAATCGTAAACGACCACGAGAGCTTAAGATTTCAAGGGCGAGCCCACGCGGACACTTTACTACTCGTAACTCTCTTACAAGCGAACCCAATGGCCGAAGGTTCGAAGGTGAGCACCAAGGCATGCGAGGCTGCTGGCCGAGCTCCGCGAAGGGCCGAAGGCCCGAAGCGTCCTTTCAGAGCGCTCTCTCTACGTGAGCCCGGGGGCCAAAAGCCCGAAGAGCGAGCCCACGCGGACACTTTACTACTCCTTAGTGTCTTACAAGCGAGACCTAAGGGTCAAAGACCCAAAAGGCGGGCCCATGCGGAAATTATACAAAATACAATACAAAATTCACTACTCTCTCACTCTTTCACAAACAAGACGGACCGGGTGCAACGTTTGAGTTACAAATCTCTCTCCCGCTTTTCGCTTCCCATAGCAGTTACTCACTTCCCTTTTCCTAGAAAACACTTAACCAA
Source organism: Epinotia brunnichana (assembly GCA_963854355.1). NCBI lineage: Eukaryota > Metazoa > Arthropoda > Insecta > Lepidoptera > Tortricidae > Epinotia > Epinotia brunnichana. Next base: position 51,447,371 of record OY977936.1, read on the forward strand.
AACCAGTCAGATTTAGAAAATAGAAGTCAAACTACAACGAAGGTACAGCGGCGCGCCCCGGGCAAAAACTAATTCTCTTGATAATGCTGCTTTCTTTCATTGTTGTACTATTTTATTTTGAATGTAATACAGCAGGTCGACCACGTAACGCATTGTACGCGCGTCAGGTAGGTCTAAATGTCACTTTATGTATGGAAAAATTAGAGTTAAGTTGTACTAACGCTCGTAAGAAACGTTACGTGATTACCCCTCTGGGAACTAGACCAATTTCTCGCCTTCGGCTCGGGCTACAACGTTTCTGAGAAGGTCTTTATTTAGCGGCTTTAGGCTATCATGACCATCTTACTCGTATTCCTACTGAAAAAACAAAAAATAGTTCGTAAAGGCGTGCGCGACGCGACGCCAGCGATCGCTAGCAGAGTCGAGCGTGGTGATAGTCAATCGGTGCGAAATTAACAAAACGTATAATTTATAGGTTATTTATTACTGTATACCAACAAATTCTATATTTTTGGAAAGCTTATAAAATGATATAATTTTTTTATACTAACTGCGCTAAAATTATTATTTGCTGAGTTACAATCGTATTTAATCAGTACTTATCCAAACTTGCACGGTAAAAAAGTCATACTTTTTCAAATATTTTAAAAATTGTTGATTGTACGTCATAGATTTTTAATAAACAATTATAGTACGTTTAATATGCTTTCAAATGACACCTCACACGAACCGATCAGTAAAATAGAACCCGAGATGTGAACAAAAATCGATGACCGTCGGCCGCCATCTTTGTGACGTCACAGCTATGCCCTTGCCCCTCTGCCTAAACTAAAACCGGTAGATTCGTACTCCGGAGACAACACGGAACACATCCATACCAGTTTTAGCCATATAGAAGACGTGTCCACGAAAATCGTGAAGGAGACGACTTTTTGCGATGTTGCCTATAGACTAATATGTGTATACCTTCATTGTGTGTATTTACGATCTTCTTTTGAGGGATTCCTAAAATGGGCAATATAAACTTCTATAGTTCTGTTCCTAAGTAAAGTAAGCCATTTTACGAAGTAATTCTTTATTTAAACCGTTGTTTTTTTTTTATTTTCGACTCCAACACTTTCTTTTTTCCCATGATTGATATTTACAAAACAAGTTAATTACAAGGTCTTTCGCTCGCATGACTTGAAGCTAGGCACAAAGGTCTCCATATATATGGCAATTGTGCTGCCTAATCTCCTTTACTCATCTGAAACGTGGACCGTATATCGTCGTCACACCCGCACATTAGATCGATTCCACTTAAAATGCCTCCGTAAAATCTTAAAGATCAGCTGGCCCGACCGTATACGGAACACCGAAGTTTTGCGGAGAGCTAACGTAGGTGGAATCGAAGCCTATCTCATGAGACGACAACTTCGCTGGGGCGGCCACGTTTCAAGGATGGCGGCGGGTCGAGTGGCAAAGCACATCTTTTATTCGGAACTTGAGGAGGGCAAGCGAAAGCATGGCGGACAACTCCTCAGGTACAAAGATGTGCTTAAGCGTCACATGAAAAATTGTGAAATTGACCCATTGCAGTGGGAGAACCAGGCAGCCAACCGCCAGAAATGGAGATCTTCAGTTAAAATCAAAACATCCACCTTTGAATCCCGTCGACGTATGGCTCTTGATTTCAAACGGGACGAGCTGAAAGCCCGACCACCTGCGGCGGTCAGCTATAACTTTGTGAATGGTGTGCTCACGTGCCCGTTGTGTACTCGGGTCTTCGTAAATAAGATCGGCTATGTGAGTCACACCAGAGCACATGAACGACATCAACGCCAGAGTTGAGGCAGTCGCCGAGGCCGAAACCGGTCAGGAGAGATTATTATTATTTACAAAACAAGTTAATTACAAGAATTGTTTTTTTTTTTTACTTTATCTACAACTGTGTTCAATATTTACACGTAGATATATGCGTAGAGGAAATATTATTGGCGATTTGCGATGTAGGTAGCGGTTAGGACAAACTGACACAGGCCCTTCGTCTAAGAGATCCGTCACCGCACTGGAGCTGCAAGCCCACGGCTCTACGGTTATACTCAATTACTACGGCCATACGGTTGGAAATGTACTGCGCTCCCGCGTACTCCGTGCGTTAGAAATATTGACGTAAGCGACAAAACACATTTAATTCATTAAAAAAATAACCGTTACGATTAGGAAAAAAAAGCTTCTCTACGATCGTTAATATTGTTAATACCTATGTAATAAAGAAATTTTGACGTGCATATCTTATGTGGTTTAATAATAATCTGAACATTTAGGACTTTTTAGACGTCTGTTCGAAGTTAAAATCTATCGAGCCAAAATCATGAAATTGCGTTTCTGCTTCATGTTAAGTCAAGATAAAGATATGAACTAATAATATATATTTATTTGAGATTTTTAGGATCTTTGAGCTACATATGGCGTTACACCAAAAAGAGCAATTTTTTTCAGAATGTCACCTATTTTCTAAAAAACGGGTGAGTAATGAAATCTGAAAACAACTTTATTACGTTCAGGATATTAAATCAATGCGTTCAGGTAACATAATTACCGCAATGGTTTTCGAATAAGGCATCATTACATAGTTTGAAATGTTGTCAATTGGGGCGGTAGTCTAGTGTTTTCAGTGTACCGCGTTAATTATAATCTTTTTTTAATTAAGTGAGCGCATCGCCAACAAACTGCTTCGCATTTTGGCGAATCTTTATTAAGGCGCCGTAGGTTCAGCGAAGTTAAGCGAACAAAGTTTTTGAAACAATATAATGCGTCTGTTTATAATAATATGGTTTCAAAAAAATACGAATAGTAATTTTGAGGCTGTTCTGCAGGGAAATCAGTGATTCGAACAGTGAACGAAGATATATTTTACCATTCACTGGATTCGAAACATGATTAAACAATTTTCGCTCGATAGAAAAAAATCACGAACATAGGTCTAAAATACACTTAAAACATTCGTAACAAATTATGCATAAAAGCTAAACATATTAAAATTGGTTCTAAAAATCGGCAATATCATGTTTGAGGGAACTTAGTGATTACTTTTTTATTTATTTAAACGCACAAAAAAATAAAATTAAAAAACATGATATCCGCGTTTCCGAACACGCACTTCCATCTCGCTCACGCTTATGCTCAGTGAAAGAGAGATAAGACCGTGAACCTACGGCGCCTTAAGCAACTGTTTACTAATCCTTATTCTGTTTCCAAACAAAAAAAAATCGTGTCCGCATTTTCATGCCAAAAGGTCGTTGCATTTTGATCGGTCCGGTTTTGCATTGTTTCAGTTTCAGTAATCTTTTATTTTAAGATAAGTGTCGCAGTTACCTTCAAATCGATTCCTGCATGGCGCTATTGAGATTTTTCTTGGAATAATGATCTCTGGCCGATAGCGTTTAATTTTTGTACAAGTTTTATAGATGTTTCTGTGCTTGATTCAATATACTGTGTTGGCAAGTATCAGTGATATTATTTTGGGACCCCAGTGAACATGGTCCTTCGAACCGGATGAGTGTTCTTGAATTGATGCAACAGGAGTTGCAGCCATCGAAGCCGACTGCTACTGGAGGTGGGCTGGAAATCTGCGACGCGGCGAATGACGTCATCATTCGGAGCACCGGAACAGTTAGTGTGAGTGAGTTCAGACAAACTTTGAGTACTTTACTATTGTGCAGTGTGCAAAGTGCAAACTGATCTTATGAATCGCATTCAAAGAGCTAAGGACAATTTCAAAAAGTCACCTAAAGAGCGGATAAAGTAAAGAGATTACCTGAGTACTAGATTGCAGATGCTAGAGGAATTGTGGTCAATCTTTAATCCTACACACACGCAGATTGTGTTAGATTCAGATCCAGCAGATTTGGAAGCTAGTGCGTATATTAGAGATGATGTGTACAACTGTACAACACAACTGAAGAATTGTACATAGACTACAATCTGGTCCTGAAATCAGCACTGAGTGCGTTCGAGTAACAGACAGATCTCGTCGTAATCGTTAGTAAGACGGATAAAGAAAACACCCCGAATATACGACTTCCAAAAATTACTATCCCTGCTTTTTCTGGAAAGTACTCAGAGTGGACAACATTCCGTGATCTTTTTACGTCACTCATTCACCTAAACAGCTCCTCAGACGATGTCCAGAAGTTACACTACCTCAAAGGTCATTTATTTGGAGAAGCCGAGCAATTTGTGCGACATGTCAGTATCACAAAGGAAAACTATCACATGTGTTGGGAAATGCTTGAAAAAAGATACGATAACAATACATATCTTGCAAACCACATACTGAAGAGGCTGATCAGAATCCGCAAAGAGTTGTTGGATACAACGCGTGAATGTTTGCACGCTTTAGAACACATTGGCGTCAATGTGTCTAGTTGGGATATCATAGTAATCCACATAATTTGCCTAAAATTAGATTCCGAAACTAGGAAACAGTGGGAGTTAAAAGCTAGTGAATCGTTTGAAGATTTACCCACTCTGAGCCAATTTTATGGATTCTTGGAGACACGGTTCAAAGCTTTGTATTGTACGGTCCAAAGCAACGTTCCGGCGAGGCCATAAATCATAAGGCCGGCCCCGCCCCTTATAGTACCTGTTTGTTGGGATGCGTGTCGCACCCTTCGCAGATTATCGACGATTACATATTTATAATAATAATTGGTTATGTTAGTTTTGAACTTATTCTTAGGGAAAAACCACAAACTTATAGTAAAAATATTATATTAAAGCGAAAGAAATACATATAAAGAAAAGATTTTAACAAAATAACATTAAAAGAAATAACATAATAAAAATCAATGTATATAAACTCAAAGAATAAACTTAATTTACATGGTATTCGTCATCGGAACTGTCGGTATCACTGTCATCTTGTAAATTTATTACCAGACGGTTCTGGTTTCTGTTGATATATTCTATAATATATATAATAAATCTTCTGCATGTTTTACACACTTTATCCAGTTTTCTCGGGTGACATTGTCGACCGCTTGATGGAACAGAATCTCTACATCTGCTATATTAAAAGTGTTGTTTTTTGCTGCGACCTCTGCTTTAATTTGAGCCCAGATGAGCTCAATAGGGTTGTTTTGACAATGATAAGGAGGCAAACGTATCACTTCATGTCCTAATTCGTTTGCTAACTGGTCCAATGCATATACTTTCGCCGGCCTACTGGCTTTGACTTTTCGAATCAATTCCTCTATAATGTCTGTCTTGCCAAACGGATTTTTTTTTCGAAGCCTTTCTTAAATATCCGCCTTCTTGGTATTACGGTTCGGAATTTTTTTCAGTTGCACTGAGTGGTAACTTGCATTGTCGACGATAATTACGGATGGTTCAAAAAGTTTTCGAACCCCTCCATATATGTTTTACCATTCATTTCCGTATGATAGTCCTCGTTCTTTGATTTCACGGCTCTAAATAATAATTTCGCCTCAGGCACAAAACTAGTGCTTGCAGATCCAGCATGGCAAAGAATAAGTCTGGCTCCCTTTCTTGTTTTTTGGTTTCGGAATGACCCAAGATTATTTTCGTCGTGCCACATACGTTTCCTTGAGTGGTTTTGGTTAACCCAAGTCTCGTCGAGGTGAAATCGCGGTCGAGAATCGTTACCTCTAATCAGGTGGTCCATTTTTCTCAAATAATCCATCCTGGCACACACAATGTCGCTCCTTTCCATCAAATATTTGCGTCCGTCGTCACTCTTCTGATATTTGTAGCCTATTTTCTTTAAAATCCTCTTCAAGGATGTCTTTCCGCATTTAATCCCAGGTATGGCTTCTTTAAACTTCGTCACTATTTTTTCAACGGTCGGATACTCTCCATTATCATAATGAGATGAAACGATGCGTTTCAGCACATCGACGTCGAAGTTGTCCAGGTTAGTCACAGGTGCCGGGAGCACTACTATCTTCCTTGGCGTAGAAGGAATGGATGATGGATTAATGAGGATGATTTTTCCGATGGTCTTCACTGATACTCCAGAAACTTTTTAATTTGTCAAAAAATTACAAAATGTTGTGCATAAGGCACCGAGTCTGCATGTTAATATCACCCTTCAACTTCAATAGCTCCAGGTTAGAAAATATAAGGTCTCCGTTGCTCCACTGATAGGCAAGTAATGATGTTTTATCCGAGCAGCATTTTCATCATCATTACTTAAGAGCCTTGCTCTTGTCGGTGGAGTAATCGCCACTTTTCTCTGTCAATTGCCAGCCTCTTGACTTCCTCATATGACTCGACATCAGCTTTATTCTTTATTTGGCTAGAATATGTTAGCCTAGGCCTTCCTCTGCCTCTCTTGCCTTCAATTTTACCCTCCAGGATGTTTAGGAAGAAACTGTCGTGCCGTATCAGGTGACCCACCATCTTGCCTCTCCTATTTCTAATACATCCTAGCAAACATCTTTTCTCATCTAAAATCCTTAAAACTTCTTCGTTTGTCTTTCTCTCCGTCCAGCTAATCCTTTCCATCCTTCGCCAGCACCACATTTCGAAGGCCTCCAGTCATTCTCTGTCTCTCTGGGTTAGCGTCCACGACTCGCTCCCATATAAAGCAATGCTCCAAATGTAAACATTAATCAGCCGCTTTTTAGCTGTTTTTGATATGCGTGCTTTTAAGATATGGTTTTTGTTATTAAATGCCTTTTTGGCCATAGCAATCCTCTGTATGATGTCAGGGGTGCACCCTATAATATACAAGCAGCATTTTATAATATACAAATTATATTATGTAGGACTGATTAGAAAATACCACGATAACATTTTACTAATGACTGTTTAGAAATTAATATTGACCTAGGATATCTACTTAACACAACTAATTATCATGCATAGCATGCTATGATAATTAGTTATCTATTAAGTACTAATTTAATCATCATCGTCATCATCATATCAGCCGATTAATTAATTAATAATAATAAAGCTAATTTAATAGCCCACATTAAATAATTAGGTAATCACCTTACTTCTAAAATAATACTTAAACCTGTACAGTAATGAATGAAGATGTATAATACTGTTTCATCGAGCAAGGGTAATTCATCGATAAGCAATATCGACTTTTAGTCGCATCCTTGTTGACAGCTCGGTTTATTACGAGGGCTGCCTTTTAAGTTCTGTCGTTTGCAAACCTCCCGTGATTGCATAAAAAAGAACTAGTGTCATCTTAAAATATTTGAATTTAGAATTCGAAAACAAAAGAATGACTCGAAATCGGCCCAACCGTTTTAGTACAGCGTTCGTTCAAAGTTTACAAGTCAGTTGTGAAAATGAAAATTCCGAAGGAAAATTTACGTGCCATAATTGTTTACAACTTCAAAAGGGGCTTAACGCGACTTCAGTGCTTCGAAGAGTTGACTACGGTTTTCAATGATAAAGCACCATGCCTCCGGACTGTGGAACGCTGGTATTTAGAATTTCGTAGTTGCTCTAGTCTTGGTGATAGACATCGTGAAGGTCGACCAAAAACAGCCGTAACCCAGGAGAACATTGATGCTGTACGCCAACTGATCGTCGAAGATCGCCATGCGACATACCGTGAGATAGAAGCTTCCTTAAGTATTTCAGGGACCAGTGTTCACAGTATTTTGCATGATCACTTAGGCGTAAAAAAGTTGATCTCACGCTGGATACCATATTTACTCAGTGAAGACCAAAAAACGGCTCGCGTTCGATGGTGTCGCAAAACTCAGCGGCAATTCAACCGAGGAAACTCGAAACATGTTTACGACATTATCAGTGGTGACGAATCTTGGATATATGCCTACGATCCCGATTCTAAACAGCAGTCGACTGTTTGGGTGTTCCAAGATGAGCCAAAACCAACCAAAGTAATACGCTCACGGAGCACTTCGAAAAAAATGGTCGCCACGTTTGTGGCGAAAAGTGGCCACGTTGCCACCATCGTGCTCGAGGATCGTAAAACGGTTAATGCTGACTGGTATACCACTGTCTGTTTACCAGAAATCATCGGCGAGTTTCGAAAAAATAACCCAAGACGTCGTATAAGACTGCACCACCATAATGCGAGCTCGCACACCGCCCGGCAAACAAGTGCGTTTTTAAAAGAGCAAAACGTCGAAATTCTGGAACACCCGCTGTACAGTCCAGATTTAAGCCCTAACTATTTTTTTACTTTTCCAAAAATCAAGCAACGACTTCGTGGTCAACGGTACCAGACGCCTGAAGAAGCGGTTGAGGCATACAAAACGGCCATTTTGGAGACCCCGACTTCGGACTGGAATAAGTGTTTCCAAAACTGGTTCGATCGAATGAAAAAGTATATTACATATCACGGTGATTACTTTGAAAAACAATAAATACCATTTAACACTTAAATTGTCTTTAGTTTTTCCAAACGTCACAACTTAAAAGGCAGCCCTCGTATTGCAACTAAATTAACTTTGCACACCTAATTTAGACCGTAATTACAGATAAGCCGTATCATTATCTTAACCCCGTGGTCTAAACCGAAAATATGTATACAATCCAGAGCCAGTAGTCACGCTCTGCTACCAAAATTTGTAGGCCACAGGACTGCCAAAAACCTCAGGGGCCCATCAGCTGAAGTTTTATACAGTTAGGCCAAAGTCCTGTACGTACATTCGATTTCGATTCGCGACGCTAGCCTTATGTATTATAATTACTCACTCACCAGAATGTCCCGTGCGCGGCGCCTATCGCCAGCGTGTGTGTATGTGATCGTGTAAGTTGTATTTGTGTGTATGTATGTATGACGGCTCGGCGCACACGTCTATGACAGGACTTGTCCGTCTCTCTTCATTTTAATCTTCAAGCATTTCTGCGTGCATGCATCTCTTATTAACCCTTACGTAGCTTTTTGCACAATTTCCTTTGGAAAGTGTACTTCGCCACTGTTCTGCTGCTTCTCAATAAGAGGAATGTCTTCTTTCGGCATGATTTTCTTCTTCCTCCTGAAGTTCTCGCACTGACATCCTAAGGTGCCAGTAATCATTCCGGGCAGGACCACTGGATACTTATCTTCAGCCGGGGCAGTTTTATATAGTTTCATGAGAAACTCCACTATATCCCTGGTGTCTTGCAGTGATTGTTCTACCGCGGCGTCAGAACAATCGTACTTGTTCTCGGCGAGGGCCAGAACAACGTTGAAGAGGATTAAAAAAGCGATTTCGGAATACATGTTTGCGCTTCGAGCGGCGAGGTTTGAATGAGTTCTGTAGATTAGGTAGGACGGCTGTTTTATACGAATTATACGCTGGTTTAAGTCATGTTGTGTTGTGAGTCAGTTCGTTAGTAAAGCTTGTTTACTTGTGCATTAATGACTTGTTTAATTAATAGTTGGTTGATACTGGTGAATCTTAATCGGTTAATGTTTATAAATGCTGTTAGGCAATTAAATAAGGCACTTATTGCATTTTTAACAGCGCTCCCAATTTCCCAATTCAAAGTGTGTTTGAAAAAAATTAAGGCATTTTTAGGGTTCCGTAGCCATATGGCAAAAAACGGAACCCTTATATATTCGTCATGTCTGTCTGTCTGTCTGTCCGTCCGTCCGTATGTCACAGCCACTTTTTTCCGAAACTATAAGAGCTATACTGTTGAAACTTGGTAAGTAGATGTATTCTGTAAACCGCATTAAGTTTTTCACACAAAAGTAGAAAAAAAAACAATAAATTTTGGGGTTCCCCATACTAAGAACTGAAACTCAATTTTTTTTTGTCATCAATCCCATACGTGTGGGGTATCTATGGATAGGTCTACAAAAATGATATTGAGGTTTATAACATAATTTTTTCCTAAACTGAATAGTTTGCGCGAGAGACACTTCCAAAGTGGTAAAATGTGTGTCCCCCCCCTGTAACTTCTAAAATAAGAGAATGATAAAACTAAAAAAAATATATGATGTACATTAACCATGCAAACTTTCAACGAAAATTGGTTTGAACGAGATCTAGTAAGTAGTTTTTTTTTAATACGTCATAAATCGTAAACCGCAATTTATTTAACGGAACCCTTCATGTGCGAGTCCGACTCGCACTTGGCCGCTTTTTTTATTATAGTTACAGTTTTTCAATTCTGATAGAAGATAGGTGGTCGTAATACGAGTATTGTGGAGTATATCTACGAAATCTATGATCTAACTAGAAATTAAGTAGCATAATATATTATTGTTTATGTATTTTTATAGTAGGATATCAAAATCTTAAGTGGACGGGCGTCCACACACACACACACACACACACGCACACAGCTTTTGGGACTACAGGAAATTACTCAGATATACCCACGTAAAATCCGAATCCGACGTAATAATCTAAATTGAGTGAACTTTATCCGTCCTTACAACCAAATATGAATGAGAATTACTTAGACATACTTAAGTATATGTCAGTAGGTACCTATGCCTTATTTACGGCAGACTCAACAAAGGGTCTAGCAGGCTAAGCTAACAAGAGTGGCCCCCGCAAGGGATTTGGTTGTAATTTGGGGTGCAGTACTGGCAGGACCTAAGAACACTGTATGCATAATATCAGCCTTCGATCTTCTTTTGTTTCAGACTTATTCCCGAAAATGTAAAAAAATCAAGGTAATTTTTAAACTGATATTTTAGCTAAACCAAGCAAGCGAGAGTCACCAAATAAATTCAGAATGAAGGAGGGAGGAAAAAACAAGAAAAACACAAAAAGATGGTAAAAAAAGAGCAGCTAAAACAATAAAAAAAAAACAAAAAAACGTTAAAAAAACATTGAAAAGAAGAAACAAACCTTAAAAAAAAGAAAAAACATTAGAAAAAGAAAAGTAAAACATACAAAAAGGGGGGAAAAAAACATTTAAAAAGGGAAAAAAGTGAAAAATAATATAAAAGATTACCTACAAAATTACCATACAAAAATTTCAACATTAAAAAATAAGACAAAACATCAAAAAAAGGAAAAAAACACATTTAATAATTATCAAACGAGAAAAACATAAAAAACGGCTCATTTAAAAAACTAAAAAACGTACGAACATTGAAAACAATAAAAAAAAACAAAAAAAAGAAAAGTAAAACATACAAAAAAGAAAAAGAACATTTAAATATTATTAAAAAACGAGAAAAACAAAAAAAAAAAAAACAAAAACAGCATTAAAAAAACAAACACAGCATTAAAAAAAACACGTTAAAAACATTGAAAAAACAAAAAAACATTAAAAAAAGAAAAGTAAAACGTACAAAAAGGAACAAAAGAGAAAAAAACTTGAAAGATAACAAAAGACCCTATAAAAATTTAAACATTAAAAAATAGACAAACATCAAAAAAAGAAAAGAAACTTTTTTAAATCATTAAAAACGATAAACAACACTAAAAAATATAAAAAAATGCGAAAAATAACATTAAATAAACAAAAAATACAAAAAACATTAAAAACTGAGAAATATATATTTTTTTTTAGTAGAAATCAAAAAAAACAAAAACAATTAAAAAAGAGTAATGTAATTTTTCCTTTGTCTGTTTAATATTAGTAGGTACTTAAGCAAATTTAAAAAGTTAGAGTAGCGGCCAATAATGGTTTTAGTTAGGGTTTTCATACATGGCCAAGAAGTAATGTAGGGAGCCATAAACAAGAAACTTCATGTCTTCATTTCGTGACATTAACGCATACATTTCCGAACATGTTTGAGAAATAGTACATTATTGCAGAGGCCGGGAAATTGCATTTCGTGGATGAGTTGATTTTTTCGGCTGAAGCCGACAATAGAGACGAATCCACGAATTGGCATTCCCGTATCACGGTTCTTGAGATACAGCCTGCAGACGGACGGACGGACGGACGGACGGACAGCGAAGTCTTAGTAATTATTATTATATTATTATATTTATTTATTTCAGACTATTAGTCCATAGGGTTAGGTAATACAATAACTTATATATCTATTGTTAGTACTACAATTAATGAGACACAACAAAACATTACACAACATTTACATTAAAACTTTCGCGGCTGTACGGCCACAGGTGCGTGTAGTTGCACGTACCTGTCTACCAGAGGCGAGTCCCACCGCTGAGCCAACGTACTTAGGATAATGTTAGTGCTGCCACGGCTGCGGGTGAGGAGTGACGCGCATCGCTTCCTCATGATGGCAAAAAAGCAGTCTGTTTGCGCCTCGGCAAACATAGCTGAGGCGCTACAATACCGCGGCAACCCAAACAGCATCCTAAAAGCATCATTATACTGGACGCGCAGGGCACCGTACGCCCGCTGCGTAAAGTTAGCCCACAGGCCGCACGTATAGAAAGTTTGACAAAAAGCTTTAAATAGTGTCAACTTTACTTCTGTACTAGAACGTGCAAACCTGCGGGATATCATATTACAGCGGACACACAGCTCCCGGCGCTCCCGCTCGATGTCCTCGACGTCCGACAGTGAGTCAGTGACCCAGTGGCCCAGGTACTTAAATTTGTCCACTCTTTTTAACGGAGTCCCACAAAGCATGACCGGCTGCATTTGATAACTTTTATTACTCGCTTTAAATTGCAAGAGCTCGCTTTTCGACGCATTGTACCTGAGCCCATGAGCCACAGCATACTCTTCACAGATTCCTATCATTTTTATTAAGCCCCCCATCGAGGGGCTCAGCAGCACCATGTCATCAGCATAGCTTAAGTTATTGACACACACGTCTTCTATGTGACATCCGACACAGGCACTGCTGTAATAGGGCCCCGTTTTACTCTTTGAGTACGGAACCCTAAAAATGAACTACGAGATAGAATACTAAACACAGCGTGCTAGGTATAAACCAGACAATTCTTTGTTTGTCTATTTTGAATCTTTGGCTAGGATGATAGAGTTCATTATTGTGGCGTTAACCATTTTTGGCAAAATATGGCACGCGCACTACATAAGGGTAGTGTTTGATTCGAATGGCATTATTTATTTTGACGACAAGGAAGAACTCAGTTCACAAAATGTGGTCGCCAGAGCTTCTGAGGATGTGTTGTGTTGAGAGTGAGGGGGCCGCGTTCGTCTCTAGCTATCATCACAACGAATCCTCAAATAAATAAAGGGTCGGTAACGCGCTTGTGATTCCTCTGACTCTGGACTACAATAGGTACTGTGTACACTAGACTATTAATTTAAGATTTTTCCAGGCTCCTCCTGTGAAGAAAAAGATGTCTTTGAAGTGAGAGAGGTAAACAGCCATCAATATTTTGTAATATTTACCTAATGTAAGTATCAGTGGCGTAGCGCCATACAAGCCGATTCCCACCGGCTTGCCTAAAATTTATGTTTAGGCCAGCCTATAGTTCTATACTCTAAACCCTTTCATAACTTTTTGGTTCCGGGTTGCCCATCGAAAATTTTCACGCGCCGCCACTGATAGGTAAATTTAAATTACTGACGAATCCATTTTGTTGCAGAAAAAGGTGACCAAAGGTACCTGCAGCAGCCGCACGGAATATATTCTAATACTACCTACATGTTAGAGAAAAATATGAAGGCATGTACCTACATTCGATTAAGAGGGTTCACTAATGTTTCCCAACTTACGTTTGGCAACCTGATTCATTTCGCATCTTTTCATTTCCCAACTTCTTAATATTTCTGAAACTGTTAAATATTTCAGGATTTTTATAAACTAACCTAACCTATAGGGTTCTACACGATGGCCATGAAATAAATCCTGAAATATTTACAGTTACAGTTTCAGAGTTTGGGAAATGAAAAGTTGTGAAATGAATCAGTTTACCAAACGTTAGTTGCGAAAAGAAGGTGTTCCGATTAAGAGAGACAATCAAATGGGAAATCGCATGTAAAAATAAAGTTTCTACAACAAGAAAACACATGGTTTTATATTTATGCACTAATTAATTCATTAATATAAGAGTCCTATAACCCTAGTCAAAATAGTTTGGACTAATCTATACATAATAATAAAGCTGTAGAGGGTCGAAAGTCTGTACATTGAAGATATTGGCAAAAAAATTAATTGAGGGCTCTTAGAATCGATAACAGAATACACTTCAACAGTTTTTAGAATTTTTGTCTGTTTGTCGGTTTGTCTGTCTGTTTATATGTAACGGCATCACGTGAAAACGAGCGAATGGATCAATATGCGACTTTTACTAAAACGTTAAGTGGATCTTCAGCCAGGCTATAGGCTATAAAAATTATAAAGATTGGGGTTCAAAGGGGGTAAAATATCGGGTTGAACTTTGTATGAGAACTCCTTGAATCCATGAGCTAAAGACTTGAAAATTGGTACTTAAGCATAAATTTGTCTGGAAAGTAAAAAAAAAACGTCTAGAAGTGTTCAATAAAGAGTAGGTATTTGTATTGTAATCTATACATATAATAAAGCTGTAGAGGGTCGAAAGTCTGTACATTGAAGATATTGGCAAAAAAATTAATTGAGGGCTCTTAGAATCGATAACAGAATACACTTCAACAGTTTTTAGAATTTTTGTCGGTTTGTCTGTCTGTTTATATGTAACGGCATCACGTGAAAACGAGCGAATGGATCAATATGCGACTTTTACTAAAACGTTAAGTGGATCTTCAGCCAGGCTATAGGCTATACAAATTATAAAGATTGGGGTTCAAAGGGGGTAAAATATCGGGTTGAACTTTGTATGAGAACTCCTTGAATCCATGAGCTAAAGACTTGAAAATTGGTACTTCAGCATAAATTTGATTGGAAAGTAAAAAAAACGTCTAGAATAATAATAATAATAATAAATATTATGGGACACAATCTTACACAAATCAACCTAGGCCCATGTCACAGTCATTGGGTATTGAGGGTGAGGCCGTAAAGCGGGCGGTGAAGGAGCGCTTCTTTTGTCGCCTGACAAAAGTACTTAATAGTCTTTTGTCGGGCGGCAACAAGGTGCGCGCCTTCAACGCCTGGGTGATGCCCTTGCTCACTTACTCCTTTGGCGTACTAAGATGGACTCAGACTGAGCTGGATGCCCTGGACCGAAGAGTTCGTGTACTGCTTACTGCGCATCGCATGCTACACCCACGCTCGTCTGTTATGAGACTGTACATCTCGCGGAAGTGTGGAGGTCGCGGTTTTTTAAATGCCAAAGACCTCCACAACCGCGAGGTGTGCAGTCTCAGGGATTATTTCCTAAGCAACGAGTGGGGGATGCATCGCGACGTAGTAGCAGTAGACGGAAACTTCACCCCGCTCTCCTTGGCAAACGAGAACTGGCGCAGACTTAAAGTAATGAGCGCCGATGACCGCAGGGCGGTGTGGAGGAGCAAGGAGCTTCACGGGCGGTTCTACAAGGCCCTCACAGGGCCCGATGTAGATCTGCTCGCGTCGGTGAACTGGCTACGTTTTGGGGATCTCTTCGGGGAAACCGAAGGTTTTGTCTGTGCAATTGCGGACGAAGTTATCATGACGAACAATTACCGGAGGTATATCCTGAAGGACGGTACGGTCGACATTTGTCGGGCATGCCGCCGTCCCGGGGAGTCACTCAGGCATATTATCTCCGGTTGTGGTCATCTTGCTAACGGCGAGTATTTGCACAGACATAACCTTGTAGCCAGAATTATTCACCAGCAACTTGCTCTGCTATACGGTCTTGTGGTCTCTGAGGTGCCTTACTATAAGTACACACCTGCGCCAGTTCTCGAAAATGATCGTGCCACGCTCTATTGGGATCGATCTGTCATCACGGACAGGACTATTCTTGCCAATAGGCCTGATATCGTGCTGACAGATCGATCGAAACGCCAGGCAGTGCTCGTCGACATCACCATCCCCCATGACGGGAACCTCGTGAAAGCCGAGAAGGACAAAGCCAGCAAGTACCTAGACCTGGCACACGAGGTAACTGCTATGTGGGATGTTGATTCGACGATCATCGTCCCGATAGTCGTTTCGGCGAACGGTTTAATAGCGAAGAGTCTCGACCATCACCTCAAGAGACTCTCGCTAGATGGCTGGATCAAGGGCCAGATACAGAAGGCGGTACTCCTGGATACTGCGAGGATAGTCAGGAGGTTCCTGTCTCTGTCGCCCTGACCACCGGTAGCTTAGGCCCCGCCTCGCTGCCGGCGGCACCCTAGGTTAGGTTTTTATAATGATTTTATGTTTTGTATGTATAGTTTTATATTTTACTTTTTATATAGTTATTGTAAAAACCTAACCTAAGAAAGAAATTAAATAAAGGAAATAAATATTATGGGACACAATCTTACACAAATCAACCTAGGCCCACGGTAAGCTCAGTAAGGCTTGTGTTGTGGGTACTAGGCGATGATATATATAATAGATAAATACATATAGATACTTATATACATATATAACATCCATAACTCAGGAACAAATATTCGTGATAAACACACAAATAAATGCCCTGACCGGGATTCGAACCCGGGACCTCCAGCTTCGTAGGCAGAGTCACTACCCACTGGGCTACGGAGGCCGTTAAAAGTATGTCTAGACTAGAATAGGTGTTTCCTAATAAAACGCGAAACTAAAGAGAAATTCATGGAGCGGAGCTTGGCCTTCAGCCTCCCGTCCCTCGCCGCTCACCTTCGGCCCTTGGGTATCGCTAAAAGAACATTCGGGGATAGTGAGTGCCCACGCACGCAGGCCTTGGGATCGCATAGTGAGGGTACTCTGAAGGGGCGCTTCTGCCTTCGGTCCTACGAAAAACTCGGCCTTCAGCTGCGCTTGCCTCGCCACTCACCTTCGGTACTTGGACCCTCAGGTTTCCCTTGCATTGGCCCCCGGCCTTGCTTGCCTCACCGCTCATCTTCTTGACTTCGGCCGTCAGGTTTCACATGCAAGACAACACAAGATAGTAAGTGACCACGTGAGCACGCTCTGAAGTGACGCTTCGGACCTTCGGCCAATCAAAGCAGTCGGATGCAATATATTTGGTTTAAATTTTTTTTTTTCACTTTTTTTCTTCCAATAGCAGATTTTTACTTCCTTACACAGCAGCAGGTCGATCACGTAACGCATTGTACGTTCGTCAGGTAGATCTAAATGTCAAATTTTACATGGAAAAATTACAGTTGGATTGTCCTAACGCGCGTTCGGAACATTACGTGATTACCCCTCAGCACTAGAAGTCATGATAGGACTACTACCTTTACATATGCACATACAAAAGGACCTGGATGCGGATGGCGCAGGACCGGTCACTTTGGAACTCTTTGGGGGAGGCATATGTCCAGCAGTGGACGTATTTCGGCTGATACGAGTAGGTATGATGATACAAAAGGAGGCGGCTGCGACGGCAATACGCCTGAAAAGCCGAAACTACCTATGGACGAAACTAGACATACCCCACACGAAGATCCATAACAAACTGATCACAACATGGTGGAAGCTTCAATCGACAAAATACCAAAAACTGCAGTCTTTAGGAAAGACTATGGCATATTAACTAAACCAAACAGACCTTAGAATCTTTACAGATGGTTCAAAAACAAATACGGAACGTGGTGTGTTCTCAGAGGATTTAAACAAACACATATCCAAACCATTGGGTGTACAAAACACGGTGTGCGTCAGGATGGCGGGTGGACCTCGGGAATTTCAATGAAATGTTGACAGATATTTGGTACCTTCTGTGTACCTTTGTGTACCTTTAATAAAATTCTGTGTACCTCTCCTGAAAACGAGCTATCTTCAAAATTAGGTCCACCCGCCATCCTGACGTCAGGATGGCGGGTGGACCTATGAAATATGTACAAAACGTACATTTTTTTTAACGATTTGTGTATAATAATTTGGTACCGTCTGTGTACCTCTGTGAACCTTTAAAAAAAATCTGTGTACCTCTCCTGAAAAAGAGCTATCTTCAAAAATAGGTTCACCCGCCATCCTTATATTACTTAGTACGTAGTCGGCCGCTCTGTCGACAGTATTTTAGTAAAGAAAACGAAACAAACAGTATTATATTATTACTTTTATACATGTTGAAAATGCTTGTTTAATGCTGATCTAATTACAATATAATTTACTTTAAAATTCTTTTTAACCTTTTAGGTAGCTCGGTATTAGCTGTCGCACGAAGTATGGCGTGACTGAATTGAATAAAATTATCAGAACTTATTTGTACGTACTTACTTAGTACAAACATTATGATGTAAGTATATTTCACGATTTTACTAGGTTCTTATCATACAATTTTTCAATCATTCGTTCTTGTATAGAACTCAGGCGGTAAAGGACAGAGGCGGAAGCGAAACGACAAGACATTACGAGTACTTACCTAAAGTACCTATAATTTATTATTACACAAATCTTAAAAAGCGGCCAAGTGCGAGTCGGACTTGCACATGAAGGGTTCCGTGAAATAAATTGCGGTTTACGATTTATGACGTATTATAAAAAACTACTTATTAGATCTCGTTCAAACCAATTTTCGGTGGAAGTTTACATGGTAATGTACATCATATATTTTTTTTAGTTTTATCATTCTCTTATTTTAGAAGTTACAGGGGGACACACACACATTTTACCACTTTGGAAGTGTCTATCGCGCAAACTAAGTATTCAGTTTAGAAAAAAATGATGTTAGAAACCTCAATATCATTTTTGAAGACCTATCCATAGATACCCCACACGTATGGGTTTGATGAAAAAAAAATTTTTGAGTTTCAGTTCTGAGTATCCCTAAAACTTAATGTTTTTTTTCGATTTTTGTGTGAAAATCTTAATGCGGTTCACAGTATACATCTACTTACTAAGTTTCAACAGTATAGCTCTTATAGTTTCGGAAAAAAGTGGCTGTGACATACGGACGGACAGACAGACAGACAGACGGACGGACATGACGAATCTATAAGGGTTCCGTTTTTTGCCATTTGGCTACGGAACCCTAAAAAGTCTCCTTTAATGTTTATTAAATTACGATACTTAAAACTAACTCTACTACTAACTTAAAATTAAAATAAACTTGTTCATCAGTCATGTTCGAGGTTTCGTAATTTTCAACGACAATCTATGATTTTTTTTATAAAAAGGATAACTTTTTTATTGTTCTAAAACAATAACCGGATAGATTTTTAATAAATTATCTAATATTTCAAAAATCAATTATAAAGTATTTAAAAGTAATGTTACACACTTCCGAACACGTACTTCCATCTCGCTCACGCTTATGCTCAGTGAGAGGGAGAGAAGGCCATGAACCTACATCGCCTTAAAGAGAACATAAATCAGTATTCCAAGCGAATAAAAATATTACTTGCCGTTTTTAGGTTTCCGTACCCAAAGGGTAAAACGGAACCCTATTACTACGACTCCGCTCTATCCGTCCGTCTGTCTGTCTGTCCGTCTGTCACCAGCAGGCTGCTCATGAACCGTGATTGTTAGACAGTTGCAATTTTCACTGATGATGTATTTCTGTTGCCGCTATGACAACATATACTAAAAAACAGAATAAAATAAATATTTAAGGGGGCTGCCATACAAAAAACGTGATTTTTTTTGCAGTTTTTAGTGATAATGGTACGGAACACTTGGTCGGTTTTCAAGTCAGTAGTTCGTCAACTATGTTTGGAAACGTGTTCCCTAAAAGCCACAAAGGCTTACATTTCAAAATTGGGTTCGTCTACCTACCTACTTCTAAACAGGAGGTACCGAATTACTTTCAGTAGCTAGCTTTCCTCGCGGCTCCGCCCGCCAAAGAACGGCAGGTGGAGCCGCTATATTTAATACTGTTTACGTCCATCCAAAAGGTACTATTATACCAAATAATCAGTGTAGCTTGGGACTTTGTAAGCTTGTAGGGGTTAGTTTCCTAAACAAGGTACATACTCATCAGATTTTTAATATTGATCTCAGGTAAATAAGTAGGTTATATAGAACTTTCTGTCCACGCGGCTTCGCCCGCGTATTGCAAAGGATGCAGGCAAACCCGCGGGATAAATAATAGTCTATGTCCATCTAGAAAGTTAATTCAATACATAGGTGAAAGAATTTCTGAAATCAGATCTGATTCCTGAGATTAACCCCTACAACATACAAACTTACAAGTTAACTCAAAGACTGCTCCTCTTTATAATATTAGTACCTATAGATTACAAAGTTACAATCTAACAGAGATTTTCTGTTTATAATGTTATTTATTTATTTATCGTATGGCATTTTGGTCACTGGATTACATATAAAAGCTATATAAGAAAATAATAATAATAAGATTGATTAATTCAAAGGTTAAGATTAGTCCTCTTCAAGTACTCTGTAGCAAGTTCAGTAAGGTTCTTGAGGTCCTCCATCCGCCCTGAAAATTTTGTTGATGGGCATTCCAGAACCATGTGGTTGACTGTTAACTTTATAATGTTGGAATAAATTAACATTCTGGATGGCTATAGGCTATATTTTATCACACAGCTACGGAAAGCTAAATAACGCTGGCGATGGCGGAGCCAAAGGGATATAAATATAGGTACTAATAATGAATGGATGTGTCTGATTTTTAATGGTGACAAACAATAATAATAATTCATTTATTTCAGGGATCTAAGGCCTATTTAACAAATGCCTTAAATACTTAACATAGGTACATACAATTATAAAAAACCGGCCAAGTGCGAGTCGGACTCGCGCACGAAGGGTTCCGTACCATTATCTATAAAAAAACTATTTTAGTCTGTGTTTTTTAGTATTTGTTATTATAGGTATATATTTGGTATCAGTGAGATACAGCCTGGTGACAGACAGACGGACGGACGGACAGCGGAGTCTTAGTAATAGGGTCCCGTTTTACTCTTTGAGTACGGAACCCTAAAAATTAACAACTTAATAAAGTTGAAAAGCCCCCGATATTTTCATTTCCAAGGTCAATACCATAAAAACGGCAGAACCGATTTTGTTGAAACTTGACTAAGAACCATCTCGATCACGTCAGGCTTCCAGATTAAAAAACCGCATTCAAATCGGCCCAGTCGTTTAGGAACTACGATGCCATAGACAGATACACAGACATTCAGACACGTCAAACTTATAACACCCCTCTTTTTGCGTCGGGGGTTAAAAACTAATCTAAATTACTTCATTTATGTAGGTCCATACCAATATTAGAAATGCGATAGTACCTGACTCTGTCTGTCTGTTTGTTACCATTTCACGCTTAAGCCATTGAACTGATTGAGATGGTATGGAGATAGTCAGAATCTCGGGGTAGGACACATGATATTTTTTTTCCCGAAAATCATATTTTAAGGTGGTGAAAGGGGGGGCGGAAGTTTGTATACGATATAAACGACTTCCATGCGGACGAAGTCGCAAGCAAGCTAAATAGTCTCTCAGTAATATAGCTCAAATGTACATCTCGAAATCTATACCTAGTACCTACTAAGAATACGATATTTGACTAAAGTCAAATCAGCTTCTTTTTATGAAACGTCATAAACGCCCCGTTAGTATGAAATTGTTAGTTTTTATGAATTTAAAAATCTTAAAATAGGAAACCTAAATGAAAGATTGATACTTTCCTAGTATTTTCGTAATGTTAATCTGTTTTCACTGTTGTCAAATACCCTATTATGTAGTAAGGATGGATGTGGAAGCGCCCGTAGAGCTGGTAGAGCTATTGAGAAAAGGTAAAGCTTGTAAGTTTGTACCTTTGTACAACGTAGGAGTAATCTCCGGTACTACTCATCCAATTCCAAAACCTATTTTAAATAAAGGTCCATTAACCTTCGGGATGGTTATCATAGGCTATGTTTTATTCCACAACTCCCCTTGTGTCATTTGCTGCCCGAGTTTGATTCAAGAATGAATAAAAAAAAATATGATGAGTAGAGAGATGAGTAGTTTCAGGGATTTATTACACGTACAAGCTAAGTCACCAATTTTACATCTTTGTAATATTAGTAAAATCATGAAATAGGTATATATAGGTAATAACTTTTGTACATAGTCCTGAGATTTATTCAATTTTGTCGCGCCATACTTCGTGCGATTTACCTGAGCTTAGGTGCCTTGAAAAATACAAGGAATTTTAAGGTGAAAAACAAATTAATTTTAAAGTTAATTATATTGTAATTAAACAAGCATTTACAACATGTGTAAAAGTAATAATATAATATTGCTTGTTTCGTTTTGTTTACTAAAATACTGTCGACAGAGCGGCCGACTACGTACGAAGTTGATGAAGGATGGCGAGTGAACCTATTTTCGAAGATAGCTTTTTTTCAGGAGAGGTACACAGTTTTTTTTTAAAAGTTCACAGAGGTACACAGAAGGTACCAAATTATTATGCAAAAATCGTTAAAAAAAATGTACGTTTTGTACATATTTCATAGGTCCACCCGCCATCCTGACGTCAGAATGGCGGGTGGACCTAAATTTGAAGATAGCTCGTTTTCAGGAGAGGTACACAGAATTTTATTAAAGGTACACAGAGGTACACAGAAGGTACCAAATATCTGTCAACATTTCATTGAAATTCCCGAGGTCCACCCGCCATCCTGACGCACACAAAACACGGCATTCCAGCCTGAATGCGTAGGGATAATTGAAGCCTGCAATGCCATAAAGAGACGACAAGTCGAAAACACAAACATACGGATACTCTCAGACAGTAAATCAGTACTACAAGCACTGAGCAGTGATAACATCACATCTAGCTTGATATACGAATGCCACCAAAACCTAGCTTGCCTGGCCACTCACCTCCTCGACTTCGACCCTCGGGTTTCGCTTGCAAGACACCCGGGGATGATAGTGCGTGCTCGTGGACGAATAATATTTAAGTTTACCTGGATCTTTACCTGGAATATTATACTTCGTTTGCAGTTGAGATACCTTCTGTTCAGGTAATAGGTCCTGCAACTCAAACTCTCAGCCTTAAAACTTCGTAAATATACTCATACAAGGAAAATATTTTCAGCGATTTCAAAACTGAGATGAGAGTCATGAATCGTCTATTAATCCATGTCAGGACAAGTAAACTTATTTCAGGGTGTTTAAAAAAAACATTAAGAGAAGGAGGGATTAATAGTAGGTACATTATTGCCGTGGCCGGGAAGGAGGCAATTGCAGGCTGAGTATTTTGTTTAAACGGACGAGCTTGCGAGTCCGTTTAATTATAATACGAAGCCTGCAATTGCCATTCCGGCTGAGGCTAATATAGTGCTTTTCTCAAAAATGGGGGAATAAAAAAGACTAAATTGAAATCAAGCGTTATTATTAAATTAAAATTGAGGATACTACAAATTTCATAAAATTAAACGTCATTATATTTTTTTTAAACAGAATCGCAAGTGTATTTTTCCACCGAAAAACGCAATCTTTTTATGACACATGCAAAAATATCGCGTTTGCAACAGAAAAATACGACTTGATTTGGCTGAATACGACCCGTGCGTCTTTTATATGCCAGTTTCTACTTTTTAAAAAGTTTGGTTCTCGACAAATAAAGGAATTCATATGTAACATTCCAGGCGGCCTGCAATGTTTTTTAATTTTGATCTGGCCTTAAACTATACACTTTACCTTCCAATATGTATCGAGTTATGTCCACTTTGCGGGCCATTTTTGAGAAAAAGGAAGTTAAAAGTGTGATAAGAAAATAAGTCGTTTTTGAAGAGAGAGACTTATAGTACATTACTGCAAAGGCCGTGAAGTAAGGGATTGATGGACGAGTTTGGGCTAGACGGCCGAGTCGTAGACGAGGCCGGATACAACGAGTCCAGCAATCCCTGTTCCGGCCGAGGCTTGTATAGTGCTTTTCTCAAACGATGTGAGGAAATAATAAATAGTTATTTGTTATACAAGGGTGCAGTTATAATTTAACCGCGAGTGTGGAATTGAAACACGAGCTAGCGAATGTGAGTGGTTTAAAAATAGAATCCTTTTCACCTCACTAAAGTGAGAAAGATTCTAGATTAAAAAAATCTAAAAAAGAAAAAAAAACATTAAAAAAGAATAATATTAAATAAACATTACAAAAGAGTAAAACAAAAAGGAAAAAATAATTAAAAAAAACAACTAAAAAAACAAAAAAAAAAACAAAAAAAATGCCCAAAAAAATTACAAAAAACAAAAAAAAAAGGAAAAAAACAAAAAAATGGACAAAAAAAAAAATACAAAAAACATTAAAAAAAAAGGAAAAAAACAAAAAAAATGAAAAATATTACAAAAAAACAAAAAAAAAGGAAAAAAAACAAACAAAAACATTAAAAAAAACAAACAAAAAACATTAAAAAAAAACAAAAAAAGGAACAAAAAAAACATTCAAAAAAGGAAAACTTGAAAAAATTAAAAAAAGACAAAAAAAACAAAAAAAAGTAAAACAAAAAGCAAAAATAGATAAAAAAAAACTTAAAAATAACATAAAAGACCCTACAAAAATTTTAACATTAAAAAATAGACAAACATCAAGAAAAGAAAAGATTTTTTTAAATCATTAAAAACGATAAACAACACTAAAAAATAAACGAAAAATAACAAAAAAAAATTAAAAAACTAAAAATTTTTTTTTTTACAAAAACTAAAACAATAAAAAAACAGTATTGGTGGTTGGCAGTATGTATTTTTTCCTTTGTCTGTTTAATATCAGTAAGCAAATTTAAAAAGTTAGAGTAGCGGCCAATAATGTTTTTAGTTAGGGTTTTCATACATTACTTCGTGGCCTAGGCCAAGAAGTAATGTAGGCAGCCATAAACAAGGAACTTCATGTCTTCATTTCGTGACATTAACACATACATTTCCGAGCATGTTTGAGAAAAATTTGTTACTAGCTAGCTATTAAATTTTCTGAAGCAAAAATAAAACTGCTTGGTTTGCTGATCTACACTCGCGAGCAAAAAAATCGACTCACGCCACATTTATTTGGTTTAGGGCAATTTTTTCGCAACTGGGAAATGTTACAGGAAAAATGAGTATACCACGTTGTTATAAATTTATTCAGCTTTAAAAAACGCAACAATCATGAAAATCAGACGCATAACTTTCAGGATATGCTCGTTTGAACGGGAATTGAAATTTAACCGCCTTGAACTACCCACGAGTTGAGCACCTTCAGGATGCATAAAAAAAGGTGTAAACCTGTTTTTTCTTATAAGTCGCTTATCACAAGTTGACCTGTGCACATTTCTTGCAATTGGACCACTGAAACCACCTGGAAAAAATGGACACCACCGAAAATGAAGCCGCCCAAGTCGTCGCCTTGCTGAATCAAGGACTTTCTCAGCGTTCAGTTGCCGAACAGCTGAATTTAAGTCAGTCTGCTATCTCCAGGGTTTATCGTCGATTTGCTGAGACCGGAACCCTTACTCGGAGACCGGGATCCGGCCGTCGAAGATGCACATCCGAGAGAGAGGACCATTTCATCGTGACGACCAGTCTTCGGAATCGCCACCTGACCGGCGTTGACGTCCAGCAGCAGCTGATGCGGACCCGTGACGAGCCCGTGAGCTCTTGGACAGTTCGCCGATGACTTAAGCAAGCAAACCTCACCCCAAGAAGGCTTGATATGAAATATGACTTGAATTTGATATTTTCTGAAAGCTTACATTTTCAGCTTTCAGAAAATGCTACTATGCTACGAATACCTATATTAGTTTTAGAGATATTGCACATTGAAATCCAAAAAAATGTTGAGTCGATTTTTTTGCTCGCGAGTGTACATTCGGACAGACTTAATTTGTTTCACAATTTGCAACTAAAAAGCGACTTCAAATCAATACTTTTTTCACACCTCTCATTCAGAAAAGTAAGTTTTGGTCCCCGACGAGAGGGAGCAAAATGCTACTTTTCTGTTCAAGCTACTTTTTTAATTTATTCATTGGCTTGTAGTTACGCAATGTGCCAATAGAATCTTGATAAAATAATCGATTGTAATTTCATCGTAATCGACAAACGTATATATATCAGTCGAAAGACGTCCACTGCTGGACATAGGCCTCCCCCAAAGAGTGCCAAAATGACCGGTCCTGCGCCACCCGCATCCAGCGGACTCCCGCGACCTTTACCAGGTCATCAGTGTACCTTGAGGGGGACCTACCCACGCCGCGCCTTCCGGTACGTGGTCGCCACTCGAGAACCTTTCCGCCCCAACGGCCATCGGTTCTACGTGCAATGTACGTATATATATAAATATATATGAGGATTTTTTTTTGTTTTATTTGTTTTGTTTTTTTTTATTCAGTTTTTGTTTTTTTTTTCTTTTTGTTTTTTTGGTAGTTTTTTATTTTTGTTCGTTTTTTTTTGTTGTTTTTTGTTTCGTTTGTTGTTTTTTTTTAGTTTTTTTTGTTTCGTTTGTTTCAATTGTTTTTTCTGTTTTTTCTGTTTTTTTGTTGTTTTTGTTTCGTTTGTTTCTTGTTTGTTTGATTTTTGCATTTTTTTTTAGTTTTTTAGTTTCATTTGCTTTTTGCATTTTTTTTTCGTTTTTTGTTTCGTTTTTTAGTTTCGTTTGTTTTTTGTTTCGTTTTTTGTTTTTTTTTGTTTTTGTTTTTTTGTATTTTCGTTAGTTTTTTTGTAATTTTCTGCGTTTTTGTTTTTTTTGTATTCTTTGTATTGTTTTTTTGTTATTTTTTGTTGTTTTTTTGTTTTGTTTTGTTTTGTTGTTGTTTTCCACATAGTCGGTGTGAAAAGTTACATGTGTCACTCAGGAGCAAAATTATTTTCGTCTTGGGCGTTAACACTTGAATCCCTCACTACGCTCAGGATCCTACGTTAGAATCCCTCGCTACGCTCAGGATTCTATTGTAGGATCCCTCGCTACGTTCACGATTCAATACACCGCCCTCGCCGTAAATATACTATTTTGCTCCCTTGTGACACATGCATGCACTTCCTGTTAACTTTACCTAACAGACTCTTTCCGAAAGCAAATGCTTGGGTTTTTACAGAAAATACTTACCTACACAACTGAAGTTATAGGGGCGCAATGCCACAGTTATCTACCGAATGTCAAGAAAATGTTATGAATGGTCTATAGTAAAATCATACTTCCCACCAAATATTATCTGCTTTGACTTAAGGTTGACTGACAGATGATGCTTTGTGGCATTAAGTCCAGCTTTTGCAATAAAGATAAAATAACTAAAATGTAATATTATTGACGATGACGACGTTTGTGAAGGTGTTTTGATTGAAAGATAATTTGAACCGATACACGCATAAACTATGGAGTTGCAAGCGTCCATAGGCTACGGTAACCACTTATTATAAGTTGTTTGCCACCGACGTGGTGTAAAAAATATTATAATCCTTAATTACAAATTATACATTTATTATGGCTTTAGACATGAAAATAACATGTAAGCTATAATTTACAACGTGTCCCAAAACTCAACGATAAGCCGGCACCAGAGGATAGAGCTACTTATGATTAGTCGAGAAAAAATAAGGAAAAAAATATATCTCAATTATTTTAGAAATTACAGAAAAAAAATGAAATTCATCGAAAATCGACATCCCTAATGGTATTAACCTAATGGACGCGTACGAAGTCGCGGGCAAAAGCTAGTCTTGTAATAAATTCTTCTCACTTGGTCGATTTGACTATACCGTGGAATGGAACGCTAAACTATAATCATTACTAAATTACATAGTTTTATATAAGATTGTGTTATCTTAACCGATACGGTAATTAAACAAAGTTGCATAATGTTTAAAATAAACGGAACTGACACCCGTGACGACCTTTCTCGATAAATATTCATTTTAAATTACGGTGTCTCATTCGATACGATACGCCCCGTTTCAACACAAGATGCACGTACCGATTCAGAGTTCATATACACAGACTTCTCTAATCGATAATCGTTTGTCGTTGTTATTGGCTCGTAAAGAAAAGAGACGAAAGATGCTTCGTTCGTGAAAACCGGCCGAACCGCATTGCGACCAATTCAATTCATGTATAAAATTGGTGTGTTTATAATATAAACAACAGTGTTAAGTTGTACTTATACGTGATTGTGACAAAAGTAGCTGCGCGAGTGTCGTGTATCTTAATGCCAGTGGATTCAGTGAAATGTGTGAATTGCTTCAAGATGGATTATAATGTCGACGAAGGCTATCTTCCTAGCGAATATGCGGAATTCGACTTCGCTGAGGAAGCTTACGATTTTGAGGTTAGTTTTTGGTTTATATTATAACTTAAATGCCGAATTAGTTGTGAGATTTGAATAGACAATTGAAGTGGAAAACCCTAATCAACCATGAGAAGCAATTGTTTTGTATTAGACTCTATTCTATAATTCTTATCTCTATAAACGTAAACAAAGGAAGATAGACAACAATCGATTCAAGGCAACGAAATTGATACACTACTATACTTTAACTTCATAATTAAATGACCTAATTGGTATTTTTAGGGTTCCGTAGCCAAATGTCAAAAAACGGAACCCTTATAGATTCGTCATGTCTGTCTGTCTCTGTCCGTCCGTATGTCACAGCCACTTTTTTCCGAAACTATAAGAGCTATACTGTTGAAACTTAAGTAAGTAGATGTATTCTGTAAACCGCATTAAGATTTTCACACAAAAATAGAATACAAAACAATAAATTTTGGGGTTCCCCATACTGAGAACTGATACTCAAAAACTTTTTTTTCATCAAACCCACACGTGTGGGGTCTATGGATAGGTCTTCAAAACTGATATTGAGGTTTCTAACATCAAGTTTTTCTAAACTGAATAGTTTGCGCGAGAGACACTTCCAAAGTGGTAAAATGTGTGTCCCCCCCACTGTAACTTCTAAAATAAGAGAATGATAAAACAAAAAAATATATATGATGTACAATACCATGCAAACTACCTACGAAAATTGGTTTGAACGAGAAACTAGTAAGTAATTTTTTTTTAATACGTCCTAAATCGTAAAAAGCAATTTATTTAACGGAACCCTTCATGTGCGAGTCCGACTCGCACTTGGCCGCTTTTTAAGGCCCTTTCATGTATACAAGTCTTAAGTAGGTACCACAGATGTATGAATATAAGGAGATCGGACATGCCGCCCGATTTGTATTGAGTGCGCCTTTCGCAAGTACATTAACCCACACAAAGCTCAAGTGAAGTGATTGACAAGACAAAGCACACACACATCTAAAACACACTCACTTGTATACCTACGCTCTTATTGGACAAAACACGCGCATCATATCAGGCATTTTGGGAAGAAACGTAATATTCTCTGCGATCAGCACGCGTGCACAGTATGGCAGAGTAGGGTCGTTTCGCCGGTAACGCGACCACCTTCGGTTAGCGACCACTTGACGGACTAGGCTGCTTCAATTAAAGATATTAACATTTCTACAAACCCAACAGAAAAATAATTAGTTATCAACTATTCTTGAATAGTGTCAGAATAAGAATAAATACACTTTAAAACCCAAAGCTTAATCCAAAGCAAGAAAAAATAACCTCAATTCACACATTTCACACATTGCTTCCGAAAAGTGTTGACGTGCAGTGAATCTGTAAAAAAAATAACGCGACAGTTGGCGCGAAAACTTTAGTTACGTCACTTAATTTTATTATTATGCTGAAATTAGTTAATTGATCGTTTAAATGATTAAGCTGTTGTAATAATTTCGTTGAAATTCGGCATATTTAAAAATAGATTTAAATAAAATGGGGTGGTCGCGTACCCAAATACATAATTACCAAAGAAGTCGGATAGCGACCACATCGTTTTCTTTTTCTTTCCTTATGGATTCTTATGCGGCACCCGCGATATTTAGCTTGGCTAGCAAATTGAGTCGGTATTTAAGCCGCGCCAATCCATGTTATGTCCATAGTATATATAATATAATAATAATATATAATTATATATTATATTATATAATAATAAATAATTTATATGAGATAATTATATTATAAATTCGAAAGTGTCTATGTCTGTCTGTCTGTTATCTCTTCACGCTTAAACCAATGGACCGATTTTGATGAAATTTGGTATGGAGATAGTTTGAGTCCCGGGAAGAGACATACCTAGGATAGTTTTTATCCCCGAAATAATCCCCTAAGGGGGTGAAAGTTTGTATAAAGCTACGATATAAACGATTTCCACGCGGACGGAGTCGTGGGCAGACGCTAGTGTAAGTAGAATATAATCTAAAAGTTAAATAAAAGCTTATAAAAAGGTGGCATTTAGATACCTACTATGAATGACATGTGTGACTGTAATATCAATATATATAAAAGCACTATGGTGTGAGCGAGAAGTCGCGCTTTTTTCGATTCTATTCTTCATTGACACAGCAATGTAAAGTAGATTTAGAAGAGTAACAATTTAGGGGTGTAGACACTAAATAAAATGACCTATAATGATGAATTTTCTCGAAAAAGGATTAAATGTAACGTCAAATGGAGAAAAAAAAGAGCAGGGGATTAAGTAATCACAAAGTTATAGTATCCAAAGTTTTTAGAGGGGGTGTATTCTATCCATTTTCCGCAAAACGCACCTTCATATGAAATGATTGTCATTTACTATGATGCTCGGGGATTGTGACGTCACGATCCACTAGCGTTTTCTCTCTCTAACAAGCAATATTAAAACGGTTGTAGCTTCGTAATTTTTGGAGATATATGAATGGGATTTTCGTCACTTAGGCTTATCATTTTGCCTTCTTTTTTTGGATTAATAATAAATGGTTAGTCTACACTCCTATTTGTAGTGGTATAAGGGCAGTTAGGTAGGTCAAACTTTGAGAGAAAGAGGTCAATCGTCGAATCCGACTCGCCTGGGTAGCGTTCGGGAAGCTACGCTATGGCACATATTTTCGTCCAATAAGTATTTCGCAGTGTCTCATGGCGAGTCTTTGACCAGTGTGTGTTGCCAGTGATGACGTATGGCACTGGAACGTGGTCGCTTACTATGGGCCTCATAAGAAGGCTAAAAGTCACCCAAAGGGCAATGGAGAGGGCTATGCTGGGAGTTTTTATGCGTGATCGCATCAGAAATGAGGCTATCCGCAACATAACCAAGGTAAGTAACCGATATAGCCATCCGAATCGCTAAAGTTAAGTGGCGGTGGGCGGGGCATATTGCACGTAGAATCGATAGCCGTTGGGGCGGAAAGGTTCTCGAATGGCGACCACGTACCGGGAGGCGCAGAGTGGATATACCCCCACAAGGTGGACTGATGACCTAGTAAAGATCGCAGGAATCCGCTGGATGCGGGTGGCGCAAAACCGGTCATTGTGGCACTCTTTGGGGGAGGCCTATGTCTAGCAGTGGACGTCTTTCGACTGATATGATGATGATGATGATTAATCGTTTTATTAACTACTTAAACACTATTTGCAAGAGTGGTCGCCAACTAGCTAACAGGTGGTCGCAAACCGACTAAAGCGGTCGCTATCTAGCGAATTCGCTATTTTGTAACCTTTTCTATATTTTTTCCTAATCTATGGATGAAAGTGCTATATTTTATTGTAGGTTTCAAAACTTGACTATACTTAGAGCCTTTACGAATACCATCTATTATGTGTGTATATTGAATAGGTATATTTTTACTAATCTAAAGTGAGCAACTCGGCTAAGTGGTCGCTAACCGGCGAAACGACCCTAACTTATGCCCATTGAGCTAACAACTGCGACGCGGCCGCCGGCGGCTTGTCCTCTCTCTAGTATTCTATGCTCTGAGGTAGGTACCTAGTTGTACTGGACTGTTCAAACTTTATTTCATTCTGCATTTGTTTTTTTGGGGTTTTACTAATGTAAGGTCTATTCGAATGGGGTCACACCTACGTACAATAGCGGCGTTCTTAATTTTTTTTCTTATACTGAGACAGCGACCTATTCACTGCCGCGAAGACACACACAATACCTATGTGTTAAATTGTAATGTATGCCTAGCCTACTCCCTTTGTCTCTGTGTGTCTTTTGTGTAAATGTCTTCTTTCTTTCTTATTACTTATTCCAAAGATTTGTCTTAATTATCTTTGCTTATTCTGTGAAATCAGGCAAATGTTGTAAAGTTTGCTTCAATACTATAGATGGTGCTGTCGGTTTACGAATTAAATCACACACTATACATTATTGTAGAAGACTTATACTGAGCATCTAACATCAATACGCTAAATCTCAACAAACGCCCAGGTAGGTAAATGATTGGTTAGTCAACGTTCGCGGTCAGCTGTGAGCCACCGAGCGGGTATTTTAGTTTTTTAGTGTACGAGCGACTCGTCTCGCAGCCGACCGTCTTGAGCGAGCGAGCGAACAAATCGACTTGAATATTCGCGATACTGTTTGTGATTATAAAGTAGAATAAAAGTACAGGCTGTGTTGTGATGGTGTGCGGCGGCAGGTGCGGTTGCGGTGCGTTATGTCGGCGATTATTTTGCCGCGCTCGTGCGGAAAGTGAAATTCCTGAAACTGTAGATGAAGACGTGCCGGTTACATTGGTAAATAAAGGGTGAACACTATTAAATTGTCGCTAACATTTTCCGTTCTATTTTTCTGACCTTGCAACCTGTTGAGGTAAAACTTTTCAGATATGAAATATCAAACGTATTTTCATCTAAGGTTTAAATTATTATTATTATATTATATTAAATCGAGCCCGCTATGTCCCACTGCTGAGCAAAGGCCTAAAGGTGTAAAAAAAATCCCTCAAGATGTCATCAAGAGAAAAAAGCGTTCGCGAATTAATTTTGCAAAAAATTTCAGTAAATCCCCATATATCTACTTCGGAGCTTGCGAAATCGTGCCTACAAGTCAGAGAACAGTGCAAAAGACCCTAAAAAGGTTAAAACAAGGTTTAACTACTGGAAGAAAGTTGCGAGAAGGTAATCCGACAAGAAAACGGAACAAAAAGTTAGAGTCAAGGGTGTGTAGGTTATTTGATAAAAATCCAGCAATCTCTTCTCGAGATGTGGCAAAAAAAGTTGGTACTAGTCAAACAAATGTACAGAAAATAAAAAAGTGCGGTATTTAACAATACAGCAGAGCAGTTAGACGCTCTAGATTACTCTACACCATGTTAGGTTCAAAATACAGGTTGCTTAAGGTGGTTCGATTGCCATACAACACGTTATTTGACATTCGCAGGCTAACGGCGTGATATTTTAAGAAACTTATGTAACAAACTTTCATCAATCGGCTTCCCATTTGCGCCAAATTCCCCCTTTCCTAGAATAAACTTGTTTAAACTAGATTAATTTGAGAAAAATGGTTTTCCCAAAATATCACGTCCCAAACCAATTTCTCAAATTAATCTAGTTTATACAAGTTTATTCTAGGAAAGGGGGAATTTGGCGCAAATGGGAAGCCAATTTATGAAAGTTTGTTACATAAGTTTTTTTAAAATATCACGCCGTTAGCCTGCGAATGTCAAATAACGTTTTGTATGGCAATCGAACCACCTTAATTATTGATGACGAAACTTATGTAAAGGCCGATTTCAAACCAATACCAGGAAATCAATACAATTTTTCTCGCAACGTCCCGGGTCTCCATGAATCAGAAAAAGTAATTCCAGTGGAGAAATTCGCTTAAAAAACCTCGTGTGGCAAGCGATATGCCAGTGCGGCGTGCGGAGTTCGCCCTTTGTAACCACTGGCACTGTCAACACGGATATTTATATATCCGAATGCTTAAAAAAAGATTATTACCGCTCATAAAAAAAACACACTTCTTTGACATTATTCTGGCCCGATTTAGCGAGCTCTCACTATTCATCCCGAGCTTTAGAGTGGTATAACCTGAATTCTGTCGATGTAGTACCGAAGAATACTAATCCGCCGAATTGCCCAGAACTACGGCCGATAGAGAAATACTGGGCAAATATTAAAACAAAGTTGCGTAAAACGTGCCAGCCGGTCACATCATTGCCTAATTTAAAAAAAAAGTCGACGAAATGTACTAACCTGATCACAAATGATTCCGTGCAAAATTCTATGAAACGCGTCAAGAGTAAAGTCCGAAAATACTCTCGTCGTGCTCTGATCAAAGAATAAAATTGTGTTAGCGGATCTATTTTATCTTAAACTTTATTATAATAAATAACTTTGAGTAACTTGTATGTTATTTATTTTAGTAAACTTGAATTCAAGGGGCGACAATTTAATAGTGTTCACCCTTTAGGATACTTTTCACATTTCAGTTTTGAATGTCGCGAGTGAATATAAAATAAATTGGGTTTTAATTGTTTACTTAATTTAAAGTTTTAAATCAAAGTCATTTTAGTTATACATTGGTAGGATGGTAAGTAAGTAGGTTACCAATATCTTTTGCATTGGCAATTATTTAAATAGGTAAGTAGATGCAGAATTTAAATGAGTATATATTACAAGAAAATAAGAGGCTTGTCTAGATAATTTTGAGGTATTCACTCGCGTATGAGCAGTACGTCTAGCACAACTTGCTGCTAAGTCGAGTCGCGTGCGACTCAGCGACTCCTGTCTCACTCGTATTGTGCAAATTAGAAAGAGGAGGCTAGATTATCTCAACTCGCGTCGCGCTTGTTGTGTCAGTTGTGCTAGTTTCGCTGGGGCTACTTGTCAGTGGCCCCTGCTCATACGCGAGTGAATACCTCAAAATTATCTAGACAAGCTCTTATTGTCTTGTAATATTCGAATTTAAAATTGAGTTAGTACCTACTCAATTTTAAATTCGAATATTATACTATACTTCCATAAGTTACATACGCCAGAATGCCACATTTACAAATAACTCTACTCTACGAAGAGAAGAAACGTCGCAAGAAACTCTTCAGTTATCTTCAATAGAATTATTCCCAATAGGAATATTTCATCTTAAATAGAAAACATTGATAATTTTATACCTAATATATCAAGCAGCTAACTTGTAGACCTTCAAATCAACGTTTGTTGATAAATAAATAAACCAATAACATGCCACTTAAAGAGCCGTAGGTTGCCTTGGCCTCATTATAAAAGGAAGTCCTCATTTTGTCGAGTAAAATATGAGGTAAAAAGTTAGTTTCTCACTTAAATACAGGCCGCGCTCAGTGGGTAATCGTCGGGTAAACACAGATTAGTGGCCTACACTGGATATGTCTGAATACAGTCACCGATTAAAGGTTAGTGCCTTATTCCGGACTTATTATTATTTATTGTGCTCATGAACTGATCCGCACAGCCCCCCTATTCTGTAACTTGTTTTAAGCTCACCTCAACGCTCTCCCACAATTATACCTTGACACCGCGATGCGTATTAATTAAGGGTAGGTAGAGGTCTAGTTTCGTAACGGGTGACTGGCGGGGTGAGCCGCATTAACGCGTAGCGAATAACAGCCCTGGTTCTAGGTTAGTAATAGGTACGTTTTTCCTGTTCCCGATAAGTAAGTTGAGCATAAAAAATATCCACATTTTTGGTTCGTTCCAAACCAAACTAGGTAACTACATATGTCGGGACGCTAACTTTTGTGGTCAGGAATTTCCCCATTTATCAGCTGCATTAATTTGATCCCGCTGATGACCTAAGAACAAGATTTTTTATGGCACGATTAGATTGTTCCTTAATATTTATTTATTCATATAAAAAAACAAGTAAGGTAGGTGCACCAAGGATAGCCCGGTTCCTAAGAAGGCCCCACCTTTAGCCGTGAACCACACAGAGACGGCATAAGGCGAGGGCGAGGCGCAGGCAGGCATAAGGCGCAGCGCGCTTCAACCTATTGTAGACCTTTAAAACAATGAAATAAGGTCCATTGGTGAATTGAACCGCGGTGCCTGCGCCGCCCCGCTTCTGTGTAATTTAAAATTCATCTCCTTAGTACATTTTGTATACAAATGTTTTGAAGCGGTATCCAAGCGGCATCGCGCCCGCGCCGCGTCCTCGCCACGCCGTCTCTGTGTGGTTCACGCCTTAGAAACTGGCTTTATGGTTTTCCAAACTACTTCAAATTTCGTTAGCACATGCGTTTATGATCACAAAGAAACGTGCATTTACGTTTTTACGCAAGCGTGCTGCCATTTTGTAAAAAATTACAGTTTGCTGTGTCTTGTTAAAATATTTCCCGTTTTATTACAA
The DNA here is from genome assembly GCA_963854355.1 of Epinotia brunnichana. Taxonomy (NCBI): domain Eukaryota; kingdom Metazoa; phylum Arthropoda; class Insecta; order Lepidoptera; family Tortricidae; genus Epinotia; species Epinotia brunnichana. The sequence continues at coordinate 51,483,312 of OY977936.1, forward strand.
GCTTTATATTAACTTGCACTGTTCGTATGTATGTAAATATGTAAGTATGTAAATATGTAAGTATGTAAGTTGTCCGTCAAAATTTGCAATCCATTTTTCAGTCACTTACCGTTATCCAATTGAGCTGAAATTTTGCAAGCATATGTATATCGCATGACAATGCAATATTATGATGATTTGGAGCTGAGCTGATGCTGGAGCTGGAAGGTGGCCATAGGCACTCCGCAATAAAACGACCAAACCCATCGAGTTTGAGCTCGTTAGAATCGTCTCAATGAGTACTTGATGATGGTATGCAGAAAAGTATAGTGGGCAGTAAAAGCTTGTACCAAAAATGAAATTTTTGACAGAAACTTATTATTTCCAACCTTTACATGTCATCCAAAATTTGAAAAAATAACGCAAATTTTGTCTGTATTTTTAGTGAAATTAGGTGTTTAACCTTTTTAACACCCAATTATAGGTAAATACTATTATTTAAAATTTATTTACGTATTTTTAAGACACTTAATTTAACTGAAGTAAAAGTCCCCTAATAAGGCCCACTGTTATGTATCCTTAACTAAAAGTACGTCTTTTTTTTAAATATCAGGATACAGGCTGATGATAAAGAATCTCACACATATGTTTTTTTTTTCTAATTTTAAAAGTTATTGTCGTTTCATAGCTATTTTTCATTTCCATACTTACTCCTAAGATGGCCCACAGCTATAATTTTGGAATAGGTTCAATATTTTATAAAATCAATTTAATCAAAAAATGTAGTTCACGACTAGTTCTAGACGATAGTAATGTTTAAACATAGATTAAACGATTGTTTTGAATAATTGATAACGGGCCTTATTAGGCGACCGCGGGTGCTTTTTTTTGGCCCATTTTTTTAAATGGGTTTGTTCTGTTCTATCTAACGCAAATAACATAAAAGTTTTTTCCAGTCCTATGAATGGCTTTTCTTTATTAATCATAATGTATTTATTTTACAAGGCTTTGAAAATAAGGTGGGCTTATTAGGCGACGGTACGTTATATGTAGGTAACCTACTCGTACAACAGGAAAATATTATAGGTAGGTATCTAACTACACTCAAGAGCAAAAGTTTCGGGTCACCCTAGATTAAATAACCGCAATAGGTTTTTTTTTAATATTTTACACTAGTCTTATTTACATTATATACTATTCTTCGTAATACCTACCCGAATGTATTAGCAATTTCCGGGATCCTATCATAAAAATATTAACATCCAAAAATGACTATTTTTGCGATATATCTCGTTCCGTTAACGCTGTCTTTTTCATGGGTTTTTACGAATCCTATTTAAACCTGGTAATGTTATTTTTTCAACTGTTTTTTGCGGTTTAGATGTAAAATTAAATAAAGATCGTGACAGGATAAAAAAAACTGTACAAACTTATTTTATGAAATATGACGGTATTTCATGGACCCGAAAACGAAAGGATTACCTACCTTCCATATGTACTTAAGGGCTAAGACAACAAACATGTTGTTTAGTAAATATAATTACGACTTCGTGTTATGTCGGCACAAATCTGAAATCGATGTCAACATACCGTTTAAGGATAAAATACAAAAAAAAAATTAAAGAAGTTTAATATTCCGTTTAGCCGTCTCATATTACCTAGGTAGGAGCTATGTCGAAATTAATTAAGTTGCCCAGAGCTTCAGCTCATAAACCAGGAATTCATATGTCAACTATTAGGCTTAGGCATAAGGTTTAAAGAAACGGAACTGTTGTTAATAATATTCTGGATGTAAATTATTGGCGAAAATCACTCCCTGCATAGTTTCAGGCAGCATCAAATTATGGATAGGTATTCCAGCGCAAGAAAAACAGATTAGCGTTTAGGTAAATCTCGATCTATGTGACCCAAAAACACGAAACCACGATACGAACCAACTGTTATAGTTTTCAATTCAAATCTTTGCGATTCATATACCTAACCTTTACGTCGCTGGATATTCAGAATTAACTACGATATTAACATGATGAAGCTCGTAAACAGAAATGAATCGTAAATTCAAGACTGCGGGAAACCAAATGGCCTACAAAAATAGATATTCATCACAGCATCAGCAGCTCGTTAGTAAGTAGTCGCTATACTTATCCAACGCTGACTTCTGTTTTTATTCCCGGCGAAGTTGAAAGAATATATATGTGATGCTGATGTCATCGTCATCGTATTTAATTCTCCGCGGTATAACCTCCGCGGCTATTGGCGATTTCATTTCCGATAGCGTTTGTTTACGTAGTGTGGGAGAACTTTGCTGGATTTATCTTTGATCCGTGATAAAAGCGATGATTTGGGCTGCGTTATGACTAAGTAGGTACGAATATACATATCTAACTAGGTCAAGTTGTTCAAGTCGATACAGTTTTTACGAATAGTGGGGACTGGACTAGTGTCGCTTAGATTACCCTAGGCCGCGTTTACGCACACGCATAATCCCGCGCGTGTCATCAATACGGTGCGGAATAGCGTTTTAAGCGCGCGCGAAATTACGCTGTGCGTAGACGCGGCTTTACGCATAAGCTAAGCCGTAACGTAAGGCAGGGTTCAGGGTTCAACCAATCGTTTGGGGATGTAATGCGAGGTAGACGTAACTTACCTTATACCTATTATCCTATTAATTAATACTTGCAGGAAAGGATCTGGCTGGATCACGTGTGTAGTTACAGGTCACAGAACAGAGAGTGAAGAAAAACTCAAATTGAAAAAAACTATTCGCCTCGAATACCATTATAATTACCATAGGCAACGCTCGTGACCTCTGGTGACCCCCAAATCTAGCTGATTGTTTCCTTCCCTTACCCACTGTAACAGCATACTCTTTCTACTATGGTAACAGGGGCTCCAGTATTCATAGTCACGACACGCAAACTCTCGCTTTACGGAGTTTAAGGTAGGTAGGTATATATAAACACATTGTCATTGAAGATGTTAAAATTAAACTGAAATTCAAACATCGTTAGTTATACTATATCGTTAGTAAACACGACATCAAAAACATTCGAACGTAATTCATTAACTAGGCCGTAGGAGAATGTCTCTACAGTACAAGAAATTTAAGGAAACATGTCCGTTTTTGGGCTTTGAACCTATATCTCGTATTATATGATGCTCCCGAAGTAGTTTTGGCTTTCCTGAAAATGTTAAATACAAGATCATAACAGTATGTTAATCCCACCAAAAACATTAATGTAAAAAGCGGCCAAGTGCGAGTCAGACTCGCACATGAAGGGTTCCGTTAAATAAATAGCTTTTTACGATTTATGACGTATTAAATAAAAACTACTCACTAGATCTCGTTCAAACCAATTTTCGTTGGAAGTTTGCATGATAATGTACATCATATATTTTATTTAGATTTATGATTCTCTTATTTTAGAAGTTACACGGGGGGGGGGGGGGGGGGTACACATTTTACCACTTTGGAAGTGTCTCTTGCGCAAACTATTCAGTTTAGAAAAAAATGATGTTAGAAACCCTATCCATAGATACCCCACACGTATGGGTTTGATGAAAAAAAAAATCGAGTTTCAGTTGTAGTATGGGGAACCCCAAAATTTATTGTTTTTTTTATATTTTCGTGTGAAAATCTTAATGCGGTTTACAGAATACATCTACTTACCAAATTTCAACAGTATAGCTCTTATAGTTTCGGAAAAAAGTGGCTGTGACATACGGACGGACAGACAGACAGACAGACAGACGGACAGACATGACGAATCTATAAGGGTTCCGTTTTTTGCCATTTGGCTACGGAACCCTAAAAAGGAGAGCCAAGTTCAATACAACAATTATGCTTGGCTGTGGGCTTCGCCGCAAAAAGAATGGAGATCTAAATGAGTGCCAAGTTCTGTGCAAAATCCAAATATGTATTTATAGGAACAAAAAACATTATTAACAAGTATTAAACTCTATGTATTTGCTTTATTGGATACCTATAATAAGTGCTGTTATTTAAAAAAGTGAGATCTTAAAGTAGGTTAGATTTGACTTGGCCAGTTTTCATTACATCAGTCATTTTATAAAGTTATTGAACATATATTTTTTTTTTGAATTATGATAAAAACTGGTTAAGTCATATCTACTTACCTACTTTAGGATCTCACATTTTGAAGTAACAGCAATTGTTATAGGTATCCAATAAAGCAAAGACATAGAGTTTAATACTTGTTCATAATGTTATTTTGTTCCTATTCCTATAAATACATATTTGGATTTTGCATACAACTTGGCACTCATTTAGATCTCCATTCTTTTTGCGGCGAAGCCCACAGCCAAGCATAATTTTTGTATTGAACTTGGCTCTCCTTTTTTACATTTATGTTTTTGGTGGGATATCATTACTCTTTGTAAAGAAAACTAGGCAGGTATTGAGATTTATTTCTGTTCTGTGGTGCCGCGCGCCGCCGACGACACACCGTTGGCCGGTTTTTTAGCGCGTATTACAAGTTTTTTGTATGGGGACACCACTTATTTTTTGACTTAACTTTATTTTTATATTTCTGTTATATAGCAACTATAATAATACATATATTGGGATAGTTTCAAATATCTGCTTGTAACGGTTCCAACGCTACAATTAAAAAAAAAATTGTATGGGGACCCCCCTATTTTTTATTAATTTTTTATTTTTAGATTTTTTCCTACGCTTACACACAATTACCGAGCTGGATTCCAAATTTCATCCTTCTAGGTCATCTGGAAGTAGGTTAGGTTTAGGTACTATATGTCAGTCAGTCAGTGCTAAAATTTACGACTTTTTATGTATGTGTATGTCTTATTCTTTAATCCACCAGAGGCCCTAGCACACTAGGTTTTATGTCGGCGGAAATGTAGGTACTGAAACGTCACGTAAAACGCTACATAAAGCCTAGTGTGCTAGGGGGGCAGAACTAGTCAACGCCTTAACCGATTTAGATGAGTGGGGTATCGTTAGAATCCTTACGTCAACCCGTTTTGTACATAGGGTATATGACGTCACAACAAAAACAATATGGCGGATTATATGATCAATAATGTGTGAACTGAAGAAAAAAATTTTTTTCCTATTCCATCAAGTGGGGTATCAAAATGAGGAGTTTGAAAATGCGATTTCAAAAAATAATTATTTAAAAAATAAAAAACACAACTGCCGTTGACAAAAGCATACTAAAAAGTAAGAAACAAGTTGTTAATGAAGTAAAATATTGTTTCAATTATGTAAACTTATATATTAGTACCTGGACACTCTATCTGTTTTTGGTTTTATATATTTTGTTTGCAGACGGGGGACCCATTACATGTATACAAAACCTAAAGAGTAGGTCCCCCGGCTGCAAACAAAATATAATATTCCAAAGAGAGATAGAGTGTCCAGGTACTAATATACAGGGTGGGTAGGAGTATACTGACATATTTTAACCATGGCTTCCTGAGGTTATTAGGAGTAAAAAATGTAAAATGAACTCAAGTCAAATTCAGCAAGAAAAAAAAACAAAAAAACTAGTTATGTCGGTTTTTGTAAATAAAAACTGGATAACTATCGCTTCTTCATGGAAATTATCCCTTTTAATAAAATGGTAAAGATTATTTTTCCAAAAAAGGATGAATTTAGTGAGTGGTAGATGTCACTTTGATGTCTGTGAATAGCGACGCGAAACTTGGCAACATCGGTGGCAACGTCGCAATCAAAAGAGCTTAATTCACTTTAGTAATCACAATAAATAGTTTACATGAAAATTGATAATATCTTCAAAACTACGCCGGATTTGACTGGGGTTAATCTAACATTTTATGCTCCTAATGATCTCGGGAATCCATGGTTAAAATCTGTCGGTATAGTCCTGCCCACCCTGTATAAGTTTACATAATTGAAACAATATTTTACTTCATTAACAACTTGTTTCTTACTTTTTAGTACGCCTTTGTCAACGGCAGTTGTGTTTTTTATTTTTTTAATAATTATTTTTTGACCTTCATATCTTTATAACCGTTTTGAGGCTAGCTTCATGAAATTTGGGCTTCTAGATGTCCTTATGGATATAATTAAACAACGCAGTTTTATGTGTTTACGTTAAAGAGGTTTTGAGTTAGAGAAGGGTCAAAAGTGGCACCAAGTGGTTCGTGTAATATTACACTTGGCGCTGGCTAGCCAGTTCCTTTGCTTGAACTTGGCTTGACCCGCTGCCGCGTGTCTAGATTATCATCTTGTATATAGTTTAGATTCTAATAGGTCTATATTACAGACAGCCCCATGTGCAGAGCGTGCATGGAGGCAGAAGAAACGACTAAACATATTCTACTGGACTGCAAGCAGGTAGAAGTATACAGAATAAAGCACCTAGGTTCTCCAGACACACTACGAGACGCAGTCAGCAACACCAAGGCACTCAACAACTTTCTAGACGAGCGGGTGGTTAGAGTAGCGCCACACCGCCGTTTCACGCAAAATAGGCACAATGGATGCCGATTTGCGGAAAACGCCCAGTACCTATAACTAGAGAATGCAAACCGGTTAGCCGGTTAACCGGTAAATTGACTTAATATGAATCCGGTAAATTACCGGTAAATTAAAATCAAAACCGGGAATTTACCGGAACACAAATTATTAGTAAAATACTACATTTTAACGATTGTTAACGCTTCACCGTCATGATTATACCTCAATAACCCTCCTTTTATCATGTAAAAATGTCATGGATTTCTGACTATTTAGTAGTCTTGGCTGAGACCATGGAGGACTTTACAACACGAACGCTCTTAGGCAAATAGTAATATTGTTACTATTACTACCCTTTTCTCTATCTAACTCTTTTCGATCTAGGTGTGGTTGGTTCCCTATATATACGTCTCTTGAAGCCCGTAGAAACATATATTTAGTGAAATATTATTTTAGACTACTAAGTGGGCTTGTAGTTAGTTTCTGTAGAACTGGGGACAATTCCTACCTACCTGCTCATCCCCAAGGAACGTTTTTAGTTGTGTTTTTTGCCCTCCTACCAATGAGCAAGTTTTAAATATTAAAGAATCTGATTATTACGGCATTTACGGCACATGATAACTCTTTATACTGTATCATTGCTTATTTTTACGATAAATAAACGTCAAATAACGCTACTTATTAGCCAAATTAAATTTATCGGTAATTTACCGGTTAACCGGTTTAGCCTCACTCAAGTCGGTAATTTACCGGTAATGAAGTTTGCCCGGTAATTGCATTCCCTACCTATAACTAACTATCTAACGTGATGGTCCCCAGTAATGGATACTTAAAGGAGGTCGTGTATTTTCATCAACAATAAAATAATAATGTTTGTACTTGAAACAATAATTATGAGTAAAAGCTATAAAATATATCCGTAAGAAATGAAATATTTACTTTTTGCTAATTGAAGCGACATAGATGAAGAGAAAAATTGGAATAAGCAAAAATATGTCAAAGCTCCAGTTATGGTCACCCAATCTCAGGTAATGGATTCTTCTCGAGACCCAGTATATGGATAGACCCCTAATGGGCACTAGGATAACGCAATGTTTTCGTATGTAATACTTTTAAGACTGATGTTTTGATTGTTTTTAATGTTTCTTATAGTATTTCAGTTGAAAGCGGCATAATGAATCAAGCCGCGTTTAAATACTTAAAAAAATAAGTTGGGCGGATATTATAATATCTGCGAAAGTGTAAATTACGCCAAAACCATGCAACGTAGATAAACATGTGGGGTACCAAATGAGTGCTGAATAAATTGTCAATAAATAGTTCATTCATACATTATATTTCAATATATAAGCAAAACTATAAAAAGATCAACGAAAAATCTAAGAACTTTCAGACTTTGCGGCAAAACTAGATAAGATACACGAAAGTAATGTATGACACAAATCATATCTAGTATTTCAGCTTTACATTTGTGTTCAAAAAACCAACAACGCAAAGCGAGTTTTCCCTACAAGATTAATTTTATCGAAATTACTATTTTCCAGAAACCAGCACGAACTTTAAGTATGTTGTTAAGTAAACATGTTATGTGCACTGCAAAACTGCAAAGAGACAGTCTTTAAAGTGTCTAGTTCATTAGTAATGACATAATGTTCATTGCCGCGGAGGCTTTTTGAAAAGTGGGAATTTTACCTGAACCATGTAATATATATAAAAATGTATTATATCATGTAAAAGCTAAACAAATATGCTATAATTCTTGCCACCATTGTGATTACATATATTCATTGTGATTACATATAGAAACCTGCGAAATACGATGGCCCATCATACAGGACGCAGCTAGGCGTTAAAGGGAGAAATACATATGTACTTTCATCTCATTCCACCGCCTATTGTGTGGAGCTAGCTTATATGCACGTCCTGAAAGGCTAGCACAAGACCGCGTGCGGGCTGTTTCGCGCCGAGGTAGTCTATCCGTCTCTTTCTAAGTGTTCTAATTAGAAACAGACGGATAGATCTCGCCACGAGATAGCTCGCGGTCTTGTGCTATAGCTGTGCAGACGTCCCAGCACGAAAGCACAGGGTGGTCAACTGGTCACGAGTCACGACGAACAAATGAGTTAGTTCCGGTAAATATGTGTGCGCGCCTTGTCGGTGCACACTATTTCAAATTAATTAACCTAAACTCAAATTTTGACGACCGCTTTAGCCTAGTTGGTAGTGACCCTGCCTACGAAGCAAGAGGTCCTGGGTTCGAATCCCGGTAAGGGCATTTATTTGTGTGATGATGAGCACGAATATTTGTTCCTGAGTCATGGATGTTTTCTATGTATTTAAGTATGTATTACTCTATATAAGTATCTATATCGTCGCCTAGTACCCATAGTACAAGCTTTGCTTAGTTTGGGACTAGGTCGATTTGTGTAAGATTGTCCGCAAATATTTATTTATTTTATATTTATTGTTAAATTACAACATATTATTTGAAAGATATTTATAGCAATCCATAAAATAAACTGAAATTCAAATAGCTTTCATAGTAAATAAATAATTAGCAAAAATCTACACTCACTTCCTTGAGCAATTCGGTTAAGAAATCATGATTTGTTCACAGAATCACTGACCCCACTTGATTTTTAATTCACCATCTTTAAACAAAACGACCTCAATGATATTGTGCTGGATGAAAGTAGGACACACTAGAGGAGTAGACACTGTGTATGGTTTAGTGTTGCCATATTAGAAAAAAATGTTGCTAGTCTTTATTTTCAACGGTTAAAGAAAAAAAGTAACCATTACTGGCTCCATGCCATTACTGGTGCCACCACGTTAGGTCTATATTTTCTACCTAAAGACTTCATTGTTTTCGAGTGATATTGGTGATTTTAAAATTGTACATATCCTGGCTATCTTATCCAAAGTGTCGTCCGTTATTTATTAGAAAGCGCCACCTTCGAGCGAATAGCCAGTCTAATAAGGGTATGTGAGCTATAAGCACACCATTTCCTCCAATACTTCATTCAGCCTAATCATACATTCCAACCGCATTAGTAGACATATTCGTCGTCGTTTGTTCCTTATCAGGATTGTCATTCGTTTGCTGATCGCCACAGACCAACCAGCATAAATCTGATCCCCGCTTACCCGTAGTTGTTATGAATCGCGAGCTCCAATTATACAACGGACGAGTTTTTAATAACACGAAAATGTTTTGTGAATCATCGGGCAGGTGCCCGATGATTTGATGATCTCACTGCATGACGCTTGAGGTCAAAGATTTACCTTCGTTCGTGTATGTCAAAGAAGTACTGTCTGACAATAGATTTCAATTCATACCTGGGGGGCTAGCACGCTAGGTTTTATGACGCGTTTTACGTGATGTGTCAGTACATTTTCGCCGACATAAAACCTAATGTGCTAGGGCATCTGTGGTAGATACTGGTAGATACTTAATTGGCAGTGTTGTCACATATTCATAGTTTTTGAAAATTGCAACAACATGTACTTATAACTAAGTACGTAACTATATGAAAATACGGAAATCCACTTGAATTAAACTCAATTTAGGTACAAAGTGATCCCCGATCCTCTCGAAAACCGGACGAGTGCGAGTCGGACGCGCCCACCGAGGGTTCCGTACACAATTATAAATGTAAAGCTTTCCGATTTTTCGATGTACTTGTAGTATGAGACAATATTATTTGCCAAATTCCATAGTTCTAGGTTAAATGAAAGTGCCCTATTAATTTTTATTCCCTTGAAAGTGTTTGGTGCACGTTTCTTGCGGCATAAACGGCCGTATCTTTTTGCAAGTTAACTTAGAAGTTTGATTAAGTAGGTAGGCTGATGATGTTGATGAGGTATTATTTTGCGCTTCCCATTGTAACCTTCATCCAGTAAATTCCAGTATTTAGCGAGTAGACAGTCCAGCCGCTCTGCCAACTCCCTCAGGAGCCTGTTGCTGCTGCTTCGCACCCTCCTTATGAATGAGGCTATTCTTTTTCGCCGTATGGCAAATAAGTCGTACGTTTGCCCTCCGCGAAAATACCGGACGCGCTACAGGGTGCCTCGGTAGCCTCAACAGCATCCTCAGGTTGTTGTTGTTATTGTAAAACTTACCCAAAGAACAAAATTCAAGTACATAATGTTAAATGTATGTACTTAATTTTGGAGTCCTATAGGTATTGTACATAAGTGCTTTACACAATAAATGAGACTGACTCACTGCCTCAGTAGTGATCGTGACTAGACGTACCTACAGTATAAGGCCAATTATTCGATTTATTAGGTATACGAAACTGATAAGGCGTCTCGTTCAACTTTCCTAGAAACCCATACATTTGACGTTTCTACCTAATTAAATTAAATTAAGTATGAATAGGTAGGTACAAAAACACAGTTTCCGCGGACTGTCGACCAAGTAGGTGTATAAGTACATTAGGTTCTTCCTACTAGGAAGAACCTAATGTCTTCCTAGTAACAATTTTATTTGCACCATGGACATAGGAAATTCTTTGGTCATTGATTTGCATAGTCATCTCATTGAGATGATTCTAACAAGGAATTGTTGGTTCCGTTCCTATGACCACTTACCCGCTCCATAATCTAAGTTATGCTAAAAAAAATGGAGTACCAACTTATATGCCGGAAAATGGTGCATATGTGTACTGTACATAGTTTTAATCTGTTAATTGCATAATAATAAGTAGTAAAGTTATATGTATACCAGTGGCGGAGTGCCCATACAAACCGGCCCACCGGCTTGCGTAAACTTTCTTGCTATATGTTACCAACTTCTTAAATCATCAAAACAGCCCTTTTTCGCTCCGGGTTGTCCAGTGAAAATTCTCACGCGCCGCCGCTGATACCTACCTATCTAACTAAACTGAGGTACCTACCCATATTATACGTCACCGTTATTAGGTAGGTACACAAAGATTGAACTTATCGATATCGGTCGACTTGTCACGCCGAAGGTAAAATTTACTACGGGACGTGGCGAAAGTAAACAAATATACCGCACCTAACGGCTTTATGTTGCATTTACGAAGTAAACGCAAATAGGTGACTACACGTCGTACAAAATAGGTTCAGCTTATTACAGTTCAAACACCTTTACATTAATACACCTACTCATAAGAACTTACGCAAACTATATTTAGAATAATACTAGTCTACCAATATAAAGAGCCCTAAGTATATCTATACCTACTATAAACTGCACTGCGTCTGCCGTCCGAGGCCCTCGCACGATAGGTTTTATCAACATCTTCGTGTCGTTTCAGTACATTTTCGCCGTAAAACTTGACTATTAAACCTATCGTGCTAGCTGGGCCTGTGTGTGTCCTTTCAGTCATCGGAATTCTCGTAGCATTTTTGAGCTGTCATGGGGACTTCTCGTTTATCGACTTCCGATTATACAATGTATATATCGATAAATACAGAATACAATATGTAAAATTATTATGATTACGAGTAGAAGTAAACAACATGCAGTCTTATCGCAAATGAGCGAGCTCTTCGAGATAACCTTTAGATACCAACTTTTAGGAAATTATAAATAGAATATAACATAATAATATTTATTTATTTCTTATAAATAATTTGTGAACTGATTAAATGTAAAATTGTTAATGATTAATTTTTCATTGCTTCCATTGCAAATTTCTATTTAACATTTTCAGTCACTCAAAAGTTATCTGAAAGAGATCACTCCTTAGCGATAAGACCGCCTGTTGTTACCTCTACTTTTAATCTTCTTTGATATGTTGTGTTGTGCTCTATAATGTATTGACAAAATATTGTATATCGGAAGTTGATAAACGAGAAGTCCCTATGACAGCTCAAAAATGCTACGAGAATTCCGATGACTGGTCTTATACTCGTAGACCTTTTCAACATGGTAATGTCACATAACGCGACAAAATTTTTCGTATTTTCAAAATATCGAATCTTAACATTTTAATCAGTCTACACCAGCGTAAATATCTTATCAAAAACGTTCAACGTACGACCATGAGTAGGTTCACAAATAAAAGCATATATTAACTCTCCAAACGTGTGTCGATCGAGCAAATCGACAAGTTATTTATATTTATTGGGTGAAATCATGTTTCAGTGTCAGTTGTCGGAAGCGAAGGATGTCAAGTTTAACCAAACCCTCAACGAGCCGCTGGCGATCGGGACACTCATCGTCTGCACTGGCACACCCACGGATGACTTACCATGGTAACTAACATATAACTGCCATACAAAATCACGCCGGTATTGCAAAAAGGGGTGGCCAAAATTAATTTACAAATGTACATGCTCAGAAAGTGTGCCTGTATATTGGGTCAACATAAACACAAAAAGTCCTATACAGGTAATTAATGGTCAACCTTCTAACCACGAATAGGGCACCTTAGACTGGTCCATAAAATCGACTTTAAGGTTTAGTAAAAGTCCCCGGGTTTTTGAGATATTCGCACTTTTCGAAGAGGGAATTGTACCAAAACAAGGTGTTCAAAAGTGAACATTAACAGCAACATCTTTATTTGTAATGATGTAAATGGCATGTGTTATACCATTTTATAATCAGTATTATTTAGATAACTATTTTGCAGGAAGTTGGCCACTCTGGTCTTCATACATTTTTTTTTCCGACCCGACACTAATACGGTAATTTCCCTGTCTCCATTCAGTTTCATGAAATCTCTTTCCCCGTCGTCGGCTTCTCAAGGCAGTCCATGAGCACAGTTCTCCAAACCCCTCGGTTTTAGGCTAGTTGGATAGTTTCTTGGATGTTGACATCCGTGGCATATATCCGTGTGATGGTAGTTTGTTTGGTTTAATCGGATTAGTTTAGTGAGTGTGATCCTGCTTGCGAAGATGGGACCCTGGGTTCAAATCCCGATAACGCCAACTATTTGTGTGATGGATGATGATGAGCAGGTTTTGTGTCTTGAATGATTTGTTGGTATTCAATATATATATCGTCATCTAGTACCCAAGCTTCATTGAACCATAAATAAAGTATAAGATTGAACTTACTATGGGGCGGCTCACTCCGTGATTTTATTCCTACTATTCGTAGGCTACCGTAGAACCCGTGTTGGACGAGGTGGGTAAACTCCTTGAGAAGATCTTGTCTGACCGCCTCGTTCGATATCTCGAGGAAGTAGGGCCGAAACTTTCTAGTGTTCAGTTCGGCTTTCGGGCAGGCCGGTCTACTATTGACGCAAAAGACTACGTGAAAGTTCTCTCCAAAGAAGCTACGGATGGAGGAGATGTAATGATGGCAGTCTCCCTTAGACGTCAAAAATGCTTTCAACAGTCTCCCATTTGAAACGCTCAAGGAAACCCTTCAATACTGTGCCTGTCTACCTGAGGAGACTGCTGGGAAGCTACTTGGAAGACCGCTACGTTGCATGGGAAGACGGGAGTGGATCAATGCTCCAGCGACAGGTTAAACTTGGCGTCCCACAGGTCTGTTTTAGGTCCCACATTGTGGAACGTCGGTTTCGACTGGCTCTTGCGAGGCCCAGTCCTGCCGGGCATGAGTGTGCTCGCTTACGCTGACGACACCCTCATCCCATGCAGAGGTCGCTCCTATGAGGAGGCTGCCAGAAGAGCCACGGTCGGGACATCACTTATGATCGACCGAATTCATCAGCCTCAAGGTGTCCCTTCCAAAGTCAGAAGCTCTCCTATTCCATGGTCCTAGGAGAGGCCCTCCTCGAAATGCCGGAATAAGGGTAAATGGGGAGGTCGTGACGCTGAAACCTCACATGAAGTATCTGGGGTCTCATTCTAGACGGACGATGGAACTTTGGGGCACACTTTGCCGCACCCCAACATCGGTGAGCCCAATGCCACGTGCAGGCTCCTATATTCAAGGGTCATATGGAGCATGGCTCTATACGGGGCTCCCATATGGGTTGATGCCCTCTCGGCGACAAATAAGACCCTACTACGCAGACCTCAAAGGGCAATTTCGTTAAGAGCCGTTCGAGGATATCGCACGGTATCATTTTCAGCGGCAACGATCCTGGCTGGGGACTCTCCTTGGGACCGCCAAGCACATGTGCTCGCTAAGGTCCATCAACATAGGGCTGAGAAAAGAGCGGCAGGGGAGTTCCCCGACCGGCAGGAGTTGGACCGCGTTCGAGCGTTTGCCCAGAACGAATCACTCCGCCAGTGGAAAGAGGAGTTGGGGTCTGCGGGTTACTGGTTAGTAACAGTAGCGGCAGTAATGCCTCACTTAGAACGCTGGGGTCGCTGGGTTGAGAGGCAGCATGGAACCCTTACGTTCCATATGGTGCAGATAAATACTATAACCATGTATTTATTAAATAGTTTTTTGGTCGGTACCATAACTTGTCCTACTTATTTCTTTCAGGTTCACATTGAACATAGGATACGGTAACCCAAACTACGATGGAGGGGACATCGCCGTCCACTTCAACGTTCGCGTCCCGCAGTGCTACGTGGTACGGAACACTCGGAGACACGAGAAGTGGGGACAAGAGGAGACCACGGCATTTAAGTACGTATTGTGTAGTGAAGGGTCCTTAATGACCCGATATTTGTAATTATTTTATCGGTTTTACATTGTAGAGATTTATATAAGTAAATAGGTAAATAACTTTTACGTCACCCCAGGTCGTAAGTTGGATTTACCGCTCACTACGTGGGCAGAAAATCCTACTTCCTGGCCAGGGACAGACGTAAAACTGTGTAAGTGTGTACTTACCACGGGCGGTAATGAAGAAAGCCTCTAATCGCATATTTATCGCGCTTGCCTTCGGCTCGGGCGTCAAATACATGCGATCTGAGACATTCTTCGTTTCACCGCCCTAGGTAAGTAATGTACCATTTCTAAAAAACATTTAATGAAATGTCGTCATTACGAGCGTTATAATATAACAGGCTTCAAAGTATCACGTTTCGGGCAGAACAACTCGAGAGAACTGTAAAGGGTTCATACGAAATTGAAGGCCTTGGCCTGGAAGTTTTTTAGGGTTCCGTACTC
Organism: Epinotia brunnichana; assembly: GCA_963854355.1. Lineage (NCBI taxonomy): Eukaryota > Metazoa > Arthropoda > Insecta > Lepidoptera > Tortricidae > Epinotia > Epinotia brunnichana. The sequence goes on from OY977936.1 coordinate 51,498,773, forward strand.
AAAGAGTATTACTATGACTCCGCTGTCCGTCTGCCTGTCTATCCGTCTGTCACCAGGCTGTATCTCATGAACCGTAATAGTTAGACAGTTGAAAATTTCACAGATGATGTATTTCTGTTGCCGCTATAACAACAAATACTAAAAAATAGTGCGCGAGTCCGACTCGCACTTGACCGGTTTTTTTTTAATTTTAATTCCCCAATTTGTAGCACAGCATCACGGCGTTCAGCCATGAAAATTAGTTTGATTTCTTGGAGTTTTATTTATTTATTTCATTGCATGTTTGAGAAAAGCACTATACATGCCTGGCCGTGAAAAGGGCTTGCCGGCTTCGTATCACTACCCGGGCTCCATACGGTCGGCCGTCTATACCTACTCACCCGGCAAGCCCTTCTTCCCCGGCGTCTGCAGTAATGCACTATTTCGTCTTTTGAAATCCCCCCCCCCCACATAACCTCACGTATATTTTTTTCATTCGACCTAATTGTAAGATAAATATATAGTATTGGACATAGTAAATCTTGTTTATTTTTCTATCTTAGTGAAATAGACTCGCTATTTTGAAGTGCTAAGTAAAGATTTATGTTTGCCCGCGACTTCGTCCGCGTATAACATGTTATCGTCTAAATGTTTGTTGAAGGAATGAATTAAAAAAAAAAACATTGAAATTAATTTTGTACCTAGTCTTTAACAAAACAATCTAAATCCGAAATTACAAATCTCTTACTTTCAAAATGTCTTGCTCTCTCTACAAACTAAGAACCCTCTCTGAACCCTCATAGTAAACAGTCTGAAACCGTAGTTACAAATTTCTTACTTTAAAAATGTCTTGTTCTCTACAAAGTTCGAACCCCCTTTTAACCTTCTTAGGCGATGAATTAAAAAAAAGCTGAAATAAGTTTTGTAGTATTTTAGCAAACAGTCTAAAACCGAAGTTACAAATCCCTTACTTTAAAAATAGCTTGCTCTCCATACAAACTTTGAACACCCTTATAATCCCCTTTAAGGGATATATTTCAAAAAATGCTAAAATAAGTTTTGTAGTCTAAACAGGCTTAGATCGAAGTTACAAATATCATACTTTAAAATTTTCTTGCTCTCCATACAAACTTTGAACGCTTTTCAGGGAAAAAATAAAAATAAAACACTCGGTTTTTTTATTGTAATAGGCAAGTATTTTTTCTACAAACTATCAAGTCTCTAGCTAAAAAAAAGTGTTTCCCATACGAACCTTGCACCCCTTTTTAACCCCTTAAGGGGTGAAATTTTCCAAAACGCTGGCAGTAGGTATTTTTTTGTATTTTAATAAGTAGGTACTTAATCTTTCTACAGAGTTTCAAGTTTCTACCTAAAAAAAGTTTTCCTATACAAACATTGCACCTCTTTATCCCCCTCTTAGCGGGTGGAAATTTTCAAACCACTAAAAGTAATTTACCTATATATTTGTATTCTAATAAATAATCTTTCGACACAATTTCAAGTCTCTAGCTCAAAAAAAAAAGTTTCCACGATACAAATTTTCACCCGTTTTAATCACCCTTAGGGGTGGAATTTTCCAAAACGCTGAAAGTTTTATTGTAATAAGTAATATTTCAACAAAGATTTGTCACTTGCTAAAAAAAAAATATTTTATACACCCCTAAGGGGTGGAATATTCTAAAACGCTGAAAGTATTTTATTTTATTATGTCATCTTTTTTAAAAAGGTTTGAGATTCTAGCTCAAAAAAATCCCCTTTACCAACATTGTACCCCATTTTCATACCATTTTCCAAAACGCTGTTTTTTTTATTTGTATTGTAATAAGTAATCTTTCTACAAACTTTTAAGCTTCTATCTCAAAAAGAAGTTTCGCTCATACAAACTTTGCAAACCTTTTTAACCCTCTAAGAGGCTGAGTTTTCCAAAACGCTGACAGTACTTTATTTGTATTCTAATAAGTAAGCTTTCTACAACGTATTGAGTTTCTTGCTAAAATATTAAAGTTTCCCCCATACAAAATTTGCACCTCTATTTGACCCCTTTAGGGGTATAATTTCCAAAAATCCCTTCTTATCCGGTGCCTACGTTGTAAAAGGTAGTTCTGGTGTAAATATCAACTCTCTAGCCCCAGTAGTTTCGGCTGTGCATTGATGAGTGAGTGGGTGAGTCAGTTAGGCATTTATATGTAGGTATAGATAAATAGAAGATGACGAAAATCCCATTCAAATATCTCAAAACCGTTTTAATGTCGCTTGTTAGAGTGAGAAAACGATCGGGGACTGTGACGTCAAGATCCTCGAGCGTCATAGTAAAAAACAATCGTTTCATATGAAGGTGCGTTTTGTGGAAAAGGGACAGAGCATAAAATTTTGGAACTTAGTGATTACCTATACATATAACCTCTTCCGTAGATTTTTTCTCTATTATCCTTTTTTCGAGAAAATACATTATGATTATTTTATTTAGTGTCTACCTACAGCCGGGTCCGCTGCACCAATGTTTTCCATGTTTTTAAACATCTAACATGTTTTCCGTCAGGTTCGGCAAACAAATAGGGTTTTGTTTTGATTGGCAAAACATGTTTGACGTTTAAAAACCACGAAAACATGGCGCAGCGGACGCGGCTTACGGGGTGTAGTTTCGATTCCTGAGCTATAACCACGAACTTCGGAATTCGAAAATATTCGGGTATCTATCTCTATCGCACTAACTATACTCGAGTGACAGGGATGCAGTTATACGAACTTCGAGTTTCGGTTTTCGTGGTAGCGCCGCAGGCACTTTAGCAGAATGCGCAAAGAGCAATGGCATATTGCCATTCAAAAAAAACAAATTCGTGTTAATTATATTGTTCAAAGTTGATACATTTATTAAAAATACGCCATAATGCGACATTCGCGCATATAAGTTCTTATATCACAATCGAATATTTTTTTATGGTTTAACTTTTGGCATGTGTATCGTAAAGGTATATCGTAGACTGGATTAAAATTATTAATTAATAAGTGAAAGGCAAAGCAATTCCGCCATTTTGACGAAAATTTGACGTTTCTTATAGCTGACAGTTGGAGCAGCGTTTGATTTCAATAAAAATAAATGAAAAATTAAATGAAGTCGTATATTTCGGAAAATTTATTAATTGTCGCAGTCGGATAAAAACTATCCTAATTCTTTTTTTAATTTAGAGATTTATTATAAGTGGAGATGGAGATGACCCCGAGAAAAAGTATTTACTCGTGTGGTAGATATTTTTCTTAGTTTCGTTCACTGTAAAAAAATATACGTTAGGTCTCCTTATACCCATAATATATACTAACCCGGTATTTAGGTACGTGCCGCGCGGTGCTTTCAATGGCAGCGTGAGTAATGGTAATGACTCATCGTTAATTAGATCTTAAACCTTAATATCCTAAAATGGGCCACAGTTCACGACACCGGCATAACATTAACACAAATTGTGCTGCATGGTTCTGCCGCGGCAGATAGAATCTAACACTACTGCCTTAATTACAGTACTTACGGCATAAATGCCCAGAAATTGCGGTCAAGGGTCATTCGTTTATAGAGATAATGTCAATGAAAAGTCTATACAATAAATCGTGTGCTACAAGTAAGTTTATCTAAGAATGTAGGTAACTAAGGGTTATTCTGATCAATAATTCTTTATTGTTTTATTTTGTTTAGTTAGGAGGCTTGTGTTTCCTCGCTACTATTATGGAATTAAAAATTAAATTAAATTAAAAATCATTTATTTCGGACTCACAACACACACAAATAAATGCCCTGACCGGGATTCGAACCCGGGACCTCCAGCTTCGTAGGCAAAGTCACTACCAACTGGGCTACGGAGGCCGTTAAAATGGACCCTAAAAGCGCCTTAAAATTCCCCTTCACCTTCCAGGTCATTCCCCTTCAAATTGGGCCAGCCGTTCACGATAGAACTGGTCGTGGACGAGACAGAGACCCTATTCGCGGTGGACGGGGAGCACTACTGCAGCTACCCGCACCGGAGCCCCTCGCCCGTCGGCGCCGCCTTCATACAGGTGGCCGGCGTCAGGGACGCCACGCTGAATGTACAGAAGGCCGAGTTGTACCCGATGCTGGCGCCGCACGCGGTAGAGGTAAGCAGCCGTTCACGATAGAACTGGTCGTGGACGAGACAGAGACCCTATTCGCGGTGGACGGGGAGCACTACTGCAGCTACCCGCACCGGAGCCCCTCGCCCGTCGGCGCCGCCTTCATACAGGTGGCCGGCGTCAGGGACGCCACGCTGAATGTACAGAAGGCCGAGTTGTACCCGATGCTGGCGCCGCACGCGGTAGAGGTAAGCAGCCGTTCACGATAGAACTGGTCGTGGACGAGACAGAGACCCTATTCGCGGTGGACGGGGAGCACTACTGCAGCTACCCGCACCGGAGCCCCTCGCCCGTCGGCGCCGCCTTCATACAGGTGGCCGGCGTCAGGGACGCCACGCTGAATGTACAGAAGGCCGAGTTGTACCCGATGCTGGCGCCGCACGCGGTAGAGGTAAGCAGCCGTTCACGATAGAACTGGTCGTGGACGAGACAGAGACCCTATTCGCGGTGGACGGGGAGCACTACTGCAGCTACCCGCACCGGAGCCCCTCGCCCGTCGGCGCCGCCTTCATACAGGTGGCCGGCGTCAGGGACGCCACGCTGAATGTACAGAAGGCCGAGTTGTACCCGATGCTGGCGCCGCACGCGGTAGAGGTAAGCAGCCGTTCACGATAGAACTGGTCGTGGACGAGACAGAGACCCTATTCGCGGTGGACGGGGAGCACTACTGCAGCTACCCGCACCGGAGCCCCTCGCCCGTCGGCGCCGCCTTCATACAGGTGGCCGGCGTCAGGGACGCCACGCTGAATGTACAGAAGGCCGAGTTGTACCCGATGCTGGCGCCGCACGCGGTAGAGGTAAGCAGCCGTTCACGATAGAACTGGTCGTGGACGAGACAGAGACCCTATTCGCGGTGGACGGGGAGCACTACTGCAGCTACCCGCACCGGAACCCCTCGCCCGTCGGCGCCGCCTTCATACAGGTGGCCGGCGTCAGGGACGCCACGCTGAATGTACAGAAGGCCGAGTTGTACCCGATGCTGGCGCCGCACGCGGTAGAGGTAAGCAGCCGTTCACGATAGAACTGGTCGTGGACGAGACAGAGACCCTATTCGCGGTGGACGGGGAGCACTACTGCAGCTACCCGCACCGGAGCCCCTCGCCCGTCGGCGCCGCCTTCATACAGGTGGCCGGCGTCAGGGACGCCACGCTGAATGTACAGAAGGCCGAGTTGTACCCGATGCTGGCGCCGCACGCGGTAGAGGTAAGCAGCCGTTCACGATAGAACTGGTCGTGGACGAGACAGAGACCCTATTCGCGGTGGACGGGGAGCACTACTGCAGCTACCCGCACCGGAGCCCCTCGCCCGTCGGCGCCGCCTTCATACAGGTGGCCGGCGTCAGGGACGCCACGCTGAATGTACAGAAGGCCGAGTTGTACCCGATGCTGGCGCCGCACGCGGTAGAGGTAAGCAGCCGTTCACGATAGAACTGGTCGTGGACGAGACAGAGACCCTATTCGCGGTGGACGGGGAGCACTACTGCGGCTACCCGCACCGGAGCCCCTCGCCCGTCGGCGCCGCCTTCATACAGGTGGCCGGCGTCAGGGACGCCACGCTGAATGTACAGAAGGCCGAGTTGTACCCGATGCTGGCGCCGCACGCGGTAGAGGTAAGCAGCCGTTCACGATAGAACTGGTCGTGGACGAGACAGAGACCCTATTCGCGGTGGACGGGGAGCACTACTGCAGCTACCCGCACCGGAGCCCCTCGCCCGTCGGCGCCGCCTTCATACAGGTGGCCGGCGTCAGGGACGCCACGCTGAATGTACAGAAGGCCGAGTTGTACCCGATGCTGGCGCCGCACGCGGTAGAGGTAAGCAGCCGTTCACGATAGAACTGGTCGTGGACGAGACAGAGACCCTATTCGCGGTGGACGGGGAGCACTACTGCAGCTACCCGCACCGGAGCCCCTCGCCCGTCGGCGCCGCCTTCATACAGGTGGCCGGCGTCAGGGACGCCACGCTGAATGTACAGAAGGCCGAGTTGTACCCGATGCTGGCGCCGCACGCGGTAGAGGTAAGCAGCCGTTCACGATAGAACTGGTCGTGGACGAGACAGAGACCCTATTCGCGGTGGACGGGGAGCACTACTGCAGCTACCCGCACCGGAGCCCCTCGCCCGTCGGCGCCGCCTTCATACAGGTGGCCGGCGTCAGGGACGCCACGCTGAATGTACAGAAGGCCGAGTTGTACCCGATGCTGGCGCCGCACGCGGTAGAGGTAAGCAGCCGTTCACGATAGAACTGGTCGTGGACGAGACAGAGACCCTATTCGCGGTGGACGGGGAGCACTACTGCGGCTACCCGCACCGGAGCCCCTCGCCCGTCGGCGCCGCCTTCATACAGGTGGCCGGCGTCAGGGACGCCACGCTGAATGTACAGAAGGCCGAGTTGTACCCGATGCTGGCGCCGCACGCGGTAGAGGTAAGCAGCCGTTCACGATAGAACTGGTCGTGGACGAGACAGAGACCCTATTCGCGGTGGACGGGGAGCACTACTGCAGCTACCCGCACCGGAGCCCCTCGCCCGTCGGCGCCGCCTTCATACAGGTGGCCGGCGTCAGGGACGCCACGCTGAATGTACAGAAGGCCGAGTTGTACCCGATGCTGGCGCCGCACGCGGTAGAGGTAAGCAGCCGTTCACGATAGAACTGGTCGTGGACGAGACAGAGACCCTATTCGCGGTGGACGGGGAGCACTACTGCAGCTACCCGCACCGGAGCCCCTCGCCCGTCGGCGCCGCCTTCATACAGGTGGCCGGCGTCAGGGACGCCACGCTGAATGTACAGAAGGCCGAGTTGTACCCGATGCTGGCGCCGCACGCGGTAGAGGTAAGCAGCCGTTCATCTGCTTTGCGCATCTGACATAGGTACTACATAGGAAAGATGATGGTGACAAGGCTGACGGACAATTAGAATATATACCTCATCATACTTCAATAATAAAGGAACTGCAACGGTACAGCTAATATGTAACCTATCTGAATCACTAATAACTTAGAAAAGTGGAAAAACTCCCGACACTTTCATTTCAAAGTTCAATGTCTCAAAAACGGCTGAACCGATTTTGTTGAAACGTAATAAACCGAACCATCTCGATCACATCAGCTTTCTGATAAAAAAACCGCATTCAAATCGGTCCATTAGTTTAGGAGCTACGATGCCACAGGCAGACGTGTCTCTGTGCGTCTGTGTGTGTTTGCACAGACACACAAACACGTCAACCTTATAACACCCCTCTTTTTCCATCGGGGATTAAATAGACGCCAATGCGTACTAGCTTTTGTGGAAGTGATTGTCATCTGATCTTCCACTAGTTCCAACCGAGTGGGCAACTCGACCCCTTAGAAGTTCTTAAGCCATCTGAAGGCATCTACCTAATTCGGCTTAACGACAGTTGTCACAGAAAACAACCGAGGTGAAAAGCTTATCGTGCCTTCCAAAGCACGGAAGCGCTCAGTTAGAGATCTTACCTACCACTCAAAGCGCGTAAGCGTCACCCATCCAAGAACCGACCCAACGCGGCCCAAATCGATGTGATTGTAATGACACGCACTCCGATAATTAAGTGTTCCCCGTTGGACCAAATTGTACTTACCGTGAACTAAGGACTAAAAATGCTCAAATGAATGTTACAGGTGCCACTGAGACCTAGTTTAGAAGCCCCAGCTTCGGAAGATGAACCTAGTTGGCGACCTAACATCACAGCACTATTACCCAAAGGAATCCCTTCAGGATACCAACTAGTCATACAAGGAAGGTAATATTACTATTACAAATTGATCTTAATACCTACCTATTTATTTACTCCGCTGGCTTGTTAATAAATAAGTATATCTACTATCTTGTGTCCTTACATCTTTATACGTTTGGGGGTTGCACAGTCACAAAAACACAGGTGATTTATCTTACATCAATGAATATAAAATTGATGCATATCTAGGCCTACATACGAGTAGCTAGCGTAAATAGTCCTACAAAGGTTGTAAAAGCGCTGAGGTTACTTGTTATCCGGAATCTTAAATCCACTGTTACAAACAACCAACAACCCATTAATGTGATATTGGCAAGTGTCGGCTATAAAGATGCGTAATCATCTTTAAATTTGTGACGACCGACTTCGGTTCACCAGAACAGCAATGTGCAAGTGCGTTAGAAATACACGAACGAACGAAGTTGGCCTTTCGCGATTGCCTATCAACTGTCTGAGTGATACATGTTTATGTAACGTGTCTTTCAGACTCCGTCTCATCCTCCACTCATTCACCATCAACCTGATGGACGCGGCGCGCGACTGGCCCGTGCCCAACATCCCCGTGCACGTGAACGTGCGCGCGCACGACGAGTCGCACCGGGAGCGGCAGCTGGTCGTGCTCAACTCGCGGCTCGGCGCGTGGGGCGACGAGCGGAGACAGAGGACCGCCACGCTCATACCCGGGACTGAGGTGGGTGGGGGGACGGGGAATGTGCACGTGAACGTGCGCGCGCACGACGAGTCGCACCGGGAGCGGCAGCTGGTCGTGCTCAACTCGCGGCTCGGCGCGTGGGGCGACGAGCGGAGACAGAGGACCGCCACGCTCATACCCGGGACTGAGGTGGGTGGGGGGACGGGGAATGTGCACGTGAACGTGCGCGCGCACGACGAGTCGCACCGGGAGCGGCAGCTGGTCGTGCTCAACTCGCGGCTCGGCGCGTGGGGCGACGAGCGGAGACAGAGGACCGCCACGCTCATACCCGGGACTGAGGTGGGTGGGGGGACGGGGAATGTGCACGTGAACGTGCGCGCGCACGACGAGTCGCACCGGGAGCGGCAGCTGGTCGTGCTCAACTCGCGGCTCGGCGCGTGGGGCGACGAGCGGAGACAGAGGACCGCCACGCTCATACCCGGGACTGAGGTGGGTGGGGGGACGGGGAATGTGCACGTGAACGTGCGCGCGCACGACGAGTCGCACCGGGAGCGGCAGCTGGTCGTGCTCAACTCGCGGCTCGGCGCGTGGGGCGACGAGCGGAGACAGAGGACCGCCACGCTCATACCCGGGACTGAGGTGGGTGGGGGGACGGGGAATGTGCACGTGAACGTGCGCGCGCACGACGAGTCGCACCGGGAGCGGCAGCTGGTCGTGCTCAACTCGCGGCTCGGCGCGTGGGGCGACGAGCGGAGACAGAGGACCGCCACGCTCATACCCGGGACTGAGGTGGGTGGGGGGACGGGGAATGTGCACGTGAACGTGCGCGCGCACGACGAGTCGCACCGGGAGCGGCAGCTGGTCGTGCTCAACTCGCGGCTCGGCGCGTGGGGCGACGAGCGGAGACAGAGGACCGCCACGCTCATACCCGGGACTGAGGTGGGTGGGGGGACGGGGACATGTTGCTACGAGTAGCTTGTTCTGGGTTCTCAACTTATTGTTAAGGACGAGAGGCGAAACGCTCGAGCCTGGCACATGATGGTCTCTGCTTAGAGAGGTCCTTGTCCGTCCTGCTTGTCCCTGATGGTTTGTAGAGGTCAAGTAATTCATTAGAGCGCGTGGTGTTATTGGAGGTGGGTTTCAGTAAAAGTGTTTTACTGCTCTCTACTCTCGTGTTCGTGGTTCTCAACTCATCTTTAAGGACGAATGGTGATGCAACGGTCGGGTCTCGCGCCGGCATACAAGTAGGTTTGTCACTGATGGAAAACTGCCATACCGCCGTTTTGAAGCGGTTAATTCATTTTTGAGGATAAAATGTGGCACTATTCCCAATCCCAGGACAAAGATGAGTTGATATTTACATAAAGGGTAGAGGTATTCAACCAAGCTTATGTCATTAATAACCTTCTTCTTGTTGTTCTCGCGCCAATGCTACTATTTCTTAGATTTAGATTGTGTGGGAACAGAAGCTGGCGCTGGAAAATGAGCATTCTACAAATAGTCCCTATCTCCACAGAACACCTTCCGGATCCTGAACGGTCCCGGTGAATGGTCCATGTTCGCCAACGACGTGCTGATCGGGGAGCTGGAGCACCGCGCGGCGCCGGCGCTGGTGCGCGCCGTGCGCATGCGCGGCGACCTGTTGCCGGCGGCCATGTTTGTGTGCCCGTCTTCGCACTCGCCCACCACTGAGGACTGGAAGGACGTGTCTAACTGTTGATGGGAGCTGGAGCACCGCGCGGCGCCGGCGCTGGTGCGTGCCGTGCGCATGCGCGGCGACCTGTTGCCGGCGGCCATGTTTGTGTGCCCGTCCTCGCACTCGCCCACCACTGAGGACTGGAAGGACGTGTCTAACTGTTGATGGGAGCTGGAGCACCGCGCGGCGCCGGCGCTGGTGCGCGCCGTGCGCATGCGCGGCGACCTGTTGCCGGCGGCCATGTTTGTGTGCCCGTCCTCGCACTCGCCCACCACTGAGGACTGGAAGGACGTGTCTAACTGTTGATGGGAGCTGGAGCACCGCGCGGCGCCGGCGCTGGTGCGCGCCGTGCGCATGCGCGGCGACCTGTTGCCGGCGGCCATGTTTGTGTGCCCGTCCTCGCACTCGCCCACCACTGAGGACTGGAAGGACGTGTCTAACTGTTGATGGGAGCTGGAGCACCGCGCGGCGCCGGCGCTGGTGCGCGCCGTGCGCATGCGCGGCGACCTGTTGCCGGCGGCCATGTTTGTGTGCCCGTCCTCGCACTCGCCCACCACTGAGGACTGGAAGGACGTGTCTAACTGTTGATGGGAGCTGGAGCACCGCGCGGCGCCGGCGCTGGTGCGTGCCGTGCGCATGCGCGGCGACCTGTTGCCGGCGGCCATGTTTGTGTGCCCGTCCTCGCACTCGCCCACCACTGAGGACTGGAAGGACGTGTCTAACTGTTGATGGGAGCTGGAGCACCGCGCGGCGCCGGCGCTGGTGCGCGCCGTGCGCATGCGCGGCGACCTGTTGCCGGCGGCCATGTTTGTGTGCCCGTCCTCGCACTCGCCCACCACTGAGGACTGGAAGGACGTGTCTAACTGTTGATGGGAGCTGGAGCACCGCGCGGCGCCGGCGCTGGTGCGCGCCGTGCGCATGCGCGGCGACCTGTTGCCGGCGGCCATGTTTGTGTGCCCGTCCTCGCACTCGCCCACCACTGAGGACTGGAAGGACGTGTCTAACTGTTGATGGGAGCTGGAGCACCGCGCGGCGCCGGCGCTGGTGCGCGCCGTGCGCATGCGCGGCGACCTGTTGCCGGCGGCCATGTTTGTGTGCCCGTCCTCGCACTCGCCCACCACTGAGGACTGGAAGGACGTGTCTAACTGTTGATGGGAGCTGGAGCACCGCGCGGCGCCGGCGCTGGTGCGCGCCGTGCGCATGCGCGGCGACCTGTTGCCGGCGGCCATGTTTGTGTGCCCGTCCTCGCACTCGCCCACCACTGAGGACTGGAAGGACGTGTCTAACTGTTGATGGGAGCTGGAGCACCGCGCGGCGCCGGCGCTGGTGCGCGCCGTGCGCATGCGCGGCGACCTGTTGCCGGCGGCCATGTTTGTGTGCCCGTCCTCGCACTCGCCCACCACTGAGGACTGGAAGGACGTGTCTAACTGTTGATGGGAGCTGGAGCACCGCGCGGCGCCGGCGCTGGTGCGCGCCGTGCGCATGCGCGGCGACCTGTTGCCGGCGGCCATGTTTGTGTGCCCGTCCTCGCACTCGCCCACCACTGAGGACTGGAAGGACGTGTCTAACTGTTGATGGGAGCTGGAGCACCGCGCGGCGCCGGCGCTGGTGCGCGCCGTGCGCATGCGCGGCGACCTGTTGCCGGCGGCCATGTTTGTGTGCCCGTCCTCGCACTCGCCCACCACTGAGGACTGGAAGGACGTGTCTAACTGTTGATGGGAGCTGGAGCACCGCGCGGCGCCGGCGCTGGTGCGCGCCGTGCGCATGCGCGGCGACCTATTGCCGGCGGCCATGTTTGTGTGCCCGTCCTCGCACTCGCCCACCACTGAGGACTGGAAGGACGTGTCTAACTGTTGATGGGAGCTGGAGCACCGCGCGGCGCCGGCGCTGGTGCGCGCCGTGCGCATGCGCGGCGACCTATTGCCGGCGGCCATGTTTGTGTGCCCGTCCTCGCACTCGCCCACCACTGAGGACTGGAAGGACGTGTCTAACTGTTGATGGGAGCTGGAGCACCGCGCGGCGCCGGCGCTGGTGCGCGCCGTGCGCATGCGCGGCGACCTGTTGCCGGCGGCCATGTTTGTGTGCCCGTCCTCGCACTCGCCCACCACTGAGGACTGGAAGGACGTGTCTAACTGTTGATGGGAGCTGGAGCACCGCGCGGCGCCGGCGCTGGTGCGTGCCGTGCGCATGCGCGGCGACCTGTTGCCGGCGGCCATGTTTGTGTGCCCGTCCTCGCACTCGCCCACCACTGAGGACTGGAAGGACGTGTCTAACTGTTGATGGGAGCTGGAGCACCGCGCGGCGCCGGCGCTGGTGCGTGCCGTGCGCATGCGCGGCGACCTGTTGCCGGCGGCCATGTTTGTGTGCCCGTCCTCGCACTCGCCCACCACTGAGGACTGGAAGGACGTGTCTAACTGTTGATGGGAGCTGGAGCACCGCGCGGCGCCGGCGCTGGTGCGCGCCGTGCGCATGCGCGGCGACCTATTGCCGGCGGCCATGTTTGTGTGCCCGTCCTCGCACTCGCCCACCACTGAGGACTGGAAGGACGTGTCTAACTGTTGATGGGAGCTGGAGCACCGCGCGGCGCCGGCGCTGGTGCGCGCCGTGCGCATGCGCGGCGACCTGTTGCCGGCGGCCATGTTTGTGTGCCCGTCCTCGCACTCGCCCACCACTGAGGACTGGAAGGACGTGTCTAACTGTTGATGGGAGCTGGAGCACCGCGCGGCGCCGGCGCTGGTGCGTGCCGTGCGCATGCGCGGCGACCTGTTGCCGGCGGCCATGTTTGTGTGCCCGTCCTCGCACTCGCCCACCACTGAGGACTGGAAGGACGTGTCTAACTGTTGATGGGAGCTGGAGCACCGCGCGGCGCCGGCGCTGGTGCGCGCCGTGCGCATGCGCGGCGACCTATTGCCGGCGGCCATGTTTGTGTGCCCGTCCTCGCACTCGCCCACCACTGAGGACTGGAAGGACGTGTCTAACTGTTGATGGGAGCTGGAGCACCGCGCGGCGCCGGCGCTGGTGCGCGCCGTGCGCATGCGCGGCGACCTGTTGCCGGCGGCCATGTTTGTGTGCCCGTCCTCGCACTCGCCCACCACTGAGGACTGGAAGGACGTGTCTAACTGTTGATGGGAGCTGGAGCACCGCGCGGCGCCGGCGCTGGTGCGTGCCGTGCGCATGCGCGGCGACCTGTTGCCGGCGGCCATGTTTGTGTGCCCGTCCTCGCACTCGCCCACCACTGAGGACTGGAAGGACGTGTCTAACTGTTGATGGGAGCTGGAGCACCGCGCGGCGCCGGCGCTGGTGCGCGCCGTGCGCATGCGCGGCGACCTATTGCCGGCGGCCATGTTTGTGTGCCCGTCCTCGCACTCGCCCACCACTGAGGACTGGAAGGACGTGTCTAACTGTTGATGGGAGCTGGAGCACCGCGCGGCGCCGGCGCTGGTGCGCGCCGTGCGCATGCGCGGCGACCTGTTGCCGGCGGCCATGTTTGTGTGCCCGTCCTCGCACTCGCCCACCACTGAGGACTGGAAGGACGTGTCTAACTGTTGATGGGAGCTGGAGCACCGCGCGGCGCCGGCGCTGGTGCGTGCCGTGCGCATGCGCGGCGACCTGTTGCCGGCGGCCATGTTTGTGTGCCCGTCCTCGCACTCGCCCACCACTGAGGACTGGAAGGACGTGTCTAACTGTTGATGGGAGCTGGAGCACCGCGCGGCGCCGGCGCTGGTGCGTGCCGTGCGCATGCGCGGCGACCTGTTGCCGGCGGCCATGTTTGTGTGCCCGTCCTCGCACTCGCCCACCACTGAGGACTGGAAGGACGTGTCTAACTGTTGATGGGAGCTGGAGCACCGCGCGGCGCCGGCGCTGGTGCGTGCCGTGCGCATGCGCGGCGACCTGTTGCCGGCGGCCATGTTTGTGTGCCCGTCCTCGCACTCGCCCACCACTGAGGACTGGAAGGACGTGTCTAACTGTTGATGGGAGCTGGAGCACCGCGCGGCGCCGGCGCTGGTGCGTGCCGTGCGCATGCGCGGCGACCTGTTGCCGGCGGCCATGTTTGTGTGCCCGTCCTCGCACTCGCCCACCACTGAGGACTGGAAGGACGTGTCTAACTGTTGATGGGAGCTGGAGCACCGCGCGGCGCCGGCGCTGGTGCGTGCCGTGCGCATGCGCGGCGACCTGTTGCCGGCGGCCATGTTTGTGTGCCCGTCCTCGCACTCGCCCACCACTGAGGACTGGAAGGACGTGTCTAACTGTTGATGGGAGCTGGAGCACCGCGCGGCGCCGGCGCTGGTGCGTGCCGTGCGCATGCGCGGCGACCTGTTGCCGGCGGCCATGTTTGTGTGCCCGTCCTCGCACTCGCCCACCACTGAGGACTGGAAGGACGTGTCTAATTGATGGGAGACGAGCTCGAAAATCGTCTTTACGCGCCACTCTTGGAATAAGATGTGATGAAATAATTTCTCATTTTAGCCGTGCCCCCGCGCAAGCAGAACGAAATACCTACCAATGGTGAGCCCCATCATTGCAATATCGTTCTGCTGCCTGTCTGCCCGACAAAACCAGAGACTAAATCCCCTAAGGTCTGGTTTTATAAAGATGCGTTAGACCAAATATCAGACCAAATTTTAGTAACTCGGGTTTTTTTTTATACATTACTGACTGACTGGTTAATGGATGTTCATTAACCTTACTTACTTGGGGGTATAATGTTATACTTACATGACCAACTGGCAGATAGCTGTCAGTTCACCTTTGAACATAAGGATATGTAGATATTGATTACGGGTGAAACTGAAATAGTAGATCTGAAAAAATGGACAGAAGTATTCTTAATGACGATAAATTTAATGACGCGGATTTTGCCTGCTTTTTACTTGACCTGCAGCTTGTGATAACCAAAAAAATAAGTGCCTGAAATTATAGTTATTTGTCTCTGATGATAAGAGTAGGTAAATCTAATGCTTTGAAGTCAATTCTTGAGATCGGCCACGGTCTCAATTTAGCGAAAAAAATGAATACCTAACTCTGAATATTTGTTTAAGTAGATTATTAACTAGAACGGTCTAAATTTATAGGATAGCCCACAACATTGGTAGGTGTGCCAGGGTTATTCCGAGTCGCATTATGGCGTTTTAGTTCAGTGAGATTACATTTTATAAAATCTCTAAAAACTCATAAATCCGTCTAATAAAATAACCCAGTCCTAATTCTCTTCTCTTGACATTAGAATTCGAGGACTTAAACCAAGTTTTACTGCTGAATGTTAACTAACTACAGATCTTTAATAGTACCTAGGTACCTACATTAGAACAAAGTCCAGGAAGGAAGGAATTGCCTGTAAAGTCATCAAGTGGGATAGTATAGTAATACGAGGCAGGCACTCCGTAGTTCCGGCCGAGGTTTCTCAAAAAAAAAACCGGTCTAGTGCGAGTTAGACTCGCGCACCGAGGGTTCCGGACCACCCCGTACAATAGAAAAGAGTCCACTAAATAAAGTACAAATGGCGGACTTAATGCCATAAGGCATTCTCTACCAGTCAACCATTGGGTTAAAGAGAAACATTTGGTGCTGGCATTTAAATTTTAAAGAAAACTCAATCCCAGATAAACGTACTACCTATTGTTTAGATAGGTGAAAGTATTCTAGATAGGTGAAAGTATTGTGTATGTTGTATCAATAGCCATTCTAATCTTAAGTTGCTTGTTTTCAATACGATAACTTGGAAATGTGTACAATTCGCTTCCAGAAAATAATTACCTACGTATATTTACTTATAAGCATTTAAGTAGTTATAATCGTTTACGTATAATGAAATAATGATTGTAATAAAATGTGACACTTTACCAAAGCGTGCTTAAAATAGGTGTTGAAATCCAAATGAAATTTTAAATAATTGAAAATTCTATTATAAATAGTTTCTGTTACAAAGAGGCTAATGCTGTTAATGATCGGTATAAGTACACGGTATCCTGTATAGTATCTTAGTAAAACAGTTATTTTCTGTAATGAAATAAAATGATGCTTGTTTTTTTTTATTATTTATAAAATAAGTCAAAACTCGAATGAAAATATATTCTTTTTTGGAATACTTATGCGCTAGATAGATACCTACCAAATAGCGTTGTTTTGTGTGCATTTTGATTATTCTTCTTAGAAATATATTAAGTAGAATGAAGTTAGAGTTTTATTTCATATAACTTCCTTCTGCTTGATCAATTGCATTTTGTGAATTGAAGAACAATAATAATTGTTCAAGTACCTATCATTATTATTTCATCGCGTTATACAAAGTTAGTGTAGCAAGTATTGCAACACGCTGTTTTTTTTTTTAATTGGTCGGTTTTTCTAGGCTCATCTTTCCCCATCATCTGTCAGCACAAGACGGCACGCGAGCTCTCGATTTTTCTTCTCTCGCAGTATCCGTTTCTCTCTTATTAGAAAACTTAGAAAGTTAGGTATCTAAATAGGGTAAATCGCCTGTAACTGGCCACCGATCAATAACTGGCCACCTCCTACTAAAAATGAACTCTATTCACCTATGATGTATTACTTAAATAAGCTGATGTACTGATTCTACAATAAATATATTTTCATTTTTCATTTTCATTTTCATAATAGAATTCAATTTAAAATGAATTCTTATATAGAATTCATTTTAAATTGAATTCTATTATAGGTGAATAGAGTTCATTTTTAGTAGGAGGTGGCCAGTTATTGAACGGTGGCCAGTTACTAGCGATTTACCCTATGTCTGTACAGTACATGTATCAGCATAAACGTATGTACATTATGTTCCTTTTATGCTGGCTTAAAAGACAACTCATAAAGACTATTTGATAATGCTTTTTGTGTTTAATTTTTAACTTCAATCAGGGCATAGATACCTACCTATGCCCTGATTGAAGTTAAAAATACCAGTAGTACCTACTGGTATTTTTTTTTATTATCGCTTTTATTGATTTTGAAGCATATTTTATCAAGATTGTTTAGAATATAATTACACAAGCCGTCCAGAATATTTCGTACATGCTATGCGAACTTAGAACTTAATGCAAATCCAGTTTCTTATTGAAAAAAGTGCCACCTTCTTGATAGCTGGCGAACTCTCTGAAGCTCTAGCGATTGCTAGGCTAGGCTGTCAAGGTATTTCAAAATTCGCCGTATTGTCACAAGGCATCAGTAGCCTAGGGGTACAGACGGTGGTATATGGTGTCGGTGATCCGGGGTTCGATCCCTACGACCGGCGCACTTTTTGTATGTTTTGTACAATCAAAGAAAAGTTGTAACTACCGCAGAAGAGATGGCGCCTGTACACGCAAGCATTAAATGCCTTCTCAATTTGGTCGAGTTGCCTGTCTATCTCAGTATGTATATTGTAGTCTTTGATTTCGTAGATGCCTTTGATGGCTCGTTTGTATGTAATCCTAAAGCGCATTACAAACGTAGCAATTTATCAAAACAACTGACCGAGATGTAGCTACTAGAAAGAAAGGTAATGAATGGATGGCTGTCATATTCCAAATATATCTGCATCTCTGTCGATTGTTGCGATAAATTGCTACGTTTGTAATCCGCATAACTAAACTTCGTTTGACTAAAATCATTGTTGTAAAGTACAAAATTAGGTTCGGGAGAAGGTCGCATTTAATGTAAGGATTTTTTTTTCACGAATGTATTCAACACTACACTTTGTATGTAAGCCTATTTTTTTCAAAATTAGTGCGACACTCTTTGTCAAAAGTTGTAGATAACTGAAAACAGTTAGTAAGTATAGGTATTTATTTATCGCTTAAAAACCAGAGATTAAATTATTAATAGACTGTTGCCTATATCACATATATGATATAGTTGATATACATAAGTTACCACGTACGTCACGCCACGCTAGTTACGTACCGGAAGGCGAGGCGTGGGTAGGCCCCCCCACAAGGTGGACTGATGACCTGGTAAAGGTCGCGGGAGTCCGCTGGATGCGGGTGGCGCAGGACCGGTCATTTTGGCACTCTTTGGGGGAGGCCTATGTCCAGCAGTGGACGTCTTTCGGCTGATATGATGATGATGATGATGATAAAATCTGTATAAGTACAGATAAATTTGCTATTGACATTGACTGACGTAGCTCATTTCATGGGGTATATACATGTCATGATTTGTCAGCCCCAATTTGTCAGAAACGGACTAATTGCTATCGTCTGGAGGCATGTTGCGCTGCTGATCTAACCGTCAAATAAGTTATACAGAGGGCCTACCGCCAACAGCATTCGAAGTTTTCTCTCTCTGTCGCACTTACGTACAAACTCGCAAGTCTGACAGAAAAGGAACACTTCGAATGCCTTTCGCGGTAGGCCCTCTGACTACTGACTAATTGCATGAATATCACAATTTGGACCATGGAATTTGCATGATCTGCCAAGTGTTTTATTTTCACAAATTATATTCAAATAAATTTAATTGAAATATAAAAACGATTTAAGAAAGAATGTTGTTTTAATATTTTTCATTGTAATTCTCAAATTTGGACGCTAATTCAAAACCGCTTGTAGATGGAATAAAATAAATATAAAGCCGGAGCCATTATAATTGTTCTTTGATATATTGGATATAATATTAACTATTTAAAAACACTATCGGAATCCTAAAAGTTCACAGTTTCCTCTTTTTATTTTTTAAAATTTTTCATTCAGTTTTGACAGCATGTAAATAACACCAGACGGTCCTGCAAGGCAGACTGCACGTGCTATATGAAGCTTGACGATAGAGCGGGATGGGGTTATGAAATATATTTCCAGTCTCTCCCTATCTCATGGGTTAGTAACACTCATGCAGTTCGCTTCGCAGGACCGTTTGAATGTGGGAATTTCACATATTACTGTGGGCAATTTTCACTTTCTTACTGTTAACTGGCCACACTGAATGAAATTGTAGTTGGAGATTTTTTTTTTAATATTATCGCGTTCTTGGCGCATTCAGCCAACAAGCGAGGAAATTCAGGAAAATATGGATCGGAAATTTTGATAGAAAGGAAAGATCAGGAAAGGGTTATTATAATATATATTAAAGTTTAATATTATTGCAGATTGTTACATCTGTACGACACACCCAATTCTGACTCCGACATGTTGTACTGACAAATTGTGGTGAAATCATATAATCTGTAGACCCCAGCTCGCGATCAAGTTGACACTGACATACAGCTGATTGTCATTTGTGTCACTGAAGGCCAGTTGCGTTTCATTTAACGCAATTATTGGTCTGTACATTTTTATAATTATAACTCATTTATTGGGCATACCTAAATATGCTTAATTGAGTAATTATTTAATTAAATTACAACTCAATAATAAAAACGGAAACATTCAAGCATGGTTGGAATCTAAATATTGTTATTATAATTTTGATGAATTCCACACGATCATAATTACGTAAAAAGAAAAATCAAAACGTAGAAAGAGTCAACTTTCAATACACTTGCCTTATTTTCGATTAATTACGATTTAAAAGCAGTATAATCTCACAGAAAATTCCAGTTTTGAACTAGATTTAAAGAACTCCGGTTTCAGTTACCATTAATGACTATACCAGTTCCAGTACTTTTATAGACTATACTATTCTAAATTCTAATTAGTGTCACTGCCACAGACAGACGTCAAAAGCCGGGCTGATACATAACATCTATCGACACTCGGTTTGACCTTCTCAAGGTGACCGATACCGCGGGCTAGCTCAGTCGCGCACAGGGAATCATCTCGGGCGCGCGATTTTTAACCGAACAAGTCAAGATGAGCGTACAGTCGGATCAGGATAAGCGTAAGCAGATCTCCGTGAGGGGGATCGTGGCTGTGGAGAATGTGACGGAAGTGAAGAAAGCCTTCAACCGCCACGTTCATTATACGCTGGTGAAGGACCGTAATGTGGCGACGCCGAGGGACTACTACTTCGCCCTGGCGCACACTGTTCGCGACCACCTCGTCTCCCGCTGGATTCGCACTCAACAGCATTACTATGAGAAGGACCCCAAGGTAATTTTTATATTTGATAAATCATTGTCTTGTGTTTACTATCTGAGGTGTACAGTCTAGCTAGTAACAGCTACCCCACCCACATTTTCACTCTTTAAATGACAATGATATGATATAAAAGTTTACATTTTATTGTACAGGGCCCCAAATAATGATGTAATTGATTCTATAGCCTCTTCACTGTTGTTATCCTCTAGTACCCATAAAACAAGTGACATGGAAACTAATCTAAAAGAGTGATCATCAGTGATCTGTGTCAATTTTAGAAATGGATTTAATTGAACACTTTATATAGAGTGCTTTCCTATGATTTTCCTATAAATGGAAGCCTGTGCCTGGATGTAGAGCATATTAAGAATGATAATAAAATATGGTCCTCATTTACTTACTCAATTTGAATTTGATGAAACTATCATATAATTTCAAGATAAAATATGTTTTTTTTTTCCTTTTGTGCGTTCTTTTCCCTTTTGGAATCTACTGTCAAACAGCCAAACTACCAATTTAAGTTTATGGCTAAAGCAGTTACATCCAATGATTGCGTTAATTGGCTAGTTTTTAATTGTAAACTGTTGTATAAGGAATATCCATGATCAGGAATATTTCACATGCAAGACATATTATTAATATCCTTGAGATTGACATGAGAGATGACACTAGAACAAATGGACTTCCTAATTTCCTCAACAGCGTGTCTACTATCTCTCGCTGGAGTACTACATGGGCCGCTCACTCCAAAACACCATGATCAACCTGGGCATCCAGGGTACAGTGGACGAGGCCCTGTACCAGCTCGGCTTGGACATTGAGGAGTTGGAGGAACTGGAGGAGGATGCTGGCCTCGGGAATGGGGGATTGGGCCGGCTGGCGGCTTGCTTCTTGGATAGCATGGCCACACTGGGATTGGCTGCATATGGTTATGGTGAGTTTTGTGCACATTTTTATTCAACTATTTTGTTCCCAATCTAATTTATTTTTACCTATATCAAGTAGAAAACGGAGTTCAATAAGTAATAAAACTTATGATGGATTTTCTTAACCACCGCCAGCAAGTGGTGGCCTTGAACAACGGCCAGGTCCAGTCAGAGTATGGAAGCGTCGATATTGGCGTGCCTCAAGGATCGTCGTTAGCAAACTTGTGTTTTTTAATCCAAGTTAACGATCTACCCAAACAAGGGTGACATGTATCTTTTTGCTGACGATGCATGTAATATTGTAACTACTCCTTCATTACAGCAGTTGGAGGATCAAATAACCGTTGACATAAGGCACATGCAAAAATGGTTCACAAACAACGGACTTGTGTTAAACCTCGCAAAAACACACGTCATTCATGTCAATCTAGGGGGCAAACCTCCTCGGTCTCTAAACGTTCGCATCGATGACACATTTCTCAAACAAGTGCAATACACTAAATTCCTAGGTGTGACTCTGGACTCCGCCCTCAAATGGGACAAACATATTAATATACTATGCGGCAAACTATCTGGCGCATGTTTTGCGCTAGGGAGGCTTGCTCGTGTTTTACCGCAAAACCAATTGCGCTCAAGTTATTTTTCACTATTTCACTCTGTTATGTGCTACGGCCTCGAATTTTGGGGTTCAGCAGCTGAATGGCATCGCGTCTTTGTCTTGCAAAAACGGGCTATAAGAATAATAACCATGACGCCACCGGGGACTCCAGCCAAACAGTTATTCATTGATAACCAAATTCTCACACTACCCTCACAACACATTTTCAACATTGCTGCGCACGTACACTCACAAAAACACACCTTTTACACAAACAAACCCACACGTACCCGTCTAGGCAGTAAAGAGCGACTTCTTTCGTCTTGTCACCGACTGACTAAGTCCTCCAAGACAATGCACGTAATAGGTCCCAAGGTGTATAATAAACTACCTGAAGACATTATGATGGAGGAAAGCACAAACACCTTCAAAAATAAATTAAAAAAATGGCTAATTGGACATGCCTTTTATAATTTAAATAAATTTTATGAAACTAATAATTGAATGATATTCTTATGTATAAACATATAGGTATAAGATTGAATTGCTTATAATATGAGATTGTGAATAATATGTGACGTGTAATATTTTTATAATATTATAAATAAATGAGTATGAGTATGAGTACAGTTAGTGTAATACTGCAGAAGTCAGGAAGTTTGTATTATGTGATTGATACCTGGGCCAATCTCCGAGCGTTTGAACCGCTCGGTTCTAAAGTCATTGTCGGCTCAAGATTATTTCAGCAGACATAAAACATACCGCGGAAACTTAAATCAAAAAAGACTTGGTACCGGTAGTGGCTTACGTTTTCATCAAAAGTGGACTCTGATATTTGTCTCTTTTAATAGTATTTGCTGGCGACGACAATGGCGATATTCGCCCACCTGCTGTAATAATCGCTGCTGCAATAATGTCAAATATTTATTTAATACATACATTCTTCTAATAATCTAAAAGTTTACTATAATGTTTGACCTATTTGAGCTGAAAGCAAGAAAAACTAAAAAAAAAATTAACTTTAAATTAATCATAATATATTTTTACTCATAGTGTTTAGATGAATAATGCCTTTCAGCAATATCAAATTCAAACAAGCTAGCTAAAAATCACTTTACTCACTGCTGGAGAAACTTCAAATTAAATTGATTGAGGCCATTATGAAGTAGGTAGATACTTAATTTGACCGGGCAATAAACAATCCATTTGCGTCATAGTGTAAAAGTACAGTGTTTTGTTTTTGCCATACAAATAAATAAATTAAACAGTCAAGCACAAGTTATCAGTCCAATACATAGTCGATATTAATGATGGTGGAAGTAGAACCTGAGTAAGTATAAAAAATATCTGCAGTTAGCTTTATACTCCAGTAACTTTATACATATACATCCAGAGCTTGCGTCAAAGTCAAATCCGGTAGTTCTGTTTTTTGTCACAATTGTTTATGATGTATTATACTCCAGTAACTTTATACATCCAGAGCTTGCGTCAAAGTCAAATCCGGTAGTTCTGTTTTTTGTCACAAATGTTTATGATGTATACTCCAGTAACTTTATACATCCAGAGCTTGCGTCAAAGTCAAATCCGGTAGTTCTGTTTTTTGTCACAATTGTTTATGATGTATAATCCAGTAACTTTATACATCCAGAGCTTGCGTCAAAGTCAAATCCGGTAGTTTTGTTTTTTGTCACAAATGTTTATGATGTATACTTCAGTAACTTTATACATCCAGAGCTTGCGTCAAAGTCAAATCCGGTAGTTCTGTTTTTTGTCACAATTGTTTATGATGTATACTCCAGTAACTTTATACATCCAGAGCTTGCGTCAAAGTCAAATCCGGTAGTTCTGTTTTTTGTCACAAATGTTTATGATGTATACTCCAGTAACTTTATACATCCAAAGCTTGCGTCAAAGTCAAATCCGGTAGTTCTGTTTTTTGTCACAATTGTTTATGATGTATACTCCAGTAACTTTATACATCCAGAGCTTGCGTCAAAGTCAAATCCGGTAGTTCTGTTTTTTGTCACAATTGTTTATGATGTATACTCCAGTAACTTTATACATCCAGAGCTTGCGTCAAAGTCAAATCCGGTAGTTCTGTTTTTTGTCACAAATGTTTATGATGTATACTCCAGTAACTTTATACATCCAGAGCTTGCGTCAAAGTCAAATCCGGTAGTTCTGTTTTTTGTCACAATTGTTTATGATGTATACTCCAGTAACTTTATACATCCAGAGCTTGCGTCAAAGTCAAATCCGGTAGTTCTGTTTTTTGTCACAATTGTTTATGATGTATACTCCAGTAACTTTATACATCCAGAGCTTGCGTCAAAGTCAAATCCGGTAGTTCTGTTTTTTGTCACAATTGTATATGATGTTGTCCCAATGAATAATCCAAATTCGTGACCTCGAGCGCCGAACGCAAGTTTGACAAAAATCTAATATACCGCGTTTTTTTTGTATTTTGGCGATTATAACCCTAAATCACTAGTTTTTGATAATACCTTCTCTGGACGTTTTTAAAGTAGACTAAATTAGCTACAATATGAGACTAGAATTGTCTCTGTAGAGTGTAGGTAGACCCAATAGTTTCCGAGATAAAGCCTTTCAAAGTTTATTTATTTTATTACGCTCACAAAACAAGTTAAAATCTATAAAATAATACAAATTATGCAATATGTTGGGATCTGGACTATAACTCAAAATATGTGAGCACAGAGAGTGTTATTGGTTGTCAACAAACACACTCCAGAAAAACGAACGTAGAGGAAATGAGTTGCAATAGACATTGGGATCGTCGTCCGACATGGTTTCTATGATGCCCCAGAATAAGAAATTTAGCTGTCTTCGACATTTTGGTGAGTTTTTCAATAGACATTATGTCAATAGAGATCATCTCTACTAGACATCATCTCGATCGGCCCGAGAATTGAGCTCCAGGTGGGTCGCATTCGTGAATTCACACGAGCAGTAATTGGAACTACAGTGTCTGCTAGACACGCCCCTCCGACCGAGCGACCTTGGTCCGCACCGCCCGTGTAGACAGTTGTTTGCAGCAAAATGTCATACTACAGCGGTCGGTGCCGACCAAGGTCGCTCGGTCGGAGGGGCGTGTTGGCGACCGTCTAGCAGACACTTACATCCCGCTAGAGTTATGAGTGACCTCTAAAATATTGCAAAAAATTGCGAAGTTCGAAAAAACTATGAATTTTGAAAAGCTTTATCTCGGAAACTATTGAGTCTACACAGACAATTCTAGTCTCATATTGTAGCAAATTAGTCTACTTTAAAAACGTCTTGAGAAAGTACTACCAAAGAGTAGTCCTTTAGGGTTTTCGCGGTATTTTCGGATTTTGTCAAAGGTGCGTTCGGCGCACGAGGTCACAAACTTGGATTATTAATTGGCCCAAGATCATAAACAAGTCTGCAAAAAATCAGAACCACCGGATGCAAAAAGGGCATAACATAAATAAACCATCAATCAAAATAAGACTGTAACAGTCGCGGTTATGGAGTAATGAGACTGTTGTTGGTGTACAACAACCGCACAAATAGTCGACATTCGCTCGTATAAACTAATTGAGTCGGTTGACAACGGTTGCTGGCGCCGCGCCAATTTAATTGTATGTTTCTCCAAACTGAGACTGAACATCTGTAGGCATTTGGTGACTTCACGGTGGCTGTTATACCCTTTCAAGCTCGCTTAGAAGCTCGCCACCGTTAATAAATAAATAATAGTCTCTAGAAAACTAATTTACTGAAATCGACCGAGTTTGAAAATAACGTAGGCTTGGGCAAATCTGAAACTTATATTCCGCTGACGTCGTTGTGATTGGTGCGTTCGTTTTGATACGTTGGCCCGGCGATCGTGGACGAACAACGACACGAACGCATACTAAGCTTTATTCTCTGTCGTTATCGTTACCTACTGAGTTGAATGATGACATAATCAATGATTGCAGGCTTCCTCGTTTGCATTGTGACTTCAAACGAAAGCAATCAGAAATCGCAATATGCATAACATAATTTTCAATTTTAAATGTTTTGCTTGGGTCTGAAATGGCAGAATATGGGCACAATGTCGATATTGTTAGTATTGTATAGCGCTACTCTATATTATCTGCGGTACTGACCTGTCAAGAGTGACAACCTGTCAGCTCTCAATATAATTTCCCTCGTTATTGTACTCATGTCTGCAAAGCTTTTCTTAATAATACCTATAACAAATAAAATGATCATCGAGTGTGTTTGTATTTCCACGACCAACAATTGGTAGCGGAACGAGGTTATACTAGTGATGATCATTTGCGAAAACGAAGAAATAGCCGAAAAATGGCGTCAACAACGTATCGATGTATCGAAACCTTAAGCAGGACAAATTACGACACTTGGTGGCTACAAGCTCAGGCCGTATTGATTAAAAATGACCTGTGGGACTACGTTAGTGGAGATAAGAAGCTGCCGGCTTCAGCAACCGCCGACGAAAGAAGCAAATTCGCAAAATTCGATATGCAAGCAAGGTCAGAGTTAATCTTATTGATCTCCCCATCCGAGTTAAAACAAATAAAAGGATGTCAAACTTCAAAGGAAGTATGGGAAAAACTCAAATCTATATACCAGAGCACAGGCCCTGCGAGAAAAGCTACTCTGTTGAAACAACTTGTTCTCAAGAAAATGAGTTTGCAAGAGGACATCAGGGACCATTTAAACAACTTTATGGACGTTGTAGGAAAGCTGGAGGATATGGAAGTGAAAATCCACCCTGAATTATTAAGTATAATGATGTTATACAGCCTACCAGCTAATTATGACAGTTTTAGAATTGCCATTGAGTCTCGAGATGTTTTGCCCAGCCCGGAAGAATTGAAAATTATAGAGGAAACTGAGGCCAGAAGACAAACCGAACCGTCAAGCTCTGAAGCACTATATGTTAAACATAAAAAGAAGGTTCAAATTTGTAAAAACTGTAATAAGAAAGGCCATACATCTGAGGCCTGTTGGTCGAAGAAAAAAGGTTCCAACATGCAAAAGTACAAAAGTCATGAAAAAAATTTCAATATCTGCTTGACATCAGAAGCTAATATTGGCGACAATATGTGGTGCCTAGACAGTGGGTGTACCTCACACATGAGCAGTGAAGAAAATAAATTCACAAATTTAACTTTGGAAAGAAATACTTTAACATTAGCGTCGAAGAACCATACAACACAAATTCAGGGAAAAGGAAAAATAAGTTTAACTACAACAAATAATGAAAAATATAACCTGAATAATGCTTTGTATGTTCCAGAGATTACAACAAATTTAATGTCTGTCGGTAAAATCACAGAAAATGGCTACAAAGTATTATTTGAAAAGGAAAGAGCATCAATTATCCAAGACAATTCTGTTGTATTGCAAGCTGAAAGAAAAACAAATGGATTATACTACCTGAATTTTGAACAAAATGAAACTGCAAATTTAACAACAAAATTTCAAGATGAGACAATGACATGGCATCGAAAATTAGGCCACATAAATGAGAAAGATCTTAAAATGATGGTTACAAAGGAAATGATGAGAGGACTACATTTAAAAAATGTGAAGTTAGGCAAATGTGAAACCTGTATAAAAGGAAAGTTTTCATCACTTCCATTTACCAGCCATGATCGGATTTCATCTGAAGTTTTGGAAATTGTACACAGTGATATCTGTGAACCTTTCGAAGATTCCATTGCAGGATCAAAATATTACATAACGTTCATAGACGATTTCTCAAGATATTGTTGTGTATATTTTATAAAACACAAAAGCGAAGCGATTGAAAAGTTTAAAGAATATAAAACCAGAGTGGAATTGTTCACAAAGAAGAAGATTCAGAATTTACAATCTGACAATGGCGGAGAATATAGAAACAAAGAATTTGACGATCTGCTGAAACAATATGGTATTAAAAGGAGACTGACTGCACCATACACTCCTCAGCAAAATGGTGTCAGCGAAAGGAAAAACAGATCCCTGCTAGACAAGGCTAGTTGTCTAATGATGGAAGCAAATACACCTTCATGCTTGTGGGCAGAGGCGGTAAACACTGCCAATTATTTAATAAACCGAAGCCCAGCAAAAGCGTTAAATGGAGATATACCTTATGAAAAATGGGTCGGCAGAATTCCATCTGGAAACCATTTACACATTTTCGGCAGTAAGGCATTTATCCTAAATAAAAAACGAAGAGGCAAATTCTCACCAAAAGCCACAGAAGGTGTTTTTATGGGATATGCCAAGAAGGATTCAGGATCTACTTACCAGATAAAAATGATGTTGTGATCAGCCGAGACATGAAGACCATCGAGAAGATGTACTATGATGATACACACACCAATGCCTCCAAAGCCCAAGATGTCTGCAACGAAGAGCCTGAAAAAGTAAAGGAAACAATTATAAAGTTTAATAAAAATAATAAACCTACCTTGCAGCTTCAGGATTCACCACCGTTGACAGATGCATCATCCTCAGCTGCCACCAGACCTGGAGAAATGGATGATGACAACTTATCGCCAGCTGATTATGGGGGGGCTGAGAGTGATGAATCCCGAACTCCATCTGAAACAGAAACTGAAACATCTACACCACGAAGACCGCAAAGGAATAAAAAGAAGCCATTGTGGACAAATGATTACTACTTACAAGATGATGTGGAAGACAATATGCTCGTGTCTGAAATGACCTTCTTATCTGAACAAAACGAAAATGAAGAAGACTGGCACGATGCTATTAAAGCAGAAATTAAAGCACATATAAAGAATGAGACCTGGAAAATTATGTAGAAAGAAAATGGTACGAAAGTCATAGATTATAAAATGGTACTCAAAACAAAGACTGGACAAAATAACACTGAAACGAAAAAGGCGAGGCTTGTAGCTCGGGGATTCGCCCAAAGACCCGGTGTAGACTACAGTGAAACTTTTGCACCTGTAGCCAAATTAAGTTCCATAAGATCCGTTGTAGGAATGTCCGTTGAAGCAGGTATGCAACTGACACAGATGGATGTCACAACAGCTTATTTAAACGGCGACATAGATGAAGACATTTCTATGAAGGTACCTGAAAATCTTGAAAATTATTTGACTGAAATCATGATTGAAGAAAGTGAACAGGATGATCTAACCATATACAATAAAGCGAGAAATATGTTGGAAAGCATAAGAAATACTAAATGTGAAAAAGTCTGCAAACTACAGCGATCCCTATACGGATTAAAACAATCTGGGAGGCAGTGGTACATCAAACTGGACATGGAATTAAGGAACCTTGGTTTTGTACCATCACAAGCCGATCCATGCGTTTACATATTGGAGAAAGGAGGAGCTAAAGTTATCACAGCTATATGGGTTGATGATCTACTGATAGCCTATTCCTGCCAAAGGAAAATGCAAGAAATAAAAGAAGTGCTTGCAAATAAATTTGATATTAAAGACTTGGGAAGACCGGAAAGAATGCTTGGAATAGATTTTAAATACACTAAAGATACAGTAAAACTAAACCAAGAAAAATATATAAAAGACACACTACTCAAATTCAAAATGGAAGAATGCAAACCGACAACTACTCCTATAGAACCAGGCCTGTCTCTAGAAGTTGATAAAAGTACAAATGGAAAAGAATTACCATACAAAAATTTAATTGGAACTCTTATGTACCTAGCGATAGCTACAAGACCTGACATAATGTTTGCTGTTAGCTATCTATCTCAATATAATGATTGCTACAGTAACGAACACTTTAAAAGCGCCAAACGCGTTTTAAGATACCTTAAAGGAACCTCCGAGGTTGGAATAAGTTTCAAGAAGACTGAACAAGAATTATATGGCATGGCGGATGCAGATTGGGGAGCCTGCAAATTGGACAGAAAATCCTTCTCCGGCTATTGTTTTATATATGCAGGAGGTTGTGTTAGCTGGTCATCCAAGAAACAAAGAAGTGTGGCGCTCTCAACTGCTGAAGCAGAATATGTTGCGATTACTGAAGCTGCCAAGGAAGCTATACACTTAAAGTCCCTATTTAACAACCTAGGTGTGAATATTGACTGCATCCAGATTTCAAATGACAATCAAGCCGCTCTGAAATTGAGTCAAAACCCTATAGTCACATCAAAATCAAAGCATATTGATTTAAAGATGCATTACATAAGAAACTGTGTACAGGAAAGGCAAGTATGCTTAAGCTACTTGGACACAAAGAGGATGGCCGCTGATTTGCTAACAAAGGGCCTAGCAGGACCGCGACTTAAAGAACTGATGACCCAATTAGGATTAATATAGGAGTCGCGAGGAGGAGTGTTAGTATTATCTGCGGTACTGACCTGTCAAGAGTGACAACCTGTCAGCTCTCAATATAATTTCCCTCGTTATTGTACTCATGTCTGCAAAGCTTTTCTTAATAATATAACAAATAAAATGATCATCGAGTACAGAATGAGAACAGATATGAAGTTGGTTTTGTAACTAATGGCTAAAAGAAAAATGTGTCTTTTCCATTCCATTTTTTTGTGGATATAGACGTCAACCTTTAAGGGCAAAATATATAAGACCATTGTGAGACCTGTCGTCATGCATGGATCGGAATGTTGGGCCTTAAAGGTGACGGATGAAAAGAGATTGCATGTAACGGAGATGAGAATGTTAAGATGGATGTGTGGTGTGACGAGGATGGACCGAATAAGAAATGTGTATGTAAGGGGAAGCCTAAAAGTAGCACCTATCGCGGATAAATTGAGGGCCAATCGCCTTGCGTGGTATGGGCACGTAATGCGGAGGGGTGAAAAGAGTATTAGGTATGAATGTGTTTGGATGTAAAAGACGAGGTAGGCCAAGGAAAAGGTGGATGGGCTGTGTGAGAGACGATATGAAGAGAAAATAAGTGAGTGATGAGATGACGGCTGACAGAGAAGTATGGAAGAAAAAGACATGCTGCGGCGACCCCAAGTAAATGGGATAAGGGCAAGGAAATGATGATGATGATAGACGTCAACCTTTCTAGGCTAACAGACTGCTGTCTGAAAATTTTTGTCTGGCTTGGGGAAGACGTAAAATTTCTACATATTTCGTCTCGGGCAATAAATTGAGATCTGAGTTTTTATTGATTCTACTGCCCCAAGTGGCGTCAATAATTGTGATTATTTACATTTACCGACCGATATTTATAAAAAGGAGGCAGCTATACATTGTATTTCGTATTTAAGTACCTTGTGAAATCATTAAACTAGTTTTTATGTTGCTGGATTCGTCGATCTATATGAACTCAAAAAAACTTTGGACGCATAGATTGACGAATCCAGCAACGGAAAAACTATTATGATGTATTAAACAAATACAAAATACAGTGTGTAGCGTCCTCCTTTTTAGGCTTCCGTAGTCGACTAGGAACCCTTATAGTTTCGCTTTGTCTGTCCGTCCGTCCGCGGATAATCTCAGTAACCGTTAGCACTGGAAAGCTGAAATTTGGTACTAATATGTATATCAATCACGCCGACAAAGTGGTAAAATAAAAAAATGTTTTTTTTTTTACGAGTATACGTAACGTGGGAAGTGATTTTTTTTAATTTCAACCCAAACGTGTGATATATTGTTGGATAGGTATTTAAAAATGAATAGGGGTTTGCTAGAATCATTTTTTAGGGTTCCGTAGCCAAATGGCAAAAAACGGAACCCTTATAGATTCGTCATATCCGTCCGTCTGTCTGTCTGTCCGTCCGTATGTCACAGCCACTTTTTTCCGAAACTATAAGAGCTATACTGTTGAAACTTGGTAAGTAGATGTATTCTGTGAACCGCATTAAGATTTTCACACAAAAATCGAAAAAAAACATTAAGTTAAGAACTCAGAACTGAAACTCAAAAAAATTTTTTTCATCAAACCCATACGTGTGGGATATCTATGGATAGGTCTTCAAAAATGATATGGAGGTTTCTAACATCATTTTTTTCTAAACTGAATAGTTTGAGCGAGAGACACTTCCAAAGTGGTAAAATGTGTCCCCCCCCCCCTGTAACTTCTAAAATAAGAGAATGATAAAACTGAAAAAAATATATGATGTACATTACCATGCAAACTACCAACGAAAATTGGTTTGAACGAGATCTATGAAGTAGTTTTTTTTTAATACGTCATATTCATATATCGTAAAAAGCAATTTATGTAACGGAACCCTTCATGTGCGAGTCCGACTCGCACTTGGCCGCTTTTTGATAATGTTAATATTTTCGGAGATAATCGCTCCAGAAGTTAAAAAAACCGGCCAAGTGCGAGTCGGACTCGCGCACGAAGGGTGCCGTACCATTATCAATAAAAATATTTATTTTATTTTGTTTTTAGTATTTGTTGTTATAGCGGCAACAGAAATACATAATCTGTGAAAATTTCAACTCTCTAGCTATCACGGTTCTTGAGATACAGCCTGGTGACAGACAGACGGACGGACGGACAGCGAAGTGTTAGTAATAGGGTCCCGTTTTACTCTTTGAGTACGGAACCCTAAAAAATGTGTCTCCCCCCCCCCTCTAACTTTTGAACCTTAAGTTTTAAAAATATGAAAAAAATCTCCAAAGTAGAACTTTATAAAAACTTTCTAGGAAAATTATTTTGAACTTGATAGGTTGAATAGTTTTTGAAAAAGATTACTAAATAATTTCACACAATTACTGTGACGGACGAAAAACTACGGAACCCTACACTGAGCGTGGCCCGACACGCTCTTGGCCGGTTTTTAAATATCTATCGTTAAATTGAAATAATCACAATTATTTACCAGTGGCGCTTGTGTGCACGGGCTCTTAAGAGAAATACCAACCAGTGCTCATTTCACGAAGCTACAAATTACAATTTTACAACTCTAAACGGTCAACACAGGTCAAATGGCCAGTCGTTATTGGTCGTTGTTGCCAATACAGACTTGTAAAATTGAAACTTATATTGTAGCTCCATGAAACAGCTGTTTGGCTACGTTGCATTCTAATCGAATGAGCGAGCGAAACGAAGTTCTATGCTTCAGCTTGGGCCGAAAATCGTTCGTATGTCCGTTCGCTGTCACGTTGTCCGCCAGTCACGTTGTCCGCCAGTCACGTTGTCCGCCAGTCACGTTGTCCGGCTGCCGGCTGTTCTCATCGACAAGTCTCATTTCTCAACCGGTTCTCGTGACATTTTGTGAGCAGGTTCTATAATCCCCCTATTGTTCTATAGCCCTTCCATCAGTGGGCTGCAAGAGCTGCTGGACATCTGCGAGAGGTACTCGGTGAATGGACCATGGGCTAAGGTATAATGGGAGGAAGAGTGAGGTACTAGTCTTCAAAGCGGGGAGAAACTCCTATAAGACAGTGCCGTCGGTGATCTTGGGTGGAGAGCAACTCAGGATCACGAAAACCTTTAAATACCTTGGTCACTGGGTCACCGAGGACCTCAAGGATGGCCTTGATATCGAAAGGGAACGCAGATCGTTGGCAGTGAGGGGAAATATGCTAGGTCGCAGGTTTGCTATGTGTAACAAAGACGTCAAAAAGGCATTCTGCCAATCCTTTTACACCTGCAGCATGTGGGCCAGCTATACCCAGCGGTCGTATCGTTATACGTTGGGGCTGCCACGATATTTTAGTGCGTCCGGAATGTTTGCGGCAGAGTGGACAGATAATTTTTACGCAATAATACGCAGCAGGGCGGATGTGTGGCAGCGGTAACAGTATCCTGAGGACGTTGCTGGATGCTCCATTACCTAGGCACTGGAACACTCTACATTGTGCAGGAACCTATGCCAGGGGATGGAGCATCTAACTCTATTAGGATTAAATTAATTTGTAAAAATAACCTTAGTTGATAATGGATATTAACGTCCGAAATAAATAATTGAATTGAATATAATTATAATTATTCAGAATTATTTTTTGGTGATGGACAGCCTCGCGCGTTCTACAGCTATTAGGTAAAATAACACTTATAACGCCTGTCTGCATGTACCATTGGCACGAGTACACGCGTGATACCTTTATCTTGTGTTGTGAGTTTTGTGAGTCAGACATGGTACAATCGTGTACAACCCTTGACCTGTGCTAGGCACCTGCGTGCTACAGCTACATAAGAATGTGACAACGAGTAGGCATTCTAGATTGTTATCTTCAAATGGACCGTGATGTCCGTGATCGATTTTCTTTTAATTCGAACAAAACATGAGTGATTTTTAGAGACATGTTATGATGTTTATGTATTTAGAGCAAAGAAGATTTGATATCATTACGCGATGTCTTTATGATTTCAACGTGTCGAATAAGCCTGGCGTCTACTCTGTCTTACCTTTCCTAAAATTTAGTTGCTCAAAGCCCATCAGCAATTGTATCCTCTTTAGTGACGTCTACCATTTTATAAAGCGTAAAAATGCTGTTAAACGAAACGCATCATTAACATAAAAAGCGCTATAGCTGTTCCCAATTCACTAGTAGCATACAGTAATAATTAATAAATATTTGCGGACAATCTTACACAAATCAACCTAGTCCCAAACTAAGCAAAGCTTGTACTATGGGTACTAGACGACGATATAGACACTTATATAGAGAAATAAATACTTAAATACATAGAAAACATCCATGACTCAGAAACAATTCGTGCTCATCACACAAATAAATGCCCTTACCGGGATTCGAACCCAGGACCTCTTGCTTCGTAGGCAGGGTCACTACCAACTAGGCTAAAGCGGTCGTCAACAACAGTGCAGTAGTAGTACCGTGTGGAAATGAGCCGCAAAATTATTATTATTACATCCACATTTTCTATCCACAGGTTTAAGGTACGAGTACGGCATCTTCGCGCAGAAGATCGAGAATGGCGAGCAGCAAGAGGAGCCCGATGACTGGCTGCGCTACGGCAACCCGTGGGAGAAGGCGCGCCCCGAGTTCATGCTGCCCGTCAACTTCTACGGGCGCGTCGTGGACACACCGCAGGGCAAGAAGTGGGTCGACACGCAGGTGTGTACAGGCGGTTGCTAACCTAGACAGCAGGCTCGCTACGGCAACCCGCGGGAGAAGGCGCGCCCCGAGTTCATGCTGCCCGTCAACTTCTACGGGCGCGTCGTGGACACACCGCAGGGCAAGAAGTGGGTCGACACGCAGGTGTGTACAGGCGGTTGCTAACCTAGACAACAGGCTCGCTACGGCAACCCGCGGGAGAAGGCGCGCCCCGAGTTCATGCTGCCCGTCAACTTCTACGGGCGCGTCGTGGACACACCGCAGGGCAAGAAATGGGTCGACACGCAGATTGGTCATTAGCAAATTTAGGTTCGAAATTGTCTGTCTTGTTTCTAATTGTTAAGGATAGGCTTTACAGTGAGATTCAGTCGCACCAACAAAATTAGAAACTTCAAAAGTGAACTTTAGTTAGTCCGGTTGTGAACCAAGAGCAAGAAGTGCTCGTCCTTTTCATTACTTATATTCACTTGAATTAGAAAAAATCAATCTGACAAGAAGGTATTGAGGTAGCCCGACAAGCAATTTCAAACCGTACGTGTCAACAAATTCTGGAGTCAAACAACGTTTAAAATGATGTTGACAGCTGTCTTTCCACATAAAATACGATTTGCCTACGTAAATTGCACACACGGTCTCGCATACTTGAGAGGACGCCCCGACCTTCAGATATCAAAAGAAATTTCGGACAATATCGATGTATTTCAAGATATACATTCGTTCGGCTATTTATACCGGAAGCCAACGACCTCGCAACGGGTTTGATAAATTGATAATGTCGTCGTTGTGAACCGCGAATGTACAGTCAGTCGCAGAAGTAGCTGCGCAAAATAACGTAGATAAAACTAAAACGATACAGTTTAGAAATTACAAAACAAACCCAATAAACTAGATTGTAGAACACGGGGGAGCTATTATACAAAACATAAACAGTACCAACTTTTTAGGCTTATCTGTAGACACATTTAAATTGGAAATTTAATATAGAAAAGTTAAAATATCCAGTCAGTGCTATGCTTTATCCGTTTTATCAAGTACTTGCTCAGAAGATATTGTAGGAAATGCATATATTTATGGAAATATTTATTCTTTGTTGAATTATGTTGTAATTTATTGGGGTAATTCTGTTAATGTCAAAATATCGATATATATATATGTATCGTCTAATCAGTAGTTGTTTCAGGATTTTATTGATCTTTAATGGGGTATTAATGAATTGTTATTGCGTGACTGCAGTCATGATTATATCGGTATCGTTTCTTCCGGGGTTGGGGTCACCTTCCATATCTATTGATAGAGTCACATGACCCTAGTTTTAAATGGAATATAAAATAGACTGATATTAAAATTGGCTTAGTGATACGAGTAGGAGGCCCTCCTTGTTGTGATAGACGTCGGCGTCCTCTATA
The DNA here is from genome assembly GCA_963854355.1 of Epinotia brunnichana. Lineage (NCBI taxonomy): Eukaryota > Metazoa > Arthropoda > Insecta > Lepidoptera > Tortricidae > Epinotia > Epinotia brunnichana. Next base: position 51,534,909 of record OY977936.1, read on the forward strand.
ATTCTAGCTATGTGTAAACAAAGCAATTTTCGCATCTGACTACAAATCGTTGACCACCGTAGTAGCAAAGTGGTAATCGTACACCAGTAGAAACTTTATTAAATACAAGATTTCAGCGATTTGTTCACGGTAACGATCGAAAAAATATGTCTGATATCCGCTTGTGAACATAACTGCGTGCGTAGAGATTCTTCAAGTACGTAAATCATTCGATACGTGGCTAATTAAACAAGTGAAGTTACATCTAAAGCAATGCAATTCTACATATTAAGGAAGAAATCATAGTTACTGTGGTTAGCCTTTGAATTCTTGTAAATAAATCTAATGTAAAGAAAGATGTTATATATATCTATTTTACAAGGTTAAATAGCACTAGGTCATCCAGATTATCTTGACATGCATTTGTATCACTAGAAATCATTAATTACTTACGCAAATGCACATTCTGATTTCGCCGTAAACATAATGTTTACGTGTTATGTTCACTTCAGTGTAGGTACAGTAGACGGTAAACTTCGTGCGCAAATGAGGGGAAGTGGGGGGGGCAGCTTGCACGTACAATTCGCCTTTGCGCAGGCAAGGTCATTTGCGCACGAAGTTTGCCGTCTACTGTACAGATACCTACTGAATTTAAGGCGCGCTAGGTTCAGCGAAGTTAAGCGAACAGAGTTTTTGAAACAATATAATGCGTCTGTTTATAATAATAAGGTTTCAAAAAACTACGAATAGTAATCGTCAGGCTTTTCTGCAGGAAAATCAGTGATTCAAAACATGATTAAGCAACTTTCGCTCGATAGAAAAAAATCACGAACATAGGTCTAAAAGACACTTATAACATTCGTTACATGCACAAAAGCTAAACATATTAAAGTTGTGATTACTTTATTTATTTATTTAAATGCACAAAAAATAAAATTTAAAAACACTATATCCGCGCTTCCGAACTCGCACTTCCATCTCGCTCACGCTTTTGCTCAGTGAGAGGGAGAGAAGACTATGAACCCTAGACTATGAAGTGATGAACTTAATTACTAACTATTAGAAGTGAATAAATATAGTTTAGCACTTGACGTATCTGACAAGGATCGTGGAAATCAAGGATGATCGTCTATGGGAACTTGCAGACACCAGGGAAGTTGCAGACATTCGCATCCGCATCCGCAACCACGGTGTTAGATTTTTATATTTTTTTTATAAATGACTGTCCGGTGATTGGCCCTATATAATAATAAACCATTTATTGCAGGCATCTAAGGCCCATAGTTACAAATACCTTAAAGACTAACATACATAAAATTAAAAACTGATTATTATTTAGGCGACGAAACAGCGTGGCTCCGTTGCGTCGTCAATTCCGGTGTAGAATTCGGTAGGTTGCCCCGGAACCGCCGAAACACGACACCCTTCGGCCAGAAGTCAGCACACGCGATGGTCTCCTGCAGCGGCCGCGGCACGCGCACCACAAACGAGCTGAAGTGCACGTAGTGGCGCGAACGCAGCTGGAAAACTCTCAGCGAGTAGCCAGTCTTCTGGTGAATATACTCCACCATGTCATCAGCCGTGGCGGAGTAATGCAGGCGCGACACGTACAGCGCCTTACTCGGTGTGGCAACCCGCAGACCAGAACCAACTGGCTCCGCTGTACCACACTGACTTTTTCGCGGCTTGCGCTTTCTTGAAACCGATATGAAACCCTCCTTATCCACATCGGTGCGAGGGGGCTTCTCTTTTGGAGGAACCCCGTCTTCACGCACCCTTGACGGTGCGTCTCTCCAGTTGGCTGCGACAGGCTGACCGGCAACGACGTCAGCATAGCGATGACGTGACTTTGAGGAGGCGGCTGCGAGACGAGCTATTAGAGACGCCGATACATTGACGCTAGCACCAAGACAGTCATTGCACTTGAAATTTGATGCCTTTGACCGACTTACTGGGTTTGTGTACTTTGTTTATGTGTGCGTGAGCGTGTGCTAAACTTATTTGGCTTGTTGAAAACCGGCTTCACTAGGCCACCTAGAGCTCCTAGGTAGCCTAATAATGCTCTGTCTATCTTTTTTCTTGGTCTGAGGTCAAAATATGTATCTTTGTATTACTTACGCATTTTTACCCTTGTGGATTCTGCGCGACAGGTGAAGGGATATAGTTGTATGGAACATGGAACTATCCGAATGTGAATGTGTGGAATGAAAACTCAAAAATATATTCTGTAAACAACTCCGACACAATATATTTTAACGCAATTAGGAACAGTTCCTAAGCAATCTTGAGATTCAAAGTAAAATTCACTCACTCGCTTCACCGTAGTTTGTGAGAGTTTGTGCCAAATAGTAAACCCTCGTTTAGACCGGGCAATGTATTTTTCTGCATTTTGATTATAATAAAATCCCCAATACTATTAAAGACATTGAAAATTACAAAATATTTAAAAATACAATAAAATTATACCTCATGCAGAAAGCTTATTATACATTAGACGATTTTTTTAATGATCAGTTTGAGGAGTGGACTAAATTGTAGGTCATTGTAACGGATTGATATTATGAATTATTATTAATTGATTATTGTGACATTTTTAACTTAAATTTAAAAAAATTGTTTTTTAATTTATAAATTTATGATGTGAAATGTTAACTTTTAATAGTATTGTTTAATATTTTTAATATTTTGTCACTTAATTTTTTTATATTTCTTAAGTTCGCGTAAGAAATGTGAAAATTATGTGACGGTTATTATTATTATTATTTGAATTATTGTTTATTTCATTGCTGTGCCCTTACAGGGTTCATGTGGAACTGTAACATATAATTTAAGAACTGTATACTAACATGAGTGCAATAAATGATTTGAATTGAATTGAAACGTTATCTGAGTCGACTTCATTCGTTTGCCAAGAGAGATTTATTAAATAGATTGTTTTAAAAACGTTGAAATCAAAAGTTCCTATTTAATTTGTCTTCATAATTTAGGAGTAGAAGATTAAAAACTAGTAGCTTTGTGGCTCGTAGGTAGAACTCACGAGTCTGTTTTTTGTTTAATTTCCAAAAACTGTATACACAAAAGAATGTATAATTATCGAATCTTCTCACAAAATTTCAGGAGAACAGCCGGACAGTGGGATGTCCCATCATTGGACAACCGGACATACAAACGATTTTCGGCCAAAGCTGAAGTATAAGAACTTCGTTCGCTTCGCTCGCTCTTGCAATAATTGTTGTTGCTAACTTAAAGAGATATAATCGCTCTTGGCGCTTGTATCAGAATACGATGTGTGGTAAAACGATTAACCTTTTGAATATCGTTAAAAAGGTTAAAAAGTCTTCTATAATGTGCATATTATATATGTAATTACAGTCAGTAGCAGAAGTAGCTAAGCGGGCCGGGTGTTCAAAATGACCTGCACACAACTTTATTCTTAAGAAATTAAGAGCGTGTGTAGGTCATTTTGAACACCCGGTCCGCTTAGCTACTTCTGATGCTGACTGCTCATAGCGAAACTTGGCTCATTTTTTACGAGAAATCATTCAATCATTATTGATGATGATGAACCTTCAATTAACCATAAATCAACTCCCTAATTAAAATGTCTACTGCTGGGTTGCAAATATGGGCTAATAGCCAACATCAACTGAATGACAGTATTTTTATGTGTAGGTATTTCAACAAAGTAAATTTTTATGATGATCATTGAATCACAATAGTCGACTTAGCGGCAATTATATTAGATTTGATCAATCAAGATAATTGATTTTAATTCAAGATTAGCCTACAGTTTTGACGTTTAACCCCAGATTAAGAATAAGACTTCGTAGTTTTTAGTAGCAGGTATTATATTATATTATACCTACTGTAATATATTATATTACATTTGTATCTAATATTGAATTATAATATGGAAATATATTATACTAGCTGTTGCCCGCGACTTCGTCCGCGTAGAACTTGTTATCGTCTTAGAAAATGATTTCTCTCAATACAAACTTTGAACCCTCTTTTAGGGGATAAATTTAAAAAAAACGTTGATGTTAATTTTCTAGTTTGTGAACAGTCTAAAACCAAAGTTAAAAATCTCATACTTTAAAAATGTCTTGAAATACACAAACTTTTGGTTCAAAAGTTTGTGTATTTCAAGACATTTAAAAGGGGGTTCCCCTTTTAACACTCTTAGGGAATGAATTCTCTCCATTCTTGCTCTCCATTTAAAATTTGAAACCCGTTTTAAACCCCCTTAGGGGTTGAACTTTTCTAATCGCTGAAAGAACTTTTTTCGTATTGTATTTAGTAAGTAATCTTACTACTAACTTTTAAGTCTCTAGCTCAAAAAAAGTGTTGCCTATACAAAGCTTGCCCCCTTCTAAACCCCCTTAGGGGTGGAATTTTCTAAAACTCTGAAAGTTCTTTTATTTTATTTTAATAAGTAATATTTCTAATAGTTTTAAGTCTAGTTCAAAAAAAGTGTTTCCCACACAACACTGGCTCCCCTTCTTAACCTCCTTAGGGGTGGAGTTTTCTAAAACGCTGAAAGTTCTTTTTAGGGTTCCGTACTCAAAGAGTAAAACGGGACCCTATTACTAAGACTTCGTTGTCCGTCCGTCCGTCCGTCCGTCCGTCTGTCTGTCTGTCACCAGGCTGTATCTCAAGAACCGTGATAGCTAGAGAGTTAAATTTTCACAGATTATGTATTTTTGTTGCAACTATAACAACAAATACTAAAAACAAAATAAAATAAATATTTTTATTGATAATGGTACGGAACCCTTCGTGCGCGAGTCCGAATCGAACTTGACCGGTTTTTAGTATTCTAATAAGTAATATTTTTGCAAAGTTTTGAGTCTCTAACTCAAAAAAAGTGTTGCCTATGCAAATCTTTCTCCCCTTTTTAACCCCCTTAGGGGTGGAATTTTCTAAAACGCTTTATGTTCTTTTTTGTATTTTAATAAGTAATCTTTCTACAAAGTTTCAAGTCTCTAACTCAAAAACAAACTTTCCCTCATAAAAACTTTGCACCTATTTTTATCCTCCTTAGAGATGGTTTTTTTCCAAAACGCTGAAAGTACTTTTTTTGTATTTTTATAAGTAATCTTTCTACAAAGTTTCAAAGTGTCTAGCTCAGAAAAAGTGTTCCCCATACAAACCTTGCACCCCTTTTTAAGGGAATGATTTTTGTAAAACGCAGAATGTAGTTTTTTTCATGTTCTACTAAGTAATTTTTCTACAAAGTTTTTAGTCTCTATTTCAAGAAAAAGTAGTGTTTCCCTTACAAACTTTGCACCCTATTTTACCCCCTTAGGGGTAAAATTTTCCGAAACGCTGAAAGAACTTTCTTTGTATTCTAATAACTAATATTTCTACAAAGTTTTATGTATCTAGCTCAAAAATATTTTTTCCACATTTGTATGTGGTATTTGTTTTTATCCCCTTAGGGGTAGAATATTCTAAAACGCTGAAAGTACTTTATTTGTATTCTAATTACTAATCTTTCTACAAAGTTTTAAGTCTCTATTTAAACAAAATATTGTTTCCCTCATACAAACTTTGCACCCCTATTTTACCCCCTTAGGGGTAGAATTTTCTAAAACGCTGAAAGTACTTTATTTGTATTTAAATGACTAATCTTTCTACAAAGTTTTAAGTCTCTACTTAAAAAAATATTGTTTCCCCCATACAAACCTTGCACCCATATTTTACCCCCTTAGGGGTGGAATTCTCGAAAACGCTGAAAGCACTTTATTTGTATTTTGATAACTAATTTTTCTACAAAGTTTTAGGTCTCTAGCTCAAAAAAAAAGGTTCTCCCATACAAACTTTGCATCCCTATTTTACCCCCTTAGGGTTGGAATTTTCAAAAATCCCTTCTTATCCCTAGCCCACTTTATAAAAGCAACCTACTGTGCAAAAATCAACTCTCTAAGATTAGTAGTTTCGGCTGTGCGTTGATGAGTGAGTGAGTGAGTGAGTGAATAAGTCAGTCAGGACATAGGCATTTATATATATAGAATACATTAATTAGAATTATTAATATATAACATACCAGTAATTTGTCCGCTTACTTTATTTCTCTGTTGTTCTCATATCCCGCACCAGCTATGATTATTTTCTGTTTGGCCTAAAGGTTGACTGGTAGAGAATGCCGTATGGTATTAAGTTCGCCTTTTGTATTTGTAACTTGTTACTGTGCAATAAAGTTCAAATAAATAATAAATAAGCCCTTACGCCTGTTCCTGTTTGATAGAATCTGGTCTTTTACGGAGTAAGTGCATGAGGTGCGCATACCATGTAACGAGATAAACCGTGTTTGATGGTATGCGTAGACGGCTATCACTTACCTATGTGTGTAACAGCAACCTGACGAACTCGAAGAGTCGTCCACACTTGATTTTATGCACCGCGCTAGTCAGTCAGATAGATTTCTCACAGAGGTGGGTATGCTTTGGGTTCACGGTCATAGGAGCAATTAGTGCTTTCTAAAGAGGGCGCCATGCATTTCAATTTATACTCTAAAATGCAAAAGAGTTGTATGCAGGAGACCTATTTAGTAGCTAGCCACATAGAAATATGAACAAAGATTCAATTACAGAAAGCAAGTTTATTACAGTTCTCACAATCGTTTTAAATATTTACTAAACCTTAACTCTACTGTAGGGATAGCGGCGTGGCTCTCTCAGATGAGATTAAAATATAGGTCCCTGACCGAGGACGAAGTTTGACTCTAAAGTTAAATCTTTATATATAAGTAGGCTTTATTATTACGCTTAGGTCTGTGTGAGGCTCGTTTGCATTATTAAATTACAACATTAATATCTCATGGCAGATTCCATGAATGACACCAAAAAAATGGAGGGAGGTCACCTCTAGAAACCCGCTACACGTGCGTCACGTCCACTGCGTCTACCCAGGCTCCCAGATGAGAAACTGCTCGTGTCGGCATCCGCATGTGAAGTACAAAAGGGGCGTATCACCGCGCGCGAATTCTTGCGCCCGCTCAATTGCCTGTCCGCAACTGGAGCCCCCGCAAGGCAGCCAGCACGTTGTCGCTGTAAATCACAATCAACATTTAAGACTTGAACGAACAAACAACTATCACTTTCTCTCCGACCACATTTCGACAGAAATTACTAGAACTAGCTTTACCTGGCAAGAGTTCAAAGCTAAGCGTTGGTGATTTTCCGCCTCCCAGATATCTTCTTTAAGAAGTAGTGTGTTACATCTGAAACAAAGCAATGTCCCTCCTCTAAAAAAACCGCCGCTTGAACACGATAAATATTTCTTCCGCTAGATCGGCGACAATTTCATTTCACTCACCGACATTTCCAAAGCGTCAAAGCATCTCTGTGTCACTGGATGTATGCTGCTACATTTAAGTTAAACAAATGGCCTCCCGGCCGAAGCGAGCACTTCTCAAAAATTGCGACCTTTTCGCTCAACGCATTTTCGAAGAAGACCTTCTCATTGCTTTTGACAGCCGAGAAAAAAAAAGAAGCTACCATAGACAATCCCCATATTCTGTTCAAATACCATAGAGGTATAGACCTGTAGTTATGCCTTGGATGCATGACGACAAATTATTTATCAAAAATCAAATATGATCATATTTTCTAATAGCTTGTTAAAAGTTAAGGATTATTCCTAGCGCTTTGACAACACACAAAAAAAGACTTATATCGTTGCCTTGAACGAGATGATAAACGCTCTGGCGCAGTTCCTCCGTTGGTCAACAGATGTCGGAATCGTCGCTTGCGCCGTTCTGCAATAGATGGCGCTATGAGTCTGAAAGTTAATGTGTCGATGCCGAAATTACACCGTAACATTACCGCTTCAGTTAGATAAAAAAAATTTTTTTTTTTTTCAAAAAAAAATTTTTTTTTTTTTTTTTTTTTTTTTTTTTTTCAAAATTCTATGTCAATATAAACCTGTAGAGAGAGAGGATATACATAACTCCTTGTCCAACCATCCCACTAAGAAAGCGCACTGCCTTCACTATACATCATACGCAGCTCAGCCTATAGTACGACCATGCCGCATATGAAAGGTCATCGACCCCTGACCTACACAAGAGTTCCTCCTTCAGGAGCAAAAAAAAATCCAAAGATGTACGTGGCGATATGACAGGTGTCATAGCGTCTCGTTAGAAGCTAAAACTAGCTTTCAAAAGTTTGAAAAGTTCAAAACGATAAAATGCCGCTGACTGCTCGTGAAGCTTCCAGCTTGCTGCCCATAACGTTCTGAAATATTTCAATTACCATAACAAAGCAACACTAACGTAAAGTTTTAGGAAGTACTGTCTATGATTAAAACCAGCGCTTGCATATGTTGATAAGACATATACCCGTGATATATACCTACTCACTTTAATGCACCAAGTAGAAATCGTAACAGACTAAAAAATAACAACCCCTTTTTCACACAGAAATCTTTAAGTAGTAGATCTTAAAAGTTATACTAGATATGTCCATATGACAGAAGCAGAGATAAGAAGACTTATTGTCCTTTTAGAGAAGTACCGAATTATTTCGTTCAGCAGTAGAATAATATCAAGTGGATACAGAAGTTCCAAGTAGCTTAAGCCTAACGTCGACAGTTATTTACCTAAACTAACACGCGCGTTCCTATCATGCGACTTATGCCATACGTATGCGTATGCGTATGCCTATGCTATGCTATGCTATGCTATGCTATGCTATGCTATGCTATGCTATGCTATGCTATGCTATGCTATGCGGGCGTCCCCACTTCTATGAACTTAACTACAAACCTAGCTATCTATACGATGCGCTAGTTCTACGCTACGTTACTTACCTATTTATTTACCTAACAAACCACACTTAAAGCATGCACTAGTGTGTTTGATATTTATCGTATATTGTTACCTAACACAATCGATGGCCAACTCGAAGGTGTATCCTAATATCGAGGTCAACTGTACATTCCGGGAATTTCGATTTGAGTGCATAATAATTACCTACAGGCATTTACCTAGGAAATACTACGTTCCTATATCTGACTCAACGAATAAGGGTTACTCAAACTGTAAAAAAAAATCCATGTCTGGTTTCACATTGACAGACGTAATGTGCTACTTACGGTTCGTTTATTACCTAATATACCTACATGAATTCTTCACCAATCAGTGGTTATCAAAATAAGCTTGAAAATAAAACATGAGTCTACCTAACAAATAGGTCAAGGTCATTATCATTAACCTCATAGTAACTCTAATGATTTATTCGAATAGTATTCTGTCTGACTGTGTCAGTCTGGTTGTGACTTCTGAGTGAAATTGTAAAGTCAAATCCGATTAAATGAATTGTGATAGCATACAGTTCAGATACTTATAGTTATTAGGTTTCCATAAAAGTTTTCCAACTCTTTCCTATTTTGTGTCTATATGTATGCGAACATACATACCATGGAACTAAATTCCATTAAAGCGACCCCAAAGAAAAGAAACCACCATAACGTCAACAGAATGATTCACATCTAGTACTATCCAAAAGATGTCGCTAGCTTCAACGAGACAACATCCATCTGTACAACTATAACATAGAATGCCCTTCATGTGGTACTGTAGAATACTACTCTCAGAGGAGAAATAGACTCCCACCCAATATTTAAGAAAATACGGATTAAATGCCAGTTACCCCAAACAAGAGAATCCTACGACAATTATATGAAAGATAAAATGTCTAACCTCAAACACTAGTGAACATCTTGAAAAGGTAGCCAGTCGTACCCAACGACCGCTGCAACACGAAGCTGAGAAGCGATCAACCCGCAGTAACAGTTGTTGACCTTAAGATGACATGAGCCAGCTTCGACAAACATCTCCTTCGCAGACCTGAAATTCGTCATCAATGGACAAGCCTGAGATAAAAGAAATTCGCTTTTATGGTATAAAGCGCAGTTAGCAGATTTAAATTGTTGTTTGAGCTCATCCACAGTGCTAATAGGATCTACCTCTAAGCCTTTCGCTTGCAATACAAATAAAACAGTTCGTCTTTGGTCATGTTATCTAACCCTGAGTAATTATAATAATAAGTTACACAAGATAACATTCAGCTTTTCTGAACAAAGAAAGAGAATACTCCTTTGAGTATTACAGTGATAAAAAGAAGAGTATTTCTTTTACCATTAATTAAGCTTAAATCCTATAAATATACTGACTCAGTAATGTTGTATAGTAACATACAAAATAAAACCACCATCTTGCATTGTGGCTATTACAGTTTTAAAAGAGCAGAGTAGAAGTAGCAAGCTATTATTAACATAAAAGTAAAATTCTTACTTGAACCTTCATACCTACTTAAAGTTATGAGTGAGATATACTTCTTTCCACTCCAAGAATAAATGATGACATATACATATATATGTAATAAGGTTATGGCCTAATGCCATTTAATTAATTAATTAATTTAACAAATAAGTAGTACTTATTATCAAGCATTTTAATGATTGGCTTATTGCCTTAAGTATTTTGAGAAGTGTTACATGAATTTACCATTCCATAGAATACAAATAAACATGGTAAAACCATTTATATATAAGTATTCTATGTGCCAGTAACTGTATATTGCAGTGCATAGTTTTGCTTTCACACAAAGCAGTAAAAAAATATTCCAAGTTTAGTTCAGGAGAATTGAAATGTCAAGTTTGACAGTTAATTTATAATAGTTACAAACAGTACCTTATATTGTGTCCAGTTGGAACACCAAAATTTATATTTCACTCTACAGAGTGATGAAAAAAAAAAATTACACCCGTTGACACAAATAGTAAAATGCTTTGACACATGAACAGTAGATATAGATATTTGATAAAGACTATGTAACTTAACAAAAGATAAGCCTCACACAACCCTACTCAGACCGCATCTAATACAGGTAATTCCTACTATCAAAAAAAAAAACACCATGCACCGATAACCGTTGAAACCTCAACCCCAAAGCATCACGTTGGGCCGACAAAATGTAACGAGATAAACCGTGTTTGATGGTATGCGTAGACGGCTATCACTTACCTATGTGTGTAACAGCAACCTGACGAACTCGAAGAGTCGTCCACACTTGATTTTATGCACCGCGCTAGTCAGTCAGATAGATTTCTCACAGAGGTGGGTATGCTTTGGGTTCACGGTCATAGGAGCAATTAGTGCTTTCTAAAGAGGGCGCCATGCATTTCAATTTATACTCTAAAATGCAAAAGAGTTGTATGCAGGAGACCTATTTAGTAGCTAGCCACATAGAAATATGAACAAAGATTCAATTACAGAAAGCAAGTTTATTACAGTTCTCACAATCGTTTTAAATATTTACTAAACCTTAACTCTACTGTAGGGATAGCGGCGTGGCTCTCTCAGATGAGATTAAAATATAGGTCCCTGACCGAGGACGAAGTTTGACTCTAAAGTTAAATCTTTATATATAAGTAGGCTTTATTATTACGCTTAGGTCTGTGTGAGGCTCGTTTGCATTATTAAATTACAACATTAATATCTCATGGCAGATTCCATGAATGACACCAAAAAAATGGAGGGAGGTCACCTCTAGAAACCCGCTACACGTGCGTCACGTCCACTGCGTCTACCCAGGCTCCCAGATGAGAAACTGCTCGTGTCGGCATCCGCATGTGAAGTACAAAAGGGGCGTATCACCGCGCGCGAATTCTTGCGCCCGCTCAATTGCCTGTCCGCAACTGGAGCCCCCGCAAGGCAGCCAGCACGTTGTCGCTGTAAATCACAATCAACATTTAAGACTTGAACGAACAAACAACTATCACTTTCTCTCCGACCACATTTCGACAGAAATTACTAGAACTAGCTTTACCTGGCAAGAGTTCAAAGCTAAGCGTTGGTGATTTTCCGCCTCCCAGATATCTTCTTTAAGAAGTAGTGTGTTACATCTGAAACAAAGCAATGTCCCTCCTCTAAAAAAACCGCCGCTTGAACACGATAAATATTTCTTCCGCTAGATCGGCGACAATTTCATTTCACTCACCGACATTTCCAAAGCGTCAAAGCATCTCTGTGTCACTGGATGTATGCTGCTACATTTAAGTTAAACAAATGGCCTCCCGGCCGAAGCGAGCACTTCTCAAAAATTGCGACCTTTTCGCTCAACGCATTTTCGAAGAAGACCTTCTCATTGCTTTTGACAGCCGAGAAAAAAAAAGAAGCTACCATAGACAATCCCCATATTCTGTTCAAATACCATAGAGGTATAGACCTGTAGTTATGCCTTGGATGCATGACGACAAATTATTTATCAAAAATCAAATATGATCATATTTTCTAATAGCTTGTTAAAAGTTAAGGATTATTCCTAGCGCTTTGACAACACACAAAAAAAGACTTATATCGTTGCCTTGAACGAGATGATAAACGCTCTGGCGCAGTTCCTCCGTTGGTCAACAGATGTCGGAATCGTCGCTTGCGCCGTTCTGCAATAGATGGCGCTATGAGTCTGAAAGTTAATGTGTCGATGCCGAAATTACACCGTAACAACCATAATATGGTCGCTGACGGATGTATATCGCTTGTCGCAGGTGGTGTTCGCGATGCCGTACGACAACCCGATCCCCGGCTACAACAACAATGTCGTCAACACGCTCCGCCTCTGGTCCGCCAAGAGCCCCATCGATTTCAACCTGAAGTTCTGTAAGTATCTTATACCAGCGCGTTTGGAAGCGCGGATTTCATGTTTTTTAATTTTAATTTTTTTGTGTATAAATAAAAAAATAATAGCTGATTTCCCTCAAACATGACACTGCCGATTTTAAGAACCAATTTTAATATGTTTAGCTGTTGTACATAATTTGTTACGATTTTTTAAAGTGTATTTTAGACCTATGTTCGTGATTTTTTTCTATCGAGCAAAAGTCAAAAACTCAGGATTCGACAAGCTGATTTCCCTCGAGAAAAGCCTCAAGATTGCTAATTAAATTTAAGGCAGCCTTATTATAATCCAAACACGAGCTACGATTTTTTAAAAATCCGTTTTTGGAGCTCGCCTCGCCTTAAGGATGAACACCAAGGATTCCTGCCAAAGAGTTGCCAACAGATGGCGCAATAAGGAATTTCCGTGATTGCACATCATTTTTCGCGAAACCGTGCCCAGTACTCACCTGTGTTTTTAACTGCGGAAGGCTACAGGCTTACTACCTATGAATCGCAATCAATCTGCACTGAACAGTGCTTCTTTTTAAAATGTAGTCCGAAAATATGCAAAACAGTACTGTGAGGTGCATTCACGCACACTAACGTAAGCTAAATGTCACTTCAGAGTGTCATTGTCAAACATTTTGCTTATTTCAAACTAGAGGGCGCAAAAATAAATCGACACTTATCTACAGTAGCTCCTCTATTAGGAAACAGTGGGATTAAAAGGGCCTACCGCGACCTACGTTTCTTTTGGCATAAGAACGTGTCAGAGCAAGCGCTAGAGAAGTATAGTTGCAAAAATTGTTTTAGACGGCATTTAGGACTGTACCTTGTTTTATTAAAGAGTTCTTATACCCACCTTCCGGCTTCATTACAAGGCCAGCCATGACATTGTCAGTAACAAATATTGCGCTGACATTCGGCTTTACAGAATCATCAAAGAAAAATCTGCTACTGTTTTAATAGGGAACATTACGCAAAACTCTTCGTAGGTGGCGACACTAGCAGCGTTGACATTGTATCTCGTTCGCACTTGCGGTATTGTCTATGCAAGCATCCTTGTCACTCATTTGACAATCAATTTTGCATGTGTGTGTGAATCCCTATATTTCTATACTGGTTTACTATTAGTGTTAGTGCTGCCTCTGGCGGCAGAACATTGCAGTAATGTTCCCTATTTCAGCTTCATCGTCAGGTTACAAAAAAACCGGCCAAGTGCGAGTCGGACTCGCGCACGAAGGGTTCCGTACCATTATCTATAAAAACCTATTTTATTCTGTGTTTTTAGTATTTGTTGTTGTAGCGGCAACAGAAATACATCATCTGTGAAAATTTCAGCTGGAACTATCACGGTATCAGTGAGATACAGCCTGGTGACAGACAGCGGAGTCTTAGTAATAGGGTCCCGTTTTACTCTTTGAGTACGAAACCCTAAAAACTAGATAGACACCGGGGCTAGTAAAACGAAATAAAAAAAAATATAAAAACATGTGGGCATAATTATTAAAAATATTATGAATACGATTTGTACCGTCGAAAACTAGTCTAGCCTAGTCTATGTCGAAACTAGTCTAGTCTAGTCTATGTCGGACATAAAGTATTCGTCCCTTATCTACTTACAAGCGAATCCTTTATGTCCGACAAAAACGCGATCATGCTACCTAGGCAGGTCTGATTAAGAATGCCCCTATTTCACATGCGCTGCTGTATTTAAACACACGATCCCTTATACGTAACAACAACAACTGCGTCACCTTAAAAATTGCCGGCTAATTTTAGATATTATGTAAATATCGCGGAACGAACATGAGTAAACAAAAACAACAACAAAGTAAATATACAATTAGATACGTCGGCTTTCCATTAACTTAGTCTCTTAAATTAAATGCCATACGATTAAATAAATAAGTCTCTTAAATTATCGAAGCAAAAATATGAAATCTCAGAACAATTTTTCCGATTCACAGTTTAATATTTAATCTGCATTCTTCAAATATTTAAAGCTAAATAAACGAATTACCAGACGTGGCCCGAGCCGACTTTAATTTGGCGACGCCAAGACCTTTTGAACGTTTTGTTATCTCCGCAGTCAACTCCGGCGACTACATTCAAGCCGTGCTCGACCGCAACGTAGCTGAGAACATCACCCGCGTCCTCTACCCCAATGACAACTTCTTCGAGGGCAAGGAGCTCCGTCTGCGCCAGGAGTACTTCATGTGCGCGGCCACTCTCCAGGACATCCTCCGCCGGTACAAGTCCTCCAAGTTCGGCTCCCGAGAGGCCGTGAGGACCACCTTCGATAGCCTCCCAGAAAAGGTCGCTATCCAACTCAACGACACCCACCCCGCTTTAGCGATCCCTGAGCTGCTGAGGATTCTGATTGATCAAGAGGGTCTCCCTTACGATGAGGCCTGGAAGCTGGTCACTAAGTGCTGCGCGTATACCAACCACACCGTCCTGCCTGAGGCCTTGGAAAGATGGCCTGTGTCTATGTTAGAGAACTGCCTGCCGCGACACATGGAACTGATCTACCACATCAACTTCCTCCATCTCCAGGAGGTCGGGAAACGCTGGCCGGGCGACGCCGACCGTCTCCGACGCATGTCCTTGATCGAGGAGGAGGGAGAGAAACGCGTGAACATGGCGCACCTCTGCGTCGTCGGCGCTCATGCCGTCAACGGCGTAGCTGCTATACATTCAGAGATCCTCAAAGCGACCCTCTTCCGTGATTTCTTCGAAATGTGGCCCGAGAAGTTCCAGAACAAGACTAACGGGATCACTCCGCGTCGTTGGCTGCTGCTCTGCAACCCTGGTTTGTCTGATTTGATCTGTGAGAAGATCGGTGAAGATTGGACTGTGCATCTTGAGAAGCTGCAAGGCTTGAAGCGCTGGGCTAAGGACCCTGGTTTCCAGCGGGCCGTAATGAAAGTCAAGCAGGAGAACAAGTTGAAGCTCGCGTCCTTGATCGAGCGTGACACCGGGGTCAAGATCAACCCTGCGTCGATGTTCGACGTGCAAGTGAAGCGTATTCACGAGTACAAGCGTCAACTGTTGAACATTCTGCACGTGATCACGTTGTATAACAGGATCAAGAGAGACCCTTCGTTGGTGGTGACCCCGCGCACGGTCATGATCGGAGGCAAGGCGGCACCGGGATACCACATCGCTAAGCAGATGATCGCGCTAGCTTGTGCTGTTGGGAACACGGTAAGTTACACATTTTTCATCACACTTGCTCATAAATGGTGTTATTCCTTGCCTGTATACAGAAGGACAATGACCTAAATTGTTCCCGCGGGAAATAATGGTCCCAAGGGAGTAATGAGCTTCTGTGTGATCTGATTGGTTAATCAAATCTGGACGGCAAGAATTCTGTTCTGTGATTGGTTGGAAAATAAAATCGAGCAGGCCATGCCCTGCAAGAACCACATGCTCCATGGTCTGTGATTGGTTGAAATATTGAAGCTCCGCCCTCCACTCGCACTGATCTAGAAGTGAAGTTGTCAATTTCGTCAACATTTGATTGATGCGCTTGTATAAAACATGGGTTTTTCTGTCTTTTGTGGTTATTTATATCCTCGCAAATGTGATGAAAAACATTGTGTATAACACGGGCGTAAGAATATTGCAAACTCGAGTCATCAAAAGCCCTCCGCCTTACGGCGTCGGGCTCCTGATAGACTCTCGTTTGCAATGTTCCTCATACGCCCCTTGTTAAACAATGTACTATTTCATCAGTCTTGTTTAGTAAAGGCTCACAACATTTCCAAGAATTCCTAATTATGCTTTTTCGTTTATTAGGAGTGTGGACTTATGTTACAATTGATAACGTAGTGTTGCTAAATGCCATCCAACCAATAATTTTAACTGTAATAACTTATGAATTTTAATTAAAATCTCAAAAAGATATGGACCTTGAAAGTTTAGAAAAAAAAAATATTTTTGTTATTGTGCAAGAGTAAATTTAAAGCTACCATTAGAATTCTTACGCTTTCATACAAACTAGATTATATGACAGCTATGGACCTAAACGCAGTATTTCGCGAGCGAAACAGGAATTTACTTGATTATTCATACATCGATTAGTACAAATAGCATACTGTGACTTCATAGTTACTTTTATGTCAATTAGTATGAAGCGTTTCGGCTGCCACCACTTTGACTCAAATTTTTGGGTATTTATGTTCTTTAATTGTAGCTGCTCCCATACAAAGATTTGTTCCTCTAACAAGGGAGTAGCGAGGTACGGGCAGGGTAGGGCAGCTCTGAAGCGCCATTCCAATTGCTCGTGCAGCTGACCCCTTAACAGAGTCCTGGCTACGCCCTTGTCCTCTCTAAAAACTGGTACGAATGGCATCGTAAAAAAATCGTAGGTACCGGTCAAACGTAGGTTACTCAGAAAAGTTTTTAATTTGTTTAACCATCTTCGTCGAGGCTTACTCCGTTTTCATATGAGTTTGATAAATTGACTTGGTCTCAAAAGACAATTTATATGCCTAACCCGTCAGGTCAACTATCGATGACATGCTCATGCTTTGTTGTATGAGGTAAATGATTGTGCTAAGAGCCGCTATTTAGTAAGAGAGTACACGGACACCGCGAGGCTTTTAATTTAAAATATAATTGGATAATGGAGATGAAAACCTTGTCCTCGTGGGCAGGTGAACAACGACCCCGACGTGGGAGACAAGCTGAAGTTGATCTACTTGGAGAACTACCGCGTGACCCTCGCCGAGCGGATCATGCCGGCGGCAGACCTCAGCGAGCAGATCTCCACCGCTGGTAATACTTCAACCTTCCTCCTCCTATTGGTCGTTTCCATATGTCTGTACGCCGGAATATCTACATATAAAGTGGAGTTTAATAGAAATGGCAAAAAATCTTAACAAACCAATTTGCCATCTTGATTATTGTCTATCACGTGAAACTTAATTCGAAATACTTTTAATAAGACTACCACTCTAAGATTTACCACTCTGTTAAGGCCGCCTTCAAGCTTCTGAATGCCTGTAGTGTAGATTTGGTAACTTCTTGCACCACGTATTCTTCTCCTGGGCGCGCGTCATTTATTTCTCCATCCTTGCACACGCCTAGTTATTACGAGCCTGTATAGCATTTATATGCTTATGCTCAAATTTTTCGAGCACACGACCAAAAACAGCCCTGTGTCTTAAAACTCGCGGAGTCATTTGAGCTTATTGTTTTTTACGTGAGTTATCTCAAATCTGCTCAGGTACCGAAGCTTCTGGCACGGGCAACATGAAGTTCATGTTGAACGGAGCGCTCACCATCGGCACCATGGACGGCGCTAACGTGGAGATGGCCGAGGAGGCCGGCGAGGACAACCTGTTCATATTCGGGATGAGGGTCAACGACGTCGATGACTTGCAGAAGCGCGGGTAAGTGTTTGTGAGGCCTGAGGCATCTGGCTTGGAAATATTTAAACCTAGATTCCTAGAGGCTGACCAGCTAGTCTTGACAAAAGTAACAGGAGGCATATTTGAAAAAAAAAAACGCATGCTGGTAACACGAAATAAATACTTTTTCAACACACCTGCTCGTAAAGTAGGTCTTATTACAGCGTATTTACACTGATAATGCAGAATATTACCCATGCCGTGCCTTTTACATTACATTATCGCACTAGTGCCTTTTCATTACATATATTTTTAAATATTAGCAAAATAATGCAGAATATTACCCATGCCGTGACTTTTACATTACATTATCGCACTAGTGCCTTTTCATTACATATCTTTTAACATTTTCATTTTTTATTTTTTTTATTTTTTTCCTCGCAAATGTGTTGAAAAACGTCGTATGAGACACGTGAGCATTGGTCATTACACTTCTCGTCTCCATTAAGCCTTCGCCTTCGGCTCAGGCTTAAAAACCGACTCGAGTGTAATGACCAACTTAGCACACTTGTATCATAATGTACTATTATGGTGACGTAATTATGGTATAGGTAATAAATAAGGGTCGGCTTATTTTTTTTTTTAAATCTGTATTTAATAAAAAGAAGGCCTTCGTCGCTGAGCGATGATGCCGGCCTTATAGGTACACTCCTAAAGCTACTTACTATCTACACTTTAGTAATTTAATAATTAAGTTGTACAGTTTGATTGCTAACTTAGATGTGGGGTTAGATAACAAGATATTGCATGAGCCTACGTCTGTGAG
Source organism: Epinotia brunnichana (assembly GCA_963854355.1). Taxonomy (NCBI): domain Eukaryota; kingdom Metazoa; phylum Arthropoda; class Insecta; order Lepidoptera; family Tortricidae; genus Epinotia; species Epinotia brunnichana. The sequence goes on from OY977936.1 coordinate 51,553,741, forward strand.
CCTAAAATTGGACTGCTCTTCAAATGTTCTGCGTTCGGCTCCGATCCGAGCACACTCCACCAATGCGTGGTAGGTATCTTCCCTCACATGACAAATGCAACAGTCTGGAGAGTCCACCACCCTCATCAAATGCAAAATCAAATTTCATAGGTAAAACAATTCTTTATAAATTTGAAAAAAATGCTTTTCTTGCTTCAAAAATCATTGAAAAAGCGTACCTATTAAATTTAATCACAAAATTAGGAGGAAATAGATAAATTTACTTGAAAAAGTTTACAAAGGGTCTCCGGTAAATTAATTTACTGGCACAACTTCTTAGAGCAACCGCATATTGAGATTATTGAGCCAATAGTGGCCGCGACAAGTTGCGAACGAGTTCTTTCGTAGGTACATTTTGTTTAGCATCGGCGCACACCGAGCGTTTGATTAGCATCGGCGCACACCGAGCGTTTGTATAACATCGGCGCACACCAAGCGTTTGTATAACATCGGCGCACGCCGAGCGTTTGTATAACATCGGCGCACACCGAGCGTTTGATTAGCATCGGCGCACACCGAGCGTTTGTATAACATCGGCGCACACCAAGCGTTTGTATAACATCGGCGCACACCGAGCGTTTGATTAGCATCGGCGCACACCGAGCGTTTGTATAACATCGGCGCACACCAAGCGTTTGTATAACATCGGCGCACGCCGAGCGTTTGTATAACATCGGCGCACACCGAGCGTTTGTATAACATCGGCGCACACCGAGCGTTTGTATAACATCGGCGCACACCGAGCGTTTATATAACATCGGCGCTCACCGAGCGTTTGTATAATATCGGCGCACACCGAGCGTTTGTATAACATCGGCGCACACCGAGCGTTTGTATAACACCGGCGCACACCGAGCGTTTGTATAACATCGGCGCACACCGAGCGTTTGAGTGGCCGTGTTCGAGCCACAAGCTGTGGGAGTGGCGCTCGCTACTAGTGGTAGCGAATGGGACGGGACAGTTAATGACATTCGTGCTAATCGTCCGTTTATCAAAATTATCGCATCGCTAGTCTTGTTAGTGAAGAGTTATCGACTTGTGACAGCTAATATTTGAATTTCGAATCTACAGGTACAACGCGTACGAATACTACGAGCGCAACCCGGAGCTGCGTCAGTGTGTGGAGCAGATCCGCAGCGGCTTCTTCTCGCCGGGCGAGCCGGGCCGCTTCGCGCACCTCGCCGACGTGCTGCTGCACCACGACCGCTTCCTGCACCTGGCCGACTTCGACGCGTACATCGAGGCGCAGCAGCGCGTCTCGGACACGTACCAAGTGAGTGGAGTGACACCGGCACAGATCCGCAGTGGCTTCTTCTCGCCGGGCGAGCCGGGCCGCTTCGCGCACCTCGCCGACGTGCTGCTGCACCACGACCGCTTCCTGCACCTGGCCGACTTCGACGCGTACATCGAGGCGCAGCAGCGCGTCTCGGACACGTACCAAGTGAGTGGAGTGACACCGGCACAGATCCGCAGTGGCTTCTTCTCGCCGGGCGAGCCGGGCCGCTTCGCGCACCTCGCCGACGTGCTGCTGCACCACGACCGCTTCCTGCACCTGGCCGACTTCGACGCGTACATCGAGGCGCAGCAGCGCGTCTCGGACACGTACCAAGTGAGTGGAGTGACACCGGCACAGATCCGCAGCGGCTTCTTCTCGCCGGGCGAGCCGGGCCGCTTCGCGCACCTCGCCGACGTGCTGCTGCACCACGACCGCTTCCTGCACCTGGCCGACTTCGACGCGTACATCGAGGCGCAGCAGCGCGTCTCGGACACGTACCAAGTGAGTGGAGTGACACCGGCACAGATCCGCAGTGGCTTCTTCTCGCCGGGCGAGCCGGGCCGCTTCGCGCACCTCGCCGACGTGCTGCTGCACCACGACCGCTTCCTGCACCTGGCCGACTTCGACGCGTACATCGAGGCGCAGCAGCGCGTCTCGGACACGTACCAAGTGAGTGGAGTGACACCGGCACAGATCCGCAGTGGCTTCTTCTCGCCGGGCGAGCCGGGCCGCTTCGCGCACCTCGCCGACGTGCTGCTGCACCACGACCGCTTCCTGCACCTGGCCGACTTCGACGCGTACATCGAGGCGCAGCAGCGCGTCTCGGACACGTACCAAGTGAGTGGAGTGACACCGGCACAGATCCGCAGTGGCTTCTTCTCGCCGGGCGAGCCGGGCCGCTTCGCGCACCTCGCCGACGTGCTGCTGCACCACGACCGCTTCCTGCACCTGGCCGACTTCGACGCGTACATCGAGGCGCAGCAGCGCGTCTCGGACACGTACCAAGTGAGTGGAGTGACACCGGCACAGATCCGCAGTGGCTTCTTCTCGCCGGGCGAGCCGGGCCGCTTCGCGCACCTCGCCGACGTGCTGCTGCACCACGACCGCTTCCTGCACCTGGCCGACTTCGACGCGTACATCGAGGCGCAGCAGCGCGTCTCGGACACGTACCAAGTGAGTGGAGTGACACCGGCACAGATCCGCAGCGGCTTCTTCTCGCCGGGCGAGCCGGGCAAGTCTGTTGACATACATTTCACCGAAGACGCCGAGATAAACCCCAAACAAGATCTTGTTGGTATTGTTTTTGTTGTCTTGCTGAGTCGATAGCGCCTTTGATGTTCTGCTACTTTCGTGCTTGAGGATGATGAGGAATAGCCGTCAAAGACGAAGAAGGTAGTTCTTGTTTTCCAAAATTACAGACTTTCAAGAGCAAAAAAGCAAGAGCAAGAGCTCGAAAAATATACAAGATATCGAAAAACTTGACAATAAACTTTGTTGCAAATTTAATCAGCTTTCATTTTGTATAGAGTAGTCATGTCGCTAGAACCACCGTATAAAGAACTACAACCAGTAGGCAAGCTTCATTTATCTTACGAATTTACGCACCCACTTAGCTTAACCGATCAGGAAGCAGGGTTGTCAAAAATATATTTGGAGAAATATTCATTTATTTTTACGTCATACCTGGCCATAAAGTAGGAATTACCGCACGTATTAACCTAATAAACTCCACTTCCTGGCCAGATAGAGACGTAAAATTTTGTACTCACCACGGGCGGTAATAAAGAAAGCCTCAGAGCGCATATTTATCGCCCTTGCCTTCGGTTCGCGTCAAATACCTGCGATCTGAGACATTCTTTGTTTAACCACCCTAGGTAAGTAAAGTACTAATAATTACTTGATTCATTTTGAAGAATTTCATAAGTAGGTCTGTATTTTATAAACACTCTCTCACTCACTCAGATATTTAAATATAAATATATAAGTTTAGAAAAGGCGGCCATTTATTTTTCGTTTTCATACTCGTTATCTCCGAGGGCCACTTAACACGAATCCGAGGTTGGATTAAAAAAAAAAGTGGCCACCATCTTGAAATTATTTTAATACGGTCTGATTTTGTTCAAAATCGATATCTGAGGGCCCCCTGAACACAAATCCGACTTTGGATAAAAAAAGAGCCGCCATCTTGAAATTTTTCAATTTAAAGATGGTGGCTCTTTTTGAAAAAATCAAGCTCGGATTTGTGTTAAGAGACCCCTCGGACCCTCAGATATCAAATTTGAACGCAATCGGGCCGTATATAAAGAATTTCAAGATGGCGACCCTTTTTCGAAAAATCCAAGCTCGGATTCGTGTTAAGTTAAGAGACCCCTCGGACCCTCAAATATCTATTTTGAACGCAATCGGGCCATATTTAAAGAATTTCAAGATGGCGGCATATTTTTTACAATCCAAGTTCGGATTCATAATTATTAAGACGCCCCTCGGTCCCTCAGATATCGATTTTGAATGAAATCGGGCGGTATTTAAAGTATTTCAAGATGGCGGCAACTTTTGCATTATCCAAGCTCAGATTCATATTAAGAGGCCCCTCGGACCCTTAGATATCGATTTTGAACGAAATGGGACCGTACCTATTTAAAGAACTTCAAGATGGCGGCCTTTTTAGGGTTCCGTAGCCAAATGGCAAAAAACGGAACCCTTATAGATTCGTCATGTCTGTCTGTCTGTTTGTCCGTCCGTATGTCACAGCCACTTTTTTCCGAAACTATAAGAGCTATACTGTTGAAACTTGGTATGTAGATGTATTCTTTAAACCGCATTAAGATTTTCACACAAAAAAAAAAACATTAAGTTTTAGGGGTCCCCATACACAGAACTGAAATTCAATTTTTTTTTTCATCAATACGTGTAGGGTATCTATGGATAGGTCTTCAAAAATGATATTAAGGTTTCTAATATAATTTTTTTCTAAACTGAATAGTTTACGCGAGAGACACTTCCAAAGTGGTAAAATGTGTGTCCCCTCCCCCCTGTAACTTCTAAAATAAGAGAATGATAAAACTAAAAAAAATATATGATGTACAGTACCATGCAAACTTCCACCGAAAATTGGTTTGAACGAGATCTAGTAAGTAGTTTTTTTAATACGTCATAATTCGTAAACCGCAATTTATTTTACGGAACCCTTCATGTGCGAGTCCGACTCGCACTTGGCCGCTTTTTTTATTTATTTTCCCACGGATTTATATTAAAAGACCTCTCGAGCCCTTAGATATCAATTTGGAACACAATTTAAGTGACATTATTCTTATCTTATCTTATCTATCTAGGTGAGGGCCCTTTCGGATGCACTTCGACCCAGTGGGATCTTTTGTGCATTTGCCCTCTCCTTTATACCTGCTCCCAGGCTTGCTCCATCATTTCCACAAAGCGGATGATGCAGTTCGCCGGGAGCACCTTGAATTCCTTTGGTTTCGGGTAACCGTTGCCAAAGTAGTTCATTCTTTGTCTGGCAAGGGCATGACATTCACACAATAGTCTCAGACATTCACACAATAGTCTCATCCTCCTCGCCACACATTCTACAGTCTAAACTATCCGATAGTCCCATCTTGGCCAAGAGATCCTTGACCCCGAAGTGACCTGTGAACACTCCAGATATAATTCTGAGTTGCTTCCTACTGGATTTCCAGAGTTTTCTGGTCCAGCCCGAGTCCACTCCTTCTATGAAGAGCTTAGAGTGCCTTAAGCCAGCCTCATTCCTCCACTCGTGTTGGTGTTTGGTTTTGGCGTAGGCTTTAAAGGCTGATATTATGGTCCCCTGCGAGAGTTCCACAAATGGTTCTGGACCTACAAAGTGATTTGTAGAGCCCCCTCTTGCAAGCTCATCTGCTCTTTCGTTGCCGATGAAGCCCTTGTGCCCTGGTCTCCAAACTAGTTGCACCTTATTGTGCCTTCCAAGTCTGTTTAGTGCTTGGACGCCATTATAAATTAGTCTAGAGTCCACTTTCGGCGCCGTAAGCGCTTTAAGTGACATTATTAAAATAATACCTAAACCTTACCGATATTTAAAGTCGGTTTTATAAAGTCAAACTTCAAAGATTCAAATCGTTTATTTGTAAACATAAACATGACACTCTTTCAGAATAGTACTCCCGCTTCCCCGCGTACCCCCCATCGTTGGCCCGCGTGGCCCCGAACTTGCAGACTGTTTGTAGTTAGACTGAGCTAGGACGTACCTATAGTTTCCGAGACATAAGCGAAAAACCAAAAAATGGGACCTTAAAATCCCCCCCTCCCCTCTGCTCAAGGGCTACGGGCGGGGACTTGTGATATGTTCCCATCATAACAAGTCCAAACAAACTTATGAAGTCAAAAATTGTGATCCAAGCATTTCCTTCTACACCTTTTCGTTGCCTGACCTAATGAGGCGTCCATTAAGTACACACGAACGATTGTTAACGAAAAAATCTAACGGCTAATATAGATTTAAATGAACGCTTGTAAATAAGAACTTAGTCAAACTATACCCTCCGTATAGTCCCGTATCGTCGCATAACACAAACTTTATTGAGCTTACTGTATGACCAGATCGATTGGAGTAAAGCGCCCGGTTCACATTTGTCTGTCGTGTTATGTTGTGACGCATCAGAACCGGGTACCGGTTTCATACATTTAAGAACTTGTTCACGTGCACACTAGCGCCACTGGTAAATAATTGTGATAATTTGTGTGTGTAGCGACGCTGTATTTTACACACGCTGTATACATCATAATAGTTTTTTCAACACACCTGCTCGTAAAGTAGGTCTTATTACAGCGTATTTACACTGATAATGCAGAATATTACCCATGCCGTGCCTTTTACATTACATTATCGCACTAGTGCCTTTTCATTACATATCTTTTTAAATATTAGCAAAATAATGCAGAATATTACCCATGCCGTGACTTTTACATTACATTATCGCACTAGTGCCTTTTCATTACATATCTTGTAACATTTTAATTTTTTTTTTCCTCGCAAATGTGTTGAAAAACGTCGTATGAAACACGTGAGCATTGGTCATTACACTTCTCGTCTCCATTAAGCCTTCGCCTTCGGCTCAGGCTTAAAAACCGACTCGAGTGTAATGACCAACATAGCACACTTGTATCATAATGTACTATTATGTTGCTGGATACGTCAATCTATGCGTCCAAAGTTAAAACGGCCGTTTTTCTTTTGAGTTCATACATCGACGAATCTAGCAACATAAAAACTAGTTCGATGTTTTCGCAAGGTACTTAAATACAAAATACAGTGTGTAATGGTCTACTTTATAGATATCTGTCGTTAAATTTAAATCCCTCTGAATCGCTAAACTTAAATGGCAGTGGGCGGGGCACATTGCACGTAGAACCGATGGCCGTTGGGGCGGAAAGGTTCTCGAGTGGCGACCACGTACCGGAAGGCGCAGCGTGGCTAGACCCAAGGTGGACTGATGACCTGGTAAAGGTCGCGGGAGTCCGCTGGTGGCGGTTGGCGCAGAACCGGTCATTGTGGCACTCTTTGGGGGAGACCTATTGTCCAGCAGGGGACGTCTTTCGGATGATGAAATTTAAATAATCACAATTATTTACCAGTGGCGCTAGTGTACACGTGAACGGGCTCTTAATATGGTTGCGTCCACATTTCTGGGCATCAGAATAAACTGACACGAAGCCGGTACCCGTTCTGATGCGTCACAGCACAACACGACAGACAAATGTGAACCGGACTTAACGTTGTCCCCAAATGTGCATTTATTATTGCTGCCGTAAGATATAGAATATTGACTAACGTGATACATTTGTCCCAGAACCCGTCCAAGTGGGCGGAGATGGTGATCGAGAACATCGCGTCCTCCGGCAAGTTCTCGTCCGACCGCACCATCGCGGAGTACGCGCGCGAGATCTGGGGCGTCGAGCCCAGCTGGGAGAAGCTGCCCGCGCCGCACGAGACCGCCTAAGTCTCCCAAGAGCACTCAAGCCGAGGGACGCGAAGTGGAGAGGGACAGGCTGTGACTGTTGTGATTTAGAGCTGGCCGAGCCGAGACTCGAGCCGGTATAGCTAAAACGTGTAGGGCTGAAGGGCCATAGCGTCTCTTCAGAGCGCGCTCTCTACGCGAAGGGCGTTCCACACGGACACTAAATATTGCCAGTGTCTTAAGCGTTGGTCTCCGGTCGACGCCGCACGCCGCGTGCAGTATAAAGTTGTATGGGAGTGCAGCTACATCTCTATAGAACGTGACGCTGCAAGTGGCGCGCGGCGTTAACCGGAGACCATGGACTCACAAGCTACCGTGACGTCAATAGACTCGCATGGGCCCAGGCGGTTCGAGTTTTTAAGGTTCGACGGAGTTCTAACTCACAACACTACGAGTACATGTGACAAGGCAGGGCGCTCTAATAATCTGACACAACTCTATTGTAGACATTGTTGGAGGTGAAATATGTATTTGCGCGCCTCGTCGTGGCAGAAAACATGTACTGTACAGTCAGTGTCATATAGTTAGTAGCTGCTAAAGTAGCCAAATATATCGCAACACGTCTTTATTACTATAGGAGTCCGGATACGATACGGTTGGCAACGTCGGCTGCTACTATTATATGATGCTGACTGTACATCGTAGACAGGTTTGAGATCGGCTAAGTGAACAACGATCGTCATCTTTATCTTTTGTGCGAATGGAATATTTAAAATTATAGGATAAACCATTTCTTCAACTAACACGATAAAATGTTACAGCCTTTGTAACAAGTCTAGTGAGTTTGAAGTCGGTACAATGTATGTATAACTCAGGGCGTTCAAAACACCATGTTTTCCTAAATTTAAACATGACGCTACAAATCTGCTTATTTTGGTTTTATTATCAATAAAAATGAATTGGCATTGATAATGAAATTTCATGTAGGTACTTTGTCAAACCCTTTTGGGGATATATGCGTTGGTTTATGTTATTAAAAATGAGATGTAATTTACTGAAAGATTTGCCCTGTTTACTTACTGTTGGCCATGTTTCTATCCTTCTAGTCTTAACTGTCTATGTAATGTGTAGGTGGATTTTTCGAAACAGTTTTTAGTGGTCTTATTCACTGTTCAATGTATGACCATACTTAAAAATAATAATCAAACCTTACAATCAAATTCGAGAGTTCTTGGAACATATGTAACATTTTGACTGCCATTTGTCACATAAAGGAAGTACTCGCTTGCAATCACTGATAAAAGAGAGCGAAACCTACACGCTGCCTTGACATCATCAAAGTCGTGCCATGGCCATGACAACTATAGTCGTACGCCAATGCTACGACTTTAGGAGTTAATGAAGAACACAATACGCCCTATTTGGACGCTTTTTGCGAAAGTTTTTTTGTGTTCCGTTGTCCAGTGAATAAGATTATTAAAAATGCCGAATATCCTGTGATTATTTGCTTGTACTCGATCAGTTTGCGATTTTTGGTAGCTTTTATTGATTCCTGTAAATTGGGATAAGTAAGGCGTTGGTCTCCCGTTGCCACCGTACTGCGTATACGACATTTACGCACTGCGGTGGCAACGGAGACCAAAGCCTAATCGAGATTTTTCGCCGACGAGGTGAGGTGAGGAGAGCAGTAAATTTCAAGTCAATCCTCGCCTCGTCTCGGCAGTGGAAAAGCTGTTTAAATGTTGATCGTAAGAAAAACCTATCGAGATTATAGCATGAAAAAACGTTATAATTATAAATAACGTAGTAGGAGTAAAATTTTAAACACCATTTTAATATAAGCAAAGTGCATAATAGGTGTAGGTAAAATGATAATCACTTATGTTTGGATATTATTTTTATATTAATTATGTAAACGTGGATGTTTTTGCGAATTTATTTTTGTGCCATGTTAAAAATATTCTGCCCAGGTAGCTCCTTAAATGTGGTAGTTATATTCATTTATTTAATATATAAAATTAAATGTACCCATAATCGAAACAGAATAAATCTTCCAGATTACAATTTTTTTACTTTTTTCCCAACAATGTCAATATGAACAATTACTAGAAAAATTAAGGTTATTTATACATAATTATATTTAAGATTATTTTTGGTTTACATAGTTTTATATAAAAAATAGAATATTTAGAAAAAATACTGCCATATTTATTGTTAATACGTGCTGTTATGTTACTCTCTGCAATTTTATTTTTAATAAAATATTAACATTATACTCATATTTTTACTGCCTCTAGCATAGCATATGGACGCCATTCTTCACGTTCGAAATTGAATACAGGGTGCTCCCGGGAATTTCCGTTAACTTCGGCATATTGCAGATTACATTCACAGAAACGCATAATTAGTTTTTCATATTTTTTTTTTCGTACAAAATAATTAAATGTAGCATTAACGGTTATTGTACAAGGGTCTTAAGAGTTAATGAAAAGTTAGTGTCGAATATGATAATTGATAATGTTCGAATGACATCACGTCAAGAAACCACACATAGGTACCTAAACATAGACTTGACAGATAGCGTGGCGCGACGGCGATACAGCGCGGTTGTAACATGCAACAAGCGTTATTGGGAAGCTCATTGAAAAGATCACAAATCACCAACTCCTGAACTATCTTGAGCGTAACAACATCTTGTCTCCTAACCAATTTGGCTTCAGGCAAAACAGATCGACAAAGGTGAAAAGTGCCTAGCAATATTTTTAGACCTCGCCAAGGCATTCGACACGGTTTCCATTCCGATATTATTATCAAAACTCGAGGGCCTTGGTATTAGGGGTCTTGCACTGGAGTGGTTTGGATCGTACCTTCTGAATCGGAAGTTATGTGTTCGTGTGGGTGAACACACCAGCGACTTCTCCGACGTGGATTGCGGAGTGCCGCAGGGAAGCGTTCTTGGGCCGACTCTTTTCTTGATCTACATAAATGGACTTTGTAACCTCAAATTAGCAAATGCTACAACCATTTCTTTCGCAGATGACACAGCTATCTTGATACGTGGAAAAGACTGGTCTGAAGCTCAAAGTGTTGCAGAGTCTAACTTAAGATTAGTTGTGGAATGGCTGGATAGCAATTTACTATCATTAAATGTCCAAAAACAAAATATTTATGTTTTTCTATAAAAGCTAAAGGCCAGCCTGACGACATGTTTATTATTAAAGTGGGACAACAGATTGATTCTACGTCTAACTACAGTCTTGACAACAGATTAAGCTTTATTGAGCGTTCAAGCACAATACGCTATCTTGGTGTACCTAATACTAGACGTTCACCTCACGTGGCGGCAGCATATTGAGTCACTCAAGAGTCGTGTTCGAAAGCTCATGTTTGTTTTTCGCACTTTAAGGAATATTACGTACCCTGAATTGCTGAGAACCGTATATTTTGCCCTCTGTGAATCCCTTTTGGGCTACTGCAACGCGGTTTGGGGAGGAGCGGCAAAGACGCATTTAATTGGCTTAGAGAGGGCACAGCGATCTCTTCTTTAAGTTATTTTTAGAAAACCATCACGCTTCAGCACCAAAGAACTCTACAAGGTCTCTAATGTTCTCACTGTTCGTCAGCTGTTCCTAAGAAAAGTGATAAACAAGCAAACTGCACGACAAAATGTTCTTAGCGGACACAAGACGACGTCAGCGCTGGAAAACCCCAAAAACATGTACAACATTTGCCCAAAAATTCCACGCTTTCATTTCCCCACTAGTCCTGAAAACTTTTAGTAAGCTCCACCATGTCACAAGGCCCCCCAGTAAATCTTTCCTGACAAAGTGGCTCATGCAACTAGATTACCACGAAACTGAACTGCTGCTAGTCGTGACAAAATAAGTATTGTTACAGTAATAAATTATAAATATATTATAACCCTTACCATATATGTATATATAACCACCTTAACACACTGTCTCTCTCTCTCTCTCTCTCTCTCTCTCTCTCTCTCTCTCTCTCTCTCTCTCTCTCTCTCTCTCTCTCACTCTCTCTCTCACACACACACACACACACACACACATACACACACATAAAATTGTAAGGAATATTAAAATAAGCAAAGTTGATGTAACTAAGATACTGAATGCTCTGTACCACTTTATAATAAGTACCTACCTAAAACTAACTATACTTGTGTAAAAACTTTGATACGAAACTGAGTCCTGTAACACAGGGTTTCCTAGCTCAGGACGCAGGGTCGTGATTAGCATATTGTGTATCTTTTTTTGTCAAATAAACTTTTTTCATTTTCATTTTTCATTTCAACTTGCGAAGTAAGTATGAAGTCTGGGTTCGATCCCAACAATCTGAATTGTTATTTTTTATAATATGATTCAACAATAGTTATTTGTGCAACAAGAGAGCAAAGTTCTTTTTTGCTGCGAGTGCTGATTTTGAGTCCCGAGGAAGCGAAAAATTCTAAAATTGAATCACGAGCGTAGTGAGTAATAGAGCGGTTAGTTAGTTACTAGAAGCACGCGAGAGCGCGGGCGAGACAAGGCGCGACACGACAGACTAAAACACATTTTAGTAATCTTTATGAGTCTTGCGTGACACTAACACAACACTAAAAACTAACCGTACCTATTACTTTAGTGTGTGTAGCAGTGCGCAAAACAGATAAAACACGTCAATTGCCAACAACGCCGTAGCCAAATGGCAAAAAACGGAACCCTTATAGATTCGTCACGTCAGTCTGTCTGTCTGTCTGTCCGTCCGTATGTCACAGCCACTTTTTTCCTAAACTATAAGAGCTATAATACTGTTGAAACTTGGTAAGTAGATGTATTCTGTGAACCGCGTTAAGATTTTCACACAAAAATAGAAAAAAAAACATTATGTTTTGGGGGTTCCCCATACCAAGGAGGCAACGTTTATTTTTAGCAAGAGACCTAGAGATTTTTAGTTTTTTTTTAACTTTGTAAATAGCATTATTAGAATATTATTAAAGTAAATCCTCCCCTAAGGGGTGAAAATTTGGATTCGAGTGACCCATTTAGATGAAATTTGGTTTACAGATAGTTTGAGTTCCGGAAAAGGACATAGGATCGTTTTTATCCCGGAAATCATCTCTTAAGGGGGTGAAATGGCGGGTGAATATTTGTATAGATCTACTATACAACCTATTTAGATAAAATTTTGTACAGAGGTAGTTAGTAGGCGCGGAGTTGGTAGGCCCCCCACAAGGTGGACAGATGACCTGGTAAAGGTCGCTGGAGTCCGCTGGATGCGGGTGGCGCAGGATTGATCACTTTGGAACTCTTTGGGGGAGGCTAATGTCCAGCAGTGGACGTATCTTTCGGCTGATATGATGATGATGATAATGATGATAAAAATAGTGTGAGTCTCGGGGAAGGACATAGGATAGTTTTTATATCGGAAATCTACCCCTAAAAGGGAAATGGAGGGTGAAAGTTTTTATCGAGCTACGATATAAACAAGTTCTACGCAGACAAAGTCGCGGGCAAAAGCTAGTTTGAAATATGCAAGCGCCGGCACCTCCCGAAAACGCTCTATATTAAATGGGCTTATGCTATGACGTCACAGCATATATTCTCGGCGCGTTTACTATGGAGTAGGTAAGTCATTAATACAGTAGCTTAATTATTTTTAGGGTTTTGTAGGCTGGTCAGTAATTTTGTAGGCTGGTCAGTAATTTTGTAGGCTGGTCAGTAATTTTGTAGGCTGGTCAGTAATTTTGTAGGCTGGTCAGTAATTTTGTAGGCTGGTCAGTAATTTTGTAGGCTGGTCAGTAATTTTTATATCAGTAGCATCTGTACCCTTATTGTGAGATAACAATCGTAACCTAACGTTACGTAACTAATACGAGATCGAATAAACGCGCTTCGAATAGATTTCGATCTCGCTACGGTATTCTTCGATTCGACCCGTCAAACTTGTAACTCACAATGCCGTTGTCCTACGAAACCAACTGCAAAACGTTAGGCTCTAGCGTTTAGTTTTCGATGCGTAATTTAACGTTCGATTCGTACTACCAATCGGTAGTGTGAGACCCAAATTTGACATTTCGTATCGAAGAATACCGTAGCGACTGTAGTTTACTATTTCACTTGCAAAATGGCCCGTGATATCGTATTATTCCGTCAAGAGTTACCGTAGATCCGATCGAAATTTATCTCAAATTAAAGAACTTATAAAAATAAGGGTTTTGAATTGACAACATATATCCGCAAAATTCGGATTGTCGCGTATTTTGTATTTAAAAATGCAAATAAATGGCCCCCGCGCCGCCATATTGTATCGACAGTGGACACTGTCGACGTCGCGATGCGCGTATTCTGTAATGTCATAACCGACAAACATTTAAATTAAAACGATAAATGCTAGTGATATAAGGTTGAATATTGGAAAATCGTGAACGAACGTGAAGTCGATGGCGAATTAAGTAATGTATAAGTGCCTCACGTTACAGTTTGGATTTTTAGTTCTATGAGTGACCACCAGGGGCGGTGTATAGACTTTTCATACTAAATCTTGACGATAGGCGCTAGCGCCTGTAGTAAACGCAACTCACGTCAATCCCACGCTAAAAGTACTGAATAGTAGAACGTCGATAAGTAGCCATGGTCTCCACGCGGGTGTGGCTAACCGCGCATGCATACGTACTAGTTACGTCGACCTACTCATTCAAGAATAGTACCTACATTATTGCCGAGGCGCGGAAAGAAAGGGTTGCCTGACGGGGTGGTTGGCAGGCCGAGGCTTAGTTAGGCAATCCCGGTTTCCGCCAAGGTAAATATAGGTAGTGCATTTCTCAAATATGTGAAGAAATAATACAAAGACATTACAAAATACTTATTTGTTATACTTACAAGGGTGCAAAGGTTTATTTTACCCGCGAGTGTGGAATTGAAACATCAGCAACCGAAAGGATTATATAGCTGAACCACGAACGAAGCGAGTTGTTCTAAAATAGAATCCTGAGCGTAGCGAGTGTTTCAACACGCGAGAAGTAAAATACATTTGCACCCGTGTGTAACACAAAAATTTTCCTCACTGTAGCGAGGAAATTGCAAAATGCAAAACAACTTTATTTAATTTAAATAATAAACTTGCACCCTTCTGTAAACAAATACAACAAAAAACATTTTTTTTAGAATGTTGGTCAAGTGCGAGTCGGATTTTTGTTTTTCCATACATTTTGAGACCCAGTGCCTGAAATGAAATGAAATATGAAATGAAATGAAATGAAATATGAAATATTTTTGAAATATGAAAATGATGATGAAACTGATGAAGGCAACAAGCAATTTTATATATATTTACGTATGGGAGCTCCCTTAAATATTTATTTTATTCTGTTTTTTTGAAGCACTGTTTTAGCGCATGTAATATTGACATAATATAACAGTATTCCTATATTTTAAATAAGTAGGTTTGTAATATTGTAAATTTTAGTTTTACCATACTACGCTTTGGATACCCAATTTATTTTTAATTTTGTCCGGTAGATATACTTATGGAATGTAAAGTAGCTCCTATTTTTTTTATTTGCTTCCGGCAACACGTCTTATATTTACCAATGCCTTGCTAAGTAACATTTATCATATTTTTTTTAATAATTAGGTATATAATATTTTTTACGTCATGGCCATAAAGTAGGAATGCGTGCGGAAAACCCCACTTCCTAGCCAGATAGAGACGTAAAATTTTGTTCTCACCACGGGCGGTAATAAAGAAAGCCTCACAGCGCACCTGCGATCTGAGACATTCTTTGTTTAACCGCCCTAGGTAAGTAATGTACTAATATCACAGATGTATGAATATAAGGAGATCGGACATGGCGGCCGATTTGTATAGAGTGAGCCTGTCGCAAGTATACATTAACCCACACAACGCCCAAGTAATTGACAAGACAAAGCACGCACACATCTAAAACACACACACTTGTATACCTACACGCTTATTTGACAATAAACGCGCATCATATCAGGCATTTTGGGAAAAAACGTAATATTCTCTGCGATCAGCACGCGTGCACAGTATGGCAGTGTATGACCATTGAGCATACATCTGCGACACGGCCGCCGGCGGCTTGTCCTCTCTCTAGTATTCTATGCTCTGAGACTAATATGATACACACGTTCTTAATTTGATCTAATCCGATTTAATTTTACCCCCAACTGTATGATTGATCATGAGTAACATGTATTGAAGTGTCAAGTCATTTGACTAGTGTAATGACAATGATTGCATTTACATTTTGATCTAGATGGGTCATATGTAGATAGATACATAAGTAGATGCATTTACTTCGTGATGAAACATTACATTAAAAGTTTACGTTAGTTACAAAGTTATAAGAATTCATATCGTGATTATATAGAGATAATTATAAATTTATTCATTTATTTGATCTCGACAGTCTGACAAAAATGCACGGATGCCTTGTGGTCTATATTTGTGGCAAGATAACTGAATTAACTGTTACTAATTGATGATTCATTGCTTTTTTATGGCACCGAAAATCCGGCTTGTGATAATTACACGTCACACACACGTAATAAGCGAATATCTTTAGATAGATATTCATGGTTTTTTAGTTGTATCTAACAATCATTCGGCTTAGAATAATAACGGAGTTATTATTCTAAGTCATTCGGTTACCAATTGATTTAAGTTGAGTACGCATTTAGTAGACAGATATAACTATGTACCTGCCACAAAGCTACATATACAATCAACTGGACCAACACACTAAAGACCTACACCAAAGATACTGGGAGGAGATAGACACATGCAGACAGACCAAAGAGATTCTGTCGAAACGCGACTACAAACTCACAACCACACTACTAAGGACACATAGAAACCAACTGCGCAAGATAGTGGGTATAATAACAGGACACAACACCTTGAACAGACACCTCTATAACTTAGGTATCACAGACAGCCCCATGTGCAGAGCGTGCATGGAGGCAGAAGAAACGACTAAACATATACTACTGGACTGCAAGGAGGTAGAAGTATACAGAATAAAGCACCTAGGTTCTCCAAACACACTACGGGACGCAGTCAGCAACACTAAGGCACTCACCAACTTTTTAGACGAGCTGGGGTGGTTAGAGATGGATGTGGTGGAGACATGGATGTGGCTCCGAACGCCTCTAGTGTTAAAGTTTGCACACCGCCGTTTCACGCAAAATAGGCACAATGGATGTCGACTTGCGGAAAACGCCCAGTATAACTAACTAACTAACTATGTACCTTTCTCGCTAATTTAACGAAAAGTTTAATGAATCTAAGATCGTAATATAGCAAAAAATCCACCCGCATTCCTTTTATGCAAATCATGATTGAATCGGATGTAAACAAATCATACCTACTTGGTTGTGTTAAATTATGCAGCGCTTGCTTACCGATATAACTAGACCTCGTTATCTTGTCGCACTGTCATTGCTTTTCCGTCGAGCGTAAATTATTATTTTATCGACTATCTAAATATCGATAGTGTACTTGGAGTTATATGTCACTAATAATTAGTCAACTGATAAGGAGTCACTAGGTACTATCGGGTATAAATATATATGATAAAAAAATAAGAAATAAAAGTCTCGGGTGCAGGTATCTTAGTTAAGACTGTTTACGAGTATCATAGTTTTTCCACAATAATTACAATACACTGTATATAACTCTACATCGTCAATGTAACTTTACTAAGGGTCATATAGGGGTTTTGGAGATCACAAGTTTCACATTGGGCGGCAACTGAAAATCCTGCTGCATATACATGCGAAGCGCGCACTGACCAGCCCCACACAGTTTCAAAAAACAAATGCTTTTTAAAGGCTGCTGGTACGTACTGGTAATTCATAAATGGCTGCTATTCATATATCCATCCAGATATATCAGCGTTCAACAAAGGAATCTCCAAAACATTTGCAAATAAATACCACTTACGATATTGAAGTTCCCGATGTACTGTGGAAATGATGAGTTACTTTTCGTCGTTGCAATTGCAAATAGGTAAATCATTTATATCGCTTCACCAATGAGGTTATCTACTTATTTTTCATCAAGAAGTTTTCATTGAGATCGAGCAAAGATTTAAAAGGCGAAAATTCAATCGCATTGTTGCATTATATAAACATCGATATCGAGACGGTCGATAAAAAAATCATTCACGCTCTACGGAAAAGCAATGACAGTGCGACAAGATAACGAGGTCTAGAAATATATTTAACGGCCTCCGTAGCCCAGTGGGTTAGTGACTCTGCCTACGAAGCTGGAGGTCCCGGGTTCGAATCCCGGTCAGGGCATTTATTTGTGTGTTTAGCACGAATATTTGTTCCTGAGTTATGGATGTTATATATGTATATAAGTATCTATATGTATTTATCTATTATATATATCATCGCCTAGTACCCACAACACAAGCCTTACTGAGCTTACCGTGGGCCTAGGTTGATTTGTGTAAGATTGTCCCATAATATTTATTTATTTATTTATATAACAATCATTTCATCTTAGTAATAACGCCTAGAAACGAAGTTCACGCGCAACGGTGCACGGTGAGGTCACCAAAACTCGGCCATAACTGGCCCAGTACGCCGATTGGTGGAACAAAATTGGTGCGTTTGTGTGCGTATTGGCGCGTGTGAATACGAGTTGATCACAACTACATGAATCCATTTTATGCCTCACGCTTGGCGCGTCGGCCATATGAAACTATCCTTCTATGCGTTATTATTCTAAGCATTTCATTAAACCTATTGCAAGCCGACCTCCAGGTACACGTATGTAGTTATTACCATCCTACAACGCCATACGCATTATACAGTACAACAATGCCTTCAGAATGCTGTTGAGACTCCCGACGTGGTGCAGCGCGTCGGAAATGTTTGCTGAGACGCGCACGGACGATTTTCACGCCATAATGCGAAAGAAAACCACGTCGCTGATGGGTCGCGTCAGGGAAAGTCAAAACGGCATTCTGAAGGTATTTGCTGGTAGATTAAACTGCAACATAATGTGGCACTGGATCGAGCGGGTCAGAACTACAGGTTATTCAATATAGTCTATATCTGACATATCCAATTACAGGCCTATTTCGCTTGCTACTATTGTGGCGAAGGTGTTGGACGGTTTGCTCAATGACATTATAGGACAAAATATTAAGCTACATGACGCTCAATTCGGATTTAGGCCGGGTTTATCAACTGAAAGCGCAATCCTATGTCTTAAGCAGACTGTCCATTATTATACGTCACGTGAAACGCCTGTATTTGCCTGTTTTTTGGATTTGTCAAAAGCGTTTGACATGGTGGCGTACGACTTGTTGTGGGCGAAAATACACGAGGACACAACGGTACCCCGTGACGTCATATCACTGCTTAGGCATTGGTATGATAACCAAAAAAACACTGTCAAGTGGGCAGGCGCCGTATCTGACGAGTATGTGATGCAATGCGGGGTCAGACAGGGTGGTTTGAGCTCCCCCACATTGTTTAATGTATATATGAACGGCCTCATCGAGGAGCTCAGCAGTGCCTGTGTCGGATGTCACATAGAAGACGTGTGTGTCAATAACTTAAGCTATGCTGATGACATGGTGCTGCTGAGCCCCTCGATGGGGGGCTTAATAAAAATGATAGGAATCTGTGAAGAGTATGCTGTGGCCCATGGGCTCAGGTACAATGCGTCGAAAATCGAGCTCTTGCAATTTAAAGCGGGTAATAAAAGTTATCAAATGCAGCCGGTCATGCTTTGTGGGACTCCGTTAAAAAGAGTGGACAAATTTAAGTACCTGGGCCACTGGGTCACTGACTCACTGTCGGACGTCGAGGACATCGAGCGGGAGCGCCGGGCGCTGTGTGTCCGCTGTAATATGTTATCCCGCAGGTTTGCACGTTCTAGTACAGAAGTAAAGTTGACACTATTTAAAGCATTTTGTCAAACTTTCTATACGTGCGGCCTGTGGGCTAACTTTACGCAGCGGGCGTACGGTGCCCTGCGCGTCCAGTATAATGATGCTTTTAGGATGCTGTTTGGGTTGCCGCGGTATTGTAGCGCCTCAGCTATGTTTGCCGAGGCGCAAACAGACTGCTTTTTTGCCATCATGAGGAAGCGATGCGCGTCACTCCTCACCCGCAGCCGTGGCAGCACTAACATTATCCTAAGTACGTTGGCTCAGCGGTGGGACTCGCCTCTGGTAGACAGGTACGTGCAACTACACGCACCTGTGGCCGTACAGCCGCGAAAGTTTTAATGTAAATGTTGTGTAATGTTTTGTTGTGTCTCATTAATTGTAGTACTAACAATAGATATATAAGTTATTGTATTACCTAACCCTATGGACTAAAAGTCTGAAATAAATAAATATAATAATAATAATAAATAATAATAATAATAATAATATGAGAACTACTTTGACTTAGGTACTTATGTCAAGTAGTACCGCAGTTCTTAAAATGTATAATAATAATTGCTAACATAGTTTTAAGTTTATTTTGTTACTAACAGCATATGGATCACATCGTCAGAAATAAAACTTTTGAATTTGAATTACGAATTACGGGAACATGATTCACCGGGATTGATCATGTATGGACACACTACGTCATGTAGGTACCTACAGCTGTGATAGCGTAGCCGTAATTTTAGTTTTGCTGTAGTACCTAAATATTAGTAGTAACTAGTAAGCACACTTACTATATATCCGGGCTTATATAAAGAATCACACGCCAAGGTAAATTAACTAATTATGATGTTTCCGTTTGTTTTTGAATAAATAACGGTTCGCGAGAATAAGTTGCACGTAAACGTTTGATATTTGAACCATAGCACCTGTTTGTTACTTGGTGGTAGGTAGGTACTTAACTTGGGCAAATAAACTAAAGTATTTGAGTATACGCTGCAGGTGGTGACAGCGACCACTCCGTATTCCGTATGCTGGCGAGCGTAAGACTGTCCGAGGGGCGCTCCCCCCCCACTTGCAGTTACACATTTATTTATATAGGATACCACACAACCTACAAAAGTTTTATCCATTTCTGAAGAAAAAAAATCGACAACGACAGAAAAATTTGCATAGTAAAGTATGCTTTGTATGTACATATGTGTGGGTAGGACTGCACGGCTCACAAGACGGCGCGCGAGCTCTCTCGATTTTTCTCGCACTATCCGTCTCTCTCTTATTAGAACACTTGGAACATGGACATACTATTAAGTATCTTATATACGATTTAAGTATCTTACGTCCATGGAAAAAGAGGTATAGTGCGAGAAAAAACGACAGAGCTCGCTGTGATATTCTAGCTGTGCTGGTTCTACACGCACACATACATAATTAGTTTCGGGAGCAGTTAAATGATGGCGCTGTCAAACAGGTTTCTATTAAACACTTCAAGAGGGCACTCTTTACCTATATACTTACTTTACTCTTTGGGGCTAGCTCAGTCGCGCACGGAGAATCATTCATCTCGGGCGCGCGATTTTTAACCGAACAAGTCAAGATGAGCGTACAGTCGGATCACGATAAGCGTAAGCAGATCTCCGTGAGGAGGATCATGGCTGTGGAGAATGTGACGGAAGTGAAGAAAGCCTTCAACCGCCACGTTCATTATACGCTGGTGAAGGACCGTAATGTGGCGACGCCGAGGGACTACTACTTCGCCCTGGCGCACACTGTTCGCGACCACCTCGTCTCCCGCTGGATTCGCACTCAACAGCATTACTATGAGAAGGACCCCAAGGTAATTTTTATATTTGATAAGTCATTGTCTTGTGTTTAATACCTAAGGTAGACTGTACTAGCCAGTAACAGCTACCCACATTTTCACTCTTTAAACAGAGATGTACAAAATGGTTTACGAAAAGTATTTAAATACAAAATGCAAAATACTTTTTCGATTTACTATTTGAAATGCAAAATACAAAATAGTTTTGCTTTTTGCATTTCAAATATTACCTAAATACAAAATCGGTATTTTAAAAATACTTTATTAAAATATAAATACTTTTACTTATGCAAAATTTAATTTTTTTTATTTATCAAAATTATTAATATGACTGCTGCTGCTAAAGTATGTATGTTAACCCGCATCTTCCTCTTACGCGGTCGCAAAATCATACCTACCCCGTTACAAAAAAAAACTTAGCTACCTAAATTTAATTTTATGAAACTTTCATATAATTTCATAATCAAACATGTTTTTTTTTACTTTCGTGGGTTCTTTTCCCTTTCGGAATCTACTGTCAAACAGCCAAACTACCAAGTTTATGGCTAATGCAGTTACAACCAATTATTGCGTTAACTAGCTAGTTTTGGATTGTAAACAGTTTTTTAAAGGATATCCATGATCAGGAATATTTCACATATCATTGATATCCTCGAGATTGACATGAGACTTGACACTATAACCAATGGTCTTGGTCTTCCTTCCTATTTCCTCAACAGCGTGTCTACTATCTCTCGCTGGAGTACTACATGGGCCGCTCACTCCAAAACACCATGATCAACCTGGGCATCCAGGGTACAGTGGACGAGGCCCTGTACCAGCTCGGCTTGGACATTGAGGAGTTGGAGGAACTGGAGGAGGATGCTGGCCTCGGGAATGGGGGATTGGGCCGGCTGGCGGCTTGCTTCTTGGATAGCATGGCCACACTGGGATTGGCTGCACATGGTTATGGTGAGTTTTGTGCACATTTAATTTATTCAACTATTTTGTTCCCAATCAAATAGATTTTTACCCGTGTGAAGTAGAAAACGCAGTTTAAAAAGTAATAAAACATGCTGTAATACTGCAGAAGTCAGGAATTATGTATTCTGTGATTGATACCTGCTGTAATAATCGCTGTTGCATGCTGTAATAATGTCAAATATTTATTGAATACATACATTCTCCTAATAATATAAATGTTTACAATAATTTTGACCTATTTGAGCTGAAAGCAAGAAAAACAAAAAAAATGGAATAATGATATTTTTACTCATACTAGTAGGTGTACATACTGTTGATGAATATACGTACTTAATACAAGCTAGCAAAAAAACCACTTTAGTCACTGCTGGTTGCTGCTGGAAAAAGTTCAGATTAAATTAATTGAGGCCATTATGAAGTTGATACTTAATTTGAACGGGCAATAAACTATCCATTTACATCATAGTGTAAAAGTACAGTGTTTCGTTTTTGCCAGCTTTGCTCGTGTGAAAATTGAAAAAATACGGAGAAAACTAATTTTCCCAGACATGAGACCGAGCTAGATCGATTTTTCGCCTCCGTAAGCACCTACATTCCAAATTTTTCGCCCCCGTAAGCACCAACATTTCAAATTTCATTGAAATCGTTAGAGCCGTTTGCGAGAACGTGATTGCAAATATATACATACAAATATTGCTCGTTTAATGGTATAGGATGTTTCTCCAAACTGAGACTAAACATATGCAGACATTTATAATTTGTAGAAACATTGTAGCAAAAAGTTAATGCTGATGTTATTTAAGTTTTCCACTTTTTTGATATCAGTTATTTTCACGGAGGAATTTATATTGGTGAAATTTAACTTGTTCTGATGTTGTAAATATGCCGTTGTTCGGCTTCTGTTTTTTTGAAACAGGAAACATTCCGGATAATAAAGCCCATTTGAGACATTGGTGATCATTATTTTGGACATTTATTACTGCGTTTTTAGGGTTCCGTAGCCAAATGGCAAAAAACAGAACCCTTATAGATTCGTCATGTCTGTCTGTCTATCTGTCTGTCCGTCCGTATGTCACAGCCACTTTAGATTTAGATTTAGATTTATTTATTTCGAGATAAAAATTACAATATAGGTTTGCATACAATGTCAAAATTATAAGAATCCTTATCACGATCGTCAATAATAAGAAATAAAATTTAAAAATATTCAAAATGTAAATACACAAAGTGGAAACTATAAGAGCTATACTGTTGAAACTTGGTAAGTAGATGTATTCTGTAACCGCATTAAGATTTTCACACAAAAATCGAAAAAAAACTAAGTATAAGTAACACAGAACTGAAATCCATTTTTTTTTTCATCAAACTCATACGTGTAGGGTATCTATGGATAGGTCTTCAAAAATGATATTAAGGTTTCTTATATAATTTTTTTTCTAAACTGAATAGTTTACGCGAGAGACACTTCCAAAGTGGTAAAATGTGTCCTATATGATGTACAGTACCATGCAAACTTCCACCGAAAATTGGTTTGAACGAGATCTAGGAAGTAGTTTTTTTTAATATGTCATATATCGTAAACCGCTATTTGTTTTACGGAACCCTTCATGTGCGAGTCCGACTCGCACTTGGCCGCTTTTTACTTTTTATATCTTTCGGTAAATCTGAATAAGATGACCATTTCAAAGGATTCAATTTGTTAGCATTCATAACACGAATAAAATTTAAACGTATTTATACAAATAAAGTTTGAATGAGTGGCTTAAAGTACATCTTTAATTAACATGCGATATCAGTCGTCAACTAATTAGTCTAATGTTTTGAAGTAATTTCCTAATTACTAACTTAATCACCCTTTATCATTATTCATTATTATATGATGCATTACTTATAGGCTCTATTTGGTAATGAGGTTAGGATGATGTAGGTACCTATTTATTTTTCGCTTCACGGCTTTATCTCTCTTTGGGGGCAACTCGGCCCACACACCGCTCAGCCCGCGGGTTAAGTTGACCACTACTGTTTATGTTGGGGGCGTCTCGGAAACGAAACGAAAAAGACTCTGTCAACTCAGCCCGCGGCGGGCTCAATTATTTAACCACTGTCTATCGCAAAAGGGTCAACTCAACCCGCGATCTCAATTAATCACTGTCTATCGCAAAAGGGTCAACTCAGCCCGCGATCTCAATTAACCACTGTCTATCGCAAAAGGGTCAACTCAACCCGCGATCTCAATTAATCACTGTCTATCGCAAAAGGGTCAACTCAGCCCGCGATCTCAATTAACCACTGTCTATCGCAAAAGGGTCAACTCAACCCGCGATCTCAATTAACCACTGTCTATCGCAAAAGGGTCAACTCAGCCCGCGATCTCAATTAACCACTGTCTATCGCAAAAGGGTCAACTCAACCCGCGATCTCAATTAACCACTGTCTATCGCAAAAGGGTCAACTCAACCCGCGATCTCAATTAACCACTGTCTATCGCAAAAGGGTCAACTCAGCCCGCGATCTCAATTAACCACTGTCTATCGCAAAAGGGTCAACTCAACCCGCGATCTCAATTAACCACTGTCTATCGCAAAAGGGTCAACTCAGCCCGCGATCTCAATTAACCACTGTCTATCGCAAAAGGGTCAACTCAACCCGCGATCTCAATTAACCACTGTCTATCGCAAAAGGGTCAACTCAACCCGCGATCTCAATTAATCACTGTCTATCGCAAAGGGGTTTGAAGATATTGTAGTCTGGTACAGTCAAGTGTAAAAACATACATTCATATACAAAAAAAATGTCCCAATGCTCTTTACGCAGTTGAAATAAGAACTTCGTAACCTATTTATGAAACTACTGGCTTCTGCCCGCGACTCCATCCGCGTGGAAATGATTTATATCGTAGCTCCATACAAACTTTTACCCCCCATTTCACCCCTTAGGGGATGATTTCCGGAATTAAATCTATCCTTAGCTCTTCCTCAAGTCTCAAACTATCTCTCTACCAATTTTCGTCTAAATCGGTGCAGCAGTTTAAGTAGCTCTAAATACATAATAGAATATAGAATAGAATACTTTATTGCACTCATGTCAGGTCTTAAATATCTTACAGTCTATAGTAGGTACAACATGACACCCTGTAAGGGTATTGCAAATCCTTCGCTTCAAAACGTAGGTACACATTACAAATTAAAAATTATAGTACTTAAACTAAGATTTACATGTATCAATATCTAGGATAACATTTGCGAAGATTATCTCTGGTAACTATTTACATTGAAGAAGTCTTTCAGTGAATAAAAACTGTTTTCTATTAAATATGATTTTAACTTTTGAACAAATTTAGTATATTTTGACCTCATCAGCAATTTCTTTAGGTAGGCTGTTGTAAATAAACGGTACAAATAGAGAGAAATTACAGTCAAAATGTTATTGTCAACAAATATACTACGGTCAGGAACATTGGCACATTTTTCTATTAATCTCAAAGCTTTTTTTTGTTTGAGGAGCACTAAGTTAATGTTAGTTCCATTTCCCCAAACCTCGACACAATATCTAATTATGCTTTCAAAATATGAAAAATACGTGGTCAATAATACATCTTTGCTAACTATGTTCATCAGGTTATTAACCTTATCGATCTGGTCATTCCACCTCAAGTATGGGTCAAGATCAACACCTAGAAATGTTGTACATTTAGCTTTACATATTGGTATACTAGCTGTTGCCCGCGACTTCGTCCGCGTAGAACTTTTTATCGTCTTAGAAAATGATTTCTCTCAATACAAAATTTAAACCCTCTTTTAGGGGATAATTAAAAAAAAAGTTGATGTTCATTTTCTAGTTTGTGAACAAACAGTCTAAAACCAAAGTTAAAAATCTCATACTTTAAAAATGCCTTGAAATACTCAAACTTTGAACCAATTTTAACACTCTTAGGGGATGAATTTGGAAAAACTACGAAATCAGTTTTGTAGTCTTTTAACGTACAGAATAAGACCGAAGTTAAAAATCTCTTACTCACACTTTAAAATTTTATTGCTCGCCATTTAAAATTTGAACCCCCTTTTAAACCCCCTTAGAGGTTGAATTTTTCTAATCGCTGAAAGAACTTTTTTCGTAAACTTTTAAGTCTCTAGCTCAAAAAAAGTGTTGCCCATACAAAGCTTTCTTAACCCCCTTAGGGGTGGAATTTTCTAAAACTCTGAAAGTACTTTATTATTAATTTTAATAAGTAACATTTTGAATAGTTTTAAGTCTAGTAAAAAAAAAAGTTTTTCCCACACAACACTGGCTACCCTTCTTAAGGATCTTAAGGATCCCCTTAGGGATGGAGTTTTCTAAAACGCTGAAAGTTCTTTTTTAGTATTTTAATAAGTAATCTTTTTGCAAAGTTTTAAGTCTAACTCAAAAAAAAGTGTTGCCCATGCAAAGCTTGCTCTCCTTTTTAACCCTATTAGGGGTGGAATTTTCTAAAACGATTTGTGTTCTTTTTTTGTATTTTAATAAGTAATCTGTCTACAAAGTTTCAAGTCTCTAACTCAAAAACATAAACTTTCCCTGATAAAAACTTTGCACCCCTTTTTATCCCCCTTAGGGATAGATTTTTTCAAAACGCTGAAAGTCTTTTTTTTTGTATTTTTATAAGTAATCTTTCTACAAAGTTTTAAGTGTCTAGCTCAGAAAAAGTGTTCCCCATACAAACCTTGCACCCTTTTTTAACCCCCTTAGGGAATGATTTTTGTTAAACGCCGAATGTTGTATTTTTCATGTTCTAATAAGTAATTTTTCGTCAAAATTTTAAGTGTCTATTAAAAAAAAAATGTTTTTCCCATACAAACTTTGCACCCTATTTTACCCCCTTAGGGGTGAAATTTTCCAAAACGCTGAAAGTACTTTCTTTGTATTTAAATAATCTTTCTACAAAGTTTTAGGACTCAAGCTAAAAAAAATAGTTTCCCACATACAAACTTTGCACCCCTATTTTAGCCCCCTATTTTTAGGGGTAGAATTTTCTAAAACGCTGAAAGTACTTAATTTGTATTCTGATGACTAATCTTTCTACAAAGTTTTAAGTCTCTATTTAAAAAAATATTGTTTCCCCCATACAAAATTTCATCAGAATCGAATATTTTTTTATGGTTTATATTTTAGCATTTGTCTCGTAAAGGTCTATCGTAGACGGGATTTAAATTATTAATAAGTGAAAGGCAAAGCAATTCCGCCATTTTGACGAAAATTTGACGGTTCTTATAGCTGACAGCTGCTCCGTTTGATTTCAATAAAAATAAATGAAAAATTAAATGAAGTCGTATATTTCGGAAAATTAATTAAGGTGGTTCGATTACCATACAAAACGTTATTTGACATTCGTAGGCTAACGGCGTGATATTTTAAGAAACTTATGTAACAAACTTTCATAAATTGGCTTCCCATTTGCGCCAAATTGCCCCTTTCCTAGAATAAACTTGTATAAACTAGATTAATTTGAGAAATTGGTTTGTCACGTGATATTTTGGGAAAACTATTTTTCTCAAATTAATCTAGTTTATACAAGTTTATTTTAGGAAAGGGGGAATTTAGCGCAAATGGGAAGCCAATTGATGAAAGTTTGTTACATAAGTTTCTTAAAATATCACGCCGTTAGCCTGCGAATGTCAAATAACGCTTTGTATGGCAATCGAACCACCTTAACTGTCGCAGTCGGATAAAAACTATCCTAAGTTGCAGCTAGAATAATAATGTACCTATATAAAATGTTTCATATTTTTCCGTTCATGGGATGCTGAGAACATTCGAACCGCGCAAAGCTTAGTTTCAAACTGGCTGATTCTTTTTTTAATTTAGAGATTTATTATAAGTGGAGATTACAATCAAAGTCAGGACTAGATGTACTTCTACGAAATGTCATGTAAAAGCTTTTTAGGCGTGAAGAGGTAACAGACAGACAGGCACACTTTCGCATTTATAATATTAGTATGGATTAGTATGGATGGATATTGATAATTATGGATACTATGGATTCATTCGATACTTATTTTTGCATTGTATTATCTTATCACAAAAAGTTATTTGTCAAATTTTTGAAAAAAATTGTAGTTTTGGAATTGATTTCTATGACGCGGGCTGAGTAGACCATGCAGCGGTAAGCTGTTGTCGACGAAGCCCGCGGGCTGAGTATACCATATACCTAACGGTAAACTGTTGGCGACTGAGCCCGCGGGCTGAGTATACCATATAACGGTAAACTGTTGGCGACTGAGCCCGCGGGCTGAGTAGACCATACAGCGGTAAGCTGTTGTCGACTGAGCCCGTGGGCTGAGTATACCATATAACGGTAAGCTGTTGGCGACTGAGCCCGCGGGCTGAGTAGACCATACAGCGGTAAGCTGTTGTCGACTGAGCCCGCGGGCTGAGTATACCATACAGCGGTAAGCTGTTGTCGACTGAGCCCGCGGGCTGAGTATACCATATAACGGTAAACTGCTGGCGACTGAGCCCGCGGGCTGAGTAGATACAGCGGTAAGCTGTTGTCGACTGATCCCGCGGGCTGAGTAGATCCCTTGGCAAATTAATGGCCCGAGTCACCCCCGAAAAAAATAAATTTGTTAACTTAGCCCGCGGGCTGAGCGGTGTGTGGGCCGAGTTGCCCCCGAAGAGCTTTATCTATCCTCTCTGTACACTTTTTAAACTATCATCACCATCCGAGATGGGATAATTAAAGTGTTTAAAGTGTAGTCTTGCTTGACTACGTATCGACGACATTTGATGACGGGTTCTGCAACGTAAATTTACACACGTTACTTTATACGGCTTTTTAAAAACATAGTTATTACAAATCAAATTAATAGACTCCTTGTTTGCAGACATTTTGGTGACTGCTGGTTTGTTTAACAACAATTAGTTGTCCATTATAATAACATTAATGCCGATTCATGATAAGTAATGTCTTGTTTGATTTCGAGATAACCGATTGATGGTTATATCTTGTTTTCACTTCTAAGTAATTTTGTTTACCCAATCGGTTATCCATTATATATAACCTAATTTTCTTTACTAGCAAATGGTATTATTGGATTTGGAATGATGGCTTATGGACGCACTTTTAACCCTTTATTTGATGATGAGATGATGACACAGTAATCACAGTATACACATTTTTTGATGTGCTTTTTGTATTTTTTTATGCACATTTTTTTTTGCTCTTCAAGGCGCAAACGAGGCTTGAACTCACGATATTATTTTTAATTTGCCAAATAAAGGGAACATACCTAAATAATATATTACACTTAAAAACTAGAATGTTAAAAAAAATGTGGATAAAAAACCTAAGGATAGCTGTAGTACGATAACTATAAGGCCCTATATATTTAAAAAAACTTAACATACCTACTGCCGGTGCATGAAAAAGTTAGGTATCTAATAGCAAATGACCAATTCAAAGGAACGGAGTTTAAATCACACCGAGTGTACTGTAGGTACACCCGCACACTGAGACTTCCGAACGCGTTGAACTTACTCGGAACCCGTAGCTTACAATTACTACGGAGAAAAAACATTAAAGTACATAAGAGTCCGCAGTAGGTAAGCTCGATTCTCCATAGCAAACGTAGTTACGCTCTCGTTTTTAAAATGACTAGCTGATTTGCTTTGGACTTAGAATAAGTTAAGTACCATCCAGGTCATAATGCCAGTTTGCATGTATCATTTGGCACGAGTACCTACACCCGTGATACCTTTGCCACGTAAGCCACGTGTCTACTCTGTCTTACCTTTCTTACAATTCAATTCCTCAAAACTCATCAGCAATTGTATTGGTAGTCTTAGTAGCCGTCTACCATTTACTGAAGCGCTAAAATTCTGTTTAACGAAATGTAACTAACACCTCTTATATGGATCGGTGAAGACCTGAAATAAAATATTATAATTTTCATAAAAACATTCATTTATTATCATTACAGCATCATTAACATAAAGTACGTTTAAGTGTTTCCTCAGTCTTACGATCGGAAAACACCCTTAATAAAGTGGCATATAAAATAATTACAATACCGATTGTCGCTATAGCTGTTCCCGTTCACTAGTAGCAAACAGTGCTGTAGAAGCATGCGTGGAAATGAGCCGCAAAATTGGTGTTATTACATCCACATTTTTCATCCACAGGTTTAAGGTACGAGTACGGCATCTTCGTGCAAAAGATCGAGAATGGCGAGCAGCAAGAGGAGCCCGATGACTGGCTGCGCTACGGCAACCCGTGGGAGAAGGCGCGCCCCGAGTACATGCTGCCCGTCAACTTCTACGGGCGCGTCGCAGACACCCCGCAGGGCAAGAAGTGGGTCGACACGCAGGTGTGTACAGGCGGTTGCTAACCTAGACAACAGGCTCGCTACGGCAACCCGCGGGAGAAGGCGCGCCCCGAGTACATGCTGCCCGTCAACTTCTACGGGCGCGTCGCGGACACCCCCGCAGGGCAAGAAGCGGGTCCACACGCAGGTGTGTACAGGCGGTTGCTTACCTAGACAACAGGCTCGCTACGGCAACCCGCGGGAGAAGGTGCGCCCCGAGTACATGATGCCCGTTAACTTCTACGGGCGCGTCGCGGACACCCCACAGGGCAAGAAGTGGGTTGACACGCAGGTGTGTACAGGCGGTTGCTAACCTAGACAACAGGCTCGCTACGGCAACCCGTGGGAGAAGGCGCGCCCCGAGTTCATGCTGCCCGTCAACTTCTACGGGCGCGTCGCGGACACTCCGCAGGGCAAAAAGTGGGTCGACATGCAGGTGTGTACAGGCGGTTGCTAACCTAGACAACAGGCTCGCTACGGCAACCCGTGAGAGAAGGCGCGTCCCGAGTGCATGCTGCCCGTCAACTTCTACGGGCGCGTCGTGGACACCCCGCAGCCCGCAGAGCAAGAAGTGCGTACAGGATAGGGTACAGCAGGTGCGTACAGGCGGTTGCTAACCTAGTCAACAGGCTCGCTCTATCTATCTTTTTTCTTGGTCTGAGGTCAAAATATGCATCTTTGTATTACCTACGCCTTTCTTATGCTTATGGATTCTGCGCGACAGGTGAACGGATATACCTACTCATAGTTGTATGGAACATGGAACTATCCGAATGTGAATGTGTGGAATGAAAACTCAAAAATATATGCTGTAAACAACTCCGAAAAATTTTATTTTTACGCAATTAGGAACAGTTCCTAAGAAAGCTAAGATTCGAAGTAAAATTCACTCACTCGCTTCACCGTAGTTTGTATGACAGTTTGTGCCAAATAGTAAACCCTCGTTTTGACTGTGCAATGTATTTTTTGCATTTTGATATATACAATGTCAAAAGATCGTTATCTGAGTCGACTTCATTCGTTTGATTTATTATTAAGAGAGATTGATTAAAAACGTTAAAATCAAAATAAATAAATAAATATTTGCGGACAATCTTACACAAACCAACCAAAAGTTCCAATTTAATTTGTGTTCATAGATTAAAAACTAGTAAGCTTTGTGGCTCGTAGGTAGACCTCGTGAGACTGTATTTTTTTTTAATTTTCAAGAACTGTATCCACAAAAAATCTATAATTATCGAACCGGCTCACAAAATTTCACGAGAATCAGTCGAGAAGTGCGACCTGTAGAGGAGAACAGCCGTTGCTATATAGTTCCTGAGATTGTTAAACTATTGTGTAATTCTGTAACACTGAAGTCACCCAATAACTTAACGTTGGTTTTCTTGCAGTTATTTATAAATCGCAATACAAATGCAAATACTCTTTGTAAAGTTTGCACATGTACGCTAGCATGGTAGTAGTTATAAAAACAGCGCACAGTTATAGAAGATAATGTATTTCTTTAGCTTTACATAAGTAAATTAATTTATGGTACTCTTGTCGTTGAAATGTATTGTAGAATTTGTAGATGACGGATGCTTTTCTTCTTCTTGAAAGCCATGCGCGGTGCAGCCACACCGCGACGTAGTGTTGTACCTACTGATAGTAAGAAAGAAAGAAAGAAAAAGTATTTATTGTCATACAAAAAATTACTAAGAAAAAAATGAAATAAAATAAAAAAATAAATTAAAACTTACAAACTAACATGTGACAATAGGCCCCAGTCTCAGCATGTGCTGGTTTTCAGACTGGTCCCGGGGGAGCGGTCGATCGCAGGCTAACAAATTACCGTGCTCATAAATATTTACAATAATAATATGCTTAAAATTGAAATCTAATAACTACACAGCGGATAAAATAATAAATAATTTAAAAAGAAACAAAAAACAACAGGTTAAATAGGGAGTTCTGTTCGAACAGCCGTTGCGAGCGGACGTCGTTCTTTGAGCATTACCCGACCTCTCGTTACACCATAAAATTACACAATAAGTTTCCCAAAACAATAGCGAACAGCACAGATGTGCGAGCGCCGCGCCCCGTAGTCCGAGCTATTCACCCCGTCTGAGCTCGCGAAGTGCCGGTTTAGCCATATTCATATATGTTTATTGCATATTCCATCGTTTCATAAGTGCCGGTTTATAGAAACGTGCAGTGTGTTCACATATCATAAGGTCCTAATAGTGAGTGCAATCAGTGTCGGGCAATCCGAAACCCCGCCAACCGCGGTTACGACCACACCTTACGCGTGGCGGCAACCGCCCGCAGCCCGCAACCGTCGTCGAGGCGAAGCCGGTGAGATTATTCCATTTTTATTGTGGGGGCTCAAGTTGTAATTCTCTAGGCCCTTACTCTAAGGGCTACAAATACGAGACCTATATCTTACCCTTAACCCACATTATACCCAATCAAACAACAAGTACTACAACTAGCCTCACAGTCTCGGGAATCCCCCAGCCCGTCTAGACCATCCACTCTTATCTCTTACGCCGACTTAACTATACTAGGCCAGCTAGCTTTGTCCACCTTCGCCAAATATTCTGATCCTCAAGTGACACAACACCTCTGGGAACTGTGATATGTGACCACTGCACGCGCACACGTCCTGTACGTAGTTCCTCGCTAAATAATCGACTCATATTTATTTATGTCCTACCAACTTTAATATATATATAATTCTATCCGGCTACCACCATAATTAGTGATAAGCCCTCATAAGCAAAAAGAGCGAGGTTCAAGCTCCGTCGCGATACTGTTTCCTCTAATACAAACGCCTCATCAAGGAAATCACTAAAATATTGCTATATAACGGCCCTATCCCTAGGTTAGGTATTGACCGAAGTAACGAACAAAACCTCAAAATTACCAAGCCCCTAAAACTCTGAAATCAATAGCGCGATACCTCCCCAATCTACGGCTCTCACAAAACAGGTATAAACAAACTGTTAACCAAAAGCCGTCATCATACAGAAAAACCCCAAATCAAATTCATCTCATAGAACATATCACGAGCAACCAAAACGATTGCATTACTTTAGCTCCTAAACTAAGTAACAATCAAACAACCTAAATCAATTCCGGGCAGATAAAAAATAACTTCTCGGAAACTCCTTACCTCGAACGAGTCACGCGTCAGCCATATGGTACCTACCCAAAGCTTTCAGGTTTCTCCGGAATAGACACCATAAAACAAAATAAAGGCATTGTCCTTGGTTTAAAAAAAATCAAATGGCGTCAAAACCCCCATCATAAAATCTTGTGTTTTAAATTCGACAAACCAACTAAAATAAATCTCACACAATACGTAAGAGTTCCAGTGGCCCAACATCTGGCTGGCCATTACCCACCCTCACAACGCAATTTAGAAACCCCGCATAGTTAGCCACGGCCTACCTACAATAGATCATGCCGTAACAATAGTGCCGCACGCATATCCTTACCTCAAAACTTAGGCTTACTTAGCTTAGACTTAAAAATAAGGCCCTTCTGGCCTGGCACAGCCAAGTGCTGCAGGGCTCGTGTATGCCCACAATAATTCCGTTGTCCCGCATTGCCAGCGAACGATTGTGAACACAGAAGCCTTAGCCTAGTTCAACTGATTATTAGGGTCCCGGGGGCCTACCACATTAATGTTATAAGGCACCACTAATTAATTACCGCTCAAGAGTCTAACACCGCCTCCTCTAGCGACAGTCGGCCTGAAAGAGTTGTAGCCCAAACTATTCATACCCAATTTAAGGCGTTTTCACTTTTATCTAGACCACCCTTGCTAAGCGATAAAGTACATTGCTAGCGCAACGTCTTAGTCGGCCCCCGACAACAATCATTATAGTTGGACGAGGGCTCCCACGGCAGGACGTCACCACGCATAGTTACTTACATTTAGTCAGAGCCGACAACTGTAGTTACTTTAGAATTTAGTTAAATATCAAACGCCGAAAACGACATAACCTAGCATACACCATTGTCAGAAACGATTGAGCCAAGTCAAGTCGGTCCCCACGCGTCCCTAATACAGCTTGGTCAACGAGTTAATTACTACCTCACCAACACCCAATCGCCCCGTATCGGACCAATCGTCTACTAAGGCCAATTACAGGCCAACTTAGATTAGTCGCTAATATAACAATAGATTGTAAGCCCTTTCCACAGCCCACCACCAATACTCAACAAAGGACTAAACATGGATAGCGACAACCCTATCGTCAATATACCAGGAGATGGAAACTGTCTATACCGCGCGATAGCGTATCAAATTAACGACTTATATGATCTTACGTTTGACCACCATGCAATCCGTCGGGACCTTGCCCGTTACGTTGACGAAAACCAAAACGACAAGAATATGCGCCTTGCTATTAAAAGTAACCTTGACGTGATAGCCCAAGACAGCGAAATCCAAAATTACATACAATCACAATACCATGACGGTACATGGGGCGGCACCGACATTCTGATAGCGGCGGCGGAATATTATGGCATTAATGTAAAAGTATTCCAAAGAGCCCCTTTACGAGAAACAGCATGTTTTACCCCTATGGTACCCAGCGACGCGGTGGGCTGTATAGGCCTCATTTTCAGCATTAACCACTACGATTGTTTCGAAACCCATTTGGGAACACTCACGACAAATGCCACCCAAGACGAAACGAACATGAGTGCAGGCAGCCCAGAAGAGCTACCAGACGATACGGGATATAGACTAACCATACCAAGGCCACATCTCACTGAACAAAACCTCATCAATAATATCAATATTGCCACATGGAACATAAGAGGCGCCGCCACACAGGGGAAAAAAAACGACATTGATTTATATCTAGAATCGAAATCAATACACATTGCATGTTTACAAGAAACTCACTTAAAAACCGGAACGTACGAATCCAAACACTACACATGGAATCTAAGTGGAAATAACAGCAGAAGAGGTCTAGCCATCCTTATAAGAAAAAACAGCGGACTCACGCTAAACTGGACAAAGGCAAACACAAATAATATGGCAGCCTCTATTGAAATAGGCGAGAAAATAGACATATTCGTTATCACAACTCACTGGTCCAACACTGCGTCAGCAGCAACAAACGACGTAACGCGCCTGCTACAACTATTAAAAGAGAAGCCAAAGAAGTCCGCTACAATAATTTTAGGAGATTTCAATGCGCACATTGGCTACAAAGAATCGGGCAAGAGCCATCAGAAAAACCAAATAGGTAACAATCTTTTCCACCCAAAAACCAACTATAATGGAGAAATCGTATTAGATCTGATTTCAAGAGAAAAACTCCGATTAGAAACGTCGCACGGCCGAAGAAGTTGCAAAGTCACCTGGAGAGCTGGCAATAAAACCTCCCAGATTGACCACTTTATGACACAGGCTAATGGCAAACCACTATTCAATTACATCAAAGGCGAACACTCAAACCTGTCAGATCACAAACTCGTATGGAGCAAACTAAAACCCCTAGGAACCATATCTAATAAGACGGTCCCCACTCGATCACTTAAAAACAAAAACAAAACAACACACCCATTTAACTACAAAACTCTAAACTACGAACAACTGCAAAACACCACCACAGTAAAAGAATACCGAACATCTTTAAGTGAACTGATCAGAGAGAACAGAAAACCAGAGAACGAAAAAATGCCATTGCCATGGGAAACGATAATAGGCATTATGAAAAATGCGGCCCACAAAGTGCTCAAGTATCAGCCGAATTACTCCAAGGAACGGAGAATTGCATTAGCGAACCTGCAAAAAGCAAAATTCCAACAGAAACGCCGACCGCTAGACCAATCTACCAAAAACAAGTTAAAGGAATGCAGACGCCTTTTACACAACCTCGAATCAGCGGAGGACCAACAAGAATGCCGCGCCTTTTTTAGAGGCCTAGCAAAAACCCATCCGTCAATGAGAATGAAGATTACCTACGACTTTTACAGAAGACACAGGCAAAAGGAAAGGCGACGGATCAAAAACACCTTTATCCCCATGTCTAAATGGGAAGAAGAATTGGACAAAACAGAAGGGCCTTGGGTCGATATATTAAGTGATGAGGACCCGAGCAAGCTGGGACAGCCTCCTTCAATGGACGACATCGAGAAAATCACGAGTCAAATGCGCAACGGCACGGCGCCTGGAATAGATCAAGTCGTCACGGAGCTTTACAAAGCCAACACGCAAGAATTAAAAGCCGAAATTCTTGAACATATGAGAAAAGCCTGGACAAAAAATATTTTACCGCCCAACTGGACACAATCAATCCAAGTACCTCTGCCAAAAACGGCTAATCCGAAGGGTGTCAACGATTACAGACGCATCTCTATATGCAGCACAGCTTACCGAATATATGCCAACTTCCTCCTCCTTAGGCTGGACGAAATGACCGAAGAATTAGAAAACTACCAGGCAGCATTCCTACAAAACCGGTCGACGGATGACCATATGTTTACCCTGCGACGAATTCTTGACGAGCAATGGAGAGCGGGCGAGAAAACATATGTCCTAGCAGTGGACTTAGAAAAAGCCTTTGACACGGTGGACCTAAATGCCCTGAGAGATATAATACTATCGAGAACTAACAGAGCTATGACGAATCGGATAGTCAAAGCCACAATGAACGAATCTACCTGTATTAAATGGTGGGGGCAACAAACAAAATGGATTAAAAAAGGCAAAGGAGTCAAACAGGGCTGCCCACTTTCACCACGACTGTTCACCATACTGATGGACGATGTTTTTCAAACCCTCGAGGATGAACTTCCTTTTGTTAAACTAAAGCAGGATGACCAAATACAACTACCACTAATTTTGACCTTTGCGGACGACGTAATTATAGTGTCCAACTGCCTTCAACAGATGAACGCAATTTACTCAAAGGCCAACGCCTTATTCGCCACTGTAGGACTAAAAGTTAATGAAACGAAGACTAAAGTATTAGTTCGCGACCCAATACATAAGAGTCATAGGAACTTCATTACACTCGATGGCACAACGGTTATCCCTACCACTGAAATCAAATACTTAGGAACGTATATTACCTCCTCACTAAGCAGAACAGACACCGTAAATTCGCGTTGCAAACAGGGTGTTAAAAATGCAAAATCTCTTACGAACTTTATTAAAGAATCACGTATGCAGTGGCAAATCACAAGGTTACTATACAAAATGGTTATAGAACCAACCATGACGTACGGGCTTAAATGCGCAGCCCTCACCAAGGTCAACAGACGAAAACTGAGGAGGTACGAGCGAATAATACTGAGAGACATGATCAACAACTCAGGCACATCACCCAGCCCTGGCAAAATACACGACATATTGGACGGAAAAACGATAACTAAGAGGATAAAATGCCTTCGAATGTGCTATTTTGGACACATCCTCAGACGCCCTAATGCACACCTCTTAAATGCAGCATACAGATACAAGGCAAAGAAACTAAAGGTAGGTCGACCCATATTTACATGGGAAGATTCCCTGACACAGGACATGATGTACTACCCCATTAGCCCCAACGAATGGCCTAACATGGCATCGGACAAGGATACAATCAATAAAGCTGCCCGCGGTATTTACGAGATGCAAGAGACTGATAGCGAATCAGAAGAGGAGGAGGAATCATTCCGAAATAACGAGTCTGACGTAACAGCCTCCTAGAAAAGCCACCTCCAACACAAGAAGAAGGAGCTTACAGCAACGTACACCAACGCTCATCTTTTAACAACATCTCCAGCCTCTCCTCATTTCCAATATTGGCTACAGGTTGAATGATCTCGAAATAGCGAGCTGGACCTGATCCCCAAGGACACCTTCAACATGAGAAGACTTTATACGAAGCAACGTGCATCATTTCACCAACGCTCATCCCCCGACGAAGTATCCTTTCTCTCCTCTTTTCCAATATTGGCTAAAGGCTGCATAGCCGGTTGATTGTGGCCGACTGGTTGCGGCTGGTCGGTCTTCCCCTCCCATCCCAGAGCGTGTCACTCCTAATAAACTTGTGCCCCCTGGTATATCCGGCTCGTCCGGGTCAGGCTTGCTTCCTGGCTGGGTGCGGTACCTATGTTCATGTTCATGTTCATGTTCAAACAAAAAACAACAGGTTAAATAACAATATTTTTTTTTTTTTATGTTTTTAGAATTACTAATAATGTTTGGACCATTATGTTGTCTGTAAATATTGATATAACCTGTAATAATAACCACCCGTCGCTGACGTATGTCGCTTGTCGCAGGTGGTGTTAGCGATGCCGTACGACACCCCGATCCCCGGCTACAACAACAATGTCGTCAACACGCTCCGCCTCTGGTCCGCCAAGAGCCCCACCGAGTTCAACCTGAAGTTCTGTAAGTATCTAATCCTTGAGCCGATCGACAGTACCTTACTGTGCACGATCTTTTACTCATTGAAATGATTCTAACGAACCCAAACTCGATGCGCTTACAGCCCGTGAGGTCTTAGAATGATCTTTAAGGTTTGGCTGAAAACGTTTCTTTGGCATAAGAACGTGTAAGAGCAAGCGATAGAGAAGTATATATTGTTTTAGACGGCCTTTAGGACTGTACTAGCTTTTGCCCGCGACTTCGTCCGCGCGGAACTCGTTTATATTGTAACTTTCTCCCCCCTTTTCACCCCCTTAGGTGATGAATTTCCAGATAAAAACTATCTTTAGTAAGGACTCTTTGGGAAGGCCCCGGAATTCAAAGTATTTCTATACCAAATTTCATCTCAATCGGTTCAGCGGTTTAAGCATAAAAAGGTAACAGACAGACAGAGTTACTTTCGCATTTGTAATATTAGTATGGATTGTATGAAGGAAAGGGTCATTATGGCTGAGTTGCATGATTTTATAGATTACCTTACTCCGAACGCCTTTTTTTACAAAGTAGACTCCGCCGCAAACTTGGTTTCTATGACCCGCCTCACCATAATAGATGCATGTATGCTTTTTTCAGTATTATTTTGCATATTTTCATATCACACGGCCGTAAGGACCTTTTCTACTAAACCGTAGAACTAAATTAAGTGACTTGTAATTTAAATATTTTATATTAAAAATAAAGATACGTCAACAAAATGTTACATCGAATAGTTTTCAAAATAGCCATAATAAAACGTCTTTTTTACCCCTT
Source organism: Epinotia brunnichana (assembly GCA_963854355.1). Classification (NCBI taxonomy): domain Eukaryota; kingdom Metazoa; phylum Arthropoda; class Insecta; order Lepidoptera; family Tortricidae; genus Epinotia; species Epinotia brunnichana. The sequence continues at coordinate 51,593,232 of OY977936.1, forward strand.
TTTAGAAAACATCTTTGAAACTACCGCCATAAGGTACCTTTACCCTTGGAACGTCACATATATATATTTACCTATGTAATGTTCCTATTCCCCAGGACTCCCAACTACCGCTATACCGTAAATAGGTTCCATCCAATATTTCACCCCCTATTTCACCTCTTTAGAGGATGATTTTTGGGATAAAAACTATCCGTTGTCATTCTCCAGGACTCAAACTATCTCTATACAAAATTTCATCTAAATGGGCTACATCCAAATTTTCACCCCCATTTCACCCCCTTAGGAGATCATTTCCGGAATAGAAACTATCATATGTCCTTTTCCAGGACTCAAACTATCTTTTAACCAAATTTTATCAAAATGTGTCACAAACAAATTTACACCCCCAATTACACCCCCTTAGGGGATGATTTTCGGGATAAAACTATCCTTTGTCCTTCCTTTACTATCGCTATACCGTAAATGGGTTCAATCCAAATTTTCATCCACCATTTCTCACCCCCTTAGGCGATGATTTCCTCCTTTCATGTATTCCAGAATAAAATATATTCTATGTTCTTTCCTTGGACTGAGACCTCTCTCTATACCAAATTTCATCTGAATGGGTTCTATCGTAATCTATAAGCCTCATTTCACCACCTCAGGAAATGATTTTTCGGGATAAAAACTATGCATTGTCCCTCCCTGGGACTCCTTCTACCTCTTTACCAAATTTCATCTAAATGGGTTTTATCCAAATTTTCACCCCCTATTTCATCCCTGAGGGGATGATTTTCGGGATTAAAACTATCCGTTGTCATACTCCGGGACTCAAACTGTCGTTCAACCAAATTTTATCAAAATGGGTCACAAACAAATATTCACTCCCAAATACACCCCCTTAGTGGGATGATTTTCGAGAGTAAACTATCCTATGTCCTTTTTCAAGACTCCAACTCGCTTTACCCGTAAATGGGTTCCATCCAAATGTTCATACCCCATTTCATCCCCTTAGGAGATGATTTCTGGTCTAAAAAATATTTTAAGTCCTTCCCCAGGACTCTTAACTATCTCCATACCAAATTTCTTCTAAATCGGTTCTATCCAAATTTTCACACCTCATTTTACCCCCCTCAGGAGATGATTATTCAGGATAAAAACTATGCATTGTCCTTCCCTGGGACTTTTTCTATCTCTATACCAAATTTTAACTAAATGGGATTTATCCACATTTTCATCCCTATTTCATCCCCTTGGGGCATGATTTTCGGGATTCAAACTATCCATTGTCGTTCTCCGGGACTCAAACTATATCTATACTTACCAAATTTGGTCTAAACGGAGTCCATCCAAAATTTCACCCCCCATTTCACCCCCTTAGGGGATGATTTCCAGAATAAAAACTATTTAATGTCATTCCCGAGAACTTCTAAACCAAATTTTATCAAAATGGGTTACATCTAAATTTTCACCCCTCCATTTTACCCCCTACAGGGAAGATTTTCGGGATAAAACCTATCCTTTGACCTTCCCCGGGACTAAAACTAATTAAATACGAAATTTTATCCAAATCGGTGCAGCGGTTTAAGTAGCTCCATACAAATTTCCACCCCCCATTTTATCCCTTTAGGGGTTGATTTTTAGGATAAAAACTACCCTAAGTCCTTCCCCAGGACTCAAACTATCTCTGTACCAAATTTCATCTTAATCGGTTCAGCCGTTTTCATGTGATGCGCGGTCACATAAACAGACAAACAGACAAACAGACAAAAATTCTAAAAACTGTTGGAACGTGTTCTGTTATCGATTTTAAGTATCCCTAGTCAATTTTTTTTCGAATATCTTTCATGTACAGACTTTCGACCCTCTTCAGCTTTATTATATGTACTAGCTTTTGCCCGCGACTTCGTCCGCGCGGAACTCGTTTATATCGTAACTTTCTCCCCCCTTTTCACCCCCTTAGGTGATGAATTTCCAGATAAAAACTATCTTTAGTAAGGACTCTTTGGGAAGGCCCCGGAATTCAAAGTATTTCTATACCAAATTTCATCTCAATCGGTTCAGCGGTTTAAGCATGAAAAGGTAACAGACAGACAGAGTTACTTTCGCATTTGTAATATTAGTATGGATTGTATGAAGGAAAGAGTATAGATGCATGTAGGCTTTTTTCAGTATTATTTTGCATATTTTCATATCACACGGCCGTAAGGACCTTTTCTACTAAACCGTAGGATTAAATTAACTGACTTGTAATTTAAACATTTTATATTAAAAATAAAAATACTTCAACAAAATGTTACATCTAATAGTTTTCAAAATAGCCATAACAAAACGTCTTTTTTACCCCGTTTTAGAAAACATCTTCAAAACTAAGGCCGCCATAAGGTACCTTTACCCTTGGAACGTCACATACATATATTTACTTATGTAATGTTCATATTCTCCAGGACTCCCCATTACCGCTAGAGGTATACCGTAAATGGGTTCAATCCAAATTTTCACCCCCTATTTCACCTCCTTAGAGGATGATTTTCGGGATAAAAACTATCCGTTGTCATTCTCCAGGACTCAAACTATCTCTATACCGCATTTCATCTAAATGGGCTACATCCAAATTTTCACCCCCATTTCACCCCCTTAGGGGATGATTTCTGGAATATAAATTATTATATGTCCTTTTCCAGGACTCAAACTATCTTTCAACCAAATTTTATCAAAGTGTGTCACAAACAAATTTCCACCCCCAATTACACCCCCTTAGGGGATGATTTTCGGGATAAAAACTATCCTATGTCCTTCCTTAACTATCGTTATACCGTAAGTAGGTTCAATCCAAATGTTCATCCACCATTTCTCACCCCCTTAGGGGATGATTTCCTCCTTTTATGTGTTCCGGAATAAAAAATATTCTATGTTCTTTCCTAGGACCCTACCTCTCTCTATACCAAATTTCATCTAAATGGGTTCTATTCAAATCTTCAACCCTTATTTAACCACCTCAGGAAATGAATTTTCGGGATAAAAACTATGCATTGTCCTTCCCTAGGACTCCTTCTATCTATTTACCAAATTTCATCTAAATGGGTTTTATCCAAATGTTCACCCCCTATTTTATCCCTGAGGGGATGGCTTTCGGGATTAAAACAATCCGTTGTCATACTCCGGGACTCAAACTATCTTTATACCAAATTTCATCAAAATGGGTCACAACCAAATTTTCACCCCCAATTACACCCCCTTATGGAATGATTTTCAGGAGTAAACTATCCTTTGTCCTTCCCTAAGACTCCAACTCGCTATACCGTAAATGGGTTCCATCCAAATTTTCATACCCCATTTCACCCCCTTAAGAGATGATTTCTGGACTAAAAATTATATTAAGTTTTTCCCCAGGACTCTGAACAATCTCCATACCAAATTTCATCTAAATCGGTTCTATCCAAACTTTCACCCCTCATTTCGCACCCTCAGGAGATGATTTAGGATAAAAACTATGCATTGTCCTTCCCTGGGACTCCTTTTATCTCTATACCAAATTTTAACTAAATGGGATTTATCCACATTTACATCCCTATTTCATACCCTTGGGGGATGATTTTCGGGATTCAAACTATCCATTGTCATTCTCCGGGACTCAAACTATATCTATACCAAATTTGATCTAAATGGAGTCCATCCAAAATTTCACCCCCCATTTCACCCCCTCAGGGAAAGATTTCCGGAATAAAAACTATCCAATGTCCTTCCCCAGAACTTAAACTACCTCTAAACCAAATTTCATCAAAATGGGTTACATCCAATTTTTCATCCCCCCATTTTACCCCCTAAAGGGAAGATTTTCGGGATGAAACCTATCCTTTAACCTTCTCCGGGACTCAAACTAATCATATACCAAATTTTATCCAAATCGGTGCAGCGGTTTAAGTAGCTCCATACAAATTTCCACCCCCCATTTCATCCCCTTAGGGGTTGATTTCCAGGATAAAAACTACCCTAAGTCCTTCCCCAAGACTCAAACTATCTCTATACCAAATTTCATTTTAATCGGTTCAGCCGTTTTCACGTGATGCGCGGTCACATAAACAGACAAACAGATAAACAGATAAACAGATAAACAGATAAACAGATAAACAGATAAACAGACAAACAGACAAAAATTCTGAAAACTGTTGGAACGTGTTCTGTTATCGATTCTAAGTATCCCTAGCCAATTTTTTTTCGAATATCTTCCATGTACAGACTTTCGATCCTCTTCAGCTTTATTATATGTATAGATAGATAGATAGATAGATTCAGATTCATTTATTCACAATAAAAGATTACATTATAAATTACAAGAATCCCGATTGTGATCGTCAAGAACATTTGATAATCATATATTTATGCTGGTGACTGTATATATCCGTTCACCCTTGAACATGTATAGATATTTTTGACTTCTGATTTGTTCACATGTACTTATATGATATTTAAGTGTGTACATAATATCGACCTCTGCTTTATCACAAGTATATAACAAACATGTGCACATATATTTATGGCTGCGTGTTTGTCTACATATAATTGTCTTTCATTGGACAGATATTTATGAATGTATTAATGATACATGTATACATACTTCTGATCGAATCGTCGCATGGATATTTATGACTAATCGATAGTACAGATATATTTGAAGCTCTGGGACCGTATATATATTTTCAACACACCTGCTCGTAAAGTAGGTCTTATTACAGCGTATTTACACTGATAATGCAGAATATTACCCATGCCGTGCCTTTTACATTACATTATCGCACTAGTGCCTTTTCATTACATATCTTTTTAAATATTAGCAAAATAATGCAGAATATTACCCATGCCGTGACTTTTACATTACATTATCGCACCAGTGCCTTTTCATTACATATCTTTTAACATTTTCATTTTTTTTTTTTTTTTTTCCTCGCAAATGTGTTGAAAAACGTCGTATGAAACACGTGAGCATTGGTCATTACACTTCTCGTCTCCATTAAGCCTTCGCCTTCGGCTCAGGCTTAAAAACCGACTCGAGTGTAATGACCAACTTAGCACACTTGTATCATAATGTACTATTATGCCCTTGACTGTACATATACACTCAGATACGTCGGCATTCCATTAACTTAATCACTTAAATTAGGTACCGAAGCAAAAATTTGAAAACTCAGAACATTTTTTCCGATTCACAGTTTAATCTTTAATCTGCATTCTTCACGTCGAATCAATATTTTTTCTTAAAGAAAACAATTTTAAAGCTAAATAACAATAATAATAAATACTTTATTTACGACCAACATGGGATCATGGTGTTGGTAACAGTTGTATTATAAACTAGTGTTAGTACATTATATTATGTATTATAATTATTATTTATTTCTGCGGCCAGGATCGATGGCCTGTACTGTACTGTACAAGTGTACAGGCCATCGATCCTGTCCGCTATCATGCTCAGAATGCTGTTGGAGCTAGCCCGCACTCTGCGCACCAGAGATGTAGCTCGCTTGCGCATAGTGGCGTAGAAGCAGTCTACCCGCGCTTCTGCAAACATCCCTGATGCGCTACAGAGTCTGGGCAGCCCCACCAGCACCCTGAACGCATTATTATACTGCAAGCGCAGAGCGCTATACAGTTTATTTATTTATTTATATCTGTAATCTGCCTGTGTAAGCTGCCTGTATAGAAGGTAGTACCTACAGTAAGTTTTAAAAAGAGAAAGTTTTACTTCTTTTGAGCAGTTCGAACGGACAGCGCTCTGCGCTCGCGCTCAATATCTGCGTCGTCTTTAATAAACTAATTACTAGACGTTATTACATTTTGTTATCCCCGCAGTCAACTCCGGCGACTACATCCAAGCCGTGCTCGGCCGCAACGTAGCCCAGAACATCACCCGCGTCCTCTACCCCAACGACAATTTCTTCGAGGGCAAGGAGCTCCGTCTGCGCCAGGAGTACTTCATGTGCGCGGCCACTCTCCAGGACATCCTCCGCCGGTACAAGTCCTCCAAGTTCGGCTCCCGAGAGGCCGTGAGGACCACCTTCGATAGCCTCCCAGAAAAGGTCGCTATCCAACTCAACGACACCCACCCCGCTTTAGCGATCCCTGAGCTGCTAAGGATTCTGATTGATCAAGAGGGTCTCCCTTACGATGAGGCCTGGAAGCTGGTCACTAAGTGCTGCGCGTATACCAACCACACTGTCTTGCCTGAGGCTTTGGAAAGATGGCCTGTGTCTGTGTTAGAAAACTGCCTGCCGCGACACATGGAACTGATCTACCAAATCAACTGCCTCCATCTCCAGGAGGTCGGGAAACGCTGGCCGGGCGACGCCGACCGTCTCCGACGCATGTCCTTGATCGAGGAGGAAGGAGAGAAACGCGTGAACATGGCGACTCTCTGCGTTGTCGGCGCTCATGCCGTCAACGGCGTAGCTGCTAAATGTATATTCAGGGATCATCAAAGCGACCCTCTTCCGTGATTTCTTCGAAATGTGGCCCGAGAAGTTCCAGAACAAGACTAACGGGATCACTCCGCGTCGTTGGCTGCTGCTCTGCAACCCTGGTTTGACTGATTTGATCTGTGAGAAGATTGGTGAAGATTGGACTGTGCATCTTGACAAGCTGCAAGGCTTGAAGCGCTGGACTAAGGACCCTGGCTTCCAGCGGGCCATAATGAAAGTCAAACAGGAGAACAAGTTAAAGCTCGCTTCCTTAATCGAGCGTGACACTGGGGTCAAGATCAACCCTGCGTCGATGTTCGACGTGCAAGTGAAGCGTATTCACGAGTACAAGCGTCAACTGTTGAACATTCTGCACGTGATCACGTTGTATAACAGAATCAAGAGAGATCCCTCGTCGGTGGTGACGCCGCGCACGGTCATGATCGGAGGCAAGGCGGCACCGGGATACTACGTCGCTAAGCAGATAATCGCGCTGGCTTGTGCTGTTGGGAACACGGTAAGTTACACATTTTCCATCAGTATAGTTTGAGAGCCTAGTCTGAATGCTGTAAAAAGGCTGTCAAAATTTCCAAGAATTCCTAATTATGCTTTTTTGTTTATTAAGGGTGTGGAATCGTGTTCAAATAGATAACATAGTGTTGCTAAATTCCATCCTACCAATTATTTTAATTGATAAAAAATAATCATAAAAAGATATAAGTATATTGAAGTAAAAGAGTAAATTTAAAGTTTTAAAGCTACCAATAGAATTCTTACGCGTTCATAGAAACTAAATTATATGACCACTATGGACCTAAACGCGGTACTTATTTCGAAAGCGAAACAGCATCTTGATTTTCCATACAACGATTAGTACAAATAGCATACTGTGACGTCATACTTTTATGTCAATTAATATAAAGCGTTTGCTTAGAGCCGTCAGAACACGGACAACGCCGCGAGGCTTATAACTTAAAATATAATTTGATAAAGAAAATGAAAACCTTGTCCTCATGGGTAGGTGAACAACGACCCCGACGTGGGAGGCAAACTGAAGTTGATCTACTTGGAGAACTACCGCGTGACCCTCGCCGAGCGGATCATTCCGGCGGCAGACCTCAGCGAGCAGATCTCCACCGCTGGTAACACTTGGTCTTAGGGCCACGACACATGTAGCTGAGACTCGTTGCCACCGCGGTCCAGGCTTGACCCTCAGTCCCTAGGTAAACAACGACCCCGACGTGGGAGACAAGCTGAAGCTGATCTACTTGGAGAACTACCGCGAGACCCTCGCCGAGGGGATCATTCCGGCGGCAGACTTCAGCGAGCAGATCGCCACCGCTGGTAACACTTGGTTTTAGGGCCACGACACATGTAGATGAGACTCGTTGCCACTGCGGTCCAGGCTTGACCCTCAGTCCCTAGGTAAACAACAACCCCAACGTGGGAGACAAGCTGAAGCTGATCTACTTGGAGAACTACCGCGTGACCCTCGCCGAGGGGATCATTCCGGCGGCAGACCTCAGCGAGCAGATCTCCACCGCTGGTAACACTTGGTCTTAGGGCCACGACACATGTATATGAGACTCGTTGCCACTGCGGTCCAGGCTTTACCCTCAGTCCCTAGGTAAACAACGACCCCGACGTTGGAGACAAGCTGAAGCTGATCTACTTGGAGAACTACCGCGTGACCCTCGCCGAGGGGATCATTCCGGCGGCAGACCTCAGCGAGCAGATCTCCACCGCTGGTAACACTTAAACTTTGTTCCTCCTTTTGGTCGTTTCCAATGTTTGTACGCCCCAACATCTACATATAAAGTGGAGTTCAATAGAAATGGCAAGAATCTAAACAAACCAATTTGCCATATTAACGATTGATACACTTGATTATTATCTCATCATTATCATATCAGCCGAAAGACGTCCACAGCTGGACATAGGCCTCCCCCAAAAAGTGCCAAAATGGCGACCCTAGCTAGTTGCGGACGTGAGCCCTGATATGGCTTGCGAAGCCGAACGTACTCTTAAACACTCGGTCGCAGAAAGCACAGTAAAGCTGACCAGAGCTATTGTACGTATAATTGTAGTTGGGCTTTGGGCGCGATTTTCGTGCCTGACGCGATGACGTCTCATCAAGGTCGACGGGACGAGCAGCTTCAAATTGTTTGATGCTCGTTTTGATGCGAGAGCGCCATTCTGGGCGCAACGAGGCAAGCTTCTCCCACTTATGCGTTGGTATTTTGCAGGCAGTTAGGTGACGCTTTAGCACGTCCTTGTAACGTAGATGCTGCCCACCTCGATTCCGTTTGCCAGCTGAGAGCTCGGAGTATAGAATGGCTTTCGGTAGTCTACAATCATCCATACGCCAAACATGCCCACACCACCTTAGCTGACCTTTCATCAGCAAAGCTTCCATGCCAGTAATCTTACATCGACGCAGTACTTCTGTGTTGGGGACGCGATCCTTCCACTTTATTCTTAGAATAGAGCGCTAGCACCGTAGGTGAAACGTATCCAGCAAGCAAATGTCGCCTTTGTACAGACACCAGGTTTCCGAAGCATACAAGAGAATCGGAAGTACCATGGCTTTGTACACTAACAACTTTGTCTGTAGCTTAAGATCACGATGTGTCAGTCGACCAAAAGTAGAGGCAGCTCTAGCGATCCTAGATGGGATCTCTGAAGCCAGTCTATTGTCTTCTGATTTGGCTACCAAGATACTTAAAAGATGACACTTCCGTTAAAGGTTTTCCTTCAACAGTGAGATCGGAAGTATCTACTTCACAATTACGGGCTGGTTGTTTAAGCACTTGTGTCTTGGAAATGCTGATAACCATACCAAATCTAAGGCACGACCGTTGCAGAGTACGTAGTTGGGTTGGGTACTCAGGTACGTAGTTGCTACTCGAGAGCCTTTCCGCCTCAACGGCCATCGGTTCTATGTGCAATGTGCCCCACCTACTGCCACTTTAGTTTAGCGATTCGGAGGGCTATATCGGTTACCTTAGTTCTGCTGCGGATAGCCTCATTTCTGATGTGATCGCGCAGAGAAACTCCCAACATAGCCCTCTCCATTGCATGCCTTTGGGTGACTTTGAGCCTGCTTATGAGAAGAAGATTATTGTCTACCATGTGAAATTTAAGTCGAAATATTTTTAATAAGACTTGTTACCACTCTGTTAAGGCCGCCTTCAAGCTTCTGAATGCCTGTAGTGTAGATTTGGTAACTTCTTGCACCACGTATTCTTCTCCTGGGAGCGCGTCGTTTATTTCTCCATCCTTGCACACACCTAGTTATTACGAGCCTGTGTAGCATATACTTAAGCTCAAATTCTTCCAACACACGACCAAAATCAGCCGTGTGTCTTAAAACTTGCAGAGTCATTTGAGCTTATTGTTTTTAACGTGGGTTTTCTCATATCTGCTCAGGTACTGAGGCCTCTGGTACGGGCAACATGAAGTTCATGTTGAACGGAGCGCTCACCATCGGCACCATGGACGGCGCTAACGTGGAGATGGCCGAGGAGGCCGGCGAGGACAACCTGTTCATATTCGGGATGAGGGTCAACGACGTCGATGACTTGCAGAAGCGCGGGTAAGTGTGGTTTGTGAGGCCTGAGGGTTCTGGCACTTCTGGCTTGGAAATATTGAGTCCTAGATTCCTAAAGGCGGCATATTTGAAAATAACTCATGCTGGTAGCATATGGTAGCGTAATAGGCAGGTACTTATTATAACGGACGACTAAGTCCAATAGGGAAAGTAGTTGCTATATAAATAATTTGAAAAAAATGCTTATGTCAGACGTGCTGTACGGAATCTAGGTACCTACTCTTGACATTTCAAAAATCACTAAAATAACCGTCTACGGGGAAAAAATTTATCTACCAAGTTTTATCGCGTAAATACGAATATTGACAGTTTTCTTGAACGGTTTGTTCCCTTAGACGGTTATAGCCTTTACTTTAAAAGGTTTACAAAGGGTGTCTGGTATATTGGTTTGTATAACACCGGCGCAAACCGATCGTTTGTATAACAACGGCGCACACCGAGCGTTTCTATAACATCGGCGCACACCGAGCGTTTGTATAACATCGACGCACACCGAGCGTTTGTATAACATCGGCGCACACCGAGCGTTTGTATAACATCGGTGACACCGAGCGTTTGTATAACATCGGTGCACACCGAGCGTTTGTATAACATCGGCGCACACTGAGCGTTTGTATAACATCGACGCACACCGAGCGTTTGTATAACATCGGTGCACACCGAGCGTTTGTATAACATCGGTGCACACCGAGCGTTTGTATAACATCGGTGCACACCGAGCGTTTGTATAACATCGGTGCATGCCGAGCGTTTGTATAACATCGGCGCACACCGAGCGTTTGTATAACATCGGCGCACACCGAGCGTTTGTATTACATCGGCGCACACCGAGCGTTTGTATAACATCGGTGCACACCGAGCGTTTGTTTAACATCGGCGCACACCGAGCGTTTGTATTACATCGGCGCACACCGAGCGTTTGTATAACATCGGTGCACACCGAGCGTTTGTTTAACATCGGCGCACACCGAGCGTTTGTATTACATCGGCGCACACCGAGCGTTTGTATAACATCGGTGCACACCGAGCGTTTGTATAACATCGGCGCACACCGAGCGTTTGTATAACATCGGCGCACACCGAGCGTTTGTATAACATCGGCGCACACCGAGCGTTTGTATTACATCGGCGCACACCGAGCGTTTGTATAACATCGGTGCACACCGAGCGTTTGTATAACATCGGCGCATGTCGAGCGTTTGTATAACATCGGCGCACACCGAGCGTTTGTATAACATCGGCGCACACCGAGCATTTGTATAACATCGGCGCACACCGAGCGTTTGTATAACATCGGCGCACACCGAGCGTTTGTATAACATCGGTGCACACCGAGCGTTTGTATAACATCGGCGCACACCGAGCGTTTGTATAACATCGGCGCACACCGAGCGTTTGTATGACATCGGCGCACACCGAGCGTTTGTATTACATCGGCGCACACCGAGCGTTTGTATAACATCGGTGCACACCGAGCGTTTGTATAACATCGGCGCATGCCGAGCGTTTGTATAACATCGGCGCACACCGAGCGTTTGTATAACATCGGCGCACACCGAGCATTTGTATAACATCGGCGCACACCGGGCGTTTGTATAACATCGGCGCACACCGAGCGTTTGAGTGGCCGCGTCCGAGCCACAAGCTGTGAGAGTGGTAGGTACTAGTGGTCGCGTTTAGTGGAGGAGGGTGTCCACTTTCTGGAAAGTCAGGGAAAAGTCAAGGAAGCTCATGGTGGTCAGGGAAAGTCAGGGAAAGTCAGGGAAGCTATAGACAGGTCGGGGAAAAAATAATTCCAGAAGATATAGAATTGTTAGAGCGTGGCTGGTAGTGGTAGGTTACGCCGTGTGGAGTAGGAGGCTCTTTTTAACGCTGAAAGCTATATGAGCTAGAGAGTCTTGGAAGTCATTTTACATGTAATATTTTTGGTGGGATCTCATTCCCCCCTTTTATGATAATAAATAAATATCTTCCACTATATGTTTTTTTTATGTATGTCCCCCGATTTCTCCGTCAATTGTGGACCGAAAATTCTTCTTTTATTCGATAGAGAATACGTCCGAGGTGGTCCCATTGTCACCAATTTAGGATCTATTTCCCTGGGATCCCAGGGAAATTGAGGGCAACCCTCAAATTTTATAGGCACGCGTGTAGTAATTTTGGTATTTTCTATTATAACTCGTGTATTTACCCTCGGAAATCGTAATTTTGGTTAAGTGGAACTGATGATGAAGACCACAGATAACTTATGGAACTCATCAAATATGTAAATTACGTCAATGATTCTGACATGATGAATTGTTAATTCTGAGATCCTTGAGGAATCGACGGAACTCCTCAAATATTATCAGCCCACATATAGTGACTTGGGTTTTTTCTTTAATAATCAACGCATTTGCTCTCGGAAAGCAGTTCATGTGGTAAATTGGAAAGGAAATGTGAAAATTTTCATGTACCATGTGGCTTGGCGAAGTACTCAATTGAAGTCGGTTTAAACTTTGTTTTTAAAGTAATTATGTAAGGTAATAACCCATACAAACTTCCATCCCCTAATTTAAAGGGTGAGTGGGTGATTTAATTAAAATTCTGAAATATGTATATTATTATCTCCACTTATAATAAATCTGTAAATTAAAAAAAGAATCAGCCAGTTTGAAACCAAGCTTTCTGCGGTACGAATGTTCTCAGCATCCCATGGACGGAAAAATATGAAACATTTTATATAGGTACATTATTATTCCAGCTGCAACTTAGGGTCGTTTTTATCCGACTGCGACAATTAATTTATTTTCCGTAATATACGACTTCATTTAATTTTTCATTTATTATTCTTAAAGTATATCGCCGCCACATCTGTCAGCTAAAAGAAACGTCAAAATCACAGACTAATAAGAAAAACTACGGACAAAATGGCGGAATTGCTTTGCCTTTCTTTCGCCTATTAATAATTTTAATCCCGTCTACGATATACATTGACGAGACACATAGGTACCAAAAGCAAATATAAAATTAATCGATTTTGATATGCGAACTGGGTAAGTAATACGAGATATAAGAACACATCATATAACATTCATAATACATACGCTCACTTTGTATAAGCTTGTTGAGTATAACATTCACTGGATATAATGAACGAAATATATAATTTCAAAATATCTACTTTTGTAAAGTATAACGTTATTAAGATATAATACCAATTGATATAACGATTAAAGTGTATAATGTTCATAACTCCTAAGATTGAAAACATATATTATACAATTAATCTAACATCAAAAAGCATAATGCTCGTATAGTATAAACGCATACAATTACTCTTGAAATCGCTTGAAAAGCTGAATATACTGAATGTAGATTTCTTAGAGCGATTTTGTGTTTGAAGAAAAGTAAACATTGAAGATATACATGTTATGTTGGTTAAAATTAAATATTTTTTTATGTGTTATGTGGTCTTCCTAATTTAAAATCAACCTTACCTAACTTATTAAGGAAGGGCTGTAGAATATCTGGCATGGCCAAAATGCACCATTTTTTTGAGAGCAGAGGAGGGTGTCTATAGTGTATTTTTGAAATCCAAAATCTGCGGAAATCCGTGGTTTTTGAGAAAATTTTTTTTTTTGTTTTTTATATGAAATTAACATTTTCATGGCCAAAATGCACCATTTTTTTTGAGAGCAGAGGAGGGTGTCTATAGTGTATTTTTGAAATCCAAAATCTGCGGAAATCCATGGTTTTTGAGAAAAAAAAATTTTTTTTTACGTATGAAATTGACATTTTCATCAATATTATGGCCTGTTTTCGTATAAAGTCGGTTCTGGCGCTTCGCCGGCCGCTACCGCGGCACGCTCGCTTCGCTCGCTCGGCTCGCGCGCTGTAGGGTCGCGGTACACCTAACACTCCTCCTCGCTTCGCTCGTCGTCGTACCTACACCGACCTGCCTTAGAGTAGAATATGCAAATGATTAACAAAAGGATTGGATAAGTACGCTATTAGGAACATATCAATGACAACACGTGCAAAGAAACAGAAAAATATGCGTCATGGCGGTCATAAAATCGGGACTTTGTATGAAAATTTTAATATTTTTTTCTCGCAAACCAAGCGTTTCCGCAACTTGAAATTTGGCGAGGAGTCGTCTTATAGTGAGTACAATCTATCAAAACAATATGAACCCTGTACTCCATGCCAGATATTCTACAGTTGAGCCCTTATTAATCCTGAACATTTAGTTAAAGTAAATTGTCTCCTTGTAACCTAACCTAATAGCACTTATTTTTTTTTTTTAAACGCATGGCAATTATTTTAAACTAACCTAAACCTAACCTAACCGCCAGCGTTTCGACGTCACCCCGCTTCGCGGGGTGCCTATTTCCGCTCTAAGGGACACAAGATAACCATAACCTAAACCTACCAAAAATACAATTGTTGATTTGTTTTTTACTACGCCCCCCGAGCCCCCCTTTTTCTAGCTGCTTTAACCTTATTCCGCGGGCTCTGATTTATATCTCATGTCTCTTATATCTTATAATGCTTATACTAAAAGATATTATGTATTATGATCGTTATACGTTTTGCATGTTATACCAACTGAAATTAGTAAATTTGAGTGTTATGTAAAAAAACGTTATATAAAATGAATATTATGGCAACTGACCGTTATTCCTTATAATTTTATTGATTTTGTTATTATAGCTAAAGTTCATTATATCTTGTCAACGTTATTAATATGAAATTATATATTATGTTGTTATATTTCGTGAGACGCACCCATGCGAACTTATATGCGCAAATGTCGAATTAAGGCGTAATTTGTACAAATGTAACAACAAATTCGAACAATATAAACTTGGTTTTTTTGAATGGCACGCGCGCGCGCTCTTTGCGTATTCAGCCAAACCACGAAAACCGAAACTCGAAGTTCGTTTATCTGCATTCCTGTCATTTGTTAGTGCGATAGAGATAGTGATACCCGATTATTTTCGAATTCCGAAGTTCGTGGTTTAAAAGAAAATACGGATGTCGGATAGAGATCTATCCGACATCCGTATTTTCTTTTATATTTTATGTGTGAATATGGTTAAAATTATTTGGAAATACTATTGTTGTTATTGTTTTAGTATATTTGACTAGCTTTAAGTTTAATATTGTACGTCCGAAATGGGCAAGCTGTTGGACTTTATTTTACCCAAAACAAATAAATGTACACAGTTCTGACAATAAAGAAATCTTATTTTATCTTATCTTATCGAAAATAGGGATGTAGACACTAAACAAAATGATCATAATGTTGTATTATCTCGAAAAACAACGCAAGAGGCTAGGTATATAGGTAATCACTAAGTTATAAGTGTATAAAGTTTTAAGAGGGGGTTCGTTGCGTCTCTTTTCCGCAAAACGCACCTTTATAATGAAACGATTGTTTTTTACTATGACGCTCGAGGATCGTGACGTCACGGTCCCTGATCTTTTTCTCACTCTAACAAGCGACATTAAAACGGTTGTAGCTTCGTAATTTTTTGAGATATTTGAATTAGTTTTTCGTTTCTTCTTTCTTTTGAAGTGAGTCTACAGCTACACCTCTATTTGGAAGACAAGCGGAAATAATCCATACTATCCATAATAATAATCCATACTTCCATACTAATATTATAAATGCGAAAGTGTGTCTGTCTGTCTGTCTGTTACCTCTTCACGCCTAAACCGCTGAACCGATTTAGATGAAATTTGGTATACAGATAGTTTGAGCCCCGGGGAAGGACAAGGGGTAGTTTTTATTACTGAGGGGCTGAAATTGGGGGTGGAAATTTGTATGGAGCTACTTAAACCGCTGCACCGATTTAGATGGAATTTGGTATATAAATAGTTTGAGTCCCGGGGAAGGACATATAATAGGTTTTATTCCGGAAATCATCCCCTAAGGGGGTGAAAGGGGGGGGGGGGGGTGAAAATTTGGATGTAATCTATTTTGATGAAATTTGGTGTAGATATAGGTTAAGTCCTGGGAAAGGACATGGGATAGTTTTTACCCCAGAAATCACCCTAAGGGGGTGAAATTAGGGGTGAAAATTCGGATGGAACCCATTTTAATACAATTTGGTATAGAGATAGCTTGAGTCCTGGGAAAGGACATAGGATAGTTTTAATTTCGGAAATCACTCCCTAAGGGGGTGAAATTGGGGGGGGGGGGGATTTGGATGAATCCCGTTTAGATGAAATTTGGTATAAAGGTCGTTTGAGTCCCGAAGAATGACATTAGATAGTTTTTATCCCGAAAATCATTCCCTAAGGGTATGAAATAGGGGGTGAAAGTTTGGATAAAATCCATGTACCTAGATGAAATTGGTATAGAGATAATTTGAGACCCTTCGAAGGATATAAAATAGTTTTTGCCTCGGATATCATCCCTAAAGATGGTAGAAGTTTGTTTGCATTATATTTTCTAAGTATAAGTTCTACGCGGACGAAGTCGCGGGCAACAGCTAGTTAGTAGGGGGTATAAGGCATAAGATAGATAGAAATAATAGGGCATATAAGGAGTCCCTATTTAAATTTTCAGACCTCTAGCATCAAAATTTGCGGAAATCTCATTTACAAAATTACATCCCCTAGTTTCAGGGGTTGGGAGGTAAAAGTTCAATTTTTTTGAATTGCAGGTTATGCAATTGAAACTTTATATGTTTAATAAATTTACTATTGACATCATTTCCCGAGAATTCTGTTTATCTGGTATAATCCAAACACAAGTTATGAGGGTTCAAAAAAATGACGAAGCGCTTCGAGAAAAGATAGGTAGTGCCTGCCCTTGCGCTTCGCTTAGCTCGTCTTGGCGGGGGCACTACCGTGCCCCCAGATTTGTGAAGCACGTTATAATTTCAATTTTCAGACTTCTAGCATCAAAATTTGCGGAAGTTTCATACAAAATTGCATCCCCTAGTTTAAGGGGTTGGGGGTATAAGTTCCAATTTTTTGAATTGTTTTGTTGATTGTGTACTAATACTAGCTTACATACCATCAGCTTTCTAGGACTTCAGGAAGTACCCTAGAGGTTTTGATGATCAATGTGAGTCAGTGACGAAATCGGCGTTTTTTAGATATCAATAGAATCTAAAGTATAAGCTAAAGCTATATGCAATTGAAACTTTATATGTTTAAATTTACTATTGACATCATATCCCGAGAATTTTGTTTATCTGGTATAATCCAAACACAAGTTATGAGGGTTCAAAAAACGACGAAGAGCTTCGAGAAGAGATAGGTAGTGCCTGCCCTTGCGCTTCGCTGGGCTCGTCTTGGCGGGGGCACTGCCGTACCCCCAGATTTGTGAAGCACGTTAAAATCGGTTGGCTAGAAAACAAAACATCGAAGAAAATTTTGTTTTTTTACAAGCCATTAACTTGCACTGTTCGTATGTAAGTATGTAGTTGTCCGTCCAAATTTGCAATCCATTATTCAGTCACTTCCCGTTATCCAATTGAGCTGTGCAAGCATTATATCATCGCATGACAATGCTATATTATGATGACTTGGAGCTGATCTGATGCTGGAGCTGGAAGGTGGCCATAGGAACTCCGCAATAAAACGACCAACCTCAAGTCTCAATGAGTACTTGATGATGATATGCAGAAAAGTGCAGTCGGCAGTAAAAGCTAATACCAAAAATTACATTTTTACAGAAATTATTTTAAACAAACTAAAGTTTACGATGCTCAAATTTTGCACATAAATTATTAATGTAGAGCCACACCCATCCATAAAAATTACAAGACTAAACTCGAGGGGTGCAGAATTACTTAGCTTATCTGTTTTAGTTGATATAAGCCCTAGCAGTAATAGTTTATAGAGGAGGTCATATCGCAGGCAACGCATACTTTTTCCACATTTACATGCATTTTCCCGCGCTCATGGGGTGAATCCGAATTGTTACAACATGTAAAAATATTCATTCTAGTACACTCTTTCCACATAATCAGTTTGATACTATGAATCCGAAGCTTACAATTTTGATGCGATAAACACTAGAACGACAGATTTTTCAAAAATACTACTTTTCCGCCCCTATTTTTCTATAAGATTTTCAGATAAATTTCAAACATGCCATTAGACGAGACACCTTTGTCTTAGAAAGTTGAAAAAAAAATGGTTTGTAACCCAGCAATATTATTCATTTGTTTGCCACAAGGTCCATAATTTAACACTTTTTGATGGATTATGGCTTAATTTATCGAAAAATGAAAAACAAAATAATTCTACGCAATTTACAAAACCCCTACGATTGACCGCTTTGCCCTGGGGGGGGGGGGGGGGGGGGGGGCTAAAGTGGGCACTCGCTTGGGGCAAAACGGGCACGGACATAATGTACCGTAATGGGATAGCCATAACTAAAGAAAACCAACATCTTGATTCAACTTTGTATTATATTTTTTTAGCAGCAGTCACTAAGGAAAATCACAGAAAAAAAAAACAAAAATAAACTAACTTCTAACCTAACCTAACCGCATTTTTGACGGTGTGAAAATGCCTTACGCATATCCTAACCTAACCTTACCTTTTTTTTGACGGTGTGAAAATGCCTTACGCATATCATAAGTGAACTTAAACTTATTTTCTTTTTTTTACCTACCGAGGAACCTTTGAGCGCAGTGCCCGCATTACCCTGCCCGCTTTGCCTTTTTTGACACTTAAAATATCCAAGCAAAATCTAACCTCAAATTATTGAGACGTGTAGAGTTTAATGCAACGTTATTGCGGCCAAATAACTAATTAATAACTAACAGGCATTGATAATAGCATTGCAAACATCAAAAATGAGAGAACACACGAAATATACCTTCAATATTTTTTCAAAAAACAGGCAGATACATTTTTTTGACGGAGCGTGTAACGGCGTGCTTGCAGGTGAGCCGGATGAATGACGCGAGGTGCGCGCGCGGCTGGGAGTACTGTCGCGTTTAACGGCCGCACTCTTACTTTAAACGGCAATATTAAGTCCAGTGCCCGCTTTGGGCACGGTGCCCGCTTTAGGCCACCTTCCCCTATGTGTCCAGGATCAGACCGACCGAGTTACCTTGCGGTAGCAAGTGGGACGGGGCAGTTAAAGGCATGTTAAGCGTACAAGCGCCGCAGCAGTCATGCGTGCTAATCGTCCGTTTAATAAAATTATCGCGGCGCTAATGTTGCTAGTCAAGAGTTATTGAGTTGTGAAAGAATCCTTGCAGAATCATCTAATATTTGATTTTCGAATGGCTACAGGTACAACGCATACGATTACTTCGAGCGCAACCCGGAGCTGCGTCAGTGCGTGGAGCAGATCCGCAGCGGCTTCTTCTCGCCGGGCGAGCCGGGCCGCTTCGCGCACCTCGCCGACGTGCTGCTGCACCACGACCGCTTCCTGCACCTGGCCGACTTCGACGCGTACATCGAGGCGCAGCAGCGCGTCTCGGACACGTACCAAGTGAGTGGAGTGACATCGGCACAGATCCGCAGCGGCTTCTTCTCGCCGGGCGAGCCGGGCCGCTTCGCGCACCTCGCCGACGTGCTGCTGCACCACAACCGCTTCCTGCACCTGTACGTCTCGCACAACTTGCTGCTAAGTCGTGTCGCGCGCGACTCAGCGACTCCTGTCTCACTCGTATTGTGCAAATTAGAAAGAGGCGGGTAGATTCTCTCGACTCGCGTCGCGCTTATTGTGTCAGTTGTGCTAGCCCCGCTGGCCGACTTCGACGCGTACATCGAGGCGCAGCAGCGCGTCTCAGACGCGTACCAAGTGAGTGCAGTGACACCGGCACAGATCCGCAGCGGCTTCTTCTCGCCGGGCGAGCCGGGCCGCTTCGCGCACCTCGACCGTTTAGATTACATTGGTTAAGTACAAGTTTTATTAGGTACTTTTGTTCCATCCAGTTTTTCGACATAGCAAATTTAATCGGCTTTCATTTTGTATAGAAAAGTCATGTCGCTAGGTGCATAGTATTCGAGATATAAGAGAAAAACCGAAAAATGGGACCTTTAAATCCCTCCCCTCCCCCAACTCATGGTCTACGGGCGGGGACTATTGATATGTTCATCTCCTAACTAGTCCAAACAAAGTTACAAAGTTAAAAATTGTGTTCCAAGCATTTCCTTCTATACCTTTTCGTTGCCTGACCTAATGGACGCCTGACAGACAAACGATTGTTAACGGGAAAAAATCTAACGGCTAAAATACATTTAATGAACGCTTATAAATAAGAACTTAGTCAAACTATGCCCTCCATATCGTCGCATAACACAAACTTTATTGAGCTTACTGTATGATATGAAGCCCGGTTCACATTTGTCTGTTTGTGACGCATCAGAATTCAGAACCATTCATACATTTAAGAGCCCGTTCACGTGCTCACTAGCGCTACTGGTAAATAATTGTGTTTATTGGTGTGTGTGTTTTGACACTGTATTTTATATTAAATTAAAGTATCTTTTGAAGACATCATGCGTCCAAACTTAAAACGGCCGTTTTTCTTTTGAGTTTATAGACAGACGAATCCAGCAACACAAAAACTAGTTTGATGTATTCACAAGGTACTTACTTAAATACAAAATACAGTGTTTAGTGGGCAACTTTTTAAAATATCTATCGTTAAGTAAATTTGAATTCTTCCGGGGCACGTTGCACGTAGAACCGATGGCCGTTGGTGCGGAAAGGTTTTCGAGTGTCAACCACTACTGGAAGGCGCAGCGTGGGTAGGCCCGCCACAAGGTGGACTGATGACCTGGTAAAGGTCGCGGGAGTCCGCTGGATGCGGGTGGCGCAGAACCGGTCATTGTGGCACTCTTTGGGGGAGGCCTATTGTCCAGCAGTGGACGTCTTTCGGATGATGAAATTTAAATAATTACAATTATTTACCAGTGGCGCTAGTGTACACGTGAACGGGCTCTTAATATGGTTGCGTCCACATTTCTGGGCATCAGAATAAACTGACACGAAGCCGGTACCCGTTCTGATGCGCACAGCACAACACGACAGACAAATGTGAACCGGACTTAACGTTGTCCCCAAATGTGCATTTATTATTGCTGCCCTAAGATATTGAATATTGACTAACGTGATACATTTGTCCCAGAACCGGTCCAAGTGGGCGGAGATGGTGATCGAGAACATCGCGTCCTCCGGCAAGTTCTCGTCCGACCGCACCATCGCGGAGTACGCGCGCGAGATCTGGGGCGTCGAGCCCAGCTGGGAGAAGCTGCCCGCGCCGCACGAGACTCTCTAAGTCTCCCAAGAGCAGACTCCGCAGTAAGCGACACTCTCCATACAAACCTAGTTACGCTCTCATCTTTTAAAACGACTTGCGAGTTCGCTCTGAAACTTTGTACTTCGAATAAGTTAAAATGCGATCCAGCTTTGTAATTAGTTTAAAAAGAAAAAAATGCAGCAAAGTTTATCATACAAAACTTGTTTTTGCTTTATTCCGTTTAGTTTAATAAACTGGAGCCCCATTTATACTAATTACAGACCTAGATATACCTCATGTCATTGTATATGCAAAGATTCGTTACAATCCAACTCGTAGTTTTAAAATGTGAACGTCCGTTTGTATGGGAAGGTGAAATGCGGCCGAGCTTACTGCGGACTCTTAGGCCGACAAACGCGAGGTGGACAGGGAGTGTCGCTGGTGAGTGTTGTGATTTAGAACTGGCCAAGCCGAGACTCGAGCCGGTGTAGCTAAAACGTTCGAGTAGGGCTGAAGGCTCTAGTATAAGTTTTATCGATACAATACCTTTTCGAAAGCGTTTGCGTTTAGTTTCAATTTCAATCTCTGAATATTGCCAGTGTCTTAGGTGTCGGTCTCCGGTCGCCGCCGCACGTCGCATACAGCATGAACTTGTATGGGAGTGGCTACATTTATATAGCGCGCGGCGTTAACCGGAGACCATGGACTTACAACCGTGACGTCAATAGACTCGCATGGGCCCAGGCGGTTCGAGTCTTTAAGGTTCGACGGATTTCTAACTCACAACACTACGAGTTCAAGTGACAAGGCAGGGCGCTCTAATAATCTGACACCGGTTTACATAGTTTTATATGAAATATAGAATATTTAAAAAAAATACTGGCATATTTATTGTTAATGTGCTGTTATATGTTACTCTCTGCAATTTTATTTTTAATAAACTATTAACATTATACTCGTATTTTTACTGCCTCTCACTATTTTAGTAACCCTATGGACGCCATTCTTCACGTTCGAAATTGAGATATATATATACGCCAAATGTTTGCTATAACAGAGCTGCCCTGCTAATTGTACTTGCAGTAATCGACATTTATGAGATTTTCACTTTTTTTGCAAAAATGAGAAAATCTCAAAAATGTCGATTACCTACTGCAAGTACAATTAGCAGGGCAGAGTGTACGAGGGGTGATCCAAAAGTTTTAATAATCGACTTATAAAACACAGGGTATCCGTATAATATGATTTTTAATTATTAAATACACTCTTTCTTAGTTTACTTACCAGTCTGATATATTAATCATATTTAAATTTTGCTTTATATAAAAAAAAATTGGATAGACGAATTGAGGCTTACTTTTTACATCGACACAATTGCACAGATTTTATTGAGGAGTTTTCAATATCTAAGAATAAGACGTAGGTAATGGTAAAAGAGTTGGTCTAGATCTATAGATTACATGGTAGGTAACTACAGCCCCCCGCGGCTATGAAGTCAATCCTGACACATTGCGCAACTATGAAGTTTCTGAATAATGAGTAATGACGATGTCAACTATAGGAAAAAATTACATATTCAACCCTAGAGGCATGTCTCAGGATTGACTTAATAGCCGCGGGGCACTATAGTTTTATAGAATTCACAATCCTGAAAAGCAGCCCTGGTAAGCGGCAAGCTCGGCCTAGAAAAAAAACTCATAGAATTTTTTTTCTTTGGTTTTTTCTTAGACGACCTCACTTACTTGCCATAGAATTATGATGAATCATTGCGTGCCCCCTCACGCCGATATTAGTTTTTCTAAGTTACTTGTTTTGTTACTAACACTAGTTTTTAAGTTAATATATTGTTACTAACAAATTATGGATGAATTAGTCCGAAATAAATGATTTTAAATTTTTTTTTTTAATTTTAATTGTCCCTTCGTATTTATATTCATACATTTGTCACCTAAGTTCACCCTATTTAAAGAAATTAAAAAATATATATTGATGGCCAGAAAAAGCTACCTTGAACGTGCCTTAAAAAGATTATGACACTAGTATAATTTATTAATTTCATCACATTAAAAAAGATAAACATCAAATTTGAAAATCTTTTTATTAAACCAGAATTTTGCCAACGCCGTATCCTCTCATTTTACTGACGTCAGAATATATTCTATACCATCATATTTATTTAGCTATTAAAGAAAAACAAATATTATTGAATAGCGGCACAGTAGGAATGACACTCGCATTACTCGCAAGTTATCATCACGAGACCTAATCATGCCGATTATCAAATCTTTCGGATCACCCCTCGTAATAGTTATTTGTTATACAAGGGTCACAAATTGAATCCTGTGAGCGTAGCGAGTGTTGCAACCATAGATAACCTCCTATAGATAGAGCCTATGAACGATTTTGTTTGAATCTAAGGTCACCACAGTTAGAGGTAGGTGCGGGTTGCGGGGCGGTCGGTAACGGCGCTGCGATTAGCTGTTTCGAAAAGCGCGCGCTTTGATACAGCATGGCGTCAGAAGCGTAGTGATGGGACGCGTTGGCCGATTACGGTTTTTAGCGGTGCCGCGATTATTTGTTAGTATGGTATAGTATTGAACTATTTTAGATGGCGTAACGCAAGTACCTGTTACCATGGTTTAAAATTTTGAACTGCTGTCACTGTTTTATTATTATCACATTTCGTTCATTGACTATTTTGATCGCCTCGTAATATAAAAAAGTATGTAAATCACAGTAGGCATTTTACAACATTTACTGCATTATCGTGTTTATGTCGGACTTATGCCTTCGTCCCGTTCGTATTTACATACTTACTAGGAAAGGACGAATGCTATGCTTATTCGACATTAAGAGCCAGTTCACGTGCTCACTAGCGCCACTGGTAAATAATCGAGATTATTTAAATTTAACGACATATATTTTCAAAAGTAGTGTTATCTTAGTACAGACAGGCGTATCAGTAATTAGATGGGATCATTATCAAATCCAAGCTTGGATTCATATTAAGAGGCCCAGCGGATCGTCAGATACCGATTTTGAACCAAATAAGACTGTATTTAAAGAATTTCAAGATGGCGGCTACTTTTTAAAAATCCAACCTTGGATTCTTATTAAAAAGCCCCTCGGAACCGAAAAACGAAAAAAGATGGCCGGCTTTTCTAAACTTATATATTTCTTTTTAAAGATCTGAGTGAGTGAGAGAGTGTTTTTAAAATAACAACATACCTACTTACTTATGAAATGCTTGAAAATGAATCAAGTAATTATAAATTAATTAATATCTCTCCAAACATATTTTTGACAACCCTGACTCTTGAGCGGTTACGCTAAGCGGGTGCGTAAATTCGTAGATGAATGAAGCTTGCCTACTGGTTTTAGTTCTTTATACTGTGATTGTACCTTATACTGTAAAATTTACTATGGTCCGCCACCGCAGGCCGCGCCAGTATTGGTGTGGCTTTATATAATTTTAAAGAAAACATGAGATCAAAGTATTATTTCATACGATTCTATAATATTGTAACTATGTAGCTACCTATTAATTTCTATTTCATTCTAAATTATATTTATACTACATAGCAATAACTAACTTCGACACTACATATTATTCTACAATACTCTAAATTACCCAATAAGTAAAATAAAACTACATACTACTAACATCTACTCTTAAACCAACAAAATATTTCCAGTACGTACTACAATAATATTCCGTTCACTAGCTCTGAAAGCTATAAAATAGAGCGAGATAGTATTTTACTACGTCTAGAGGGAGAGAGCTTTTAAAACGGTTGCAGTCTGCAACGCCGCCCTCTTGATGCAGTTTAAACCTTACATCGTATATATTATCTATGTTAGGAGATACTTTTTTAACAAAAGAATTTTTATAATGCAATGACAAGGATATAAATATAATCTTTAGTGAATTTTCGTGTTAAAATAGTACACGAAATCACGGATGAATTAACGTATTGTTTCCTTAAATTAATCTGAATCGGTAAAATTCGAAAGCATCACTAGCCCATCACTAGAGTGTCACGTGATTTCGTCAGAAAGGAACAGTATATTGTCATTTCCATTGAATGAAAAGGGACATGCATACTTCACTACTTCTTATGGACCAGTGTAAAATGAACTCCGCGTGACCGAATGAAAATTACATTTATATGATAAATTTAACTTACCTGTGAAATGTTATTCCGTCGTTTGTGTAATTAGACGTTCGGGTGTTCTTTCCACACCACTTAACACAGCACGAACTCATTTTTATAGCGCAATATCTATTTTAATTTGTTGGTTGTTTGACGCACGTGCAGATCGCGTACCTGGCCGATACTGACAACATGGCGCGGGGTAGCGGGGGGTTATGCTGGCTAAATCATGTACCCGTGGTGACCGCACGTCGCCCTATAGGCTCTATCTATAGGAGGTTATCTATGGTTGCAACACACGAGACTCGAGACGTCAAAATAACTGCACCCGTGTGTAATACAAATCTGTTAAGCTCACTAAACGTGGAAAATACTACATGAAAGAAAAATAAAAAAAAATAAAAAAGGTAAAAAAAAAAAAAAAAGTAAAAAAATACAGATGAGCAAATTCTTACATGTTATTATTATGTTTAAAAAAGTAACTAATAACACGTTCGGATTTCAAATATTATTTGCACTCTTGTGAATAAAATGCAGTTTTGCTATATGTTTTTAAAGAATAGAAAAAGGCTTTCCGAGCTTGTGAGGTGAAAATATAAATATACCTACTTCCTTAGTAGAAAACATGAAGGTGGCTGACAGCGTACCTACATACACCATAACACCTATAGTTCTTAGCACCATGGGTACGATAACGCACAACAATGGTAGTTTATGTGACTGTACATAATAATGAAGGGCACTAAACACGAGTGTTTTAATGCCTAATTATGTACAGTTACATACACTATTTTATCTATATCCACATATCATAAGCTTCCATGATGCATTCAGGAGCCGCATATTATGACCGGCATCGCGGCGTTGTTTTCTTGCAGCTGTCAATGGTTTTCTTTTGAATCCAGAGACAAACTAGAGTCAAATCCAACTAATAATATCGTTCGATATCTTACTTACGTCCGACATTTGTCAAATTTGTATGCAAATTGACAATTCATTTCGAACTAAACGTCATCTCCACCGATATTAGAATAGAGGTCAAATCAAATTTCTTTGTTTTTCAGAGATCTTCGAAATTTGAATGAAATAATATTATCGAAATCGATGTTATTATTTAGCAATAATAACATTTTCACAGATAAGAAATTTGTTCTAACAAAACAGTCTATTTTTATGGTGGTCATAATGTGCGGTTCTTGAACGCATCATGGAGGGTTTATGATATTTGGATAGATAAATAAATAAACATTATCTACTTTTGTTCTTGTTCTCATAGGCTACAGCGTTTGCTTAGGTACCAAAATGCGATTGTTTGCTATCATTGTAATAAAAAACTACCTTATTTGGCAACAGAGCAAAGTTCACCGGTACCAAAGTATAATTTAAAGGTGATGGTACATTGTCCGACTATACCTCACGGCGACATATTTACCGGGCCCAGTATGTAAGAACAAATCCTTCTAGCAAGGATGTGCGTAACATCTTATTCATCTCCGCTCAATGGTAGTAGGTAGGTACGCACTACGCAAGTTCGAACGAATTTTGCTTTGAATCCTGCGCGCGCAAGGATCGTGCCGTCGGTCAGAATCGCCACGCTTCGGCATATTTCGGTAAGGATCACCCCTCCTCGTGGTTGATATTATCAACCATCAAAGTACGCATCGCCACAAAAGCACCAGTGTACGTTACTATTAGGTAACGCGCAGTCATTACGGATCGGAAGCTCAAATTATACTAGCATGTTTTCCCGAATGAATTTAATTGTTTTGTGAACAGATAGCCTGTATTGTGCGAGCGAGCAGCACGCTCGCCCCTCTCTACCTACTCGTGTCATTGGCCGACGAACGAATACCTACTCTAAGTACTCTACTTCACTTCACTCCGCGTCGGTTTCTCGGACGGGTCGGTTGCAACCGCCGTCTTTCGTGTGTGTTGTGCTTTCAAGTGTTGTGTGCGCTCCTGTGATACACCACTCCTATCGCACAGGTAGGATCATGGATACCTCCCGAAGGATATTTTGCAGTGTTTTTGTGTTATAAAATCGTTTCCGTAATCAAAGCCGGCCGGGCGAACGCGCAGGCGATCGATAACCATGTTGTCTTGTGAGCCTGGCTGAATCGTCGTATCAATCTTTTAGATAATTATTAATTTCTTATTTTACTGCAACTGAGTGAGCTATCGCATACACAAAGCACATATTCGTATGTACACAGTGTTAGTAGGGGGTGGTACGGTAGCAAAAGCATCCGGTGAATCTGGGCTTCACAAGATCGCGGAGCCGACACTCGAAACAAACTAAACTGAAATTGCCTAGATTGAATGCCAAATAAGCTATCAATTTGCGTAATTGGACTCTTAATCAAGAAATCAAGTCGCAGTGGGTGTAACATTAGGACATGTCGGTCATATTTCGCAATTTATCGTTTCCTATATCGCTTAGCACCTAAAATCAACTTTAGAAACGTAAAAGGCGTAAAATTTGAATATTTTATTTGCAAATCGCTTCTTTTTAGCGGTAGCGATGACTTTATCAAGGTGATTCATGCATTCAAGAAATCCTTGACGGCACATGTAGCGACTTCCACCGCTGAGGATCATTTTAATATCTTTACACTTTAAAAGTTTTAAAACAATGGCCGTTGGGTTCCGAAATGTGAATTTTATTCCGGATTCGTTTCTATAGTTTAATCCGGAAAAGGTACCTAGAATAAAATATCAAACAATAAAAATAGTAAACAAAGTAAGTGATGGTTCAGTACCTACAATTTAATCCGCCACGCCTTGATATATCGGTGGGTAATTTAGATAGGTAACTGGACTATCATGCGCTATATAAATAAACATCTCCACCGGCCGGCATGCTCGCTGAACTTTCGCTTTATAGATCTACATATATAAGTAAATAAAGCTATGATACACATCTAGCACTAATTATAATATATGAATATTTACTTATGTAAGTATGTACAGATAGAACTAGCTTCACGCTTAACATGCCGAAATTGAACTAAATAAGTTTTAATTTAACCCCCGACGCTAAAAGAGGGATGATATAAATTTGACGTATCTGTGTGTACGTTAGTGGCATCGTACCTACCTCACCTATAACAGCAATAACTCTATTCGGAATGTTATTCAATTCTTTTCTTTATTTGAATTGGAATCAGGTACTTAAACATTTAAATTAGGTACATTTCGAACGAAGTTATTGCTATTATCGTAAGCACGGCAAGTATTTAAACGAATGTACCGAAATGCGTTTTTTTTTGTCCCAAAGCTGATGTGATCGAAATGGTGTTAGCTACGTTTCAACAAAATCGGTGCAGCCGGTTTTGAGATATTGAACTTTGAACCACACTGTGCGGACGGCGCGGGGAGCCACTCGGCTGAGCATGCGTCCATGTGTATTGCCTTTAGCCCATATACGATAGGTAGTCTTGACTCTACGAGCGATCTCCGCTTCAAGGTGGGAAAATGCTGCTACTCGCTACGGCGCGTCGTAGCATACGTAACCTTGCTTGGCCTCAAACGGGTTAAGTGATTCTTCAAGATATTTAGCTTACGTAGGTTTTCTATTTCCCATTTGCCCATGGTTAAACATCTCCCAATTCCTCCCTTCCCACTTTATAACCGCTTTCGACAACAACTTGGAGGATATTCAAGTTTCTGCTGCTAAGTTTAGAAAACGGGTGTCCCTTGTTTTGTCGACAAACTTTTCATCGAATTTCATTTCATCGAAAACGTTTCAAGTAACATTTAGTTCACGAATTATTATTTGGTGTAATTTTATTTCATGACCAGATTATTCCAATTTTTATTATTTTATAGAATAACTGTTCAGGGAATATTATTTGGAAAATTATTCTTTTTGTATGAATTTTAAATGGCAGAATAACAAACCAACGAATTTCATTTGTTCGGAATTGTATTACAGCATTACAAAATAATCAAATCTAACTGATTACAGCGGTTTAACTAGGTTAGGACAGCCAGAAAAACGGCGGAGCCCCCCGCAGTAAAAAAAACAAACAACCGTAACAATTGTATTATAAATAGGTTAGGTTAGGGTTCACTTGTGTCCCTCAGAGCGGAAATAGGCACCCCGCGAAGCGGGGTGACGTCGACACGCTGGCGGTTAGGTTAGGTTAAAATTCTGTACTTTGGAAGGCACGCTAAGCAGTTGATCCCGGCTGCTGTCTATGACAGTAGTCGTTAAGCCGAGTTAGAGGCCTTTAGGCGGCTTAAGGACCTCTGAAAGTCGAGTTGCCAACTCACTCGACACAGGGGGGACCACTGTCACTCGCGTCCGCAGGAGCTACCACAACCCTGCACGTGTCCCCTGGGTGGTACTAAAGCCATTGCATTGCGTTCTGTTCTCAACATAATGCCATAGATAACTGTGTAATGCCAACTATTTATCTTAAATTTAAATAAGTAATAAGCCTTGTAATAATTTGTATGTTAATTAAAAATATTTGGAACAATAAATCACAAAACGTTTTCCATGACATAATACAACTATTGAATGAATCATCCGACGAGTAAAAATACACGATTTACAATTCCTTGTAATGACCATTCCACGAAATGAATTTTCGACGAAATGAAAATACATGAAGCGTTGACTTTGAAGTGAAATTCGACGAAGTGAGTGTCGACAATTTGATGATAAACCTTAGAAAACCTGTATGCATATTTCTCGAATCGTTACCTTGGATAGCGCTTGTTAACTGTCGTTTCTATCTCGGTACTATTTTTATGAATAACTTAACTAGGTAATAAGAATAGGTAATTTGACTTGCTCTTGCTATTAAGGAACAGTCAGCTAGTTATATACATAGTAGCAGCCAAATACAGGGTGGAAATAGATTTTTCATCTCTCCTGCTCTGAAAGTTGATTTTTCATGGGCATATAGCCGGGTGGAAAATAGCTTTTTCTCCCCTAGGGTGGAAAGTATTTTTTTTTATTGTTACGGTCAGCCACGGAGTCAAAGATAATAGAGTTACGTCAAATCATTAAAATAAAAACTTTTCACAAATCGACACACAGCTATAGGTACCTGCATTAACGAGTTGTTTATTACGATTATAGGTTGATATTAAATTATTTTTCCTCACAGTCGAAATGAAAAGTAGAGTGTTTAACTCGGGTGAAATTACCCATTAACAATTGGCGCTCTCACTTCGTTCGAGCGCCAGAAATATCTCGGGTTAAATGGGTCACTTTCAACCCTTGGTTAACAATCTACTATTGGGTTAGTGAGGGCAGCTACCAGATCCCGTGTTGCTAGGCGAAAATGGTCTTAGGAGACCTTCCTTCGATTTCAAATTAATGAAGATTGGCATGTACAGATTTTGGAAAAACATAGAGGGTGCGAGAAAATGGCCTTTTTTGACAAACTTTTTTTTGATGCCTATCGATCCCATTCCTGTCCAGGATCAAAAGCTTGTATCGGACCAAAAAGAAATGTGCGGCTAGAAAAGCCTAAATCGAGAAAAACTTTCCCCATACAATTTGTATGAAAATTAAAGAAGTTTTTTTTACATGTATTTTTTTTTGTCAATCGATTCCATTTCTATCCAGTATCAATACAATAATAAAACTGTTTTCATACATTTACTATGGAGAAAAAGTTCTTTAATTTCTGGCTTTTTTGTACATTACCGAAAGTTGACCCCAAGGAAACTTGATACTGGATAGAAATGCAATCGATTGACATAAAAATAATACATGTAAAAAATCTTTTTTCAATTTCATACAAATTGTACGGGGAAAGTTTTCTCGATTTATGGCTTTTCTATCCGGAAATTTCTTTTTGGTCTTATACAAGCTTTTAATCCTGGACAGGAATGGGATCGATTGGCATCAAAAAAAAAGTTTGTCAAAAATGGCCATTTTCTCGCAACCTGTATGTTTTTTCCAAAATCTGTACATGCCAATCTTCATTAATTTGAAATCGAAGGAAGGTCCCCTGAGACCATTTTCGCCTATTAGCAACACGGGATCTGGTAGCTGCCCTAACTGACCCAAAATCTATTTCCAGCCTGTATATCGCCACACGTCTTCATTAGTGAAGGAGTAAGGATATGTTACTATAATTTGGCTGCAACTAACTATGTATGTAGGTAGGTATTATGATGCTGACTGTACGGTCAGCACAAAAATATTATATGGTACCTACTAACATAAGAAAAATGTCTTGAAACGGATTCTACATATTGTCTCTACCTAAACCATCAGTTTCGTATTTCTATACAACGAGTAGGTACAACATAAGGAGCAAGGTACAGTCAGCGACACAAATCTACATCATCATCAGTGGTTCCCTCGATGCTGAGTCGTGACATCATGTCCTATTCTTGTTGACAGACTTCTCCAAAGGCTCCTATCACTTAAACATCGGTATAATAATTACTTTAAAAACAAAGTTTAAACCGATTTCAATTCAGTACTTCGCCAAGTCACATAGGTACATGAACATTTCCACATTTCCTTTCCAATTTACCACATGCACTGCTTTCAGAGAGCAAATGCGTTGAATGTTACCTACAGAAAAAACCCAAGTCGCTATCAGTGGGCATAATATTTGAGGAGTTCCGTCGATTCCTAAAGGATCCATGAATTACCACTTCATGAGTTGCTACTTCAACGGAATCATGTCAGAATCTTTGACGAATTTTACATCTTTGAGGAGTTCCACAAGTCATCTGTGGTCTTCAGTATCAGTTCCACTTCACCAAATTTGCGATTTTCGAAGATAAATACACGAATTATAACAGAAAATACCGAAATCACTACATGCATGCCTATAAAATTTGAGGGTTGCCCTCAATTTCCCTGGGATCCCATCATCAGATCCTGATTTGGTGACAATGGGACCACCTCAGAAGTATACTCTTTCGAATAAAAAAAGAATTTTGTAAATCGGTCTACAATTGACGGAGAAATCGGCGAACATACATAAAAAAATATATACATACAGTGGAACATATAACCTCCTCCTTATTTGAAGTCGGTTAAAAATAAGGACATTTTGTACACGCCTTTATGTCAATGATGATAATAATTGATAAGTGATAAATTGATTATACTGTACAGATATTTTGACGATCGCTGACTGTACGAAATGGGTACCTATCTTTGTTAAAAATTCCTCGATCTTGTTTGTACTGTGGCTCAATAATTTCATTAATAACACGCGCAAGGAAAATCGAATGTCGTTAAAATTCGGTAGGGAACCACCCTCGCCCTTTTGGCACACCGACCTTCCCCCACTTACCGACTGAGCCCAACGTTTCTCAGGGGTAACAATTCGTTCAAATAGAATGGCCTCTACCGACTAAAATATAGGTGTGGCTATAGTCTTAGTTATAGCTGCGTAGGTTACGCTCATTGACGATTTCTGTTGTGAGGGGATAAGTACTATTTTAAATGATCCATGGAAGTTTTCTTACTGCACTAACTTTCGGTCCCTCATCGACCCCTATGCTTGGGTGAAAGAAAATTGTACTGGCAATCAATTGTCATCTTCAAAAGATGCCTTCATTGTTAGTATTTTTTATTAGTAGGTAATTACCTATACTAATGCCCTTAAACATATCTTGCCAACGAGTCTGCTAGGATTCAGGGCATCGGCAATAGCACAGAATAAATAATAGTACTACGTAAGTACAGAAAGTGCACTGTTAAAAGTTGCATTGACAAGCGAATGACGGCATGGCATCCAAAATGTACCTAACTAAGTTGGTGGCCGTGGCTGGCATGTAATGTAGTACTTGTAGCGGCATCGGCACGACGTAACCACGGAGTGAGCCGCTCCTGGCAATAGCGACTTTCATCCCGTCGTCGTACCTAAGCTCCTTTTGGAGAGGTAATACGTTTACGTACTCTTAAAATACGAGCTTTGGTTTATGAACTATGACATCAGGATGTACCTAAGATCGCTATTGCCAAGACTAGTCTATATAAACTATCAGATTAGGTCTAAGGGCCTTCATAAATAGAGAAAAATATAACACTACCCAAATTGAAATCATTCCAAAACCTCACCTACAAAGAAATCTCTCAATTCATTCCTCCCCTTTTCAACGTAATGCATACACTCCTGAACACATGGCGTGTTTTTTACAAGGCATTTCGACAGCAGGTGCAAAATGTCCCAAAAGCGGTTTTGTGAGGCGGTTGGCAGGTAGACGACCCGCTCCGATATTAACTTTAACATTGATTCAAATCGGCTGCTGTTTACTTTGTGGAGACTTTTATGGGTGTAGCGTGTTCGTACTTACTCCTACGAATACGAATGTAATTTAGTGTCGATTTGTCCAAACACTCCAAACAGTAATAGTTTATTCCAAGAGTTAGTGCATAATTTTGTGGTTTGTCAGTGTTCGCACCTGACTGTACTTCCGTTCACCACGACAACACTTCACTAAAACGTTACTCACTATTACACTTCACTGTACTTTACTTTACCCGGTTGTATTACTTCTTGTTGGTTACTACTTTGAGCTAGAAGGCGACTTGACCCCATGTTTTCAGGAAAAATCTCGTTATCTAGTTTCTACTAAGGATATCGGCATCTAGCGGCAAATTCATTGACTAATTTTGATATGTACATAGTTTCTTTATATTCCGTAGGCGACATGTGGCGTATGGCCGTTATGTATTAACTAAATGTTACTAGTAACTCCATCTATTAGGTTTTCTAGCTTCTACAAATCTCAACATCCTCCGCCGCCTAGGAAGTATTCCTTGCTCTAGTTAGAAAGTCTACACAGCTTGGTTATCGATCGTTGTGTGATCCCAAAAGCTGTGCGTATGTCGTACATACGAGTCAATCCACCAGTGCCAGTGTATTTCTTCAGTACTCTACCAACTCTCCAATTCGCTGGGGGATATCTAGGATCTTTGATTAATACCAGTTCATCAAGTTCTAAATCCTTTTGTAGTGTATTCCATTTTGGACGTACTTGTAAGCGAGAAAGGTATTCTGCTTGCCATTTCTTCCAAAAATCTCTTAGCATGCGTTGAGTCAGTTGCCATCTCGACAAGCTTGATATTGTACTCTGTTCATAACTACGATCTGAGACCTTAGTTTTCGCCGTTATTAAAGACACTTGACATTGTGATTCATCTTTGTACACATTTCTTATGTACACTACTGCAGCATATCCTGTCTGAGATGCGTCAGAAAATCCATGTAGCTCGATCGCTGAATCTCTACTGGAACCAGTCCACCGTGGAAGTTGTATATCCGATAAGGCAGGTAAGTCATCTTGGAACTGGACCCATTCTTCCTTTAGATCTGCTGGTAACTCTTCATCCCAATCTAGCTTCTCTAGCCATAACTTTTGCATGAACCTCTTGGCTGTCATGATAGCTGGTGCTAACCATCCCAACGGATCGAAAAGTGAAGCGATCTGAGCAAGTACCTTTCTCTTAGTGACAGATTTGGCATTCTCTGCATCAATTATCTTTTGTGTAACTTTCAGGTTGTCTTCGTCCACGTTCCAAATTATACCTAGTGTCTTTATGTGGCTCTTCCT
Organism: Epinotia brunnichana; assembly: GCA_963854355.1. NCBI lineage: Eukaryota > Metazoa > Arthropoda > Insecta > Lepidoptera > Tortricidae > Epinotia > Epinotia brunnichana. The sequence continues at coordinate 51,628,186 of OY977936.1, forward strand.
GTTCATATCTAAGGTAGATGAGTTTTCTCTCTTTTCAGGTTGTATGGCGGACATGAATTCTTCACTATTAGAAGCCCATTTTTGTAATTCAAAGCCTCTTTTGCTCATCACTTGTTGGAGCTGCTCGTGGGCTTCTAATGCAGACTTTACATCGTCAAATCCTGTAAGTACATCGTCCATGTAGAAGTCTCTGTTAATGATTTCAGATGCTGTAGGAAATGCTTCTCTTTCTTCTTTGGCCAGCTGTTTTAAGGTTCGAATCGCCAAATATGGGGCTGAGGCTGTACCAAATGTTACTGTAAGCATTCTGAAATCTTGAATTTCTTCATTTGGATCGAATCTGTACACTATTCTTTGATAGTCAGTGTCTGTTTCTCGCACTTTAATCTGACGATACATTTTTACGACGTCTGCGACGAAGCATATTTTGTGTTGTCTCCATCTCATGATGACGTCTCTCAACTCTTCCAATAAAGTTGGGCCAACTAATAATTCATCATTGAGAGATACTCCATTACTTCCTTTACAGGATGCGTCGAATACGACTCGTACCTTAGTTGTCTCTCTATCCTCACGTACTACTGCATGGTGTGGCAGGTAAACTGTTTTCATATCTCCATTAGGTTTATCTACCCGTTCCATGTGACTCAAGGTACGGTACTCTTTGATAACATTATCATACTCTGTTTTCAATTTGCTGTTGTGTGCTAGCTTCCTCTCAAGACATTCTAGTCTTTTCACAGCAATTGTGCGTGAATGTTCGGGTAGAATCGGTGTATCTCGTACGAATGGTAGTCCCACTATGAATCTTCCATCCTTGTCTCTTGCTAGTGTTTTCTCATAAATCTCTTCAGCTCTAGTCTCGAGTGGCGTCAGAGTGTGTTTGTTCTCTATTTCTAGCGTGTCCGATTCCCAGAACCTTTGCAGCATGTTGTCTAGGCTTACATTTAGATGCATGCTAACAATTCTTCCATTTTTCCCGTACTCTGTGGGTGCTCCTCCTGATATTATCCAACCGAATAATGTCTGTTGCGCAAGCGGAGATCCTGGCTCGCCCTTGATGACGCCGCTCATGAGTATGTCAGTATAGACGTTGACACCAAGTAGCAGGTCTATTTTTCCAGGATTGTGGTAAGTAGGATCAGCTAGTTCCAATCCGTGTAGTTGAGTCCATTGTTTTATGTCAATCTTTGTGACAGGCATGATTTCAGTGACTTGTTTTATCACGTAGGCGGTGCATTTCATCTTGTAGTTGTCGTTTATTCTCGATACGACTTCTATCTCCGCCGCGTGCTTGATTGGAGTCGACATTTTTCCAACACCTGTGACATGACCATCCACATTTGTTCTCTTGAGTTGTAGTTTTCGTGCTGTTTCTTCTGTTATGAAGGACTCTTGAGAACAAGGATCTATAAGGGCTCGAACTACTTGCGCTCCTCTGCTCGTCGTAATATTCACTAGTGCTGTAGCTAAAAGAGTAACCTGACTTTGTGAGGCACAGTGAGATATTATCTTAATCGGTGGTGTAGTTTGTTCTTTGTTTTCATTCTCGTTGTTTTCTTCTCCTAATACCGGGTTCGATTTAGAAACGTGCAATAGTGTGTGATGCTTCCTCTTGCAACGCAGGCATGAAGTATTGCGTTTACAAAATCTAACGCCATGTCCAGACCGTAAGCAGTTGAAGCAAAGACCTCGTGTTTGTACTTCTTGGGATCGTTGTTCGGGATCCAGCTTCGTAAACTCCTTGCAGTTGAATATAAAGTGATCCTCATTACAGAAACCACATTGTTGTTTGGAATCTGCAGTGCTGCTATGCGGGGCAATTGCATGGAATGCTTTGGTTTTGAGTTGTGACTTCTCTCTTGGGTGTGCAGTTTGAATCATCTCTAGTACTCTAAATCTCCCTTCTAAGAATGCGCTAAAGCGGTCCAAAGTGGGTAACTCTTCCACAGACAATAGCTTCAAGTCTTCTTCCCATTGTTTATGTGACTCAGCATCTAACTTGTTCACTAGTAGATGGATGATTATGGGATCCCAGTTATCGATGCTTATGTCATTGTTATTTAAGCTATTCAGACATTCTGCCGTCGTATCTAGCAGCTCTTTGACACCTTTAGCTGATTCAACACTAAGCTTCTTTTGACCCAAAAATCTATTCAAGATTGTATTCACCACGATCCTCTTCTTATTGTATCGGTTATGCAATGTATTCCACGCCACTTCGTAGTTCTTTTCAGTAATCTGAATGTGTTTTAGTAGTTGCTCTGCTTCACCAATAAGACAACTCTTCAAGTAGTGCAGTTTCTGCACTGGGCTCAATGAACTCTGGTTATGAATGAGAGATGTGTAGAGATCCTTAAAAGTCCCCCAATCATTGTAATTTCCATTGAACTGTGGTATGTTGATCTTAGGTAGCTTCACTTCTTGGCACTGTGGTCTAATGGATTGAGCTTCCTTTCCTGCTATGTCATTTCGTTGAACTTGTTCCAAAATTTCAAACATATCTGCTTTGGTGTTTAAATACTCCTCTTCTCCAATGCAGTGTACATCTTTTACAAAATATTCATGGTTCTTTCGTTGTTCCGCTGTAGCTTTCATCAATATCTCTCGATGTGTTTCTTGGAAAATCTCCCAATGTTTATCTAAGTTCTCAACTCTCACTGTCACATAAGCTTTAGTAAGTCGAGCCTTAGGAGACTTCTTGAAATTTGTTGTAGCGCTCTTAAGAGAGTTGTAGTTATCCAGTTGAATTATGTATAATGAATCCATTTTTGCTAAGTCCAATTCTAGATTATTTTCTAAGTTCGAAACTTCCAACAAATTCCAACTATAATTTTTGAAAAATTTTACAAGTCCTTGAAACACGATTTTATTCTAAGTCCAAAACAACGCGAAATATTCTAAGTCTCGGAACCACGTATTTTTTGTAAGTCCAAAACACTTCTGAATATTCTAAGTCCCATTAATCACGAGAAATTTTACAAGTCCAAACTTTTGAAACGACCTTACTCGAATATAGTCCTTAGTGCAATCCAATAGAGTTCACTTTTCACTGCACTATCACTCGCGTTACAGTCTATCCGGCTCGAAGGACCAAATGTTCGCACCTGACTGTACTTCCGTTCACCACGACAACACTTCACTAAAACGTTACTCACTATTACACTTCACTGTACTTTACTTTACCCGGTTGTATTACTTCTTGTTGGTTACTACTTTGAGCTAGAAGGCGACTTGACCCCATGTTTTCAGGAAAAATCTCGTTATCTAGTTTCTACTAAGGATATCGGCATCTAGCGGCAAATTCATTGACTAATTTTGATATGTACATAGTTTCTTTATATTCCGTAGGCGACATGTGGCGTATGGCCGTTATGTATTAACTAAATGTTACTAGTAACTCCATCTATTAGGTTTTCTAGCTTCTACAAATCTCAACAGTCAGGTTGTTCAATCCTTATTCTGGTTTGTTCAGATCGGGCTTTATTATCCTAAGCGAGATTATTATCTTGGCGTATCTTAAAGGCATTATTCCCTTTGGTTTTAAGATTTTATCTAAGTATGTCTATAAGCAAGCGCCCTCATATAATCTGGCAAAGAGTAGAGCTTATTGACAACCACAACAAATTCAGGATTATATGGTTTAAGAATTTATTTCTCTAAAAAGAATACAATTCGCTTATCTAGAGAAATACAATAACATGCCTTAATGTCTAAGTTAACAACGTGTAATGATTCCTTTGCAAGCGCGGCATCGGCAGGATTTGAACACGGATTTTCGATTGATTGAAGATCGATCTATATTTGGTGAAATTGAAATCCCCTGACTGATGACCCCTATAAAATATAAAGCTTGCGAAAACAATCGAGATCATGGTGGTGGTATCGAGATCGTTGCGCATATTTGGATTCAATTAATATCACGCATGTGAGGCAGTTATACTGATACTTCGGCATTTATATAGAGAACCGTACCGTGAATATGATACTTGGGTTCAGCGAGTGCTATGGCGGCGGCTGCTATGCGGATGTTAACCCGCTGACAGCTATTAAACGTAGCTTTAAAGTATCCTAGCGCTCCTAACCTTATATTAGGTTACACGCGTTACAGTGGTTATAAACATGCACATATTATATGTACGGTCAACCAATTTGATTCCTAGGCCACCGTAGAACCCTGTCATTTTAACTGCTACATAGCGACGCAATAATCCTAGTAACCCGTATTGACATAGCATTTACAACGGCAATGTTCTATGGTGGCCTAGGAATCAAATTGGTAGACTGTACATGTATAAACACTGGCCACTCCATTCCTGTAGGTTGTTGCAATGTAGCATTGAGATGATAATACTTTGCTTGTGACTATGGAACTTACCTTTTCTTTTTTACTTTGGGCTAATGCAATGGGGAATGGATGAAGATTTTAGAAGTCCCTGATATTTTTTTTGGTGAAAGGAATAACCTTCCTTAGCACCAGAAAAAAGTTGCAGACTATTCAGAAGCGTCAATAATTTTTGAAAAATATAAACAGTTTCCTCACTTACGTTTTGGGTTTAGGACGGCGAATGAGACACTTTCCTTGATCCCTCTCATATTACAAAAAATACTTTAAATATCTGACCCTGGCAATGACAAATATGACAAATATAGCTGCTACAGCTGTCAATATCATTGCCAGTGTCAGTTTACCACGGATTTTAAAAATATGTTTTTGTAATATTAGACGGTTCAAGCAAAGTGTCTTATTCGCCGTCCTAAACCCAAAACCTAAGTGAGGAAACTGTTTATATTTTTCAAAAATAATTGACGCAGCTGAAAAGTCTGCAACTTTTTTCTGGTGCTAAGGAAGGTAATTCCTATCACCAGAAAAATAATCAGGCACTTTTAAAATTTTCATCCATTCCCCATTGACGGTCCGTCCGGTCAGGGGGGACAGAAGGCCCAGACTACCCATTAAACCCCCAACATGTCGCTGCCAAGAAGGGCCTAAGGTACGCTTGACGCATTCTACTTTGACCCAATGGAACTTACCTAGCTTAACACACTTATAATGTCGAAATCGCGCGTGGATCTATAGTTCGGCCCATAGGAATTATATTATACTCGTACTCATACAAATACCTACCTACGACTTATTCTCTACTCAAATTGCCTACCCATTGTCAGACGTTGAGATGCTTTATGATCGTTTTCTACATTTAAACTTAAATCTGTCTATAAAGAGGTCGTTCCACGCCTTCCTGCGTAGACTGCGAGGGAGGGGGTGGGGGTTGAACAGAATTCGCCGCCTCCACTTCCTCGCCCAGACAGCCTGTCGTCGAGTCGATATTTTGCTATATGCTCCCTTCATAGGCTCATTATATGTATTTAACGCTTGGCCTGCATGTGGGACGTAATTCTCAAAATTTAGCATAATAACCCTGTGTCAACTAAAATGTGTTCTATTAGGTACAGTTTTTGGAGAAAACTGCCTGTGACAGACGGATTGACACCAAGAGATCGCATAAGTGTTTATGTATGTTTGATGCCATGCCAGTTCCAAATACGTGTGATGTATCTACTCTCATTAGATGTAAGTTCTACCTAATACATATACGAGCTTATCGATTTGAAGGCTATGAATGTTGTGAGATACCTATGTGTACGAGTATCTCTTTGGTTATGAGAGGCGTTCCGCGTTTTAGGCAGTGAACGGAAGCAGGAAATTACTTTCAAAGGGGTCCCAACAGGTATTACTGGGAGTGAGTTAAACACAAATGCAACTAGAAAGTAAATAAGATAAAACACCTGAAAATGGTTTTATTTTGCACAATACTTTCCCTATCAGCTTTCCTCTTTTGGCTGTCAAGCAATTACCCCGAGGAGAAGTAGGAAGGTAAGTGATTACCAACTGATATCATATTTCATGCCACGCCACTTACACTGATAAACCTTGGCCTGGCCTGGACAAGATAGTTACATTATCAATTCGGCATGGCATGGAATAACATTGTTCGCTGTAGAAACTATAGCTTGATCAAATTATGATCGGTCGTGGATCTCTGTGAAACTGCGAGATTCAAATTGACGGTATCACTACTAACCCCTGAATATCTGAGGTTTTTAGTTATGGTTGAAAAACAATATTATTCGCGTTCGCGAAGCTGACCACCCGATATGCAGGGGCGATTCGCCGTGGACCGTTGGTAGTCGTCCAAAGTGAAAATTGCATGCACTCTTTATAATACAGTCGATATTGTTCAACCTCGAAATTTCGGGGAGTTTGATGAAATTTGGTACGAATGTTCGTTGGAAGCCCTGTTTTCGTCTCCCAAAAGTCCCCGGGACAGGACCTTGTAGAACGGCCGCTAACTTGGGAAATGTACTCCATTCGTAAGAAATTCAGGTTTTGTTCGAAACCTACGTATTCTATGAAAACATGATCTATAGCAACATTAAAGCTGAATACATTCTGCACAAGCCTGTAGTACACAACCTTGACGAGAAAACGTGTATTTGTGGAGAAAAATGCATCCACATGTGAGATTTTCCCTTAATGTCCTTCCTAGGAAGATTCTCCGAATATGTAGCTCGGGAGAACTTCAAATCCACTTTGATTTACACAATAGGATATGAACTATATTAATAATAACATTTTACCCGACTACGGCTAAACCCAAAAGAATGGTAATGGATTAAATTTCTCGTTAAGTAGTGATAGTTTGCTACCACCTCCAGGTCAAGATGCTTGATGAATTCCAAAAAAGCGGCCAAGTGCGAGTCGGACTCGCACATGAAGGGTTCCGTGAAATAAATTGCTGTTTACGATTTATGACGTATTAAAAAAAAACTACTTACTAGATCTCGTTCAAACCAATTTTCGGTGGAAGTTTGCATGGTAATGTACATAATATATTTTTTTTAGTTTTATCATTCTCTTATTTTAGAAGTTACAGGGGGGGACACACATTTTACCACTTTGGAAGAGTCTCTCGCGCAAACTATTCAGTTTAGAAAAAAAAATATTAGAAACCTCAATATCATTTTTGAAGACCTATCCATAGATACCCCAAACGTATGGGTTTGATGAAAAAAATTTTTTTAAGTTTCAGTTCTGAGTATGGGGACCCCTAAAATTTAATGTTTTTTTTTCGATTTTTGTGTGAAAATCTTAATGCGGTTCACAGAATACATCTACTTACCAAGTTTCAACAGTATAGCTCTTATAGTTTCGGAAAAAAGTGACTGTGACATACGGACGGACATACAGACAGACAGACAGACATGACGAATCTATAAGGGTTCCGTTTTTTGCCATTTGGCTACGGAACCCTAAAAATGAGGTGGTGTTCGATTTCTCTTAATGCTGACAACGTGTTGGCGCACATCGAGTTTAAAAAAAAACAATATGGCGGGCGTGAGTGGAGACCGAATCTAAAATCACAACTTTGCTTCTAGCACTTAATCTATCGGGTGGATTTCAATAAACATGACATCAGTAGATGGGTCTGTAACACGCCAGTGCTATACGCTATACATTTAACATTATTGATGCGGGGCGTATTACTGAAACTTCATAATGTGATGATCAAAAGATATTTTAGGGCAAAAATGGGGCAAAATCCAAGTGACAGTAGTCAAGTTCACTATACACACTCACCAAAACCTCTGTTAACATGTCTTAAAATTTCAACATCAGGGACTATATGGTTTAACCGCTATCTTGAAATGTATACTTCATTTTGCATTTTCATTGAAAATTATTGATTTCGAGGTTGAACAATATCGACTGTATTATTACCTACTTGAATCTATACAGGGTGGAAAGTTAAAACGGGGCAGTAAAGGCAGCTACTAGATCCCTTGCCGCCACGCTAAAATGGCACGCTAAAGTGATGACAATCTACATTCACAGATTTTTGAAAAAAAGTACAGTCAGCGAGAAAATCATCACTTTTAAAGAAATTTTTTTTTAATACGATTCGATCCCATTCCTATTAAGGATCAAAATACTCTTCGGGACCGACTAAGGTTTGACTACTAGAACGCCCAGAAATCAAAGAAAACTTTTTCCATACAGTTAGTATGGGAATCCCAAAGTGCAATTTTTTTTAATGCCATTCGATCCCATTCCTATTAAGGATCAAAAAACTCTTTGGGACCGACTAAGGTTTGACTACTAGAACGCCCAGAAATCAAAGAAAACTTTTTCCATACAGTCAGTATGGGAATCCCATAGTGCAAGTAGTCCTTTAGTTAGACGATCATCAAATTGTATGGAGACGGAGATAGCTTATACAATTTGATGATCGTCTAACTAAAGTACTACTTGCACTTTGGGATTCCCATACTGACTGTATGGAAAAAGTTTTCTTTGATTTCTGGGCGTTCTAGTAGTCAAACCTTAGTCGGTCCCAAAGAGTATTTTGATCCTTAATAGGAATGGGATCGAATGGCATTCAAAAAAATTTCGTCAAAAGTGATGATTTTCTCGCTGACTGTACCTTTTTTCAAAAATCTTTGAATGTAGATTGTCATCACTTAAAAAGTTAGGAATGAAATCCTAATGCCATTTTTGCGTGGCGGCAAGGGATCTAGTAGCTGCCCTTACTGCCCCGTTTTAACTTTCCACCCTGTATAGTTGAAGCGCTAGCAGTGCGCGACCGGTGCAGTGTTCTTCTAAATATAACCTTTTATAACGTGACTATCAATAATATAAATGTTGCAATGGCAACACTGTATTTGCTCATGTCAAAGTGAATGAACAAATAGCTACGTCATACGTCACTTGCTTTTTGACGTACTTTGGAACGAGGCATCTTGGAATAAGATTCGTGACATTTTGATTATTTGTGTTTTCTTGTAATAAATACTTATGATGTGATTTATTGTTTTAAATTGTTTTCCCTTCTGAGATCCCGTAACGCTTTTTATGAGGTGGTTGACACATCGACTGGTTAAATTGTCCCAAACCCACCCATCATAACTAGACCAGAGTTTTGGCGCTTCAACAGCTCATTTCGCTCACTCAGCAAAATACGGTCTGAATACCAAGAGCCGTTGCGTGCTGGCACCACATTCCCCAAGTATAGTTGTAACGTGGTTTGCACAGTTTAAGGTTATTAGTGAGTCTACAGCGAGAAAATGAGGAAGTGTCACGCGTCTCGTGTGTCGGTTCGCGCGAGTTGCACAAGGAATGTAGATAATGCCGCAACGGATCGCAAACTAGATTCCTAAATACATATTTCGTTTTTTATTCTAAATTACTGGTAATTGCCTAGCATTTCAGACTGCAACTTCAACCAGTGGTAAAAATATATGTTCTCCAGTAATGTAATGATCAGTTTTGTCTGGATATTTTATCTACATCTTTGCCCAAATAACGCAATTTGTTATTGCACCCAATACTACGTGTACGAAGCTTGTGAAATATAAACAGGAACGCGTCTCCATTCCTGGATAATGGAGCCCAAAAATAACCCTCCGTCCGTCACTCCGCAGTCGGCACTCGTGCGCAGCCGGGTTTATTAGTTAACCTCCATTTTATATGGGCTTGGGAGATTTAGTATAAACTGGCTGATAACTTGCATTCCGTGCATGGGATCTTGTCCTCGGGTTGGGTGAAACTGCGAATATCCTTAACTTGAAGTCTCTTTCTAGTGAGGGGGGGGGGGGGGGGGGGGGGTTTATGAAGTTAATGAACCTAGAGCAAGATTTACCCTGTTGTTGCCGATTACAAACGGAAGCTCTGCCTAATTTCTCAATCACTTCACTCTTACTAGGCCTTTAGACCGCAAAGATTTAATTTCTTAAATCACACCCCAAATCGTCAGCAACAATGCGCTGCCGTACGAGTATATTAATAGTACATTACTTACCTAGGGCGGTTAAACAAAGAATGTCTCAGATCGCAGGTATTTGACGCCCGAGCCGAAGGCAAGGGCGATAAATATGCGCTCTGAGGCTTTCTTTATTACCGCCCGTGGTAAGTACAAAATTTTACGTCTCTATCTGGCAAGGAAGTGGGGTTTTCCGCACGCATAGCGTGCGGTAATCCCTACTTTATGGCCAGGTATGACGTAAAATAATTTTCCTAATACGCTGAAACGAAGGTCGGTAGGAACTCGTAACTTTTATAGATACCTATAAAACGAGAAAACGAAAAACTCTCTTCTGTTTTCTGATAGGTACGCATTTTGCTCGACAAATCCATTAAGCCAAAATATATACAGTATGTTTCATTGAATTTCATGATTCTATTCACAGGGCGGTAATCCTTCCTTATCGGGATGACGAATATTATAGTAGACTCATATTTACATTTCCATAACATTGACGGATAGATGGTAGAAGCTAAAATCTACTTTTCCTTTCAGAATGTTCAAAAGTAAAAGGGCATTTTTGAGACCGAATATATCCGTATTAATTTTACTTGTTTCACAAAATCAATTTTAAAGAGCCAGACATTTGTAAATTTGTAACAGCTACTCACAGTTAAATACTCAGAATTAAGTCAATTCGTAAAATAATATCAAGCTGTACCTACACTAACTTTAGTTGTCAATTATGGCTTCCCTTACCCTCCTCTTTATATAAAAATAGTCTTGAAATTGAAATGAACCATTCCAGTAGACGTACCCAAGATGACGAATTCATAAGGTGATGTCACCGCGAATGGGTCTTATGATGGCATAAATTGCTGGTTTAATATTTTGTTTAGCATTTTGCATTGGGATCGGTGAATAAAACAAGACGATGATATGAATGAATGACATTTAATATTAATTGTATTTGAATTAGTGATGGCACTGATGGCAAACACGCGTACGACCTCTCTGAACGGGTACCGTAGCCTATGGACGCCTGCTTCTCCACACATGGACATTGCAGATCCTTTAAAAACCTGTGTACACATCTTGGATAGTTTTTGGAAATATCTACGAGTAAATACCTATACTAAACGGGTAGAGCGAAAGCTGTATTACATTTATACCACAGAACCTAAATCCAAGTTTGTAAAAGGAAATACGCAACTACCTGAGCAATACACTGACAAAAGTAATATCCTGCCATAAAAAAGTACAACTATAGATGTCCATTAACAGAGCACAAAAATAAGGGGGAGGCGTGTACTCAAAATAAACAACGTAGCGTGACCGCACACTTGGGGCTCATGTTTGGCCGAGCATAATGAAATGGAATCGTACCTGTGGTGAGATATTCATTTTAATTATTGCGACCTACTTTTTAATTTATGCAGTGGTACAGTCGCCATCACATACATAGGTACACTTTAGGTGTTCAAAAATATCGGCACATGCACCCTAAGGCCTTGAAAATAGAGGTGTGTTCCGATGTTTGTGACGTGCTTGTTTGCTCCGATGTATGTGATGGCGACTGTACTCGTAGTGTATGCGCCGAGTGTATGCGCCGAGTACAGGCGTCGAGCTAATACTAGTAAATAACTGACTACTAAGCGTAGGTATACAGGGTGGAATTTCATAAACTGTACATAATAAAAAGAGAAAAATTTCAGCCAATTTCATCGGTGAAACGGTGTTTTTTTTTTTTTCTAGTCATTAGTTTTTTTTTTACAGAATTTTGAAAATTTTTGTAAAAACTCGGGTAATACACCTAATTCAGACGGTATAACTTTTGATCCAATAGTCCTAAAATGAAAATAAAAAATGCAGAGTATTACCAAGGGACAGGTTAATAATTCTTAATAACAATAAAAAACCAACTAGAAGAGAAAATCCGCAAAAAAAATTATTGTTTTTGAAAAATGGCTACAAAAATTACGAATTTTAAAAGAAAAACACAATTTTCTGAAAAAAACGCAGATTTAGTTACCATTTTTTTTGCTTAGTATTAAACCTCACTTAATGCCGATTCTAAAACCGTTTTTAAACTGTCTCAGACTTTGAAAAATACCACGCAAATGGGTACGTAAATCAAACCATAATTTTATTAATTTTAATCCTCTTAAAATCCTTAATGACCGTTTGTTCACAGGAAGTTGAAGGGTGTTATTGGGTTTTAGGTGGAAATAACAAATTACGTACTTAGTATTAATCCTCACTTAATGCCGATTCTAAAACCGTTTTTAAACTGTCTCAGACTTTGAAAAATACCACGCTAATGGGTACGTAAATCAAACCATAATTTTATTAATTTTAATCCTCTTAAAATCCTAAAACGCCGCGGTACCGGTGTTGTTTGACTTTATTATTCAAAATCTGCCTGTATTTTTTTGGTTTTTGTATATCCAAGGAAAAGGAAAGTGAAATTCCGCTATGGGAAGGGAAAAGCGGAGGGTATTTTTTGTCAGAGAGATCGCGCACTCGATGCGGGGGGTGTGTGTCCGCGTGGGCTCGCCCTTCGGGCCTTCGGCCCTCGGGCTCGCGTAGAGAGCGTGCTCTGAAGGGACGCTTCGGGCCTTCGGCCCTACGCGGAGCTCGGCCTTCGGCCTTCGCCTGCCACGAAGCTCACCTTCGGGCCTTCGGCCCTCAGGTTCGCTTTTAACACACTCGGGGGTTAGTGAGTGGTAGCACAACCTTAAACTCCCGCAGCTCGGCCTACGGCCTCGCAGGACGCTTCGGGCCTTCGGCCCTACGCGGAGCTCGGCCTTCGCCTACTACGAAAGACACTCGGGGGCATAGACGCACAGTCCTATACTCCCGCAGCTCGGCCTACGGCCTCGCTGGACGCTTCGGGCCTTCGGCCCTACGCGGAGCTCGGCCTTCGGCCTTCGCGTGCCTCGAAGCTCACCTTCGGGCCTTCGGCCCTCAGGTTCGCTTGTAAGACACTCGGGCCAAGGAATAGAAGCCAAGCCTTAAGCTCCCGCAGCTCGGCCTACGGCCTCGCAAATTTGTTTTGCCCGTACCGTCCGCCATTTTGGATTTTTTCCAATTTTTTTTTCTTTTTACAACTCTTGGGCCCCTCAAGTCCCCGCATGCCAAATCTCGGCGCGCTGCGACCAATTTGAAATTTCAAAAAAAAAAAAGTTTTTTTTTTCGGCCAAAAAAAAAATGCGGTTGTACTCCCCTTGGGAGTATAGGACTGTGCGTCTATGCCCCCGATTGTCTTTCGTAGTAGGCGAAGGCCGAAGGCCGAGCTGCGGGAGTATAGGACTGTGCGTCTATGCCCCCGAGTGTCTTTCGTAGTAGGCGAAGGCCGAAGGCCGAGCTCCGCGTAGGGCCGAAGGCCCGAAGCGTCCTGCGAGGCCGTAGGCCGAGCTGCGGGAGTTTAAGGTTGTGCTACCACTCACTAACCCCCGAGTGTGTTAAAAGCGAACCTGAGGGCCGAAGGCCCGAAGGTGAGCTTCGTGGCAGGCGAAGGCCGAAGGCCGAGCTCCGCGTAGGGCCGAAGGCCCGAAGCGTCCCTTCAAAGCGCGCTTGCGGAAACCCTACGCCCCCCAAGTTCCAGGTACGCGAAGGCCGAAGGTCGAGCTCCGCGTAGGGCCGAAGGCCCGAAGCGTCCCTTCAGAGCACGCTCTCTACGCGAGCCCGAGGGCCGAAGGCCCGAAGGGCGAGCCCACGCGGACACACACCCCCCGCATCGAGTGCGCGATCTCTCTGACAAAAAATACCCTCCGCTTTTCCCTTCCCATAGCGGAATTTCACTTTCCTTTTCCTTGGATATACAAAAACCAAAAAAATACAGGCAGATTTTGAATAATAAAGTCAAACAACACCGGTACCGCGGCGTTTTAGGATTTTAAGAGGATTAAAATTAATAAAATTATGGTTTGATTTACGTACCCATTAGCGTGGTATTTTTCAAAGTCTGAGACAGTTTAAAAACGGTTTTAGAATCGGCATTAAGTGAGGATTAATACTAAGTACGTAATTTGTTATTTCCACCTAAAACCCAATAACACCCTTCAACTACCTGTGAACAAACGGTCATTAAGGATTTTAAGAGGATTAAAATTAATAAAATTATGGTTTGATTTACGTACCCATTTGCGTGGTATTTTTCAAAGTCTGAGACAGTTTAAAAACGGTTTTAGAATCGGCATTAAGTGAGGTTTAATACTAAGCAAAAAAAATGGTAACTAAATCTGCGTTTTTTTCAGAAAATTGTGTTTTTCTTTTAAAATTCGTAATTTTTGTAGCCATTTTTCAAAAACAATAATTTTTTTTGCGGATTTTCTCTTCTAGTTGGTTTTTTATTGTTATTAAGAATTATTAACCTGTCCCTTGGTAATACTCTGCATTTTTTATTTTCATTTTAGGACCATTGGATCAAAAGTTATACCGTCTGAATTAGGTGTATTACCCGAGTTTTTACAAAAATTTTCAAAATTCTGTAAAAAAAAAACTAATGACTAGAAAAAAAAAAAACACCGTTTCACCGATGAAATTGGCTGAAATTTTTCTCCTTTTATTATGTACAGTTTATGAAATTCCACCCTGTATATCACTGGCTACCCGCCGCGGTTTCGCCAAGAACTCAAGCAAATTCGAGGGATAAAATAATTTCCCGGTGAAAGAATAAAAAAAATCGGTTCAGTAGTTCCCGATATACGTAACACTATCCTACGTACATACATACTTGCGCATTACACATTGCACACGCGTGCGGAGCCGCGTACGTACAAATATCGCCGCACGGATGTGCGGTGCAGTGTGAAGTACCGTGCGGAATTAATATACAAACTGAGGTACCGGCGGTGTGATGACACTGATGAGATGACCGACTAAGCTACAGCCTCAGATACTTTTCCTCTTTATAATATTAGTACCTATCTATGATGAGACGGTATTTAGTAAAACACCTACATACTTACTACATAGTAGGTATATGCTGGATACAGGTACTTTAGGTACAACATACTTGTCTAATGCCAGAATATTATTCCGCAGAATCTAGAGAAGGTAAATTATGGTTTGTTTTGTTTTTTTTTTCGACTCTATTAGGTTTATGTATATCCTGAAAAAAAATTGGTTTGCGTATAAAGTCGGTTTACGGACGATAATGTTACGTAATAACGTCATAAAGCCGAACGCTCGGCTCAGGCGGAACGGGACAATGAGTCATACTTTTTCGTGCGTGCTGCCGGTGTTCATCGATTTATAAGACGTTATCACGTCCAAAAAAACCTACTGTATTGTAAATTGTAAGCAAGTAGGTTATTAAATATGCCAGTGAGTAATCTACTTCCTAATTTCTACAAAAAACATCCAATTCATTCGGACGTTTCCTATTCAGCCTACCTCTGCTCCAGCGGCCATAAAACCTGATTGAACTATAAATAAATGATTAGCCCAGCTCAGTTCTCAGCTAAATTAGCTAACAGACATAAATAAATAATGTGACGTTATACCTCGTTTGTCTGCGGTAACCCGCATTGCCTTCCTTTGCCCATCTACAGCTCTACATAAATTCAAAGTGAAGTTTGAAAATTCTTCGTTGAAACAAATGCGCGCATAATTCATAGGCGTCTGAATCTGGAAAGCAGATGTAGTCGAAATTAGACCTTCAATATGAGGTAATACAGGCGCGCTAGTCCTAAAAGCAATAGACTGTAATCTGTGTACACACACAGCCGGCGGCATGTAGCATGTAAGTGCCAAATCGGAACTGCCTGTCTTGGCTTATACGACCATGAAATGAAGTCTGCCAAAAACAGTGCTTAATTCGTTTGGTAAATTCGTAGACATCGTTTGTTTTCATAATTGTATTAAACATACGGTCGTTATGTGGTATAAAGAACACGGTGGCTAACGTATAAGCAATATACAGTTCACACGTTTTTTGTGTTCACCAAAATAGGTAAAGAACTGAATATGTATGGACCTTGGCGATCACAGCCGTTTTTTCCGTGCGGTTCAAAATCATGTCGTCTATACTAACAAGTCCTCTTTGGATTAGAAATTGTTTAATTTCCGTTGGTGCCTGATTTGATACTATATGCTTGTTATATGAATTTAATAACATCTATGTTGTTTGTTGCAGATTCGGGCAGCGCCCGGCCGCACCGCGGCCCCTCCAGTTTTGTTTCTGTTTAGTTTCCGACATTTTCCCTTGAGTTGAAGTGAAGTGTTTGTGAAGTGTCCAAGTGACAGTGCTATGGCATTGCCGGTAGCTCATGTGGCAGCCCTCGCGGCACTGGTCCTTATGGGTAAGTTTTTTTAATTTTTTGAAGTGATTTGGGAGCTATATAGGCTTTAGGTCCATGGCCGCGCGATATAGAATTTACTGGCGCAACTGCCTTGAACCTAGCCTTAAATCCGAATCATTAAACTTTTTAAAATACAGTCGATCATCATCATCATACCAGCCGAAAGACGTCCACTGCTGGACATAGGCCTCCCCCAAAGAGTACCACAGTGGCCGGTCCTGCGCCAATACAGTTGCAATATTCAAAATCCTTCTAGTCAAGTAGATTTAAGAGCTGGAATTTTCCAGCTAGTGGAAACTACATTTCTAACTGGACCTTCACACATTTAACTTGCAGAGTAATGAAAGTCTTAAAAGTAAGAACCTGATATTTTGTGTGGTTGTCCAAAATTTGTATCGAAAAGGGGTAAGTACAATACGATTAAAATCAGTTAACGATTCTGATGTTAGCTGCTAGTAGCGCCGCAAAGGTGTCACAGGGGTCGGACGGGTATGCGGGAGACGACTCGAGGCTAACTTCAGACACGCGAACTTTTGTGCCGCGTACTGTACCTATACTGTTTCTCCGACTCCTGGGCCCTAGAGGTTTCATTCCGGAAAGCACTGCGTATTAAATGAGATTAGATTAAAATCGAATCGGTTTGTCCGCTATCACTTGCGTGAGAGTGAGAGCGAGAGGAAAAGGAATCATATGATTCCAATCTGATCTCAATACATAAATAGCGTGTTTCGTAATGGAGTCCACAGCTCATGTGTTTCGTTCAACTATGCCCGACGAAATAACTATAAGCAGTCTTGTGTACTGTTAACCTTGCCTTTGTACTCGGCTAATCCATCTAGGAGTAGTCTTGAGCAAATGAGCGTAAGTATATTTCATTCATAAAGTATATTACAAAGTATGGTTTGTTATGATCATTACCCGATGATGTCCTCGACAGATGGGTTGTAACTGTTAATGGCGATATGGTTGAATAAACACCCAATGAACTTGCCTTGGTGTACCCATTCACGTTATTTATGGTGTTTATGGAAAACGCCTGAACTACTAAAAAGTGTGGAAGTATACAAAGTTGCTTTACTATTGTATTAGATTTAATATTTTTGATCCTTTAAGAACGGGAATTATTTTATCAGTTATCTATTGAGTTCCTCACGAGACAAGTAGTTCCCATGAAGGGAACAAAATCTCCCCCATTTAAATTCTCGGACGAAATATCTAAATTAAAGCCTACCTACTCCTTCTTAAGTACTGACCTAGGTACAAATAATGAAGTATTTTTTTTAACGAAGAGCACTATAAGACTAAGAATGCGTCTACTAGAACGAAAGGAAAACCTCTATTCAAGAAATACTCCGTCTACTCGTACCAGAGTCAGTAGGGAGCCACCCCGTTAATGTTCCGTGATTTATATCACAAACAGTGATTAAATCAGTAGGTATTTATCATGATATGAACCTTACAGCTGAACCTAGGTTACCCACCTATTAAACCAACTGGTTCTAAAGCCAACTGGCCTGCTGAAAACGTGGAACATATTAGTGACTAACCCCCTTATTCGAAACTTAAAATGTCTCAGCTAAATAAAATGTGCTTTGTCCCTTTCTTACGAACAAAAATGTCAAAGTGACGGATAAACACAAACTAATTTTAACGCCACTTTAGTAAAAATAGGCTTGTGGAATGAATACGGCCGTTTTAAGGCTTTACGAGCGTGGTACGAAATACGGCCGGCGCGGCCGGGGGTAGCCAGTGTAGCCACCCTGTGACGTAACGGGTCGATACGGCCCGGGCACTGAACTGAAACACGTCACTCCAGTCGTGACATTAAATCGCGAGGAGAAAGTCAAGAATTTAATCAAGTCTAAGACTAGTTTGCAATTTGTTGGGATGAGAAAGAATGGAAGTAATTGTGGAAAGAAAGAATCCCACCAAAAACATAAATGTAAAAAAGGAGAGCCAAGTTCAATACAAAAATTATGCTTGGCTGTGGGCTTCGCCGCAAAGAGAATGGAGATCTAAATGAGTGCCAAGATGTATGCAAAATCCAAATATGTATTTATAGGAACAAAATAACACTATGAACAAGTATTAAACTCTATGTCTTTGCTTTATTGGATTGAATTGCTGTTATTTAAAAATGTGAGATCTTAAAGTAGGTTCGATTTGACTTGGCTAGTTTTTATTACATCATTAATTTTATAAAGTTATTCAACATACACATATATATATATATATATATATATATATATTTTTTTTTTTAATTCTGATAAAAACTGGCTAAGTCAAATCTAACCTACTTTAAGATCTCACATTTTTAAATAACAGCAATTGTTTTAGGTATCCAATAAAGCAAAGACATAGAGTTTAATACTTGTTCATAGTGTTATTTTGTTCCTATAAAAACATATTTGGATTTTGCATACAACTTGGCACTCATTTAGATCTCCATTCTTTTTGCGGCGAAGCCCACAGCCAAGCATAATTTTTGTATTGAACTTGGCTCTCCTTTTTTACATTTATGTTTTTGGTGGGATATCATTACTTTTTGTAAAGAAAACTAGGCAGGTATTGAGATTGACTTCTGTTCTGTGTATAATTATGAGGTGCCGCGCGCCGCCGACGACACACCGTTGGCCGGTTGTTTAGCGCGTATTACAAGTTTTTTGTATGGGGACACCCCTTATTTTTTGACTTAACTTTATTTTTATATTTCTGATACATATAATAATACATATATTGGGATAGTTTCAAATATCTGCTTGTAACGGTTCCAACGCTACAATAAAAAAAAATGTATGGGGACCCCCCTATTTTTTAACCTTTTTAAATTTTTAGAATTTTTCCTACGCTTACCACACAATTACCGAGCTGGATTCCAAATTTCATCCTTCTAGGTCATCTGGAAGTAGGTTAGGTTTAGGTACTAAATATATGTCAGTCATGCAGTCTGTGCTAAAATATACGACTTTTTGACCTTCATATCTTTATAACCGTTTGAGCTAGCTTCTTAAAATTTGGGCTTCTAGATGTCCTTATGGATATAATTAAGCACACGTTAAGTTTTATGTGTTTACGTTAAAGAGGTTTTGAGTTATAGAAGGGTCAACAAAAGTGGCACCAAGTGGTTCGTGTAATGATACACTCGGCGCTGGCTAGCCGGTTCCTTTGCTTGAACTTGGCTTGACACGCTGCCGCGTGTCTAGATGAAAGAAGAAGTATGAAATTCAATGCGACTAATAGACGCTCGGAAATGAATGATTGTGTGATTTGTGTGGTGTGGTGATAATAATACAATTTTATTTTGTTTATTTGTGTTTTTTGATTCGCGCAGAATCCTTAAATTCATAAACAATGGACCGTTCAATTAAACTAAATTAAGTTCGTCTTTGTGCTAATATCGACCAATTAAACGGGAAGTTTTTGAGAAAGAACTCAGTTGCTCCAACCACCACGATTTAGTCAAATTAATACATGCACTATGCAAAATGTAAGTCCATATTTAAGATTAAATATACAAAACATTCATTTACCCTTTGAACGTCAAGAACGCCTAAAGGCGTCGTCGTGTATTGTTGTGCCCGAAGCGCCAAGAACGCCTTTAAGTGTTAAGACGTCCGCTGTCAAAACAACCTTCTGTCTTTAAGTTTAAGTAAGCGGTGTCTTCTGTTTTATAAGGTTCATCGTGCATAGAAAAAGGGTTGGCGTGTCAGTGATACTTAAGTACGTGAAGAACGTCTCAATAAATCGGTTTGTCAGCTCGCAATCGACAACTTTATCTTTTAGGAGTTCATAGATCACCTCGTCTTCAGTGTATTTGCAAATGCGCGTAGGCAGGTTTGGAGCTAGGTCGTATTAACGTAAACACGCGGAACGTTTGCCTCTGAGCTAAGGTCATGGACTTGCAGATTCATGAGTCATACAAGTGGCCAGCGTTTATACTGTGTGTCAGATGGTTTAAAGCGAACTTTAAACCTTCTGACCCAATCATGGGCAGGTTATATTCCGTAACAGTTCATCGATACGAATATAACCTCCTGTTCACGCCAGCATTTTTTTTAATGACTGGCATGACATTTTGTACAAGTGACTCGCTCTGAAGGCGTGTAATGTTGTGTTCCTGGTGGTGGGTTAGGTCGCCAGAGACGGCACCTGTCTCACAAATGGATGTCGCTGTCGGCAAGACGCATCTGAATGTGACTCCTCTGCAGTTGCATGCGTCCTTAGCACATTCACGGCCACGCTAATCTCGTAGCGCTACGCCGTAGTCCGTAGCAGGTTACACCTTGTATGTAGCGAAAGGCGCTCGTAGCGCTCTGACGCATATGGTGTCGTCATGGGCCCTGAATGGGTTAGACTACGGTGACGGTTTAACATTAGGTAGCCAGCCCCCCTATTCTGTAACTTGTTTTAAGCTCACCTCAACGCTCACCCACAATTATACCTTGACACCGCGATGCGTAGTAACTAAGCGTAGGTAGAGGTCTAGTTTCGTAACGGGTGACCGGCGGGGTGAGCCGCATTAACGCATAGCGAATAACAGCCCAGTAAGCGTGATCGCTACCGTCGTGGTAAAAAATACGTCCAATATACGTGGTCCCTATTTTTTGCCATTAATTAGGATTTTAGGGGTTGGTAATGATAACACTAACACTCACTTAGAGGGGGAGAGGGTCTAGTTTTGTTTATTGATTCCGATTCGCACGCTTCCTTCAGACCGTGTCAGTACGAGCTTGAAAAACATATTAAAGTGCATTCAGGATGTAAATAAATATACCATTTGAGGCCCCGATTTAATCTTAACAATCTCTTCTCTAAGAAGTCAACTCTCCTGTACCTATATCTAGGAAAAATCCGTCTTAAAATCGTGAGATTCGTGAGACTGAGTAACTTTCAAGTCTTTTGCCACTAGCTCAAGCTTGTTGGGATAATTATCTCAGATTATAAGTATGTTCGCTGTCGTTATCATAACAACATAATCGGTAGACTCATTAGGTAAGTATTAGGTATACCTTCCCTGCCGTTTAGGCGTCGCGTCGTCGACCGCGGAACTGACATCGGGTGAAGAGTTCGTAAAGAAAGTTTGATGCTAAGAAAGTTAAAGGTAATTTGCAAAAAGAAGATCAATTAAGTATTACATAGTTAGTTTATATATTTAATATTAACGCCGATCGAACGCAGTTGCAGCTGTCTATTAGCTAGCATGATCGCATTTATGTCTGGCGTAAAACATTTGTTCCGCTCGCACTTACCTACATACTTGCTATTAGTTACTTGTCCGACACAAACGCAACGCAATGCGCATGCACTAGTCTAGCTCTAGAGGTCTCTTCTATTATACGTACTCACCAGAAAAAGCTGTTGGTAAATGTTGTTAAACTTAAGTGGCAGTGGGCGGGGCACATTGCACGTAGAACTGATGGCCGTTGGGGCGGAAAGGTTCTCGAGTGGCAACCACGTACCAGAAGGCGCGGCGGCGTTGGTAGGCCTCCCACAAGGTGTACTGATGACCTGGTAAAGGTCGCGGGAATCCGCTGGATGCGGGTGGCGCAGGACCGGTCTCTTTGGAACTCTTTAGGGGAGGCCTATGTCCAGCAGTGGACGTCCTTCGGCTGATATGATGATGATGATGATGAAATGTTGCTGTCGTAGGATACGACAGGGAAGACTATTTAAGGTTAAGTACAATTTGTTTGAGTATATAGATACTCATCATATATAGATAGCGGCACATCTTTTCGTCCAATATTCCGCAGTGTCTCAAGACAAAAGTCTTTGACCAGTGTGTGTTGCCAGTGATGACGTATGGCACGGAAACGTGGTCGCTTACTATGGGCCTCATAAGAAGGCTCAAAGTCACTCAAAGGGCAATGGAGAGGGCTGCTGGGAGTTACTCTGCGCGATCGCATCAGAAATGAGGCTATCCGCATCAGCAGAACCAAGGTTAGATACCTACTCAAGTTAATGTATTTTCGAATAAAAACAGGATCTTAGTTTAGCATGTTTGTTTATAGATAAACACCGGCCAAGTGCGAGTCGGACTCGCGCACGAAGGGTTCCGTTCCATTATCTCTAAAAACGGCAAAAAAACACGTTTGTTATATGGGAGCCCCCTTAAATATTTATTGTATTCCGTTTTTGAGTATTTGTTGTTATAGCGGCAACATAAATACATTATCTGTGAAAACTTCAACTGTGTAACTATCGCGGTTCATGAGATACAGCTTGGTGACCGACGGACAGATAGTAATACTTACTTATATATTAGGGTTCCGTTTTACCCTTTGGGTACGGAACCCTGAAAAGATAATTTTATTAGATATACTTACCATATTAATTAAAACACTAACAATCAAACAGGAAAGCTTGCCAGTTCTCATTTGACTGTTTACATTGCGTCAGAAGCAAACCGGAGCGAAAGAAACCAAAATAACGGCCATGTTTATTGTTATTTCAAACTGTTCGTTTGTTTTTCTAAGCGGCTTTAAACTAATGTTTCATAGAATAGACTACAAATCAGATTACTTACTTTTGACGGCCTCGGCCTGGGTGGTATGGCGCGGTTGTAGAAATGTAGACATTTCGTAGAATTGGAATCGTAATCTGGCCAAAAATTGCCCAAAGCAAATTGTACGCGAATATTATTAGTACGGAAGTATAGCGACATGCCTGCTCGGCTCATATCGCGGGGCTTAAGTGCCTGCATGTGTCCCGAAACGGCAAGGCGCGGATTCCGTAGCGAGTCGCTACTCGAGTGTTACTGTGTACGCACATGACCTGTTAACCTGTTTTCATAATATATTTATAACTAAACCGTAAAGAACAACCTTTTACTTACACCCCAGTAGCGAACTCTAAAGTGGTGACCCCGATATAAATTGAATATACTCATATTACGATTTAGTTCCGGACAGTTAAATACTTAGTGAAATTTAGTGCGTTAAAATATTACCGGAGAAACGGAAACGGCGCCGGGCGGAGGCAACAAGACAACATTAAATTACAAACACAAAGTGCAAATACCGGAGGCGCTCGAGATCATGGCGTATACAGCAGTTATCCTGGCTGAGATTGCCAAGTTGAGCGACCGGATGAGGGACTTGGAGCGGTCGGAACAAAACTACGGCCGAAATTATCGAGGAGGCCGGTCAGCATCCAGAAGTAGGAATGCTTCACCATCACGCCGCAGTGGCTCCAACCAAGAAAACAAAGACTGGTTATGTTTTTACCATTATAGGTTCGGTCCGAAAGCGAATAAGTGCGTGCAACCGTGTGCTTGGGACAATAAGTCGGAAAACTAAAGGAGGTGGCACAGGACTCGGCGGAAATCTGTGCCATCACTTCTGGCCGTCGGTTACGGGTGACAGACTTAAATAGTGGACTACGTTTCTTGGTGGACACAGGTGCAAATATTTCAGTGATACCAGCAACCAGGAAACAGTGTACGGGTGAGTGCTCAGAACTTAAACTTTTCGCGGCAAACGGCACGGAAATTAAAACTTTTGGTGTGAAATCGATGCTCTTAGATTTAAAGTTACGTAGGCCATTTCGATGGGAATTTGTCATTGCGAATGTTAAGCAGCCAATACTGGGAGCAGATTTTTTAAATTTTTCATAAGTTATTGGTTGATTTAAGTGCCCAGAAATTAGTCGATCAGGTGACAGAGCTCAAACTGAAAGCGCAAATCGTGAGTAGTGATCAGCCTACCATTAGCACTATCGACGATAACCATCCGTATCATCAATTGTTATCCCAATTTCCGAGCATTACGAAGCCCGCAACGTTCAGGGAGGCTCAAGTACATAATATCGTACATCATATTGAGACGATCGGGCCACCTGTTTACGCTAAGGCAAGGCCATTGCCACCCGATAGATATAAAAAAGTCAGGGAGGAATTTCGCCTTATGCAAGAGCTTGGCATATGCCGGCCGTCTAAAAGTGCATGGGCCAGTCCGTTACACGTTGTAAAAAAGAAAGATGGCGAAATTCGGGGATTATCCTTGCGGGGATTATCGGGCATTGAATGCAATTACTAAGCCGGATAGGTACCCAATACCGCGATTGCATGACTTCACATATTTATTGGCAGGAAAAAAGTTTTTTTCGAAATTGGATATTAATAGAGCATATCACTGCATTCCTGTGGCCAAAGAGGATATTGAAAAAACAGCCATTATAACACCGATAGGTCTATTTGAGTTTCCCAGAATGAGTTTTGGACTCCGTAATGCTGCCCAGACCTTCCAGCGTTTCATGAATAATTCAGTTCTGGAAGGCCTAGATTTTTTGTTCAATTACCTTGATGATGTACTTATTGCGAGCGACGATGAGGCGCAGCATAAGGAGCATCTAAGGCAAGTTTTCGAGCGTTTTGACAAATTTGGCATAACAATTAATTGGGCAAAATGTAGTTTGGGACAACCGAGGTTAGAATTTCTAGGTCACGAAGTTAGTACCACAGGCATTCGGCCTTTGGATGAAAAAGTAAAGGCTATTGTTGACTACCCTAAACCCGAAACAGTGGAGAAATTGCGTAGGTTTCTGGGCATGTTGAATTTCTATCGTTCACACATACCGGGAGCGGCAGAAATTCAAGCGGAATTAGATAAATATTTAGTTAACGCAAAGAAAAAGGACAAAACACCAATTTTATGGACAAGTGAGGCCGATGTAGCCTTTGAGCAGTGTAAAGCGGGCCTAAAAAAAGCCGTTACACTGGCTCATCCTCGTCTAGACGTGCAGGTAGCCCTCATGACGGACGCTTCGAGTAGTTCGGTAGGAGGAGTTTTGCAACAGTTAGTTAATGGTGTTTGGGAACCTTTAGGTTTTTATTCGAAAAAATTAAATAATGCACAAAAAAGTTATTCCGCTTATGATAGGGAACTTCTAGCCGTGTATATGGCTACAAAGTTTTTCCGTAAGTCGTTCGAAGGACGACCTTTGATAGTGTATACTGACCATAAGCCCTTATGTCATGCATTCCATAAAATAAATAGGAACAATAATGAAACGCCACGGCGTACGAGACAACTGTTATTCATCAGCGAGTTTACTACGGACATAAGGCACATAAGTGGAAAAGAAAATATTGTAGCCGACACCTTATCCCGCATAGAGACAATTTTTTGTCCCACGGTACTTGACTACTCGGAACTTGCCGCTGCGCAAGCGAAAGACGAGTACCTGGGACGGATGACGCAGTCGGGTCAAGTCAAAAGTAATAATAACATCGTGTTAAAATAAATTGCAATACCAACGTGTAGTAGTTCCGTGTATTGCGAAATTTCATTAAATGAGGCAAGACCGTACATACCCGAGAAGCTTAGACGTTTAGTATTTGATAGCGTGCATAATTTGAGTCGTCCCGGTATACGTACTTCACGCAAAATGATTTGTAAAAAATTCTTTTGGCCTAGCATGAACAAAGATGTAGGACATTGGGCAAAGTCATGTATACAATGTCAGAGGTCAAAGGTGAACCGACATACAATTTCGAAGCTACAGGCTTTCGAGGACGCTGGTCGGATGGAGCACATACACGTAGATTTAGTCGGACCACTTCCGACATCTCCACGTGGAAATCGCTACCTACTCACTATTATAGATAGGTTTACTAGCTGGCCTGAGGCTTTTCCAATAGAAGAAATGACAGCCGAGGTTGTTGCCAAGACTATATACGACGGATGGATCACGCGTTATGGTTGCCCGATCAGACTCACGAGCGATCAGGGTCGTCAATTTGAAAGTAGCCTTTTTAGGGAATTAATGGTATTACTAGGCATTAATAAATTCAGGACTACAGCGTACCATCCTCAGAGCAATGCTAAAGTTGAGCGTTTTCATCGCTCGTTAAAGGCAGCCCTTATGGCTAGAATCTGTGACAGCTCATGGGAAGACGAACTATCGACCGTTATGCTCGGATTGCGCGCCGCTAGTCGAAATGACAACGGAGTAAGCGCACATTACGATTACCTGCTGATTTTTTCACTACTTCTCAAAATGTAGAGTCAGGTGACCCATTTAGCTTAGTAAATAGTATTCGTAATAAGATAAATAAGCTCAAACCGGTAGCAAAAAGTGCTCTTGACACGCGTACGATATTTGTACACAAGGATCTGCGTACGTGTGAGTTTGTTTTCATTAGAGATGATTCTGTACGCAAGTCATTACAGCCACCGTATAATGGACCTTTTAAAGTAATAGAAAGAGGAGAGAAAGTATTTCTTATTCAATTCCCGAACAAACAAGCTCGCATTTCAATTGATAGGTTGAAGCCAGCTTATGTGTGGAACAACGTGAGTGATACAAGTTCAAGTCCTATAGTACGAGACTCCACTATTAGCGCGCCAAGCGCAAGCGAAACTACCACTAGGAGTGGCAGAGTAGTTAAGAAACCAGTCAGGTTCGCGGACGGTTATTAAGGTGGTTCGATTGCCATACAAAGCGTTATTTAACATTCGCAGGCTAACGGCGTGATATTTTAAGAAACTTATGTAACAAATTTCCATCAATTGGCTTCCCATTTGCGCCAAATTCCCCCTTTCCTAGAATAAACTTGTATAAACTAGATTAATTTGAGAAAAATTGTTTTCCCAAAATATCACGTCCCAAACCAATTTGTCAAATTAATCTACTTTATACAAGTTTATTCTAGGAAAGGGGGAATTTGGCGCAAATGGGAAGCCAATTTATGAAAGTTTGTTACATAAGTTTCTTAAAATATCACGCCGTTAGCCTGCGAATGTCAAATAACGTTTTGTATGGTAATCGAACCACCTTAATGGCGAATACGAAAACAGCTCGTATTAGGTATATATTTTTTTTTTACATGGCACTATAGGTCTAAACTTTATTTTCCCTTCCACTACGGTTGGGCAATGATGTTATAGCGTAGCATGACGATAGCGGATCTTAGTACTAGCTGGTTAGCATTTACCTACTCATTTGTGTTTATTATAAGACTAGATTATACAACAATGTTTTTATGTTGACGTCTATTGTGTTTTAATGTGAATAACTTTTGTAAGTACGAAACCATTTACATGGAATTAGTTTGTTTTACTTGTTTAAGTTACTTAGTTGAGTTACATTGATTACAAGAGTATTATTATTGTACTTAAGTCATTTTATAAGAATTTAAATATAATACATTGTGTAATGTTTTCATTTTGCGGTGTTAAACGTTGGTACATCTTGATTATTGCATATTACATTAAAAGAAACCGACATTTGTTATTATTTCACGGAAGTTATAACAGCAACAAAATCAGAGAACTTTATGAACGGTTAGTAACGGGGCACATGCACATCTGGCGTCTACTCATTTTTTGTCATTAGAATTCCAAGGCGCCAGACTGCAACTTGACGATTGTAATTTTATGACCGTGCCAAAAAAATCTAAAGTGTTTTGACAGCATTAACAATGTCAGGGTTTATTGCCCACTCGAAACGCTGTTATCCAAGCTAGTTTACGGGAACTGTGAAACTATTTATGCGTGTTTCTCACAACCACTTGAAATAATATGGAGTTCTAACCTTTAGAAAAAGACTTCTGTTTGTATTGAACTTTGTGGATACTGTGGGTCATTAATTATCATGCGCCAATGCTCTTGAGTTAATTTTGAACTGTAGCTTTAGCTAATATTATTTTGTCAAGTGTTTCCTATCAGTGAGGACTGAGAACATTGAGATAAAATTAAGCTACAGAAATATTTGTTTAAGTTAAGCGTTTGACAAATCGTTATTTAAGATATCCGAGATAAGTATATGAGCACTCGGACTGCTGATTTCATGTATGTATTTTTAGAACTATTTACAAATGTGGTTAGCGATCCCGCAAGAGAGATCATTGTAATAGTTTTATGATTTTATTTTTGTTTTAAAGGGGGAAATTGTATAGCGACATGCCTGCTCGGCTCATATCGCGGGGCTTAAGTGCCTGCATGTGTCCCGAAACGGCAAGGCGCGGATTCCGTAGCGAGTCGCTACTCGAGTGTTACTGTGTACGCACATGACCTGTTAACCTGTTTTCATAATATATTTATAACTAAACCGTAAAGAACAACCTTTTACTTACACCCCAGTAGCGAACTCTAAAGAAGTGTCACGGAAACAGGTAACAAAATCAAAATAAAGGAACGTAAATAGGTTCCGTAGACAGTAGGTACCTCACTTTCTAATTTAAATGCAAACGGAAACCTTGATGAAATCATTCCAACACTGTCACTACCTCTTTTGTATTCAGTGCCATAAGATCGGATTATATTAAATGAACTCCTATTTAATTTGCTCGATTAAATGCAAGGACAAGAACTGGTTGCGTTTATGAATGGCCGGTCTGAGATCTTTATCAGGGGCAGAAGGCATTATGTGTTAAGGAACTTAGTATATAGTTATTACTGGCTTAAGCCGCGGGTGATGGCAACGGAATATTTATTGTTGAGATTATTTAAAGTTAAACTTGTTATAAAACTGTTATTGAAATTGGAATCTTCTACCATGGACAGTAGAGTTGCTTTTTGAATGGACTACTTTGATGCAATTCGGCTTAGCAATATCATCAGCATAGCACTGTGTTTCAAATGTGGCTCAAAGTTTAATGAATTATATTGTAAGAATGCACAGTTTGGAACGTCTAACGTATACACAAGTGCGTAAACATGCTGTGTTTACTTATTAGTTTATCTTTAGTGATAGAAACGACCGGAACGTCGATGTAAATAAATATAATAACACGCGATAAAGTTCCGTTAAGTTTTCTTTAAAGATATACCTCAAGGAACAATTACTTTCAATGTAGGTATCTTTTAGATTGTAAAGCAGCACTTTATCACCTACGTTAAAAACGTCGCCATAGATTTATGGACTCAATGACTTATAAGGTCTGTCCTACGCTACAGAAAACCCACAGAGTTTCGAAATCGTATAGCGAGTGGCGACTGGCGACTATACGACTTACTTAATTTCAATCTACCACGAAGCCGTTTCCAACGTCTAATTTGCAAAATAGATGAGACCAGAGACAAATGTTTCACCATTCGTTCATCATTTCACCAACACGAGAATTACCTATGTACGACGGCTCGTCACTGACTGGAGTGAGTGAGATTGTTAATGGTGAAATAGGGACGTGAAGACTTCGCATGATAATGTAAGTCTAAATTTTTAGTGGTTTTTTGAACTTAGTTACTTGTAAGTAGCTAATGACAACTGATATGATAGGAATACATTACAAACATACAAAGGATATTGCTATACTTATTTAACTTTTTATGTCGTTGTAAGAAGTCCAGTCTTTTTTGTCTCGACGCTGCGTCGTGAAAAAGTAAAGAAAACTCACGGCTAAGCCAGGCTCAGACCGTCAGAGCACTGCCCTCTACACGTACCTAGTATAGGAGTGAGGCAATGCACTATCTCTATCATACTTGGCTGAAATCAGGTCCCTCGTTCACCAAAACACTGGCTGTACCCTAGTATAACATGACCCCGAGATTCCTTAAAACAATTTGTGGTGGGAGACCCGACATACACTGGCCCGCTAGTGGCGAGGAGGTCGGCAAGCGTTGTAAATCACAGTCATAAGCCCTCGAGTTTTTAGCCAAACATTAACAAAGGTGGAATGCATGCGTGACCTTATTTCATAGATAATACGAAATTATCCTTTCATGAAGGCGATTTTGGGGAATGATATAACTCATCCCAGGCCACCTGAGTTGAGGAAATATCATTTTATTAGGCAGGGCACTTGTCGAATTGTCTGTGCAACTACTGCAACTCGCTGCAATGCAATACCAGGCCTGCTGGCCCTCTCGCCGCTTCGGCTAAAGTCGGCTCTCGCACACCTCCCTCATTCATCCAAACGTGGTTGGCAGTGAAGGCCCCTCCACATTCGCGCACGATTCGCGGGCTTGAATCGCGCCTGAACTCTTTCTTGGCTCCACATTCGCAGTGCACAATTGTTCGCATTCGCAGGCCCTTTAACGCGGGCCAAAAACCGACAAAAGCCTTGAAAGGCCCCTCTACATTCGCGTCCGAACGCGCGAAAAATATGCGCGAACGCGTGAAAGCGTAATGTATAAATAAATAATATGGAGCCGACTCGTATATTTTTCGCGGGTTCGCGCCTTGTTAACCACTTTTTGTCGGTTTTTGGACCGCGCCAAAGGACCTGTGAACAAGAACAGTTGTGCACTGCGAATGTGGAGGCAAGGAAGAGTTCGCGCGCGAATGTGAAGGCGCCTTAACTATTAGACGAAAGAGCACGTGCTATGCGGTGGAACGGGATGAAATAGTTCGAGTTTTCTAGTTGCCAAACATCGGTTTAGTTAAACAGGTCCATCTGTACGTTAGTATTAATGTTTATTCTGTGGCAATAACCACATAAATTAAAACTGAGGGCGTCCCTAGACGTGTATCATATCAGCTAAATCACAGTCAACTGCATTCGCTCAATACAACTAAGCGACAAATAAACTAATTTACCGGCAATTTTCCAATGTACGCCCGGTGCGGATAATAGGTGCCAGTAAATAAATGTATTATGTGCGTGTAACTGGTATTGTTATACGCCATTTTGAGTGGGAGACGAAGGTATGCTCACCCACATCCCACATTATCCACATAGGCACACGACATTCTGATATGCGCTCCGCAACCATCTCACTCGCCTTACGAATGCCTGATGGTAACCGGACACTATTAGCGCGTTGCTGACCCTATATTGATTTGAGGATCCGTTGTGTTGAAGGCTATAGCTAAATGTAGGTGTCCCTCTCTCTCAACACTTTTGTACTCAATCTACTAAACTGTATAACATTGAATATATTCTCCATGCAAACATTTGACACACACATACACACACACACACACACGCACGCACGCACAAGTAAACACACTAATGTAGTTAATTTTAGATTAAGTAAGTTTTTCTACATGTATCAACAGTGGTACTTGAAATAAGAATTAAGTATGTACACGCTTAAGTAATTAATCCCGCATTAATTAATTATTGGTTGTACCCTTTATTTACGCGGTTTATGGAAGAGCGGTGTCTCCTGACACAAGTATCTTTATTACTTAAAAGGAGACTGCAACCTTGCTTTTGTCAACCTTTTTGATTACCAATAAATCATTTTTCATTTTTTCATTTTTTTCAGTGCACACTCGCTCGGGAGCTCTGTAGCTCTAGTATAAGTTTTATCGATACATATACGTTTTCGAACGCGTTTGCGTTTAGTTTCAATTTGTATGGCAACGCGTAGTTCCTAATAGTGCTAGATAGATAGTATGTACAGTCGCCATCACATACATCGGAGCAAACAAGCACGTCACAAACATCGGAACACACCTCTATTTTCAAGGCATTAGGGTGCATGTGCCGATATTTTTGAACACCTACAGTGTACCGATGTATGTGATAGCAACTGTACCATACGAATAGAAACTAAACGCAAACGCGTTCGAAAACGTATTGTATCTATAACATTTTTACGTCATACCTGGCCATAAAGTAGGAATTACCGCACGCTATGCGTGCGGAAAACCCCACTTCCTGGCCAGATAGAGACGTAAATTTTGTACTTACCACGGGCGGTAATAAAGAAAGCCTCAGAGCGCATATTTATCGCCTTTGCCTTCGGCTCGGGCGTCAAATACCTGCGATCTGAGACATTCTTTGTTTAACCGCCCTAGGTAAGTAATGTACTATTACTACACAACACCGCATCGGTCTTCTGTAAGGTGGTGGTCCATACCATAGTATAACTTAACCAGATTCGTAATAAGAACGCTTAATTGAGGTCAGGTTTAGGGGGTGCAGTACCGGTACCACTCCAAGAACCGGGACTGAGATTTCCGGTACTGAGCCAGTACCGGGAATTCCCGGTTCTTCGGTACTTTTCGGTACTGAGTATTTTTTGTAATTAAATGAAAAATTCGTGAACTATAACTGCAATTTTCATTCAATTATATAGTTCTGAATAAACCCAACCGGGAAAATAATCAAACAAACAAAATAGGTACTACAAAATAATTTTATAAATGTCATATTAGGTGCAAAATTTAGCTGAATAAGATAACTTATTATTGTTAGTTGTTATGAAAACGTGTAGTAAAAGGTGTGGAGTGTAATGTTTTTACTATAGTTCTCATCAATTGGTTCATCTAACGCTATACTGTATATATACTAATATTGTAAAAAGGAAGTCTATGAGATTGTAGCGTTGTATGTTGTTAGTAAGTTTGTATGTAGGGGGCTAGGAGGTAATTTAAAGGTTCCGTAAACGATCTGATTTCATAAAATATTTTACCAGTATGATTGGACTTTCTGGATGGACAGAGGTTTTTTTAACCAACGAATCAACAAATTGCACAATGAAACAATCATAAAGAAAAAACAGTATTTCTTATACCTGGTATGTAATCATCATGCATGGTGCTCAGGGCTGGACTGATCATCGTCTTATCAGATCCCAGATGAGGCTGAACTACAAACCGCCACGCAGAGCAAATCATAAAATCCCGCCACGACTAAATTCTGTGAAAATGGTTTATAACGATGATGTACGGCACAAGCTTGACTCGGAGTTCGGTGCGGCGATGTCCCATATCGTTGACATTCCTTCGGTTAATGTCAAATGGCGTACTTACGCGGAGACTCTTCATGGGGTCTCTCTGCAGGTGTTGGGTAAGCCGTTGAAGAAAAACCAAGATTGGTTCGATGAATCTGACACGAAAATACGTGAGCTTGTAGAGAGATCTCGGCGCACTCTGAGGGATGCTGCCGATGTGAGGCAGCGCAACATCGTGCACCAGGAACTCAACGCGAAGATTCGGGATCTTAAAGACAACTGGTGGCAACGCAAGGCCAAAGAGTTGCAATGGCTGGCTGATACCAGCCAAATCGCAAAGTTTTTTGAAGGCCTGAAGTCTGTGTACGGACCTCGCTGTAAAAAGACTGCCCCAGTTTACTCACGTGACAAAACCAGGAGATTGTCAGATCCCGAAGAAGTTATCCTTCGATGGGCTGAGCACTTCAATGATGTGCTCAATCCCGGTAGTGAAGGAGCAGATCTATCTTATGTTCACTCGCTTGAGAACCTGCTGTCTGTCTCAGGCCTGGATGAACCGCCATCGTTTGCGGAGTTCATTACTGCGGTAAACCGTTTAAAGAACGGTAAATCTCCAGGTTCTGACAGCCTTCCACCTGAAGTTTTTAAGTACGGTGGACCATGTATAAAGTCCAGGCTGTTTGACCTCATAAAAGATATTTGGGATATTGAGGATATACCACAAGACTGGAAAGATGCGACCATCAGCAAACTTTACAAGGGCAAGGGGGACCTCTCGGATTGTAGCTCGTTCAGAGCTCAGAGCCTTGCTCTCTGTAGCAGGCAATATGCTCGCCCATATTATCAACAAGCGTCTCAATATGCTCGCCGAAACCTTCCTTCCTGAATCTCAATGTGGTTTCCGACCAAATAGGTTGACGCCATCTTTGCTGTCAAGCCAATTCAGGAAAAAAGCCTTGAACAACACCGGGACCTTTATTTATGTTTTGTGGATCTCGAAAAGGCATTTGACCGAGTTCCCAGATGTGCTTTGTGGCCTTTCTGTATAATCTTAAGATCTCATGTACATGACTTTACAAATAAACATCTATCTATCTATCTATAAATTCATTAACTTAGTGCGCCAATTTCGCGAACGCCTGAGTGGTGTGAAACAAGGCTGTGTCATGACCCCCCCACCCATCTTTGCCATCCTTTTTTCGGCAGTAGGTAATGAATGATGCACTTCAGAAATGCAACAACCGGATAATGGTAAATTTTCGCACCGACAAGAGTATTTTTGACCTGTCGCGTCTTAGGGCGAAACGAAAAACAAAGTCTGCCTCGGTGACGGAGATTCTTTATGCTGATGATGTTTGTCTTATGGCTGACAGCTTGGAGATCCTAACAAAGTAATCTCGACAATTTGGACGATTCTTGTCGTAAATTTGGTTTGATGATCAGCGTGTCGAAAACCCAGATTGTTAAACAACCTGCAAAAGGGCAATCAATACTCAATACTCAATACTCAATCATTTATTGCACATAATGGTTATACAGGTGGTCTTAAAATAAAGTATGGTATCACATCATGTACCCTGTTGGGCGCAGCAAATAAGAAGGTGGACACTTAGGTACATATAATTCAGCATACAAAAAATAGTATTAATTAATTATATATCTTAGTTTTACTTAATTCTATTAACAAACTTATCATCTGTGAAATCTGTGAAAGACGCTGCTGTTCTTCTAAGGGGCAAAGCATTGGATGACTTGGGAACGTTTAATTACCTTGGAAGTCTTTTGCGGAGCGACAATCGACTGGAGTCCGAGATTTCCGCATGGATCGCGAAAGCTGGTGCAGCTTTCGGCGGATTGAAACAACGGGTTTGGAAATCGCACGACCTCAGGCTTACCACAAAGCTTGCCGTCTATAAAGCCATCATTCTGCCTTTATTGCTCTACGCCTCGGAAACCTGGTGTCTATAGAAAGGAGATGTCAAGCGCCTTGACACCTTTCATTTAAAATGTCCCCGAGCAATACTTCGTCTAAGGTGGCAGGATCGTGTTCCAAACTCGGAGGTTTTGCGTCGGACTGGCATGGTTGGCATGGAATGTCTCCTGATGAAGGGCCAATTACGTTGGTGTGGACACCTTGTACGAATGCCATCATCAAAACTGCCTAAAGCAGTCTTTTACTCTGAACTAGCCTCAGGCAAACGCAAAGTTGGCGGACAATATCTGCGGTACAAGGATGTCCTCAAGCGCCATCTGAGAGGAGATTGCTGGACTGGCGAACTGCTGTCAATACGGGACTCAGCAACTATGAACGTACCCGTCTCGAAGACCTTGACGCTAAACGTCAGATTCGTAAAACTCGGCCCAAGCCCTTTACACTTACAACTCAAGTGGAGACCTTTGTTGTTTTTCATGTCACCGGAGCTTCAAAACCAAGTTTGGATTTGCGAGTCACTCTCGCGCCCATGCACGCAAATAACAAATAATAACTTAAACAATCTATTTGTCAGGATGTCGCCATCTTGTCATCATCATTCGCTTGTCCTTATCCCATTTACTTCAAGAATTTGTCATTTTAATACAAAAAATACTCAGTACCGAAAAGTACCGAAGAACCGGGATTTCCACCCGCCAGAACCGGTACTGGGTTTTTTGAAAAATACCGGGATCATGCCCTAGTCAGGTTTATACTGGTTCCTCTAAGGCGATTGTCGGTAACCTATGTGAATACTAGATGTTACGCAATTACGCATAAGGTCGAGCATGTAGGTGCGTTGCCGTGACAACATGGAAAACGGAGCACACATAACATGGGTCTAGATGTGGGCGTAGATTACTACAAGGTGAAATAACCCATTAGGCTAACTATTGATACAATCGGCATCATAAATATGTATGCACTTTTCAACTTATCTCTACACAATAAAGTCCTAGATTGTGTACATACTCGTACGTATGGTCCTGACTGTAATTTAAATGAACAGAAGAACAACGGCGAAACATACTAAATTAAAAGTTCCTTTGGCACTAGTTTATCCTCTGAACAATTCGAAGCTACGGTAGCCTAGTGGTTCAGGCATGCGGCTTTCAAGCGGCGGTCGTGGGTTCGAATCCCGGCTCGTACCACTGAGTTTTTCGGAACTTATGTACGGAATATTTACCGTTAGCTTTTCGGTGAAGGAAAACATCGTGAGGAAACCGGTCTAATCCCAATAAGGTCTAGACTTCCCTCTGGGTTGGAAGGTCAGATAGCAGTCGCTTTCGTAAAACTAGTGCCTATGCCAAAATCTTGGGATTAGGTGTCAAAGCGGACCCCGGGCTCATTTAGGGCACAGCCGGGAATAACGCTAGGAAAATGACGCATTCGAAATGTGCAAGGTCAAGGATGGATCGAAATGGAAAGTGCATTTTCCTTTCACTATCAAGGATTTACGAGTAAGTATAATTTAATGTACATGCTAGCAATAGTCAGTTTATATAAATTACCATAATTTTACGTACGTGTGTAACAGCGCTAAACAATTTATTTCCATTGCTTTATATTGTTAACCTACTTCAAAACAAGAGGAGGTTTTTAATTCGCCGAAATCTTTTATTTTTTATGTATAATGTTCCCCGATTACTCGAAGACGCCTGAATTTATTTGAAAAAATCTTTTTTTGTTTGCAAAGGTATCCGTCCCAGGTGGTCCCATGTCCCATGGTCACCAGGTCAGGATCTGATGAATGGGAACCTGGAGAAATCGAGGGAACTCTTCAAATAAGGCGTACTGAATTGTCGTCGGTCAACACTTTGTTTTAAAGTAAATTATATGACTTTTTTATGTTAGTCCAGTAATTTAATCGGCGCAGCATGTCAACAATTCAGTGATACCTACTAATAATTAATTAACTAACGTCTATTTTAAGAATCGTTTGCATAACTTTACATAAAGAGATGCTATATTAACCTCATGATAAAATAGATTTTGTTATTCAGAACAGCTAATTAGCTAAATAAAGAATTATTTGCGGACAATCTTACACAAATCGACCTAGTCCCAAACTAAGCAAAGCTTGTACTATTACTATGGGTACAGACGACGATAAACATACTTATATAGATAAATAAATACTTAAATACATGGAAAACATCCATGACTCAGGAACAAATATTCGTGCTTATCACATAAATAAATGTCCGTACCGGGATTCGAACCCAGGACCTCTAGCTTCGTAGGCTTCGTAGGTTGGGGTCACTACCAACTAGGCTAAAGCGGTCGTCAATTATATTATTCTTTAATTTAAACTTAAAAAAAAGCGGCCAAGTGCGAGTCGGACTCGCACATGAAGGGTTCCGTGAAATAAATTGCGGTTTACGATTTATGACGTATTAAAAAAAAAACTACTTATTAGATCTCGTTCAAACCAATTTTCGGTGGAAGTTTACATGGTAATGTACATCATATATTTTTTTTAGTTTTATCATTATCTTATTTTAGAAGTTACAGGGGGGGGGGGGACACACACTTTACCACTTTGGAAGTGTCTCTCGCGCAAACTATTCAGTTTAGAAAAAAATGATGTTAGAAACCTCAATATCATTTTAGAAGACCTATCCATAGATACCCCATACGGGGTTTGATGAAAAAAAATTTTTTGAGTTTCAGTTCTGAGTATGGGGACCCCTAAAACTTAATGTTTTTTTTTCGATTTTTGTGTGAAAATCTTAATGCGGTTCACAGAATACATATACTTACCAAGTTTCAACAGTATAGCTCTAATAGTTTCGGAAAAAAGTGGCTGTGACATACGGACGGACAGACAGACAGACAGTCGGACGGACATGACGAATCTATAAGGGTTCCGTTTTTTGCCATTTGGCTACGGAACCCTAAAAAGAACAACATCATCATCATAAACTTAAGAGCCGGGCTCTTGTCGGTGGAGTAATCGCCATTCTGTTCTTCTCTCTGCCAATGTTTTGAGCTCTTGATACGACCTTGCAGTAACTTTCTCTTTAGCTTGGTCCATAAACGCACGTCTTGGTCTTCCCCTGCCTCTCCTTCCTTCTATCTTTCCTTCAATTATAGTTTTTATGTAATTGCCCCAACATTTTTCCCCTTCCGTTTTCAATAGTTTGTGTTTCTATTACTAAGACTCCGCTGTCCGTCTGTCTGTCACCAGGCTGTATCTCACTGATACCGTGATAGTTACAGCTGAAATTTTCACAGATGATGTATTTCTGTTGCCGCTATAATAACAAATACTAAAAACACAGAATAAAATAGTATTTTATAGATAATGGTACGGAACCCTTCGTGCGCGAGTCCTACTCGCACTTGGCCGGTTTTTAGTAGACATCTCCTTTCTCCTATCATAGTTACTCTCTATCACGCTGGGTCATAGTCCACGTCTCGCTTCCGTACAACGCTATGCTCCAGATTTAGGTCCTTGATAAATCTCTGATATTTTATTATTTTTGATATTTCCTGATATTTCGAGATATTTTCGCCTTTAATATCTGCTTTTTGGCATTGAAAGCTTTTTTGGCCATAGCTATGCGTGCGATGATATCCGAAGTGCATCTGGAGTCAAAGGTTATAATGCTGCCTAAGTATTTAAATCTTTTGACTTGTTCGATGACTGAACCTCTAATTGTTATGGGATCTAAGTATTACTTGGTTTGTCTTGGATGCAATTAAAGTTTTGGTCTTATTTATATTTATTTTTAGTCCGAAATCTGTGAAAATAATAAGGTCCATTTCTGCTACCAGCTGTTCAAGTTGTGCAGAGTTTTCGGCTACCGCTGCGAAAAAAAACAACACTAGGTTTTAAATAGTGGGTACTTCGTTTAAAAAAGTCATTAAGAGGAAACATTAGTGGTAATTTTTCCATACAAACGTTCTCGATTGTTTTCTCACACGTTTTATACCCTAAATCTACGCTCAAGTCAAGATCTTAATGTGTTGTGTAATGTCTACTTATTCATACAAACAACCACCTTAACACTTTCGTTATCAATGAAGCTCTATGATGCAAGAGCCTATCTCGCGATAAGATTCGGTAGCGGGTTAACGCCCGAGTCCGGCCCGACGACGTTTACGATGCGCGTACGCACGTGCTAGCTCTAATTACGACGGAATCTATTAACAGTCACATCTCATTACGGCGCTATTTAGAACTTTTAGTTTTTAATTACAAGATTTGTTAGTAAAGTTCGACAGTTCTGTTTATATGTCGCGTGAGGGACCTGAATCTTCGCTGGGATAGATTCATTATGAGTGGGTTAGGGTCGTTTAGGTAAAATAAATATATATATATAGGAGATATTTATAGGAAATCTGATAATATTTATATGATTCGGATAATGCAAGAGTTTGTACATAAAATTAGCATCCCGAGGAAAGGCAGGTACCGCTATTTAATTACAGGTAAAACCTGTACCGTCATACATGCCACCAGGGGAAACTTTGCCCAAGAGGAAAATTTTAAAATTTGCTTCTTGGGCAAAGTTTCCCCTGGTGGCAAAGTAGGCATGTATGACGGTAGCTTAACTTTGTACTAAATACGAGTAGGTACATGATAAACTTTAAACTAACTTCTAATCTTCTTCACTCGTTAACTTATGCCGAGACAGAAGCTATTTTAGACATTATACTTACTTTAGCTTAAGTTTACAGTTTAGTAATTTTCTAAAAGTGCAATGTAATTTTTTATTTTTTAAGGTTTAAGTCCCTTTTAAGTTCATATAGTTTATACTTTGAATGTAACTTGTAACATAATTCCAAAATGTATTTTGTAACTGGTTCCCCGCGATACAGGCGAAGCCTAGTGCGGAGACCTCTGGAAATTAATGTAAGAAAATATGCCAAATAAAACTTTTATTACTTTATTATTACTTATTACTTTATTACATAAAATCAAGAATGTGATTTTAATAATGATTCTTTTAATTTGATAAGTTATTAAAGCAAGTTCTTATGTTGAAATTAAGTTAGAGCATTTTTAAAAAACCCTGCCTGCCTGCGAATCTGTCGTCGAATAATTCATGATGCATTAGGTAGGTACGGTGAAATGGGGTTACTTTGATTCGGGGGGCGACTTTGATCAAATAGATTTTTCTCCGAAATCATTGCTTTTACTTGTGGGTAAACTGTGGCAGTGAATATATTAGCTATCTATGTTGCTGTATACTCGACTAAATCTTCTTAATTTCAAATAGTTCTGTTTTTATACTACATTCTAAATGAACAAATTAGCCCCATTTTTTCTAAAGTCTACAGACTCGTAATCACAAAGAAATGGTCAAAAACACCGTTAAACCTTCTAGCCCGTACAATTACTATGCCTCTTTCTAAAATCATCTCATCAAAGTTGTAATGACTACAAAACAAAACTAAATTACGTACAAAAGGTTCATCTTTTAATCTGTTAAATTTCTACATATTTTCAAAACGACTGTCCAAACGTCCCATTACGTTGCCTTCATTAACCAGCTGTGCTCGGAATGCTGAGCACGCGCCGGCGACGCCATGCGTGCGTTGTGATTCGCCGGAATCCAAACATATCAGTTACCTGTTCCTGTTTCAAACGTTACTTTACTACAAATATCATTTGTTATAGCTTCTTTATCAACTGTGTGGGCGCAGTAGTTTTGGAATAAATACCTATAACTTCCAATCGTTGCTGAAGTTATTACCTACAATGTATTTGTGGTTAAGTCCGGCAACAACAAAACTAAGCAAAGCTATCTATACAATAATAAATCCGGATAAGTGCGAGTCGGACTCGCCCACCGAGGGTTCCGTACAAAATTACAAATGTTTAGTTTTCAGATTTTTCCTTGTACTTGTAGTATAATATGATATTAGGTATTTGCCAAATTTCATATGTCTAGGTCAACGGAAATAGGAATAAATTGAGATCGTTGAATTTTGTCGAAATACACGTTTTTTGCGACAAAAACGGTCGTATCTTTTTATTACGTTAACTTAGAACTTCGATTTTTTTACAGCTTTAAGGGACTATGTAGACTTGATTATATGGTTTTAATTTAAACTCGATACCTCCAGGCGTTCCTGAGATAAACGCTCTTGACAAACAGACAGACGGACAACAAAGTGATCCTATACGCCGTATAGTATACGGGTTCCGTTTTTTTCGTTTTGAGGTACGGCACCCTAAAAATAACATATTATGTACCTACTTTACTTGAACAGAGGCCTAATTATGCTGGCCAGTGCGCGATAAATGGGAAAAATGGAAAATGATAATGACGATGTGTATTGTGTACTAAACTAAGTCTTGCATGATTGGATGTTGCATATAATATAAATTCAATATTTAGGTCAAAGTAAGTTACTAACTTACAGAATTCCATTCACAATGCTCAATAATGTCGATTATCTAGCCGTCATTGTTACCACAGCGACCGAAGCATCAACAGCTTTGTACATTCAAATGATTAACGTATTTTTAAGAACAGTTACTTAAAACGACCAAATCTTAAACAAAAGCGCGTAAATTCTATGCCAGTGATGAATAATGCAAAAGTGAATTGTAAGTGGAAGACATGCAATGCATAAGTACCCACATAATATAGGTATGTTGCTTAGCTTGGAGCACGCCCGTTTGGTCTGAATAGCGAAGTTTATAGCGAACTTGAGCGTATGCGATGAACTCAACCGTCTAGCCTCTCTTAGGCGTCTTCGTGGCG
Source organism: Epinotia brunnichana (assembly GCA_963854355.1). Taxonomy (NCBI): domain Eukaryota; kingdom Metazoa; phylum Arthropoda; class Insecta; order Lepidoptera; family Tortricidae; genus Epinotia; species Epinotia brunnichana. The sequence continues at coordinate 51,669,559 of OY977936.1, forward strand.
TTAAATTGAAACGACTCTACTGTATTAGCAAACTTTAGTAGATTAATTATTCTGTGGGCTAGATGCGTGAAGTGCAAGGTTATGGTGTAGTGAGCAGAAGTATTAAAATACATGATATGCTGTTAATTATAGAAGTCTGTCAAACTTACCTTCGTAAAGATGTTTTAGTCTCTTTGTCACTAACTTTGTAAGAAAGAAAGAAACTTTGTAGTAGGTAATTGGCTTGTTAAGTTTTTGAAAAATAAGGATAATGGGCGACGTAGGACCGTCGACGGAGCTCATTACTTTTAGTTGCACTTTAGATATCTTTGCAGCTTAAGAATATTGGGGTAATCAGTGATTAATATTTAAGGCTCCGCACGTTCATGGTCTTCTCTCCCCTCTCACTGAGCATACGCGTGAGCGAGATGGAAGTGCGTGTTCGAAAGAGCGGAATCATGATATTCGGAATATTTCAGAAATAGAGAAGAAATTTAAGTAAGTAAGAAAAGGGTTACTGCAAATGCTCTAAGGAAGCGTCCTTTTTAATATTTGCTACCTATTACAGGCCACACCCTGTATTTGCCTTAGAGTTTGGATGCCACCAGCTCTAAATCTCCATAATGTCAGTCAGTTAATTATTTATAATCAGTTACATACCTCTGCTAACCTTTCTAACATAATCTCCAACTAATCTATTAGTGACCACAACTTTTTTCCCACCTATAAAGCAAGCACCTACCATAGAAAACACCCAGTAGCCGAATACTAATTAAGTAATGTTATAACTAGACTTGCCAATCCTTACACCTACCCCATTGTTTAGTGCATCTTGATCACCCATTGTTCTAATGCTAATCACAATAATCAGTGCTGTCAAGCTAATGCTGCGTTAACCATTTATGTTACTACTTGAGTTGCTGGTTGGTAGCGCTAGCGATAGTCAATTTTCTTATCGAAGTTTTTCTCGTAGTAGGTAGTTCATTTTATTGAGATTGATTTCGTTAAATATATTATTTTAGGCCTGTCGAACGTTGATGAAGACTAGTTTAGATCAAGTAAATCGGTAATATCCCTGCGCACTGGGAAACACTTTGTTAGGTTTAATTAAATTGTTTGTTTTGACAGTATCCTCTATTTACTTTCATAATTTATATATATCCATTCAACCACACAGGTTACGGAATTGAATTGAAAGCAGTGATACGGTCAATATTCGAACAAAGATACTTGTCTACCTGCTTAGCTCATTGTATTATAAGACTTTACATTATACGGCGCCATTCATTTATTACGTAACACGATTTTTGCCAGCTTTTGACCCTCTCCTCCCCCCCCCCCCCCCTGTAAGAAAAAATAAGACATGGTTGACCCCCCTCCCCCCTAAATCGTCTTAAGACTCTTAAGTAATAAATGAATGGCGCCTAATACCCTGAGAACTTTACAACAATATATCGATATCAGCCATATTTTTACACCAAAAAATAGGTTGGGTAATTTGACTAAATATTCATTAATAATCCACCAAAATTGAATAGGTACCGCAACGGTAAAAAATAATTAAAAGTAATCTTTATAAATTCCGTAAAAATCAGGCGAAAATGGTATAAACTTTCTTTTCTCAAACTTGCAATGAAATGTTGACATGACTAACTTCAAATTAGGTCCGGAAATACTACGTATCCGGTGCGACTAGTGAAGATGATATGTAAAGGAATTTCATACAACCTTACACACCTAGGCCTGCAAAGCAACCGTCTTTTGTTTATAAACGTCAAATTGTGACAGAACGTCTTGGCATTCAGTCACCAAAAAAAAAAGATTAGGACTAATGTTAATGTCACCGGGTAAAACGTTGCTTCAAACAGGTTAAAAAAAGTTTGGCGCGTAAATTTATAAAAGGTTTCTTTTCTTGTTGGCCGGATTTGTCAATAGTTCGTATAATTATTTTGAAACTTTCTTATAAAAGCCATCGATTTCGAAATGAGTTCGGACGAAAATTATATGGAATTGAACTGTACGCGTCCGGAATTGCGAGCAGAAGTAGCCATGAATAATTTACTGCCCCCGAAATCAAAAGTTAGGTACATGACGGCGTATGAAAATTTCATAAAAAATTAAGTGTCATCTTTGTTGTAGTGCCTTCGTCTATATAGTTAGATATAAGTTCATGTATATATAAAGTAATACTTAATTTAGGAAATACGCGGATTATTTGTTAGTAAGAAATGTGGGACACAATTATAGGTTATGATGTGGCAGCACTGACAGCTATCAGAAACGTATTATTTAGTTGTACGAATAAAACAAATTGACTACTTTTTATTTCATTGCAAGTTTGAGAAAAGCATTATACAAATTTCGGCGAGAAACGGGGTTGCCGGCCGCGTATCCCTATATCTACTTGGCCTGCAACCCTTCGTTTCCCGGCCTCTATAGTAATGTACTATTACTTTATAATACTACGTCGATATACGTTCTTTGGGATACGCGCATAATCCACTTATTTTTGTTAATGAATACTGATAGCATTTTTGCTTGCGGGTTAATTTTTTTCCTAACTTCCGTTCCATATAATTATTGATTTCCATAGTAAAAGATTTTTAAAATAACATATAAAAGCCGTATACAATTAATTAGCCTAATATTGAATTATTTCCAAAAAAATAGTAATTTTCTCAGGGTATAACTGAATGTTTTATGGTAAGTTTATTCCATATAAGATTAAAAAAATCGTGCGTTAATCGTCATGTGATTTCAGGGACATTTCAACCTTACAAAGCCCCGGGGCCAGATAGAATCTACCCCATTCTACTACAGGAGGGCGCTACTGTACTAATCCCGCACCTTAGCAGATTGTACAGGGCGTGCTTAATAGCCTTCGCACACGTACCGCGTGTGTGGAGGATGGTAAAAGTAACCTACCTACCCAAACCGGGTAAGGCGGATTACAGTGAGGCCAAATCGTATAGGCCGATAAGTCTATCGTCATTTTTCCTCAAAACATTGGAGAAGTTGGTAGATAGACACATAAGGGATGGCCCACTAAGGAGACATCCGCTGCACGAACTACAATGTGCATATCAGCCAGGGAAGTCAACGGAAACGGCACTTCATCTGGTAACAACCAAGGCTGAACAGGCTATAGAGAATAAAGAACTATGTCTGGCGGCTTTCTTAGACGTGGAGACGTTTGATCGTACCACGTATAATGCTATTAGCGAAGCAGCTGCAAAACATGGTATAGAGCCGACCATATGTAAATAGATAGGCAACATGCTAAATGGCAGACTGATAAAGTCATCTCTTTTAGGGGATGAGATAATGGCCACGGCCACAAAGGGATGTCCACAAGGTGGGGTACTTTCACCAACTCTATGGAGTTTGGTGGTGAACTCACTCTTGATAGAACTCAATAAAGGTCCCATCCACACGGTAGGATATGCTGATGATTTATTGATACTGGTTAATGGGAAATTCCCAAGTACGGTATCAGAAATCATGAACAAGGCACTGAGGGAAGTGGAGAGATGGTGCGACAGTCACCAATTATACATTAATCCAGGCAAAACTGTAGTAATACCCTTTACTAGGAAAAGGACCCTTCGCGGAATACAGCAGTTAAAGCTGTACGGAAGGGTACTAGAACTGTCCAATGACGTGAAATATCTAGGTGTCACACTGGATAAGGAACTGAACTGGAAGAAGCATACAGATCTCACCATTACAAAGGCCCTGAGGGTATTTGGAATGTGTAGATCAGCGTATGGCAAAACATGGGGACTGAACCCCAAGGTACTGAAGTGGGTCTCACCATCATGGTGTAGATCATAATACTGTACGGTAGCCTGGTATGGTGGCCAAGGACTTTAATGAGCACATGCAGAGAGGCCCTGAGAAAGGTGCAGAGAACGGCATGCATGGCTATAACAGGGGCGTTTCGTACCACGCCTACAGCGGCGCTAGAAGTCCTACTGGACCTACCGCCACTTCACATGGTGATTAAGTCAGAGGCGCGCAAATCGCTCTACAGATTAAGAACTCTTGGACTGTGGAGCGATAGCAAGCCGAAAACTAAGCACACAAACATGGAGACTGATGGTTTCTTAGACAGAATAACAAACATGGGAAGCGACAAAATGCTACCCAAGTATGTATTCCACAGGAACTACACAACAAAAGTTCCAACCAGGGCTGAGTGGGCCGAAGGTCTAGAACCACCAAAGTCTGGTATCGAAGACAGTATATGGTACACGGACGGATCAAAAATGGGATCCGGTACGGGAGCAGGCATTTATGCAAATGACTATAGTAGTAGTGTAAGCATGGGTAGTTTGGCAACTGTCTTCCAAGCGGAGACATACGCCATAATTGCTTGTGTACAGGAGAATATAGACAGGCGAACCAAAGGGCGGACTATTTATATACTCAGTGACAGTCAAGCGGCCCTTAAAGCGCTTACGGCGCCGAAAGTGGACTCTAGACTAATTTATAATGGCGTCCAAGCACTAAACAGACTTGGAAGGCACAATAAGGTGCAACTAGTTTGGATACCAGGGCACAAGGGCTTCATCGGCAACGAAAGAGCAGATGAGCTTGCAAGAGGGGGCTCTACAAATCACTTTGTAGGTCCAGAACCATTTGTGGGACTCTCGCAGGGGACCATAATATCGGCCTTTAAAGCCTACGCCAAAACCAAACACCAACACGAGTGGAGGAATGAGGCTGGCTTAAGGCACTCTAAACTCTTCATAGAAGGAGTGGACTCGGGCTGGACCAGAAAACTCTGGAAATCCAGTAGGAAGCAACTCAGAATTATATCTGGGGTGTTCACAGGTCACTTCGGGGTCAAGGATCTCTTGGCCAAGATGGGACTATCTGATAGTTTAGACTGTAGAATGTGTGGCGAGGAGGATGAGACTATGGAACACTTATTGTGTGAATGTCATGCCCTTGCCAGACAAAGAATGAACTACTTTGGTAACGGTTACCCGCAACCAAAGGAATTCAAGGTGCTCCCGGCGAACTGCAATCATCCGCTTTGTGGAAATGATGGAGCAAGCCTGGGAGCAGGTATAAAGGAGAGGGCATATGCACAAAAGATCCCACTGGGTCGAAGTGCATCCGAAAGGGCTCTCACCTAGATAAGATAAGATAAGATTTCAGGGAAAACCATTTTAAAACGCTAAAAAAAATATTATTATGTTATGTTTGAAAAGCACTTAATGATCGAAATAAGAAAACTAGTACAATATTTATATTTGATACACTATACAAAATGTAGACGAATTTATCCGTTAAAAACTAATGTTAAATATATGGAATGAGGTATAAAGCTTAAGATTTTAAATTCAGTTAGGTACTATAATACTGAACAAGTATTAAACTCAATGTATTTGCTTTATTGGATAGGTACCTATAACAATTGCTGTTATTTAAAAATGTGAGTTCGATTAACTAAAGTAGGTTCGATTTGACTTGGCCAGTTTTCATTACATCAGTCATTTTATAAAGTTATTCAGCATATATATATAATTTTTAATTCTGATAAAAACTGGCGAAGTCAAATCTTTCCGTTTGAGCTAGCTTCATGAAATTTGGGCTTCTAGATTTCCTTATGAATATAATTAAACACACGTAGTTTTATGTGTTTACGTTAAAGAGGTTTTGAGTTATAGAAGGGTCAAAAGTGGTACCAAGTGGTTCGTGTAATATTACACTTGGCGCTGGCTAGCCAGTTCTTTTGCTTGAACTTGGCTTGACACGCTGCCGCGTGTCTAGATACACGTGCAAAGCCGGGGCGGGTCGCTAGTATTTTATGAAATTAAACATTGACCGACATATGTGTGCATTAGGTTGACCTAGGTCAATAAATAGCCCAGCGCCTTACAAGTATTTATACTCACCGATAGCAACGTCGTCGCTCGCTATGCACCGGATGCTATCGCAATCAATATAGGTATAACTGATAAGGTAGATTTCAGGGTGCCTGATATCTCATACAAACACTCGCTTATCACGCATCCTAGCATTAATAAACCATTATGTGGTACAATAGGAAGTAATTACCAAAATAAACGTTTAATTATTATTTTGCAATATCAAGGTGTTTTTTTAACTTTTAAGTACGTTTATTGATCGACCGACTTAGAGCAAATACCTGCCGTAGTGTTCTGCGATACACATATTACGTGTGATTGAAACTAATTAATTAGGTAAATTTGAATTTGGTGTCACGATAATGTGACATGATTGACTACCTATACTATTGTATTTTGACACATCGTTCATATTTAACAACTTAGAAAAGTTGAAAGGCCCCCCGACATTTTCATTTCAAATTGTATTATCTCAACAAACGGCTGAAGCGAATTTGTCAAAACGTAGCAATAAGAACCATCTCGATCGTTCGGATAAAAAAAACCGCATTCAAATCGGTCCATTCGCTTAGGAGCTACGATGCCACTGACAGACACACAGACACGTCAAACTTATAACACCCCCCTTTTTTGCGTCGGGGGTTAAAAAGGTGAAAGTTTATGAGAGGGCGCATAAAATCGGAACAAAGGTCAACTCTTTCACGATACCAGACTTGATTCAATCTCACTATAAGCAAGTAGTCTAAGCATTTTACGGTCCGGTTGTATGGCGAAATGGAAATAATTTATAATAGCAGTTTTTTTTTGCGTAACAGATAAATCATAATTATAGTAATAACTTCGAGACTAAATCCAACAAAATATTAGTGATTTAGATATTTTAATAATTATTTAAAAAATAATAAATTCCTGAAAAATTGGTAAAAAATGTTAATAACCTTTTTTTTCTGTATTATGATAAATTAATATTTGCGGCGTAATATTGATGATAAATCGCGCAAAAAATGTTCCCGATTATTACCTTTATATTCAGTTAGACACCAATTTTTTTTTCTATTACCATATTTTCGTGTCAAAAATAATAATAGACTGTAGGTTTCTTCATTCCTTGTTGAATGTAGTGGACCGAAACATTACAAAACAATCACACACTAAACAACAACGGAAGGTGGATTTTAGGGGGTTAATATTATTTAACAATTTCAAAAAATGCAAATTGATCAGTAATTTTTGGGATTTTCATCATCGGTACTCTTTCGTTGAATGATGTACGAATCGCCTGATAAAATACTTTGCAACTAATGTTTTTACAAACACCTGTTAAAGTAGGTTTCAAAGTGCCGCGCGCGAGCCGCAGAGCAAACGTGATTGGCCGGTTGCATGCAGCGGGGCACCGCGCCGTCCGCCCGCTCGCCGCGTAGGTATAAGTATAAATATGTCTCCTTTTTAGGCAAATATGCTTTCGTATGTCCGGCTGTTCATCTGTTCCCTCTATAGGTCGTATCTCTCAACTGATTCTCGTGAAATTCTGTGAGTGAGTTCGAAATTTATGGGCAAAAATTTCCCCAGGCTTCCAAACTTTCACTTTAGTCGTATTAGTAAGAAAATAAATTCAATATTTAAAAAAGCAACAATAATTACTTCCTTAAAAATGCTAATTTGTAATTGAATTGTTTTTTTTTCTTAATAATCACTCCAAGTAAATTTGTTCCTTTTTAGTTAACAAAAAAAAGTTTACATAACGAAGGGTAGACCAGGGGCAATTGAAACCATTTGCCTTTACAGCATATAACCGTTATATTTTTATGAGTAGAAAGATGAACGCCCAAAAATTTTCAAGGTTAGTTATCTAGTTAGAAACAAGTGGCGGAAAAAAGGGGAGGCCTTTGCCCAGCAGTGGGACACAAATTAGGCTACAAAAAAAAAAAAAAGTTATCTAGTTCCTAAATAAAATGTATTTTCAACCGACGAAAAAAACGGAAGAGGTTCTCAATTCGACGCGTATATATATATTTTTTTATGTATGACCACGCATAACTTTTTACAGAGTAGTTCGATTTTGATAATTCTTTTTTTATTGGAAAGGGTATAACCCGAAGTTGGACCCATACAAATTTGGAAAAAAAACCCTAAGGGTACGAAAATAGGGGATGATTGATTTTTCGTCGGTTAAAACGTTGTTTTCAAAGTAAATTATGTTAGTCTATAATCCATAGTTTTTTGTCAATAATACGAGTATAATACAAGTATGGGGCGGTATGGTTCAATTGACCTCACATGACTGTCGAACTGACTGACAAATGACTGTGTCTGTGTGTTTGTTTTTACCATTGTCTTGTTTAAAATATTAAAGTACAGTATTTACATACATACATACTGTGAATACTGTCAATTGAAACACTATGTGAGGTCAATTGAAACACTCTAATATCTTCGGCACAATGAAAGTAGGGTAAACTGGGTACGGTTGCAACAACGCAAATATCTCGCAAACCGTTGGTGGGACGGCGAGGGGTCCAAGGTGGGAAAGAAGTGGACAATCGGTTTGTACACGAAAAACATCGTGACGTTGCTTCCCGCGCGCTTAATTTGTTTGTAGAAAACCCTATTGTGTTTTGATCCCCAAAAGTAAGTGTTTTCACTCGTAGAGTTTTTCAATTATTCTGGTTTCTATTTAAGTGAGAGTATTGAGTGTGTGTTTATGTTTGAAGTGAAGCTTGTGGATCATCTCAGCGTATCTAGTTTTACTGTATCATTATTCTCATTATTACTACAACGGCTTTTTCAGAAAGTAGGAGGTGGGGACGGTTGAAACAGAGTGATTTTCTTGTATTTTTGACATTGACTAATGAAAGTCAAAGTAAGTTTTCTTTTAGTTTATTTACATATTCTTTTCAGGGTGATCTCTTCTATACAGGGTGGGCCATACATTTTTGCAAATTGCAACACTGAATATCTTCTATAATTTTTTGAGTGGAGGGAAATTTTATATAACTTTATGCAGTGTTATTTGCAGTAAAGCGTTTTACTGGTCAACAACGAGCTTTTTGTGTAAAACAGTTTTATAAAAACAACAAATTGTATGTAACTGTTCGCCGCCTATTTAAAGCCCGGATCTCACTCCCGCCGATTTTATCGTGCGGGGATATTTATAAAGTCGAGTTCTAAGTTAAAAAACCGAAGACAATATCCAAACTCAAGCAAAACATCCGTGATGGAAAAATTGCGAAAACCATAAATCCCATTAAAAACATTCCATGTAAACAATAGGCCAAGTCTCGAAACTCTTTCACAGTAAAAAGTGGTGAGATATTTCCTGGAGCCAAGTCAGGCATTGTTATTAATCTTTATTTGCTTGCTAAATAAAATTCTGCAACTTGGGATTCGCACAACTTTACTGCATTTACTAATTTTTGCATAGGAACCTAAAACGTATGTAAGTGTGATTCCAAGTCACAAAATTTTATTAAGCAAGCAAATAAAGATTAATAAGAGTGCCTGACTTGGCTCTACGAAATATCTCACCACTTTTTACTGTGAAAGAGTTTCGAGACTTGGTCTATTTTTTACATGGAATGTTTTTATGGGATCTCATTTCTTTTTGTAGACTTTGTATGAGAATGTTATTTTACCAACCGCAAATAACGTTTGTATAGTTTTGCAGGAAGGAACTGCAAAAGTAACTTTGTAATCGTATGTATTTGTATAGGATTACAAGTTTACTTATGCAGCTTGTATATCTCTGAAACGTGACTGATATTGCAATATTTTTAGATTTTTTATGAGTTATTAGGCTAAAAACTAATAACTTTGAAATTTGGAGCTTGTGGGTCTGCTAGAAGTACATTAGAATTAGCGTGATCATTATCAGTGAGTAATTGAGTATGTCAGTGACAAAACTAACGAACTTTTCAATTCAATTCAATTCATTTATTCAGGGACCAACATGGATCATTATTGTTAGTAATAAAATAATACTTAGTTTAATAATACTTACTTTGACGGACAATAGTTCTTAAACTAAAATTTCAAATATTATATGTTAGCCATATTATGCCCTACATGTTTCTGAAAATTCAGGGTTCTAGCTTTAGCCAGCACAAAATTACAGGATGTTGAAAAAATGGCCTGAATGGCTTCGACAAAAGGATGGTACGGCCGTGCCTCTTTGTTTTGCTCGACTTGGCGGGGGAACTGCAGTGCCTCCTGATTTTTAGTTACATGCCATGCCATGCAATAGGGCCGAGTGGAGAAAAATGCGTGATGCCTTTGCCCAGCAGTGGAACACCCAAACAGGCAACGAAAAAAAAAGATTTCTACGGAACCCTCGGTGCGCGAGTCCAACTCGCACTTGGCCGGTTTTTAATTTGTTTAATGACTACTATACAATGAGCTCATCAAACACTCGCAGGCATATCATAAACATTTCTCAATTTATGAGCATCTGAACATCTCGATAAAAACACGGGTGTAAAAAAAAGTATACGACTTTAGCTTCCTTTGTTGCTGCTACCTTATACATTTAGTTAAACCAAAGTAGTTTTAATGCGATTATAACATAATAACGATATAGATTTGCACAAAACAAGCATAATCATGTTTCATAAAAAGTGCTTGTTTCAACTATAACAATGTTTCAATCATAACCATTCCGTGTATAGTTGTTATTTTCTAAGCCGTCCGTTCTGCAGTGCGGCGTTCTTTAGTGCGGAACGGACGGCTTAGAAAATAACAACTATACCTATCCCGTGACAAAAAGTGTTGTAAACGTCGGGACTAACCATTTGTTTTATTGTATACAAGAACCTTCTCCAGAATGTATTAAATACTTTTCTGAAAACCGCATCAAAATTGGTTCAACCTAACGCGAGATAATCTCGGACAGCGTACATACATACATACAAACATACGGGTCAAACTGAGAACCTCCTTTTTTTACAATGACACGCAGCGTGAATATTTTTAAAAAACCTTCATCATCATCATTGGCCTTGTACATCTATGATAAGATGATTTAAACAGCGTCTATGTCAAGGTGGTGCGGCATTTACGCACATGACTCGTAAGGCCGATACGGGAGCGACAGGCCCGACCGCATAATTGACAAGTAAAAGTTGTGCACGATGATATAGGGAGGACAGCAGCAAGCTGGTGTCTCTGTTCTCGTCGGAACGACAGAAGATCGAACCAAGCTGCATCATGCGCAACCATACCTTCGCCCAGGGTCTTCCTCCAGTGGTTTCGGTCCCCAGATTCCAGTTCCCATTTGGTTGGGTCAATCTTAAAGGACAACATGTCTCGTTTTGCGCTGTCCTTAAAACGAAGCATTGGTCGCCCTACTGGTCGTTTCGCATGGGCTATTTCGCTCAGGAGAGTTATACGTGGCAAACGAGAGGGCTCCATCCTTTGCACGTGCCCCAGCCAGCGAAGACGTCTTTGCTTCAAGATAGCAATAATGCTGGGTAAACGTGCGATGCTAAGCACCCTCTCGTTTGTAACTCGATCCTTCCATGAGATCCCTAGAATACGCCGAAGACATCGCATATGGAAGTTGTTCAATTTCCGCTCCTGTTTAGCATACGATGTCCAAGTTTCAGCACCGTACAAGAGTATGGACAAGATGCATGTCTGGTACACGATCATCTTCGTATTTACAGTTAGGTGTTTGTTATCCCATACCCTTGTACTGAGTTTCCCAAACATCGTGGATGCTTTGCCAATGCGGACGTTGATCTCTACGTCCAGTGAGAGGTTGTTTGACACGGTGGACCCAAGGTAGCAGAAATTTTCTACAACTTCCAGAGGCATATTATCTAACAGTATTGTTGGGTGTAGGTTCAGGCCTTGAGCCATTACAACGGTCTTCTTGGCGTTAATTGACATGGAAAATAGCTTACATGCTGCATTAAACTTGTCCACAACTCTCTGTAGCTCCTCCGGCGATGTTGCAACAAAAGCGGCATCATCGGCGAACAGCAAACTATCAACGTGAAAATCCTTACGATATTTTTGAGATTTTAAGAGTGTAATGTTGAAAAGTTTACCGTCAGCTCTGGTATGGAGGTGTATGCCTTGAGTGGTATCGCCGAAAGCAACTTTTAGGAGTATGGAGAAGAATATGCCAAACAATGTGGGCGCCAATACGCAACCTTGCCGCACTCCTCTACACATTTGGAATGGATTTGAGGTTTTACCGTTATGGACAACCGAGCCCTGCATGCCTAAATGGAAAAGTTTGATCAGGTTTAACAGCTTTGGCGGACAACCAATAATCTGCAGAATTGTGTAAAGTCCTTCCCTACTGACGGTATCGAAGGCTTTATTTAAGTCAACAAATGCCACCAGCAGGGGAGTTTTCTGTTCTCTGCACTTTTCCTGGAGTTGTCGCAAAGTGAAGATCATGTCGGTGGTGGAGCGCTGAGCACGAAAACCGCATTGAGACTCAGGATACACGCGATCTGCTAGTTTTTGTAGCTTAGCCAAGATGATACGGCCAAGCAGCTTCCCGGCAATGCTCAACAAAGAGATTCCGCGGTATGAGTCACAATTGCCGCGGTCACCCTTTCCCTTATAAATTGTAACAATATTAGCATCGCGCATATCCTGAGGAATGTATTCCTCGTTCCAGCATTTTGCAAAGAAATTACAGAGGATAGGGGCCACACACTGCAATTTAACGATCTCAGCAAGTATACCATCACTACCGGGGCTCTTTCCCACTTTAAGTTGCCTCACCGCGGTATGGAAATCATCGATAGTTGGAATATTATCGAGTTCATTCCACACCGGGAACTTGGGGAGCGATTCTAACCTTCATATTTCCATAATTTATAAACTAGGTCAAAAACTACACAAACAATAGTGAACATTAATAGAACAAGCATGTGCATCGAATGCAGAACCTCCTTCTATTTGAAGTCGGTTACTTTTGGGGACGATTAAAACGCGAGGACGATTGAAACGTTTCAATCGTCCACAAGCAAGTTGTTTCTACCGTCCCCACACCACGTTTTTAACTTTAAGGTCAAATATTACATATAATAAAAATAGACTCGAACGCTGATCAACGGCCATTATAAACATTCGTTTATTCCCAGCTATAGCACCAAATTAATTTGATCAGTCAAAATACAAGAGTAAACAAAGTTATAAGAAAATATACGACAGCACAAATACTTACTTTTTACCGTGAAAAACTGGTTTGGCTCGTGTACACTCCGGTATCGCACCATCACTCGAGCGCTACTGGTCAAGAATTTATACATGGCCAAAACCGCGTGTTCCGAGTGTTGCGTCAGTCGCGTTTTCGAGAAATTTTCCTTGTTTCAATCATGACGTGTTTCAATTGTCCGTGGTCTACCCTAAGTTATTGAATAATTTCAATTACGAAATAATGTAATTCAGATTACAAATTACGAAGTAGTCATGTATGCAATTACACGTGTAATTCATTACCTACTCGTAATTGAATTAAATATAATACAATTTTTATTTCAATTTCAAACGTAAATTAGTTACGCCCAACACTGCCGTTTACCGACGCCATTTTTACGCCGTGAATCGTCGCATTCATACTAGCGCATCGTAGAAAACGATACTTACAAATTATCTGTGTAGGTAGGTTTTGTGTCTTGGGGCCCGGGAAGTGCGACCTTGAATGTCAAGACACTCGTTGCGTGCCGACGCTACGAGCGAATGTGATCCTTAACACAGGCGGAAAGAGTTCAAGTTCAGTTGTAGAATCAAACAGGACTATTCAAATGTGTTTTATGCTTTACATAAAGCTTTTTTTTGTTGGATTTATGTACTAGTTTAATAATCTATATTATTAAGTTAAATTTAGACACAATTTGTCTCTATAAATATATTTGCCGATAGTTTATTAGAGTAATTGTATTTATATGCGATTCTAAAAAAAGATTAAAACGATTTTTAGAAAAATAGGTTCATACATTCTTTTTATGAGAATCAAATCAAAGTACTAATTATTACTATTTTTTTCTACGAACTTATGGCACATGTCACCCAAGCCATGAAATTTGTTAATTTAATGGCTTTACGTGTAAAATAATAGTCGGATTTCACTTTTTACAGGTTAAAGACAATAATACTGTCATGTTAACGATTAAAAACAGCTATTACTATTTTTAGTAAAAAAAATCCGCGTTTTTTTGACACTATTTTTTTTTACCTACTTCCGGGTCGAAAGTTTGTTGGATTCGTAAATATAGTATCTTAGAATATGTATTTATGACGGAGAAAAAAAAAACCTGGCTATTATAAATTAATGTTTTGCTAAACCGTAAAATGCTTAGACTAAAGTGTGTAAATCATTTCTGATCGGTCCGTGGTACATGGACCATCTGTCCCGCGCCGACCAATCAGGGGCGTGCGCCGCGCCGCATCTGTCGAGACGAGATGCCCGACGCGGGCGCACCCGCACTTTTTGTTCCCTTTGTTGCTATTTTTTGTCCTCGAGTGGAGAGGGATGGAAGAGAATTAGTTATGCTAACAATACTGATTAATTAAACCTTGCTGAGCATTTGAATGCGAAATGAGTTGTTTAGTTAGGGTGAGCAAGTACCTTACTTAATTTTGTTTTAGATTAAAGCTATTTGTATAGGTAGATATAAACACTTATTTACATTAGTTCAGTAGGTATCGATTATTTTCAAATTCAACTATTTATTCTATTAGTATACCAACCTTAACGGGCGTTGAAGTATGCGGGTGAATTAAATACTTACGACCAGTTTGTCATTGTTACAATAATCAATAATCATAGAATTAAAATAATTCATAGGTACAGTCGATGTCAAGGATACCTACCTGCAAACTATTCCCCCGTTTACAAAGGGATATAGTATATAGTGCAAAAGTGTAAATACCTATGTATAATCTTTCCCATCATTCCCATCTTCCAACCTATCCAACCCAGGGTGCAACCTGCAGGGTTGAACCTGAGTTGGATAGGTTCAAAACTAGACAGATAGACCTACCTAATTATTTATTAACTTTACAACTTGGACGTGTCGATGCCGCGAAACAAACACACAGTAGTTAAAACTGTTTCTTAATTGGTTTACCGGATTAACGCGGTGCGAGGCAATTGGCCTAATATAGAATAACGTTATTGTTGTAACGGTCCTGCGCCATTTAAGTTCACGCCCTGAGGGGTAGTCACGTAGAACGTTCCAAACGCGCGCCGGTACAATTTAACTGTCAATTTTCCATATAAAACATGACATTTAGACTTACCTGACGCGCGTACAGTCGCCATAAGCACGTCACAAACATCGGAACACACCTCTATTTTCAAGGCATTAGGGTGCATGTGCCGATATTTTTGAACACCTATAGTGTGTTATTAGCGCCCTCGCGACATATCGTGAAGAAAATTATAAGTATGTAACGAACAAGTGCAGATTCTAACTAACTAATTTCTACTGATGTTCATGCTAGTCACGATATTCAGCTGAGAATGTATGACTGACAGTTTTCTTTCGGCGTTCCTCCGATGGTTTCCTACTGGAAACGCTGGTAGATTCCGTTTAGTAAAAACACGTAAGAAATGTAAACTCATTGGTGGACTCTAGCTCGATTCATATCATATTTGCTTTATTTGTTAGTGTTCATCTTTTCAATTTCATGAACCCATAAATACTAGAACTCCCTCTAATTAACACAGTTGTTTCACTCCGATTTCACCACACAACTCCAAACGGCTAATTAGATCCGGAAACATGAATAAAACGTTAACAAACGCGACGACTTAATTACTGTGAGTAATTGTCCTAGTATGTCACACATCTCGCAAGCTCTCTATATTGAACTTGGAATAACCATTGTTTTATTAGGAAATCGGCCTTATATCAATAGTGTAGGATATAATCTTGAATAGCAAATGCTCAGCTCTTGATGAAACCTAGTTTCTAGTGAGTCTATATTTACGTACATATATTGTGTTGTGTTAGATGACCGCATACTTAGTTAGTCGACTTAGTCCTTGATATTGTATTGTTCTTGGTAAAATTATACTGGTCATACGATTATATGTCCAATCTTCAGGAGTAAAAAGCGTAATAGTCGACCTTTTGCCATGGATAGAACCAAACCACCACGGCCAATGAGGTCCAACTCCAACTATAATTGGACAATTTGCAGAACATTTCCAAAATGTTACGAAACACACAGAACATTCTGGAAACTAGAACTTAAGGCAAGCTTCCATTCAAATTATGAATCATAGACCATAATTATATAGGAAGTTTCGTAACTTTCAAAATATTTCGTTGTGTGCTAGGTTCAAGTTTCAACTCAGTTGTAACTGTTGTAAGACCCCGTTTCATTACAAAGTAGGTCGAGATGTAACTAGTGCAAGGGTGCTGTGCTGGGCGTCACAGTCTAACTAAAGCAAACGCCATACCAATGTATGCTTTCCATAGGCACATAATGCGTTTTTCTTCTGAGTTTCAACGGAGCAGAAAACTCTTGTCTCGCTACTCAATGGGTCGTTTGACTACGCGCAAAAATAAGCTTTGTATGCATTCTCTATGCATTCTCGCATAGTAGGATTTTTTACGATGAAGGCAGTATCTGTTTCTCTATTTTATTTAGAGAGGGAATAGCGCTATAATAAGTATAAGTTAGCGGCCTATTAACACAGTTCCAGTTTAAAGTGTGCATCAGCTGGGAAATGTTCACTGTACGACATTTATTCCCGTCACAAAACTCTCATAGCTGCTAGCTATTTAGCATAGACTGAGGAGAAGTACTTCATTGAATCAATGAGTTTTTATTTGTTTAAACTTGCTTGCACAAGACATAAATGTACAAATGGCGAGATTAATGCCAAATGGCATTCTTTACAAGCTAACCATTTGGGCTAAACGGAGATTTATATAAGGCGCAAGAAAAAAGTATGATAATAATAAAAATATGAGACCTACGCGCTGAATCATGGTCTGAAATATAATATATGATCAAACGAGCTTCGCAAGCGAAGTTCGATCAATATTATATGACTCGCTTCATTGGAAGATATAATTAACAGTTTACATTATTGTAGTTTATTTAATCTACTGGCAACATTTTGCACGCTTATTTTAGAGATATAAAAAAATAAGTATTTAATTTGATTCACTACTCCCCACCATGACCGGTGGCGCCATTGCCGTCAGTCCTCATTAAGTTAAGAGATAGTTAAATGCGAAACTTTCCTGAAAATGGGTTTTATGGGAGGGAGGGAAATTATATCTTCCAATGAAGCGAGTCATATAATATTGATCGAACTTCGCTTGCGAAGCTCGTTTGATCATATATTAATATTTCCTCGCTTCATTGTTCGATATAATTAACAGTTTACATTATTGTAGCTGTTTAGAGATAAAGTTTTGCATGTATGATATTAAAGACCAATTTCTTATGAACAATTTTTATTTTCAGTCTTTAATTACATCATTTATTTAAGATTACATACGATAATTACATAATTAATGTTATTTAATTTACTGGAAAACAATCAGTCTTTCCATAACGATCAATCAACTAATTCATAATCAGGTTGATTACACACACTGACCTTGCAAATATACCATCGTCAATTATCGGACGATTGTAAAATCTTGCGAATGTTTTAGAGGTAGAAGACCAGCCGGCCGTCTGTCTGATAAGGTCGACATTTACCCCTGCTGAAGCGGCTGTGGATGTGACAGCATGTCTTCGTGCTATGAGCACTGAACGTTGCCCCATCCACACCACTCTCTGCCAGAACCTGTTTTATCCACCTGCTTATTGACTATGCTGTCGCGTCCCTATGAGGACGCTTCACAGTTATTAAGAGGTGTTCAGAGTTCTGGGGTCTTTTATCACTCGTTATAGACAGATAGTCTCTGAGAGCCGTAGCTGCACAAATATTTGTTCTCTACTCAAAATAAGGGAGGAACAAGATGGGCTGCTCCCTGCCGGCAGCAGAAGTCTAGATTGTGTCCGATATTGAACTATAAGACGCACCCTGGATAAACTGATCAGTTAAAAATGTTAAAACCAGGCTGATCAAACACGTCTTTATCAAGGCGTGTACAAAATTCCCACCACAATTTTAATGTAACGTTATATTGTAGAATGGTAATTTTTGATAGGGAGGCCAACATCAATTCCCATGCGGTCGCAGGAATACCGCGCCGCTGGTATGCTAGCCTGATAGCACCGCTGCACCCAGGATAAGGTGTCTCAGGAACGGACTTCGGGTTTTGTAATCAGAACATACTAAATGTTCATCGGGATTCATATATATGATGTCAGATTGTATCAGAGACTTTAATAAAGGGTACCACGCTTGAGATGGCCACACGGGGAATACCAGAATTCCCGTAGCTTTGTCGTGAATTATTTTATGCAAAGATTTTAATATGACAGAGAACGGTGGGAAACAATAGAAGAAATCTCGGCTCCAGTTCAAAGTGAATGCGTCTACTGCTATCGCATCTGGATCTTTTCGCCATGAGACGTAAGTTTGACATTTGGCGTTGGCGCGAGAAGCGAAAAGGTCAATATCTGGGTGTCCGAATTTATATATTATTCGCTGAAAAGCGTCATTAGACAGATCCCATTCAGTATCTGGATTAATCTTTCGCGATTCCCTGTCCGCTTCAATATTGTCTTTCGTATTAATATACGACGCAAAAATCCAGATATTTCGTTCCTCGCACCACTGCCATATTTGTCTGGAAATATTATTTAGATGAGGGAACTGGATGCCGCCCATGCGGTTTACGTAGCTGATTGCTGTCGTATTGTCTATACGAAGTAGTATAGAACAATTGTGTCGGTCATGTGCGAAATATTTAAGACCTAGAAATACAGCTAGCAGTTCTAATTGGTTTATATGAAACACCCTTTCTTCTGATCTCCAGGCTCCGTGGGTTCGAGAGTCATTTGCAAAAGCTCCCCACCCGGTGCGAGAAGCATCAGAAAAAATCTCGAGTGTATATTCGAGGGGCAATAATGAAAAAGAACAAGAGGATATCTGACATTTCCACCAATTGAGATCCTTTAAAATTACTTCCGGTAATTTAATTTTGTTATTATAGTTTGAATCCCGTTGTAAAGCCAAAAATTTTTGTCTCTCTAAAATTCTGGTATAGAGCCATCCATATTTGACCGCTGGACAGGCGGCAATAAGAGTTCCTATAAGTTGAGAGAACTCTCGGATGGTGCAAATGGGTAATGACAAAAATTTGTTAACCAACACGGCGATTTTTTCGCGTTTTTCGGTGGTTAGGGACAATGTCATGTGCACCGAATCAAACATGAATCCTAGATATCGGCAAACCTGCTGAGGTTCCAACTTACTCTTTTGAGTATTTATTACGAACCCTAAGCATTTTAGCAAGTTAACCGTTTGTCGAACATTGTGTAAACATTCTTTGTAATTGTCCCCAATGCAAAGAATATCGTCCAGGAAGAAAACTGACTTATGACCTTGACCTCTCAGGTGCGTAATAACTTCTCTCATAATCTTTGTAAAGGTCCTCGGGGCCAAGGAGAGACCGTAGGGCAAGGCTGTGAACTCATATGTTAGTAAGAATGAGTTGTCATCTTCAAAATGGAAGCGTAGGTATTTTCGGCTATGAGCCGCGATTGGGATTAATAAGTAAGCTTCTTTCAAATCCACTGTAGCCATGTACCCGTGGTTTGGAATAAGCTTAGTCGCAGTTCGGTGATCTTCCATTTTGAAGTGCTCTTTAGGAATAAATGTATTTAATTTCTCTAAATTTAAGATGAAGCGTTTGCCTCCATTCGATTTTGGTGCCAGGAAGGTCCTTGAAATAAATTGGTCATCACTCGGAGTGCAAGGTGTAATTGCACCTAACTGCAATAAACTTTGGATAGCCACGTACATATCGGCTTTTTCAGTAGCTGACCAGTTTATTTGAGGTACAAAATCCTGGACAACCTGCTTTTCTAAAGGTATAGAATATCCGTTTTTTAACCAGTTTAAAATAACCTCATTTGAAGTTATTTTACGCCAACAATTATAAAAGTGTTTTATTCTACCAGCGTGATGTACCTGAGTCATAGCTGTGTCGTGGCACGATGCTTGCCCTGGCCCGCTGGCCTGGACAATGGGTTCGGAGCAAATTGCTTGCGGGTCACCGCTGGCTTCCTCTGCCCTCCACGCCCCCCCCTGTTTGACTGATAACGCGAAGGGCCTGACCAGTTTCCCTGATACTGGTAGTTGCGCGGAGGCATAGAAGTCGAGGTTGACGGTGTCGCCGTATTTTTCGGAGCGAGAACAGACTTCTTTATGTGTAGACCCTGTTTTTCAATGACTTTCGAGGCCTTGATCTTCTCCGGGAGTTTACTTCCGAACAACATCTCATCCCTTTCGCTATCTTGAATAATATTCAAGAAGGGTTTTGCTAAGCAAGGTATTACTAGTTTTGTGCGAACTTGGGTCTCACTATGATGTAGGTCCGACAAAATACGACAGCTGTCGCTTAATAGCTTGATAGCTCTGACTTTATCGTCAGTCGTCAGTAGCGATGTCATTGCTCGATTAACAGCTGTAATTCCTATACCTAGTTGTTGTTGAGCAGTTTCAATTTTCTTATCGCGATTTCGCGCCAATTCCGTGATTGCTGCGGATATTTCCGGATTTAATTTTGGGGCTTGCAACAAAGTGCAGTTTTCAGGGATAGGATAGTCCTTTACCATCTTGTCTTTTGCATCCTTCGTCAAGCCCTTACGGAGCAGTGGCAGCCATAGGGATGCCAAATTGCTGTGAATTTTGTCCCCAAATTTGGGTGATTCATCCGTAGCTTCTCCTAATGCCGAAAGAAGCTCTGGGTCTAAATCCGGTACTTGTACTGTTTCTGGAGTCAACGCTGACCCTGTTGCAGCAGGCGCTGGAGATGGGTCCTCCGCAGAGCATTCTGAGAGTACGTCAGATGGAACCTCTGATGAATCTGCGTTATTCAGCGAAGTAGGGTCTTGCCCCTCAGACAGGACCGGCTCGGTCTCTGGTACTTCCGTTTCCAGAAAGTAGTCGCTTTCTAAACAATATAACACATATTTAAAACCGCTATTATTTTTATAAAACGTAAAACGAAAAATAAAATAAAAGCGGGTAGATTTGCCCCAGAACATTTCGTCCTTAGTTTTATCTCACGGATAACACCAAAGCGATGATGTTTACATATCAACATGAATTCTCGTTAGAATTATCATGTCTTACATGTAACATGCCTTCGTGTTGACTCACGGTCAACCCCCAGGCTCGCGTCTTACAAGAAGTACGCGCTATATATGTACAAATATGTTTGATAACATTTTTACAAGTGTAAAACGACTTACAGTCGTTGAATTTCACATAATCAGTATAAAATTACTTACGAGGATTGTCATCCGAAGTCTGCGAAATCCATTGTAATTTTATCAACTTTCTTTGGTAACGCTCGATTTTTTCGTCGTTTGTGAGCTTGCGTTTTGGCATAGCTGCGAATATTCACTACGAAAAACGGTTGAAATTTCTTAAGACGTAGTGACGCGTGCGTCTGTTGCCGTGCACGAAAAAATAATGAGGACTGACGGCAATGGCGCCACCGGTCATGGTGGGGAGTAGTGAATCAAATTAAATACTTATTTTTTTATATCTCTAAAATAAGCGTGCAAAATGTTGCCAGTAGATTAAATAAACTACAATAATGTAAACTGTTAATTATATCGAACAATGAAGCGAGGAAATATTAATGAGAAGAAGAGCCAGTACATGGTCTTTGAGAGCGATCGCAACAAGACATCGGAGGTACCTGCCATTTATATAAATGGCAGCCCTATGGACCGAGTGACTAATTTTAAATATCTGGGTCATGTTGTTGCGGCCGATCTCAAGGACGACCTGGACATTGAACGGGAGCGGAGGGCTCTGTCGGTGCGTGCGAATATGATAGCGCGGAGATTTGCTGGGTGCTCCAGGGAGGTTAAGGTTACCCTGTTTAGAGCCTTTTGCACATCCCTATATACCTGTAGCCTCTGGGTGCAGTATTCGCAACGGGCCTACGGGGCCCTTCGAGTCCAGTACAATAACGCGTTCCGGGTGATAGTGGGACTGCCTCGTTTCTTGTAGCGCATCAGGGATGTTTGCGGAGGCGCGGGTTGATTGTTTTTATGCTAATACGCGCTGCATCCCTGGTGCGCCGGGTGCGGAGCAGTCCCAATACCATTCTGAAAATGATTGCGGATAAGCCTGACTGTGCCATTATGCTACACTGCGCGTGCGCGGGGCTGCATTCTCCCACTAGTGTTATTAAGTGGTAAATATCACTGTAATTTGTTGTTTGTATTTAGTTTAGTTTTATTTATATATGTGTCATGTAGTTACACGAAATAAATGATTGAATTGAATTGAATTGATAATATTTGTTAAGAGAACATGAAAAAAAAAACGCTACCTACTACATTTATAGACGTATATAAAAGAAAACTAGATATAAACAGGAATAGATATACTACTACTAATATGCATACCTACTATAAATATAAGTACGTTTGAAATCAAACTTGCTTGGGCCTTGTCTGATGTTGAGTTGAGACGTTGAGAGGGAGTGAATTCCAGAGACGGCTAAACAGCAGAGTTTTTACCGTATCATAAAAATAAAGCCTAAAATCACATGTACCATAGAATATAATTGCCTGGTGGTGATTCTTTCCCGTCATTTTTGTTTTGATCCCACACTTCAATCTGTTTCGCGGGCTCGCTTCCAGGCGTGTCGAGCTAACGTAGCAGCGTGCAAAACGGTACTAAAAGAAAGAGATGTTTCGAATCGAGCCCCTGGTTAACTCTTTGACAGCGTCTATATTCGTAGCGCTAGTACGGTGTATCCGTTATAAGTAAAAGTCGGCATTTATACATTTTTAAATTAAAGGAAAAATTTAAAAATTTAGGTTCCGAGTCGGAGCGTAACTGCTTTATACAAAATTAAAAGTCGGCATCTAGAGAAAATTCTTCGCAGTGCCTTGCAGCTTGCCGCCTTTGCCGGCCGCGATATCGTTTCTTGCACAATTAGAAGACGATGGAGTTAAAAATATTGCCATCCTATACTCCTCGCGTCGTACCCCTTCCTGGATATAATAAACTGGCGTACTGCCACTTATTTCCGTCCTTGCCACCTTGAAGACGACTGCATTTTACAATTATAACATAACGTATTTCTTTCCGCAGGATCAGTGCTAGCCGACGACGAGACGATAGGCCCGATCTTCATGAAAGAACCCCCGAACCGAGTGGACTTCAGCAACACGACCGGCGCTGTGGTGGAGTGTGCCGCCCGCGGGTCCCCCACCCCCGACGTCATCTGGGTCCGATCTGATGGTACCGCTGTTGGCGACGTGCCCGGCTTGCGACAGGTGAGCACTAAATGCCCATTCAAAGTTAAGGTCTTGTTTGCACTTCTTCGTCCACGTTAAGGGCGAGTATCCACCAGAACTGTGCGAGGTAGCGGAACGGCGTCCGAGAAAAAATCTACCAATAGGGAGGGTCGCACAGCGAGCCTGGCAATGCCATTGGTTCCTGGCACAGCTCTAGTGGGTGGATACTGGATACTCATCCTAATGCAATCGTAGCAGTCGCGAACGAATGCCGCCGACATAACGAAGACCTTACACTGATGCGGTTGCTGCATAAGCTTACTGAGTTGCACGCGTGTGTTAAATACTGAAAATTAACTGGTCCCTAACAAACCCTAACCTTAGACCTGAGACTAGTTGCTTCTTGCAGTATTGCCGTAGGACGTGTCCGGTTTGTTAATTATTGTCACTACTTGGGTTACGAGCAAGCTCCTACTTCATGTATACGCTGAATGTCGACCTCGACTGACGACTGATTCACGCTCTTGAATATTCGTTGTACACGCACGATAGTGGTAATAAACTACTTATTCCAAACATTTCCATGCTAAGCGAAATCGCCACTGAAATGAATCTCCAGACAGTCTCAGCCCTAACACATGTGCGGTCAATGAAAGCAAACCAAACGTTCCAAGGAAGCGAAATACTCGCATAGCCACCGTTCGCTAATAATACTTGACCCAATATGAGTAGGGAACGTGAGAACTCCATTTGGACTTGTATTTCCTGACATTTGTAGCAGTTTATCTTAAACCTAGAGTGTATTTTGGGCGCGAGTTTCTATCTAGTCAATTTGTTTAGTTTAAACTTGTCTTGGTGTTAACTTGTGGTGATTACGAAAGATAACATGTAGACCTAATTTTGATTAAGGATATACCTATGCAGGTATTACGCAGTATGCAGTATTTTTACTTGTTTACGTAAAATCTGCTATCAGTACCGTTAATTAGTGTTTAATTAGTGTGTTATAATTAGGGGGATGAAGTTACTCGCGTCCGTAGGATTTACCACCTTTTCCTAGGCCCACCCTACACGTGTCCCCCGGGTGGTGCAAAACGAGTAACGTCAACGCCGAGTGTCGGGCGGCGGTTAAATAACCAGACCCTTAAGACTTAACAGTCTTATTAGTGCGGGTAGGAAATGACTTGCACAACCCGTTACCCCGTGGTCACGTCTCGCGAGGTCGGGGGTCTTGGCTTCAACGCCTGGACTAAGAGGAAGAAAACCTCAATAATAAATCACCCTAATCCTACGGTGGGAAACGCGCCAAAAGGATGAATGGCTGAGGGTTTCAGTCACTAGCGCCAACCTTGACGGACCTGGCAAACGTCATTGTAAATAGCCTTCTCACAGGAAAGGCGTCACCCTGTGAGCGACAACCTTATCGTCCACACTCGTGGGAACAAAATGAATAATTCCGAAAATAAATCTAACGATACACCGAAAACATACACTCAGCAGGTCTTTCATAAAGGCATGTTTGAGCTCAGGCCAAGATCCGCTTCCTTCAGTGGAGGTATTAGCAATGGACGAGACCATGAAGCTGCAGCGAAATCCCCGACAGCCACATATGAGCCTGCAACCCAGCAACAGCAACACCCAACATGGCAGCGAGCGCCATCGTACAAGAAGCGCAAAATACGCGAGGACTCTCCAACTTCACCTACGCAGACTGAAAATAGATTTAGTGGACTACCACTAGACTCCAAGGATGACTCCATTCCAACGGTTAGTCATCAAAACAAGCCGCCACCCATAGTCTTGTATGGCATTGAAGATGTTAACGAGCTATCAAAACTAGCAGAATCTGTGGTCTCAGCCGCTGACTTCAGACTCAAGATCATAAATAAGAATCTTCTACATTTGAAAATAAATACGACAGAAAACTACAAAAAAGTGATAGATCTAGTCAGACTAAAAGGCCTAATAGGGCACACCTTCACCAGGAGAGACGCAAAACTCTATCGAATTGTTATTAAAAATCTCCATCATACAACACCTCATGAAGCCATTGTGGAAGAAATAGAGAAATCGGGGAACAAAGTTTGCGGCGAGATTATAAATTGTCGCTTCGGTGTTGAAAAAACACCTACCAATACATTCTTCGTAAACCTTGAACCAAATCCGAACAACAAGGCTGTCAAAGACATTGAATATATATTTCACCAAAGAGTCAGAGTAGAGAATCCCCGCAAGCAAAAAACCCCAGTTCAGTGCCACAGATGCCAACAGTACGGCCACTCTAAAAACAATTGCATGAGGCCATATCGTTGCTTGAAATGCGCAGAAGGACACAAAACATCCGATTGCCCAAAAAAAGACAGAAACACCCCAGCCAAATGTGCTCTGTGTGATAATGACCACCCTGCCAACTACAAGGGCTGCCAAGTCTTCAAAGAGATATTAGCTAGAAAAACTAACCGACCTAGATTCAGAACAAATCCAACTTCGACAGCACCTAATACCGAATCTAACAACGGCCCTTCGACTAGTAACATATCCGGATCGCTACCCCAGACGGCACCTAACAAGGATGATAAGAATCCCACCTATGCAGAAAAAACTAAAAACCAACAAACCTCTATGGTAGAACAGATACTGATCAAACAATCCGAAAAGATAGACCTACTCCTACAACAAATCAGCACATTGCTTAGTCTACTCACTGCCATCATCCCAAAACTTACCAAATAATGGCGTCGCTGCGGATTGCCACTTGGAACGTAAATGGGCTATCCCATAACATTCTTGAACTAGAAGCTCTGATCGCTAGCAATAAACTGGACGTCGTCTTGATTTCTGAGTCGCATGCTACCATGAACAACTCATACCGTATCAAAGGCTACGATATCTACTTCACTACCCATCCCGACGGCCGCGCCCATGCTGGATCTGCACTGGTAATTAGATCAAGCCTCAAGCATTGCCTTCTCGAAACTTACTCGACAAACCATCTGCAGGCCACTACTGTGAGACTAGGGGACCGTGCAGGACCAATCACCCTGTCGGCAATCTACTGTCCCCCTAAGTACAAGATAACTGACGAGATGTTTGCGGACTACTTCAATACACTGGGTAACAGGTTTATCGCTGGCGGAGACTGGAATGCCAAGCACACCTTTTGGGGCTCCAGACTAACTGTTACAAGAGGAAGTCAACTAAAGAAATGCGTGGACCGCCATTCCTACCATCCGCTGTCGACTGGAGATCCGACCTATTGGCCCACAGACCCTAAAAAGCTGCCAGACTTGCTAGACTTCTTTATTACGAAAGGTATAAGCGACCTCTTTACCAGCATCGAATCCAATCTTGATGGGTCATCAGATCACACTCCAGTGATTCTAACCGTGAGCTCCAACGTAATTCAAAGGGAGAGATCGGAATCGCTACATAATGTAAAAACAGATTGGGACTGCTTCCGCTCATATCTGAGTAACAACGTAAATCTGAGGATTCCACTTAAATCAAAAGAAGATATTGAAGAAGCATGTAGCTACATCACCAACGCTATTCAGGTAGCAGCATGGATCAATACTCCGGCCTCTACAAACTTGGGAACCAACATAATTCAACCTATCCAAATAAAAAAGAAAATAGCTGAAAAACGGCGACTCAGAAGAACCTGGCAGCAATCACAACATCAAGCTGACAAAACGAAATTCAACAGAGCCATTAAGGATCTAAAAGCGGCACTCAAGGAGCAAAGAAACTACAGCCTGCAGAAAACTCTCGAAAGTATGTCACCAACAAGCCAAGGTGAGTTCTCTCTTTGGAAGGCCACTAAACACCTAAATAAACCCCAACAATCATTCCCTCCCATTAGAAACCAGTCAAATCTATGGGCAAGGACCGATGAAGAGAAAGCTGAAGCATTCGCAGCGCATCTGAGCCATGTATTTCAACCGAACGAAGGCCACTGTGATGAGACCGATCTGGACGCTATTCTCGACCAAGACATTCAACTGTGCTTGCCTCTCAGGCCAACATCACCTAGAGAAATAGCGAGAGAGATCAAATTGCTCGATACCAAAAAGGCACCTGGCTTTGATCTGATAACGCCGAGGATCCTAAAAGAACTACCTAAAAAGTGCATCACATTCTTAACATGCCTTTTTAATGCCATCTTTCGTGTCTGTTACTTCCCCGAAACATGGAAGGTTTCACAGATCGTAATGATTCACAAAGATGGCAAACCGCCACATGCTTGTTCTTCATATCGACCTATAAGCTTGACTCCTGTACTTTCGAAGCTGTGGGAAAGAATATTTCTCAAAAGACTATCCGAAGCAATGATGCAAAATGAGATTATTCCCAATCATCAGTTTGGATTCCGCAAAGCGCACTCCACTGTCGAACAAGTACATCGTGTGTATCACTCTGTCAGACAATGCCTCGAACACAAAAAATACTGCTCTGCTGCATTTTTGGACGTACAACAAGCGTTTGACAGAGTATGGCACAAAGGTCTGCTCTGCAAAATCAAGGAAAACCTCCCTCACTCCGTATACTACATCCTGGAGTCTTACCTGTTCGAAAGGCTTTTTCAAGTCAAGCATGGAGAAGCACGGTCTTCATTGTACCCTATCAAAGCTGGAGTACCCCAAGGCTCCGTACTCGGACCTGTGTTATACAACATCTACACAGCAGATTTACCGATCAAAAATGACGTTACCGTCGCTACTTATGCTGACGACATAGCCTACCTGGCAGAAGACAGCGATCCCATTGTGGCAAGTGCCAAACTACAACAAGTGCTGGACTCCACCTCAGCCTGGCTTCAAAAGTGGCGGATTCAAGCTAGTGCCCAGAAGTCAACTCACATTACCTTTACCCTGAGAAAAGACAACTGTCCCCCGGTATACTTGGCAAATAATATCCTACCCCAAACGGACTGCGTAAAATACCTCGGATTCCACTTGGACAGACGTATGACCTGGAAAAATCACGTAAAGGCAAAAAGAGACCAAGTTAACTACAAATTCCGTAAACTTTACTGGATGATGGCAAGAAACTCAGTGCTCTCACTGGATAACAAGCTTTTAATATATTTAGCTGTTCTGAAACCCATCTGGTCATACGGCATCGCAATATGGGGAGTAGCCAGTAAGAGCAACATAGCCTGCCTACAAAGGGTACAAAACAATATTCTCAGATGCATCACCAATGCTCCATGGTTCGCGAGGAACGATGAAATTCACGAGCATGTAAAAATGCCAACAGTAGCATCCGAAGTGGCCCGCTATAAGGAACAACACATAGCTCGCCTTACCTATCACTCCAATCCATTGGCCTCTGGATTGCTCGACAATGTCAATGTGGTTAAGAGACTTAAACGTAACCATATTCTTTAAGTAGTGAATGGGGCACTGGCCTCTAAAACTACGACCCGCCATCTTCCATTCAACTAATCTGATCATAGTCTGGAGACTGATTGCAGATTTAACATAAAAAAAAAAAAAAAAAAAAAAAAAAAAAAAAAAAAAAAAAAAAAAAAAAAAAATTAGTGTGTTATCGCGGAGTTCATGCTACTTTGACATTCAATCTTAGATTAAATTCTGTTCAAAATTGATTAAATTACCTACCCTACATAAATGTTTTTTACAAATTGATGTAGGTACCTACCCTTACATTTTGGAATCTCCCTAGGGCAAATAGCCGAATAACTTTGACAAGAGTACGAGTATGGCCAGTCCATGTCATACCTGATAGCTGAGACGCCTGCCTCTTTCTTTATTGATTTTTCTCATAACATAAACTGGACTAATTCTAATCACTGACACTGATGCGGCGATAGAACGATTGAAAGAAATTTTTGGTAAAGCATCAAACCGTCCGAGCACATGCAGCGTCGGTATGACAGAGACGCTTCGCTCGGAAATGCCTCCATACAACTACCACTGCGCCAGTGTCGCTATGGTACCTATACTCGTAGAACTTTCAGTTGACGAAGAAGCGCCTCACTCCTCGTGACATATCGGTTAGGGTGGCTTAGTTCTTCCTGGACTGAACGGTCTGTAGTAACGCCATTCCATGTTCCATCCCTTAGGGTGATACATAATCGTTAGAACGTCTCGCGACTCTCGCGTTATTCATAGGTAGGGCAGAGTTTAAATCGTTGCAAGGCACAGGGCAAAATGTTCTTAAGATCACTTTAAATGTATCTATGTATATTCTTTTCTACTTTAATTACATTAAGGTATAAATTGGAATGCTCTGAGACCGACCTCGGAGCATCACGGGGGATTTCTACTCTGCGGCGTCGAGGAGCATATTAGAGGATGCCACGGCGGGCGGTAGGCGGCGGAATCCCCCGCTATGCGCCGAGGCCTCCCGAGTGCGCCGGGGTAGCGGGGCTGAGGGAGGGGAATGCTTGGCGCAATTCGGCGGACGACGGGGGAGAACACGAATTTTGATACCGCAATGCCATGATAGGTGATTCGTAGGCCCGGCGCACTTCGGCGCATACCGGTGGATGCCGCCGCAGTATCGTCGGCGCTATTCAACGCCGCGGGGAGAAGATACCGCCGTGGCATCCCCCGGTATGCGCAGAAGTGCTCCCAGGTGCGCCGGCCGCTGCGCTGTGGCGGGCGCTCGCGGTATCGCGGGGGATTTTCCCTCGTCGGTGTGCGCTGCGCGGAGTTAATCCTCCTAGGTGATCTGAGCTGCGCTCCGCCGGTTTGCACAGGCCTTTATGTGTGTGCATGCATTGTACATTCGTCCACCAATTGTTACCGTTTATTCGCATCTCCACAGGTCCTGCCGAACGGCAACCTGGTGTTCCCGCCGTTCCGCGCCGAGGACTACCGCCAGGAGGTGCACGCGCAGGTCTACGCGTGTCTCGCGCGCAACCCCGTCGGCTCCATCCACTCACGCGACGTCAACGTGCGCGCTGGTAATATATGCAACTTGTTTTCAAAATACGCGTGAAAAGTCAGAACAAAGCGGATGGCATACGATTTAAAATAGAGCGAGACAGGAAATCTGTTATCTAGGTATGTCGCTGTACCTTAAAGCTTATGGTTATATGCCGTCCGCCGCTTCGGACGTTTGGACGCGCCTTATTTCGTAATGCACTTTTAAAGTGCGCGATTGTTTCGCGCGGCAGTGGCAGCATTGGACACAAGCGGACAACGCTTTACGTTTTAAAGTAGCAGTTGAACGCGATGTAATTACCGTGGCGTTTATCGCACAATACAACTGCGCGCATTAAGGATCGACCGACCACACCTATCGTCTCAATATAAGCTGATGCGAAATTTACGCAACAAAAAGTGTAGAAAAATGACACGTAAGATGAGCCAATGCTCTGGTGTGATTGGTCTTTTAAAGGGCCATATTTTATGGCAGTATGTGGCCGGTAGCTATAAAGTTCTTGTTCTAGCATATGAATATGACACAACATACAGGGGATGAAATAAAGGAGATTTGATGTTAGTGATACACCTACTTAACTTATACAGGGTGTGGCCTGTAATAGGAGCAAACAATTAAACCGTAGATTATTAAGCTTGTGAAAAATTATTTCCACGTAGTTTTATTTCAAAAAAATAATATATTTAAAAAAACTAAAAAAAAAAAAAAAAAAAAAAAAAAAAAATGAAAACAAAAATGCAAAAACTAATTTGACTCATTACATGATGTTACCTCTAAATCTGCATTGACTGCTGTGCTATTATGTCGTGGTGCGAAGATACATTACCTGGAGGGCATAACTTCAGATCAGAATTTCTCCGAATCCAAAGAAAAATTAAAATGAATAGCCCACAACTGCAAATGCTCTAAGGAAGCGTCCTTTTGAATATTTGTTCCTATTACAGGCCACACCCTGTATATAACGTGGAAGTACGAACAAGCAAAAGAAAAAAAATGGAATAGGTACTACTGACAATATTTATAAATATCAGTAAATCTAAAACACGTAATATCGAATGTAACTTGATAAAGATTCCTTTAGCAAAGTGTCTGTTCGGTCATCTACTACTCGATTTAATGCCATTACGTCTGAATGCTTCCATAAAACAAGCCATTCGTACACAACATAAAACACTGTAACACCATTCCTGTAACTCTGTTTAGACGACCAGTTCGCTACAATAGTTTCCAACTAAACATAGACCGCTGGACCTACACGAAAACAACTCTTAACACGACTGTATAAGGTTCTTATCAATAAAGAGAAGCTAAAGTTACAGTAACCGAACGCGTTTTAACTCTACACGGAACCGACCATTTATCAAACAAGATATCTCACTTCAAACATGCTTGGACCGTTGACTTATGACCCATGCTCGTTTGTAACCTAATACGGCTTCTCTAAGACATGATAAACGAATTATATTAAATTTCATACGAGATAGGCTCGGTAGAAAGTCAAGGAATTATGATGCGATGTCGCAGTGGATGGGTTTATGTCGAGATCATATAGTCCATTATATACCTATACCACAGTATTACAATATATTCCCTACATGGCAGTAGTGAAACGCCTTTGATGTCAGGCGACGCCGCCACTCGTGTACAACTCGTCGGAAATATGTGCGGACCTGGCTTGATAACGTCATGCAAACTGGAGTGATAGCAAAAAAATCGAGATGCAGAAAATAAATCTTATTTTTGTTTCTGCGCCTATTTATTTTTATACTTTGATACAACTAAAAAAATAATAAATTTAAATAAATTTAAAATAAAAAAAATACATTTAGAAAAAAAAAGCTTTTGTAGGTTTGCTTGTATTTTTTTTTCAATGTAAAAGCGTGTTTAGGCACATTTTGACGGTAAGAGGAATGAAACTGGTGTAACGCTTTTATATTGGAAAAAATAAATGCAAGAAACCATATTATAAAAGCTTGTTTTTAGAAATGTTTTTTTTAGTAGTTTCTATTCTAGGGTAAGTAATAATAAATTAAAATCAAATAATTAGCAGGCATTAATTAGCAGGTATTTAACATTTAAGTTCTAATTTAAAGCAATTACTCAGTCATTTTCAAAAGTGGTCATTTTCAAAAGCTCAACACCAGACATTGTGTGATGTGTCATGTTTTTCATTGTCAAAAAATTTAATTACTTTGAGCACTACATTCCGCTCGGCACTATGTATAGTCGTAACCATCTTGTAAGTAGTCTATTGTGATAATAGTTATATTTCACCAAACAGAGAAACAATACACAATAAACAATAATGCGATTACGAAAGCGAGAATAATACATGTGCGTCGGCGCTTGCGTTTGCAACGGTACTGAATAGGCGATAACGGGCAGAGGTGCGGGAAAGCGCGGGGGGAAGCGCATTTCAGCGAGGTCCGCAGATATTTCCGACGAGTTGTAAGTACTACGCTGTCACGCGCGGATGTGCCAGGGTTGTCACAAAATGGAAAATAAAATAAACGTTTTTATTATGCAATTATTTATTTGCATGTGTTGCACAGCCAGATATTTATGTGAGATTTTGTTTTTAGATGTTTTGAGTTTTCTATTATTAAAAATAGCTATGTAATTTATTCGCATGCGTATGAACAATTTGAGCATAAATGTTTGTGGGAAGTTAAGTTTAAGTTATTAGTAAATCAATTTTTGTGAACAAATACGTAACTCGCTATAAGTAATATTAATGTCTCTATAGGCTGTAGGTATAATAAAAAACAAAACAAAAAGCGTCGTACCCGGAGCGCGATCCAAACTATTAAAAAAAACGGTTTTCACGGCAATTCAACGCTATGCCATCGCAATTTCATTATCGAACCAAGATAGGTAGGTACTAACTAGACTATAATAATATTATTTCCAACATAGGTTGCAGTTAGGTACCTACGTAATTAACGAAATTAAGTTTACTAACTTAGGTACCTCTCATCACGGGGTAATCTATGAAATCTTAAATCCTTAATGTTGTTGTTGAGGTACATCCGTACACGGAACAGGTGTGCACCATTGTAAATATTGTAATACTGTGATTGTACTTAATAAAATCATTCGCCGCCACACACTCAACTCAAAAACATGTAAAGTAAGAGAACGCAGACTGAGTGAGTTGGCGGCGTGGCCCGCGCCGCCCACTCCCCGCGACAGCTCCCCCAGTTGCTCTGCGCAAGTACATTCGTTGCCCAACTGTATGTTGTTAAACTGTGCCTATACATACGTCCTGCTTCATGGGCGGTAGGTACCTAATAGATGCAAAAGTGGTTCAATGAATCCTACTTGAAAAAATAAATTATTTCTTTCTTTCTAAAGTGAGCCAGGCATAGAGCCCAGTCGACAGATGAAATGGGCTATAAGAAAAGAAAAGCTTACTAATTGTGAATCGTGAAATATGGTACAAAACTTCCGATAAACTCGTTGGTACGAGTCAATATTTATATTAAAATTTCTCGCATATTGGTTCTATAGTTATTGTTGGAAATGTATTGCAACACCTAATTGCCTTCTGGGATGAGTTTAGTTATCCATTCCGGAACGTTAGTCAGGGAATAAGTATGTAAAATGTCTACCAATTCAGTCATTAAATTAATGTAGTAATTCAGTCATTTTGGGGGCTGCAGCACAGTGAAAACTAACGCAGTCTCCAAGGCTCCATTTGTTACAAACTTATATTTTTTGGACAATAAAGATTCATTACTATTACTATTAAGTGCCCTTGTAACAATTTAGCTACAAATATATGCCCTTTGTTAATCCCTCTGAGTAGTAATAAACTAACAATTGCCAATGCACTTTATTGGGCTGTCACGGCATGTCACAGGCCGCTGCCCTAGAGGGGCAAACGGTCAATTAAATAATTATCTCGCGGTGAAGGACCGCCTGTTCTGGCGTAGCGTGATGCTGGGCGTTGGTATGTATTCATACTCATTTCGTCTGGAATTTCTTTGAGATATAGGTAGAATTTTGGAAGCAACCAGGTGCTTGACAGACATGTAAACTCAAATTAAGAATTTACTCCTGCTGTGTTTTCAAAGAAGCGAGATAGCGGAAATCGCGCTTCCTGGCCAGGGCAAGACATACAATTTTGTAGACACCATGGGAGGTAATGATGAGAGCCTTGATATCATGTTTGTGAACCAATTGCCTTCGGTTCGGGTAACAAATACCTGTGATCTAAGACATACGTACTTCGTTTTAAGTATTATCATAGAGAAAATACTTCATTTATGGTATTATGTAGCTGCCACAGTAGGAACCGTAATGTGTCAAGATTTCATTTTCATTTACTACAAGAAAGATATCTCAAACATTTCTACATAATGAAAACAGACACTTCGCTAATGCAAATCTATTCGTTTTCACTGTCAAAAACATCAGTTGACAGACATGTAAATAAATGCAAATATAACTTCCACGCGAATTGAGTAACCGAGTGTAAACAATGCTATTTGCTGATGTAACAGTCACAGCCACCTGTTGTATTGCAAATGTGACTCGTTGGCAGCGTGAAGCTCAAGGTTGCTGATAAGGATGCAATGTTGAGTGCAGTTGGTTGCAGTCCAAGCTTTGACGGCATGTTAGACGTGAAACTTTTTAAATCTAGAACTGATATAACAACGATGAAAGATCAGACCGCCAAAATACATATAAATGTAAATTCATATTTAGTTTCAGCAGCCTCGTTATGTTTGCTTGTAAAGCATATCATTTTAGAAGAGATGCCATGCCAGTTCATAGGCAGATTCGTTCAGAGCAATATCAAATTTTGTTCAGTAACTGTTCTTAAATGCACCGTTTTGTTCTAACGCATGGTTTCAATGTTTGGACTTCCAAGTGCTATAACGATTAAAAGAAATTACATGTAACTACATGTAATTTATTTTAACCGTTTAGTTGTTTTCTTGTGAAATAATTGAAATTATTCATATAAAGCTGATTATTGAAGACTAGGTATACATGTAGGTACAATAAATTACCATGTTAACTGGACATGAAAATTCAGCCGAGCCGGATTTATTGTATGTGTCTTCATTATCAGCTTTATATGAATAATTTCAATTATTTCAGTAGTTAATGTAATAATTTAATGATGTATTTTCTTACAGGTTGACCTTTGAATTATTTTATACACATGAATGGTACAAACAGAACCCACACAGAAAGACTAGACCGGAAATTAATAAACATAATATCTGATTGTGCAATTCATGTGGAAATTGATTTATGTTTATTACCGACAGGTACTTCTTCAGTTATGTGTACCTACTCTACATATTTTTTCCAACTCTATCTCTATCTGGTACCAATATTAGACAATGTGTTATATTAGTCGTCGCCCAGCATTACGACACGGACGTCAACAAGGAATACGTCATATTGGGCAACAGCATCGTGCTGAAGTGCCAGGTCCCGTCATTCGTCGCCGACTTCGTTGATGTTCTCTCTTGGCACGTCGACGATAAAGAAGATTACTTCCCTGGCAACAATTACGGTTACTCTCGCCTTCTACTCCCCTTCTTCCTAATCCTCAAGGATTTCTACATCCGCAGTGGTGCAACAGCAGTACGAATCCGAAGTGAACAACGAATATGTCATCCGCGGAAACTCTGCTATCCTTAAATGCTCCATACCTTCGTTCGTAGCGGATTTTGTAAACGTTGTCTCTTGGCAAGATGAAGAAGGGAACTCTTTGGTCAACACGGATCATAAAGACAACAATGGTACCGCTAATACATGTGCATACACGCCTCCGTATCCTGTTGCCCGTTCCTATAACCAAGAAAAAACAGTGGAGTTTTTATAACCATTATATATTGCTACAGAGCCTTATATAATGAGCTCCCTTACCATTAGTGCCTTTCAATTCTCAACTCACTGGTTTACTATCCATATGTTGTATTCTGAAACCTAACGCGTCTTATTTCAGTTGTGAACCAATTCTACGAAGCCGAGATCCTCACAGAGTATGTTATTAGAGGCAACGCCGCCGTCTTAAAATGTTCCATTCCCTCTTTCGTCGCCGATTTTGTGAAGGTAGAAACGTGGATCGACGAAGAAGGAACGGAGATTACGCATTCCGACGACCTCGGTAACAATACCACGCTAAACAATGAAGTAACCGCTTCCCGGCGCACTAAACACCTGTCCCACACCTTTACCCGCTCATTTCCATCTAGGTGACTAATTGTTATTCTTCAGTCGTGTCACAGTATTACGTGACCGAAGCCGAAAACGAGTACGTGATTAGAGGCAACGCCGCAATAGCCAAGTGCAAGATACCCTCTTTCGTGAGCGACTTCGTCTATGTGGCATCATGGATAATGGATGACGGGCAAACGCTCACCATTAACAATACACACAGCGAGGGTACTCTTTTCACGTCTTGCTTTTGTTACTTTACACGATCCCATCCCAAATTCCATTAGTATTGTAAAGAATTGTACACTTAAAATAATGTTATCAACTTGTCAGTGATATCGCAACCCTACGAGGCCGAGGCGGACAACGAATACGTTATCCGTGGAAATGCAGCCATAATGAAATGCGAAGTGCCCAGTTTTGTGTCGGATTTCGTGTCTGTCGAGATGTGGACAGACAGCGATGGAGGATCCTACTTCCCTGGACATAACGAGGGTAACTCCTCAAACACAAACAATTCCTTTCCTAAATTCTTATTTTGGTGTTTTACACAGCTGTTCTCCAAGTGTATGAGGCTAGAGTCAACGACGAGTTCGTCTTGCGAGGAAACACAGCTATTCTTAAGTGCATCGTGCCTTCGTTTGTCGCGGACTTTGTACATGTCGTGTCATGGACTATGGACAATGAAACTGTTACCGCTGAGGAACACGCGGACGTTAAATCGGGTAGTTAGAACCTACGAGTAAATTTGTACATCCTTATCCCTCCCAAAATGTTACTTCTTCGAAGGTACGAATGTAATTCTGTTCCACAGCGGTGCATCAGTCTTACGAACCTCGCGTTATCGACGAGGATGTCCTCCGCGGGAACTCAGTTATCGTTAAGTGTTCAATCCCGTCGTTCGTGGCGGATTACGTCAATGTCGTGGAATGGATAACGGACGAGAAGTCCCTCTCTGCGTTTTCGTTAAACGGCTCTGACGGCAATTACGGTAATCGAGAGCGCCCGCCCGCCCGACCCCAATTGTCCCTATCCGCTCTCCACGAAATCCTCGAGCGTTAGCCATGACCGTATAATAGTTGTAACTATATCTCGCGTCACATTCCAGCCGTCAACCAGTTCTACGAGTCTCAGGTGTACGACATGTACGTGATTCGAGGGAACGCCGCTGTATTCAAATGTCACATCCCCTCGTTTGTCTCGGATCATGTCCAAATAGTTTCTTGGCATGATACGGACGGCGGGGAATATACCCCGAATGCAACTTACGGTATTACTTGTTTAGATACGAAAGAAAACGTCCGTCATATCCTACCCTTTTCTCTGACCACTTGTAGTTACGCCCGGTTTAACGTAGACGTTTCAATATTACAGTGGTATCGCAAGCGTATACGGTCCATTTAGTTGAAGAGAACGTTCTACGTGGCAACGCTGTGATCCTGAAATGCCTCATCCCTAGTTTTGTGACTGAATATGTCGCAGTATCTTCTTGGATAATTTCGGAAGGCGAAGAAGAGAATGAAATTAAATTAGAGGATATTGCTAACAAAGAGGGTATTTTGTAGTTAATGTCAGTTTAGCTCCTAAGATCCTTATCCACTATCGAAGAAATATTGATAGACGATTTCTTTGAATATTTTTTGCAGTCGTGAGCCAAGCTTACACGGTCCAGTTGGTCGATGAGAACGTTTTGCGGGGGAACTCCGTAGTTATGAAATGCCTCATTCCCAGTTTTGTGACCGAATATGTGTCAGTGGCTTCTTGGATAATTGCCGAAAGCGACGAAGAATCTGAAATAAAATTAGAAGACATTACTAATAAAGAGGGTATTTTATAGTTAATATGTCAGCTTAGCTCCTAAGATCCTTTCCTATTTCGGAAACACGTTTACAACCGGATGTTTTAAATGTTATTTGCAGTCGTGAGCCAAGCTTACACGGTCAATCTGATGGAAGAAAGCGTGTTGCGTGGGAACGCCGTTATCCTGAAATGTCACATTTCCACTTTCGTCACCGAATACGTAAGCGTCTCCTCTTGGATTATATCCGAAGGCGAAACTGACAAATTGGAGATTAAAACCGACGCCGAAGAAAATAACTTGGGTATTTTTATCTAAGATTTAGTCGCGTACAATCCTCCTATTTCCCTTAATCGTCGTTTGTCCGACCATTTAGGTCGTTGGTTAATTGTTTATTAATGTTACATGACGAATAACTTTGTTTCAGTCGTGTCTCAAGCGTACACGATTAACTTGATGGATGAAAATGTTCTGCGTGGCAACTCCGCCATCCTGAAGTGTCACTTACCTAGCTTCGTCACAGAGTACGTGACTGTATCTTCTTGGATAATTTCCGAGGGCGAAACAAATGAAAATGAAATTAGTGTACAAGATTCAGCTAGCTTAGGTATTTTAAACTAACAAAACTATCCCTGAATCCTGTCCGGCTCCTACTTGAAGCAAGTCAACGAGGTTTATGTTAGAAGGATATTTCTTGTGTGTCGCGTTTAATAAGTTGTTAATTTATTCCAGTGGTGTCTCAGTCGTATACCGTCAATCTTTGGGAGGAGAACGTTCTGCGCGGAAATGCCGCCATACTGAAGTGTCACATTCCGAGTTTTGTCACCGAGTATGTCACGGTCACTTCCTGGATTATTTCCGAAGGGGACAACGACGAATTGGAGATAAATTTAGATTCTGACGTTAATCTGGGTACAAAGGAAATCATTTTATCTGTACACACCTACCTAGCACAATCCATTTCCCATTCCGTGTTCTGGACTATAGTGGGTCGTTGATCCTTTGATGGATATAGTCGTTTTACTCTGTCCCTGTTGAGGCATAATTAAGGAGTGGTTGATGATCCCGTTCGCTACTAATGTGTAGCCATACTTACAACAGAATTAATATTATGTTCATAGTCGTGACAGATAAAAAAACAGATGAGTCACGATGGATCTACTTAAGTCTCATAGGCAATGACTCATCAACCGACAGTTATTACAGCTGTTAACAACACCACATAAATAGGGGTTATTTTTATCGGTAGTCCTTTCCTTTTTGCAGTTGTGTCCCAAGCTTACGACGTGAAATTCTGGGAAGAGTACGTGTTGCGCGGAAATGCCGCAATTCTCAAATGCCAGATTCCAAGTTTCGTTTCTGAATATGTGTCAGTCGCGTCTTGGATAGTTTCAGAGGGCGAACAGGAGAACGAAATCTATATCAACGATTCTTCAAATTTAGGTATTTGATTGATGGAATTCCTATCCGATCCCGATTTATCCATCAAACATACCCGTCCTTGTGTCCAAGTCCATACATCTGGTTTGTCCTTGCCTCTACTTGATAATGCGTAGTGACTAGTGACTTTGACGTAGGTCTTATTGGATATTCATGTTGAAAATAAAGGGTATAGACAGGTAAACATTCGTATAAATATTTTAGAACAGCCCTTGACAATACTCGTATTGTTCCAGTTGTTTCTCAATCATATGCGGTAAACCTAATGGAGGAATACGTTCTGAAGGGGAATGCAGCTATTCTAAAGTGTCATATCCCGAGCTTTGTATCGGAGTACGTTACCGTAGTCTCGTGGATTATCAGCGAGGGCGCAGAAGAGGTCGAGATCAATCTCGACTCCGATCATGACTTAGGTACGAACGTTTGCCGTCCTTGGCTTCCGTCTCCAAATATCAAGGTCTCCAGTTGTGGATAGGACTGTTCCTATTGGGCTCCTGTGGTACCATGGGCCTGACGGCCTACCTTTTCCTTTGATCCTCCTTCCTGCATGCTATGAAATTTGTAAGTAAAGCAGCCTTATGCCGCACAGCTGTTAAAAGTTCTAAATCAAATATTTTTTTTACGAAACTGGACTAAAAAGCGGATCCCTACAATGTTGTCTAATTTTTCAGAGGGAAAATACTTAGTACTGCCATCTGGAGAATTACATATTAGAGATGTCGGACCCGAGGATGGATACAAGTCGTACCAATGCCGCACAAAGCACAGGCTTACCGGAGAAACGCGACTCTCGGCTACGAAAGGACGCCTCGTCATTACTGGTAAGTTTTCTTGCCTTTTATATTCGGTGGCGCTATCAATTCATTCGACATTATATTTAAAGCTATTGAATATATTAAAGCTTTTGCTAAAGATCTGTATATTTTTTGGGTAACATTACAATAAGTAATGAATTCGTAGCGCTACCTTAATAACAACAATGTCGTTTTAGTTTAAACCTTGTCCACGAGGCGTCATTACATATAATTATCATCAAGTATCAACATAGTTTTACAGTTTTTTAGACATTGTTCTTATTAAGACTTATTTTATCTTAACTACTTGTTTTTCAAATCTATAGAAGTTAATGCGGAATATTTCCAACATAATTTTTTTATTATCACGACAGTAATAACTACAATTAATGTTTTGAACTTTTCCTCCATTTTCAGCATGGTCAGCATGTAGATACTTTAATATACTTAATTTCAAAATACTACTGGAAATATTCTGCTGTTATTTTCCTTTAAAGTTTTATGTGCAAAATCTATAATCTCAGCTCAGCGACAACTTTCGATACCCAACCAACCCAAACCTAGTTAAGCCAAACTTTTAAAGTGACACGCATATACCCTGAGATTATTGATTTTATGAATAGCGAAGTTTACACACACAAATACTTGTGTCTGAAAACTTTCCTTTGTAAACGACTTGCCTGAATGTTGGGATAGGGTACCCTGCAGAGCCTTGACTCGCGTTTTCAAAATTAGGCGTATAGAAAACAGTAGGGGTAACTTAGACGATCAAAGTCCACTCTGAGTACGTTCTGGTCCGACCCTTCTCAACCCGCCTTCTCCCAACATGCGCAGAGCCCGTGGGTCGGGTGCCTCCCAAGTTCCCTAGCGCGTCGACCACCAGCGGGTTCCTGTTTAGCGAAGGCTCTAACATGGCAGTTCTGTGTGCTGCCCAAGCCTTCCCCGCACCAATGTACCGGTAAGGACTCTTCAAATCTAACTGTTTACGTCCCCAGAGCCGGTAGGTCGCGTGCCTCCCAAGCTGTCCTCCACACAAATCGGCGCCATGTACGCTATCAGACTGGCTTCCTCGTTTACATTGCTATGTCCCGCTCAAGCGTTTCCAGTACCCCTCTTCAGGTAAACTTAGAATATTCTGTACACTCTATTATCAATAAATATTTCTAGAACCTGTCGGCCGCGTACCTCCCAAGTTTGCGACTGTGCTCACCGGCACAATGTTCGAGGTTAAGAAAAGCGAATCATACGCTTTGCAATGCCCCGCGCAGGCGTTCCCAACTCCACTGTTCAGGTACTTAATTAGAAATTTCGCACTCCATAGAACCCGTCGGGCGAGTGTCACCGAAATTTGCCACTTTAGTGATGGGCACCATGATTGGAGCCAAGGAAAACGTTTCGCTCGCGTTACAATGCCCTGCTCAAGCGTTCCCGGTTCCACTCTTCAGGTACTTGCCACTCATTATTGAGTTATGCATATTTTGTACGTAGAGCCCCTGGGAAAGGTGCCACCGAAATTCCCCAATCTCGATAAGGGCCGCCTTGTGGACTATCAAATGAGCAGCAGTGCTCAAGCTCATGCCTTGCTCAAGCGCTCCCGATCCCGCTCTATAGGTAAAATATAATAAATATAATATAATTATATTTTCCGAGCTTAGAAAAGATTGTTCCGACTGTTCAATTTTGAAAGCAAAGCAAGCGTTCTCCGTCCTAATGTTTAGGTAACTCACTTCAACCAACGAGACGTAGAATAAAGATTTCGTTTCCAATTCGTCGATCCCATGAGAAAAGTTTCTCCAAAATTCGCAACTGAAGACGTTAGCCGATCATTCATAGCAAACATGGGTAACGGGCTCCCTTCGCTTTGTCCTGCAAAAGGGTTCCCTCCGCCGGCATTTAGGTAATCTGCCTCTAACGTTTTCTCTTGGACAGAACCGATGGGCAAGGTATCTCCGAAGTTCCCATCTATGGAAACCGGGCGCAGCTTTACCTTTTCTTCGATTACATGCGTGACATTGCTCTGTCCAGCACAGGCGTTCCCCACTCCATTGTTCAGGTACTTTGATGAATGTTTGTGTCTCTAGAGCCTGTGGGACGAGTTTCACCAAAATTCCCTTCGATGGATAGCTCGAGAAGCTTCAGTTCTACTCTAAACTCAAGTCTGAATATCCAATGCCCAGCGCAGGCTTTTCCCGTCCCATTATTCAGGTAAATTGATTTAGAAGCATGTCAGTAAGCGTTTATATATTCTTAGAGCCCGTTGGTCGTGTTCAGCCTAAGTTTACGACTGGTGACAAAAGCCGCGCCTTCGACGCTAACGGAGGTGATAGCATCACACTTTTGTGCTCAGCGCAGGCATTCCCCGCCCCAATGTTCAGGTAACCGTAACATACAAGAACATACCGAAACATGTCTGTAATTTCTTAGAGCCCGTCGGCCGTGTTCAACCTAAATTCACGACTGGTGATAAACTGCGCGCCTTCGACGCTAATGGAGGGGAAAGCATCACGCTCTTATGCCCTGCGCAAGCATTCCCAACCCCAATGTTCAGGTAGGTATTCAAATGCTTTCCTAAACTACTCATTAACCGTTTTGTATAACCGTTGGGCAGTGCCGCTCCAAAGGTGGCAACAAAAGTGATCGATCTTACATAATAACTATCGAATAATACCGTCACGCTGCTCTGTCCGTCTCAGGCTTACCCTGTTCCAATATTCAGGTAACTTGTCATATAATTGACTAGGTACAATGTCCATGTTTAGAGCCCGTGGGGAGAGTTCCTCCGAAATTTCCTACTTTGGACGATAGTAGAGGTTTTAAAACATCCGTCAATGCAAGCGTGACATTGCTGTGTCCCGCGCAAGCATTCCCAGTTCCCCTGTCCAGGTAAATATTAAACCGTTAATTGTTCTGTAGAACCGTTGGGCAGTGCTTACTATGCCCGGCACAATCTGTCCCTGTCCCAAAATTCAGGTAACGATGTTGTGAATCCAATATAATGAATGTCCATGTTTAGAGCCCGTGGGGAGAGTTCCCCCGAAGTTTCCCACCTTGGACAGTGTTAGAGGCTTTAGTACTTCTGTCAATTCGAGTGTGACACTGCTGTGCCCCGCTCAAGCCTTTCCAGTTCCTCTATCCAGGTAAATATTAAACGATTGGCATGTCTATTTTCTTGTAGAGCCGATAAATAGCGCCCCGCCGAAGGTTCCCACTAAAACGATAGAGTTCGTGGAGTTCAAAATGGATTCGAGCATCACTTTGTTGTGTCTGGCTCAGGCGTACCCGGTCCCAGTTTTTAGGTGAGTCTTTATGTATTTGTTTTAGAGCCGGTCGGTCTGAAAAACCCTACTTTCTCTGTGGATTTTCAAAATGGCGTGGTATGTTAAGGACGTAGAGCAAGGCTTTGCATTGTTGCGCCCGACGCAGGGATACCCCGCCCCATTATTCAGGTATTTAAAGCTCTTTGTTGTTTTAGAACCTATCGGCTCCAAAAGTCCTTCTTTCTCAAGTGGATCCAAGTTAGCGTGGTTTGAAATACACTCCGGTCAAGATTTTGCGCTCACGTGTCCTGCCCAGGGGTTCCCTGTCCCTTTATTTAGGTGAGGAATTAACTCAAATACGCATATTAATGCCTAAATGTTTGAGCAATTTCTTTAAGATATAATATTATTTTAGAACCCGTCGGATCGAAGTCACCAACATTTTCCACTGATAACAAATTATCATTGTATATGAGGAAAATAGGCGAAAGTCTGACTCTTCTGTGCCCAGCCCAAGCCTTTCCGGTTCCGCTTTTCAGGTGAATAAACAATATTTAATCTTTCACTTATAGAACCCGTTGGCTCAAAGTCCCCTACGTTTTCGAACGACGTACAGTTCTCTGGGATTACT
This sequence comes from Epinotia brunnichana, assembly GCA_963854355.1. NCBI lineage: Eukaryota > Metazoa > Arthropoda > Insecta > Lepidoptera > Tortricidae > Epinotia > Epinotia brunnichana. The sequence continues at coordinate 51,713,799 of OY977936.1, forward strand.
CGTAGAACCGGTCAAGATTTCGCTCTGTTGTGCCAAGCGCAAGCATTCCCCGTCCCAATATTCAGGTAAGAAGAATAGAGTCCTAGTTAACATGCAGTTTAATTGGCAGAACCTGTTGGGTCGAAGGCGCCGACATTTTCGTCTGAATTTAAAAGTACTACGCTAACAAAAGCGGCGGAACAACCGATTGTTCTCTTGTGTCAGGCACAGGCACACCCCACTCCCCTGTTCAGGTGAGCTCGTTTCTCAAATGGCTTTTTTCACACCCAGAGCCTATCACGGCAAGAGCTCCTGCGTTCCAGACTAGTGCGGCAACTTTCAATTACGAAATCGAAGCCGGGTCTGTAGGCTCCATGCTTTGCCAGGCGCAAGGGTACCCTAAACCCGCATTCAGGTAGGTCCAAGTACTAACCTTCATTTACTTTTTTTAGAGCCCGTTGGAGCGAAAGCCCCGTCTTTTTCAACTGACTCGAAAGGCAGTATATTCGTAAGAGAAATCGGGAATAGTTTTGCGTTACTGTGTCAAGCGCAGGCATCCCCTACCCCAGTATTTAGGTAAGCTAACGTTACCCTTTATTTCCTTGCACAGAGCCGGTGGGTTCCAAGCCTCCAAGCTTCTCCAGTGATTCCACTTTATCGGCGGTGATAAGGAATAAAGGTCAAGCTTTCGCAATGATGTGTCAAGCCCAGGCTTTTCCCATACCGATCTTCAGGCAAGTGTCGAATACCATTAAGCATTCATCAAATTAGGTCTGGTAAATATACGCGTTATACCAACTTGTTTGGTCCTAACTGCCTGTTATTCTTCTGATGCAGAGCCCGTCGGTTCCAAGGCCCCCTCCTTTTCTACTGAATCTGATATCTCTTCTCTAAAGAGACACGGAGGCGAAAGCTTTGCCCTTCTCTGTCAAGCACAAGCATTTCCTGTACCAATCTTCAGGCAAGTTCTCAACTATTATGATCTTAGGCTATGTTGTACGTCTTTTTGTAACTTCTTCTTTAGAACCGGTGGGAGCTAAATCGCCGACATTTTCTACGGAATCAATGGGCAGTATATTTAGGAAACGGATCGGACAAGGCTTCGCTCTTCTCTGTCAGGCTCAAAGTTACCCCGCCCCCGTCTTTAGGCAAGTACTTTGTATCATACTTCGTTATCAGCTATCTATTTTTAATAACAGAACCAGTGGGATCCAAAGCTCCTACGTTCTCGACGGATGCGCTTAGTACCACATTATTAAGGACTCACGGACAAGGCTTCGCACTGTTATGTCAAGCTCAAGCTTTCCCAGTACCGCTATTCAGGCAAGTGTATCCATATTTCAAGCAAGGCAAGGGCAAAGTATTATTCCTAAGCGTTACATATTCCATTCCTCAGAACCAGTGGGTGCTAAAGCACCAACTTTTTCCGGAGACTCTAAAAGTTTTACGTTCATCAAAGAGATAAATCAAAATTTCGCTCTGCTGTGTCAGGCCCAGGCGTTTCCTACTCCTTTATACAGGCAAGTCACGATTCTTAAACCGTTCTTTAGAACCAATCGGCAGCGTTGCACCGAGTATCACTTCCACACCGAAGGCTGCAGTACACTTTTCGCAAAACACTTCGATCGCCCTCTTGTGCCCAGCGCAAGGATTCCCCGTGCCGTTGTCAAGGTGCGTTGAGTTTATCTACTTACTCTCTTGCAGAACCAACGAACAAAATCGCCCCACGGAGCGAGAAAAGCCACAAATTCGAAGGTGGTCAAATATTTTTAGTTTCTGAAACAGAGGCTGCCTATCTCACCTGCGAAGTATCCAGTTATCCTCCGCCCACTTTTAGGTAAGTGAACTTACAAAGGCTATAGATGAGATACATTTTTACCATTCATTGAGGTATCTTTATTTGTCCCAAACTTTTTCCATAGGCTTTTTATTTATAATAAGGTTTGTAGGTTTTCAAAGTATCCGTCCATTGCAGAACCGACTAATAAGATTGCGCCTAGAAAAGACTCATCTAAACACTTCGAGGGTTGGGAAGTATTCGTCGTTTCCCAGGGGAGCATTGCATACTTAACTTGCCAAGTCGCCGCATACCCTGTGCCCTTATTTAGGTGAGTAGGTACTAAGAATACAGAGTGGGCTTTTCGGTCTGAGAAACAAAAGAAATGCGTTCGTTTGTTATGAGTTCTGAACTCTGTCTCGGCCGGCCGCCGACATCTCACGCATTCATCCATCACGTAGCCTCACCATCCCATTCCAATGTACTGATGTGCGTTGTTATTGCAGTCTGTTGCGGCGGCCGCCCCGCCCGCGTGACATGAAGGCGTGACGATCGCGGCCGGCCGCGACCTTAAGGTCCCCAGCCAAAGTATAGACCAGCGTAGGCACCTGCCGGTAAGTGTCAGGGTGTTCTTGCTTTTAAACGCTTCGATCTTTACTTTGTGCTTCGCGTAGCCCGAGCAGTCAATGTGCTTTGTTCACGCGCTTTGGTTATTGTATTTTAATTTAGTTGCAAAGTCTCGATGGTAGGGTGTTGAAGTTTCTCACGTCAACTTTAAATGTATTTCTCTTTAAGAACCCACGAATAGTATCCCTCCCTAGCTGTCTAGTGGTCGATTGCAAGAGTCTGAGTTGGGTGTCGGACAAAAGGAGTCGATTGTTTGTTTGAGTCAAGGGTTTCCGGTGCCGGCTTTCAGGTGGGTAACAGTGACAACGGATCCTTAATATCTGATCTGTAATATTTTTGCTCTTTAACATATAGGCATCGCAACGAGAATTGAAGTGAATGGTATATACAGGATGTATTATTCAAACGGAGCAGTGAGGGAAAATCCGAAACTACAAGGGATACGGAAATTTGCTCTTAGGAGTCACGAACCCGATTTTAGAAAAAATAAAAGTACACCCATTTCCGTACATAAAACCATGAAATACGGCATTTTCTTGTGATCGTATTAGATTCACGGTTTCTTAGCAACAATTGTTTCTTATATCCAGCACTATTACGTTACACAAAAAAACGAACTCGGATTTTTAGACAGATTTGACTGGGTTCGACACCCGGCAGTGTATGAGGTTTTTTTGAAAATCGTTGAATGCAGGTTTTTTTTTCTTAAATCGGTTTCGGTAACTCCTGAGTGAAAATTTCCGTATTTCTTGTAGTTTCGGATTTTCCCTCACTGCCCCGTTTGAATATTACACCCTGTATATATACATTTACAGTTACATAGGTATCGACTGATGATGGCAAAAGATAGTAAACGATCCGATGAATGACTGTTATTTTAGTACACGATTGATTGCAGTTAAATTCGTATTAAACCTCGCTTCGTATTCGTATTAAAAATTGGCGGGTGCTGTGTAAAACATCGGCGACCCTTCATGTTGCTAATTGTTACCAAAAAATAATACTAATTTAACTGTGAGTGTGGATACAAGACGCTATTGCTGGTAACCTGAACACTCATTGCGACACCTATACAACGTAGAAATTTTATCTTTGAATGTCCAAGATCAGATTAATATCCCTATTTCCCAATTCGTTCTCTGAACGTGTTCTGTTTTGTTTCAGGTGGTACAAGTTTATTGACGGCACGACCAGGAAGCAGCCAGTTACGTTGAATGACCGAGTGAAGCAAGTCTCTGGAACTCTCATTATCAAGGAAGCTAAAGTTGAGGACTCCGGAAAATACCTTTGCGTGGTCAACAACTCCGTTGGTGGTAAGTTCACACAAATTAATACGTTTTGAATGCTTGTCGAGCTATTTTTCAAATACGAGTAGAGGTTAACATTGTTCTCAGTGATAAATGTGTCGTTGATTTCTTTAAAATGTATAACTGATTCAAACTCCTCAGAAGTATCCAGACAACTATGAATTTTAAAGTATTCCTTATAGTCTTGTTATGGGCCCTAAAAAATTAAATGCTTCTTACCAATTTTCCAGGTGAATCAGTGGAAACGGTGCTGACAGTGACCGCTCCTCTCAAAACGACCGTTGAACCAGCCACACAGACCGTCGACTTCGGCAGACCAGCGGTGTTCACCTGCAAGTACGAAGGCAACCCTGTTAAGACGATCACATGGCTTAAGGATGGCAAGGACATGAAGCACCACGACCCTCTGCTCAGGTAATTATTTAAAACAATATTTAGTATGTAGTTGACATCTTTTGTTCGTATTTTAAAAATAGTTTTTCGGTTGGTAGTGCTAGTGTTCATCCAAGGACATATTGCAGAATGGGGAACATTACGCTAACCTCCGGGTAGGGGGCAACACTAGCAGAGTTGGCATTGTATCTCGTTCCCACTTGTGGTATTGTCTATGCATGCATCCTTGTCACTCATTTGACAATGCATTGTGCATGTGTGTGTGAGTCCCTATCTTCCTCTACTGGTTTACGGTTTGTTCTAGTGCTGCATTCTGGCGGCAGAACATTGCAGTAATGTTCCCTTTCTCCTGGAATTCTTCTGATACAGACCTTATATCGAATGTATTTGATAATATTTTACAATTTAGGATTTTTTTAGTTTTCATTTAGTGACATTTAATTTGTTAACCATTTAGGTACTAATTGGTTAAAATCTGCAATTTTAAAATGATTATTGTGTAAGATTATTAATATTATATTGTAGAATACCATTTGACATGTAAAAGTGCCCTTGTGGCCTATTTGCAGAATAAATAATTGATTTGAATTTGATTTTGATTTTATCATCTCGATGGGTCGGCCTTCCACCTTCGTACATCATTATTCATTATAAACTGTTGTGTGAAAAATCTGCTTCGAAAATTGGAATGTGTCTACTTCCAGATCAAGTCACAAGTCACGACAACGTGCAATTTGTCGGTAGAGTAAGTATCTAAAGTTATTTCAAACAAATTTAAAAGTTTGATAATGTCAATTACAGGATTGAATCAGTGAAGAAAGAAGACAAGGGCATGTACCAGTGCTTCATCAGAAACGACCAAGAAAGTGCGGGGGCTAGCGCTGAACTGAAACTTGGAGGACGATGTAAGTATCATTTTCATTTATGTACTACATGCTTAAATATGTTTTTGGGCAACTTAATCTTTGTATACTCATATCAGAAGTAAAAGAAACCAATATGTATTATGAGATTAATACATCTTTCCAATTTAGTGAATGATGAGAGCATTCCAATGCGCCAGATGAGGAAGTTCAACCTTTCACCCCAACATACTGAACAATGACAACGCCCTACCTAATAAGCCCTTTACCTATTCCTCTCCAAATCGCTGCCGGAACAGCTTCCAAACAAATACATTTTGATTTATACGGATTTTTCCCTTCCGTAGCGTAAACTACCCAAGTTCCACTAGGTCGTTTTTAGGGTTCCGTACCCAAAGGGTAAAACGGGACCCTATTACTAAGAATCCGCTGTCCGCCTGTCTGTCCGTCTGTCACCAGACTGTATCTCATGAACCGTTGAAATTTTCACAGATGATGTATATTTCTGTTGCCGCTATAATAACCAATACTAAAAAGCAGAATAAATTAAATATTGAAGAGGGCTCCCATACAACAAACGTGATTTTTTTCCCGTTTTTATAGATAATGGTACGGAACCCTTCGTGCGCGAGTCCGACTCGCATTTGGCTGGGTTTTTTCTTCATTGTGTTGATCTTTGTTTCATTAAATGCATTTTGATTCCAGTCGAACCGCCTCAAATCCGCAAGAACTTCCAAGAGCAGACTCTCCGCTCCGGCCCCTCCCTGCGTCTCCAATGCGTGGCCTCCGGCAACCCCACTCCCGACATCGCCTGGTTCCTGGACGGAGAGAAGCTGTCAAGCGGAGAGCGCCTCCAAATCGGACAGTTTGTGACTGCTGATGGAAACATTGAGTCGCATCTCAATATCTCCTCTGTGCACACTAACGATGGAGGGCTGTACTCTTGCATTGCTTCAAGCAAGGTAATTGTACAAATACTCTGTTTTGATTACTATATATACACGTACGAGTATATACTTACTAGTATAATAATGCTGACGCCCACACAAGGCTTTGCGCGCTCTGATCTCTCTCTGTAGTTAGTTGTTCCTTCATGATTGAAAACGCGTATTAGACCGGGAGATGCTGACACAAATTTTTAAAGTATTTGTACCAAGTATGGCGACCCTTCAGGGGTCTAATTACGTAATGAAGAAAAGGAAAATGATGGCCATAGCGCTGGTACCGGCGGCTCAAACGCGTGGGCGTTAATCGAACGTGTCGGATAAATTACGAAAGTCAAACGATTTGTTACACAAAAATTCTTGTATTTTCCGATAGTCGATGAAAAAAGAAGTAGGCGGTAGCGTAATGCCATACTTCTCCGGTGTGTTTTCAAAATACGCATAACTCTAACAATTTTGAAAGCATATTGTACCTTTTCGCCGCCTCCCACAGGTATGGCATTATAACAATGGTCACATTGTATTATATTCTTCCCAAAAATCCAAATGCCATACTGGTACAAATCGTAAAAAAAAACACAACTCCTTTGCGGCGGTATGGCGGCCACTTGGAACCGTTGGAAAAGTATGGCATGGTGATTTTCGTGAATGGCTACTCAACGTTGATTAGCTGTGAAAAAAATAGGCTGGTACAAATGGTGGAATTGGTTGTTTTTTAATTAATGTGTTTTCATTGGTATGGCGGGCTCTAAGCCACACCGGAGAAGTATGGCATTAAGCTACCGCCTACTTCTTTTTTCATCGACTATCGGAAAATACAAGAATTTTTATGTAACAAATCGTTTGACTTTCGTAATTTATCCGACACGTTCGATTAACGCCCACGCGTTTGGGCCGCCGGTACCAGCGCTATGACCATCATTTTCCTTTTCTTCTTTACGTAATTAGACCCCTGAAGGGTCGCCATACTTGGTACAAATACTTTAAAAAATTGTGTCAGCATCTCCCGGTCTATATCATTTTAATATGTCAACTTAGACTGACCAGTCTTTTAGGATGGCTTGATTTGTCGGGGACCATATATTACTGACTGCGGCGTCCGCATCAGAAATCGCACAAACATATGGCGCTGCATAGGGGTGTTTGCAAATACAGCTCTACAACTCACGCCTAACACCGGCACACGCGTCGCCTATAAACGAAGCCTTAGTGTCCTTTGTGGACATCAATTTATGACCTATTGCAAAATTACAGTCGGCAATTACCTCATTGCAGTCATGCTAAACAATAAGTGTTAATCGAAATGTTCAAGCAAGGTACATACCTAGTTTATTAGTCTCCGGTCCCAGCTTAGGCACTTGTCCCACCGCCGGCGAGAAGCGAGTACTCTCATAGTAATTCTTACTCGCTTTTACTCGCGCGAGTAAGAATTACTATGGGAGTACTCGCTACTTGCCGGCGGTGGGACAAGTGCCTCAAGCACTATAGAATTTGTAGTTGGCACGCAAACTCTACAGTTTAGCATTTAAAGTGACGATTATTGGAAACAAGCCAACTTAGAGCAATTTAGATTTATTTGTTTGACACTAACAGGACAACATTTCAAGTATGGAATTCATATGCCTTTTGTGTCGTGGACATTTTTGATATTGAAATCTCGAACATGTTGATTTACCGTGTTTGAATAAATTGCTGTAGTTTTTTTCACTAAGTCTCAGCATTTGGAAGGTAGTATTTCTCGTTAAACTAGTAACTTAAACTGGTTTCTTTGCATGAAATAAGGCGATTTAACCAATGATCTGGTTCAATGAACAAATGAGTTGTTCTAAAGCCTGCTTCTAGCGACTGACCAGGTTATCCGTACCGTATCGTGGAATCAAAACAAGATTCTCCGGCTTGCGTACGAACATTTTTCGACACTACTTAAGACCACGTTACCCGAAATCGACCTATTTTACATTCAATAATAAACAATGAAATACTGATTTTTTTGATGGGATATTGAGATATGTTATAGTTTAATAACCGCCCTTGATACTTTTACGAACAAAAACACAATATTTTAAACTTTGCTCGATCATATCATGCCACGAAAAATGGGAAATGCTGATCTTATTTCGAGTTGTACATAAAGTAGGCGCAAAATTGACTCAAGTGAACAATTACAAAATATAGGCAATGATGTAAAATAGATCTTTTTACGAACACTTTCTTTAAAAATGGCTTTATATTTATTTATACACAATTTATCTGGGAAACTGACCTGCGCGTCTCATTTTCGTAGGCAGATGGCCATGTGGCCTCGAGCTGGACGGACGTCTGTAGTGATTTTTGTCATTTTGACAACTGTATAATTCGCAAGTTTAATACCAGCAACCAGATAATAATATGTTGTTAGGGAAAAACATAGAATTATAACGCATAGAAACGCAGTTCACGCGCAACGGTGAGGCCACCAAAAGTAGGACATAAATGGCCCAGTACGCCGATCGGCTTGTCAGTTGCAAGGACGCGTGTCAAGTGTAAATAGCTCCCACATTTTCATTAATATGACGGTTTGTGCAGTGAAAGGGTGTCACAATGCATCGGATAAGAAGGATAAACATTCTAAGATAACATTTCACACGTAAGTATTATTCTCTAACTCGTATTTTTACGTAAAACAGTAATCAAAATTTCATATTTTCTATAAGCGGCATGACAGCGTAGTGTTGCCAATGTAACGGATATATTTACCCATAACTCTGTTCTGATAATATACTTACATAAAATACAAATATCGGCAGGGTTGAAAATACGAAGAAGATAAATCACTTGATTTGTACCAAGCTTTTACTTGACTCCCCGTGTATGTTTGAGTATATCTAGGTCAAATCTTGCAAGCCAATTTTGACGAACTTCCCAGAGTTCAATCGAGTTTAAATTTTGTACACGTGTTTTAAATCAGGTGACAATGCAATATTATGGTACTTCCGAGCGGGCCTGATGATGAGGACGGAAGGTGGCCATAGGAACTCCTAAATTATCCTACTAATATTATAAATGCGAAAGTTTGGATGGATGGCTGTACGTTCCAATCAATCTATACAAATACAAATACGATTTTTTATGAAACTTTCCAGTAATGTACCGTATGTAGCAGAATAGGACATAGGCTATAATTTATGTCAAATTTCATCAAAAAAGGGGATGAAACTTTGTATGGAGACCAAATATTTTTATGTTGCGAGAGCGGCGTTATGGTTACCATGGTAATGCCATCGTCAACAAATTAGAAAATTCATCTTGGGCGTACGTAACTTACATATTGTAGTTTTATTATAATATATATTTTCAGGGAATGTGTATGCGCTGGCAACACTATTGGTTCGTTTGTGTGCGTATTGGCGCGTGTAAATACGAGTTGATCACAACTACATGAATCCATTTTATGCCTCACGCTTGGCGCGTCGGCCGTATGTAACTATCCTTCTAGGCGTTATAATTCTATGGGGAAAAAATAAAGAATGTGATGTGGTTGGATAAGCACTGAAACTAGATATTATGGTATTTTTACAATACGCACTAATATAAAAGTTCAAAAAACACACCATTCGAACACGATTTTTCATATTTTTCTTCTTCGATCCCTTTATTAATGTAAAAAGTTCGAATTCGTTTCTTTAGAACGTGGAAAATTTATATATTACACAGGCCACATTGTCTTATATGGCGTATAGGTGTATTTGTGTGTATTTATGATAGATTTATAGTAACATCTGACATCAATCTGACATACTTATTAGGTAGGTCTGACATTTGACATTTACACTGTTTCTATTGATTTTGCAAAGCTAATATTCTAAATAAATAATATAAAGTACAAGGAGCACCGTATCATGTACCTACCTACGAAATATGAAGATTGTACCATTAATGATGTTGTAATCGTGGTCCTACCATAATGTTTACGCCATCCATTAAAACGCAGTGCTGCAGTGCCAACAGATGGAATCCTAATCATTAATAGAAAGACATACTTAGTTACAATATTTATAGGATCAAGCCGGGATCGTCTACAATTGAACGTTGCGCTGATCTCCCGGTAATACTTCTGCTGCTGTAGAAACTATCGATGACATAAATACATTACTATTGCAGCCGTCATGATGCTTCAAGATACTAAGCTAGCTACCAGCACAATTCAACTTCTTCATGTTTTTGAAACTGAAAGTCAAATGAAGAAGAACCACCTACAGTATGGCATAAACATGTGTATAATTTGTTACCTACGAGTATCATACCTGTCATAAGTCATTAACTTAAAAATAAAGCTATTTTATTTGCGAATTAGATTGGTCATTATATGATTTAATCTACTTACATAAAGATGATTAGATGTATTAAATGAAAATAAAACAACGTAGTAACTTCGTATTATTTTCGTATATAATAAAACAAGGCATGTAATGGTTTCATTTTCTTTACTCTGAGGTTATGGAATTCTCAAGGACATTATAATTATAACATATGTTGGTTATACTATACTATAGGTAAGTACTTTGGGTGGACTATATCTAATACATATGTATACTGTAATACTGTATCTATCTTATAACTTCGTATCACTGTTTGAATTTTCACAGCTTCAGGGGATTGCAGACTTGTATTTGATTTTTAGGGTTTCGTAGTCAACAAGGAACGCTTATAGTTTCGCCATGTCCGTTTGTCCATCTGACCGTCTGTCAGTATGCGGTTTAGCTCAGTGACCCTTACTACTAGAAAGCTGTAATTTGGAATGGGTATAAAAATCAATCACGCCACCAAAACGGTAGCATAAAATCTTGAAAAGTATATATTTAAGGTTTTTCGCTCTAAACTCATGTGGGGCATCTTTGGATAGCTTGTTCAAATATATTATGGGTTTCTGAAAACCACTTTCCAATCAGCCGTTTGCGTGATATTGGGCTTTTTAAAGCCCTAATTTTGTTCTACAGTCAATGTAGATAGCATGTGACTAGATTCATAAAATACCATGGGTCAGTTTTATTTATGCCCACACGCGGTGATGATGATGATGTGATGTAGCAATTATTTTATAAGACCGCGGATAGTCGGGTTGTAAAAGACACACACTTCTTCAAGGTTCATTCTAAACTATGTCCTTCGAATACTATATCCTATTGCTTATTTTAAAGTCATAACTTCATAAGTGGAACTTTTGTTCGCGGCATGCGAATCTCCTCGCTACGTAATTTTTGAAATCACTTTCATTATTCATGGATTCTCTTAAAACGTATACTGGAAGATCGATATTTTTTGTAGTGTAATTTATGTTCTTCTGATTATTTTCATGCGATTTTGCACCTTAGTGAAAGCCGCATAGAGTTGTCAATCTAACGTGGGTACTAGGTAGCATTGACTTTTCAATTGTATGTCACCCACCGAAATATATCTAATACTTAGACCGTCAGCCCACTCCCAATACGCCTTTGACACCATCTGCTAAGTACTTCCAGCCATTTCAGGACTGACAGACTAAGTGTTACTCTCCCTACGATTAAAGTGCTAAATGATGCCACTTGTCTCGTACTGTTGTCACATGACGTAAATATACCTACCCTTATAATTTTGACCGAAAGTGAAGGATATTTCAAACTTTCGGCCAATTTTAGCTGCGATAATCTTCTGATTCTGGCTCAGCACAACTTTCTTGACCTGTTGCGATGCATTTGATGGTGTTGTCATGAGACATAGGCGTATTTGGAGTGGGTTTACGGTCTATAAGAAGCATACTTAGAATAAAATACGAAAATATAAATAAGTCACTGTCATTTTCCAGCAAGATGTTTTGACAGTTTTGACAATTTTAGTTTCTCTGAGGAGGTTGGTGACTGGTTCAAATTCTTTATGTCACTAAAAATAAATTAAATCTTAGGTCAGTACAGACCTGTCACAGTAAAGTGAGATAGTGTGCGTGAAATGTAGTGGTGTGCGTTACTGGGGAGAATTACGATAACGTTGCGCCGCCAGCGGATTTTTTGTGTCGCGTATGTAGTTTCAAGTCGAATTAGAAACCCTTAAGGCCGTGTACAAGACATATGTCCCTACTGCGAAATGGGGATAAATGCATTGGCCTCTATGTACCATTCACAAAAGCCTCGTAATTGTAGGTTGGCAGCGCATCCCACTCTGCCCGCGTGAACGTGTACGGGCTGCCGTACGTGAGGCCGATGAAGAAGCGGCCCGTCGTGGCCAGCGACACGCTCGTGGCGCACTGCCCCGTCGCCGGATACCCGATCGACTCCATCGTGTGGGAGCGTGACGGACGGTGAGTGACAGTGACAGCCGTACGTGAGGCCGATGAAGAAGCGGCCCGTCGTGGCCACGTATATACTCTGATTCTCTGCTAGATAATGCAACATTTTTAACTTAGAAACCTCTAGTCTACTAGAGTAGGGTTATATGAAATCTAATAATGTATCCCACTTCCTTTTTCTTCCCAGAGTCCTGCCAATCAACCGTAAACAGAAAGTATTCCCCAACGGCACCCTCGTGATCGAGAATGTGGAACGCAACAGCGACCAGGCCACCTACACTTGCGTCGCCAAAAACTCACAGGGCTACAGCGCTAGGGGAACCCTGGAGCTCCAAGTCATGGGTAAGTTGACCTGATGATAAACTACACAAATGTTCATTACAGTGGGTACTTTTAGACATGTAAACTATACCACATGACTCGATGATTCAGTGGCATAATGCTACAGACGCAAAAATGTTGATTAGCTGAATTACCGCTTGTGATATATTTGCATTCTTTTTATATACTTCAAAGTACTCGTATCCCAGGGCAGTTGCTGTCTGATTCGCCAGGATAAAGTGACAGCTAACGGCTTATGGGTTTTAATGAATGTTTGTGTAACTGAACTTGAACGATGGGGATAAATGTGACTCTTGAAAGTTGACCATAATAATATTGGAAGTTTGAAATCAGAAGCCAACATTTTTCGCCTGAATTAAGAAATGTCGGATCGGTAAAGAGCCCTATTTGAATTAAATTCTTCGCTCATAGACTAATTGTGAATTATTATACCTTTAATCGTCAATTTTCAGCAGTTATGCGTTGGGTAAGCTGATAATAGTTACTAATAATGACACAGAATCGTTATCAACAAAATATGTGCAAACACGGAATACATCAGCTCATTCAACAGTGTTTGTTCTAGGTGCTCCAGATATTTCTAGTATATTCAATTGCAAAGAAAGAAGAGTCAACCACTCATTATTTAAATTCAAAATAAGAATGATTGAAGTCCAAGCAAATGTCAGAAATGTTTAAAACATATCAAACAGGAAATAAAACGAATGAGCTTACAGTACCTTAGTTAAAAAGTACTTATTTAAAGAGTCGAGCGAAAGGCGATATCGTTGAAACATGCTAAGCCAGATAATACGAACATCAATAATGAGTGGAAGAATATACCGCAGAGTTGCCTAATTATTATACAGCAATTTATACATAAGTACTAGGTATATGACCATACATAGATTTCATCAATAATGCACTTATGTGTATCTTCTCATGGCAAAGTAAGGACGTTGTAATAATGTGCGTTTATAATGTTAATATTTTCGATAAATATAATGCTAATGATACAAACTGGAGTTGAGTTGAGGACTGGAATTAAAGCATATTATAACGGCCTTATTTTTGCATTGTTGTACTAATCAAGTTTCTTTCAGGTTTTACACCGAAATGAAAGTGTTATAAAATGACAGTGTTATTTTCGGAGATGTTTATGCCCGCCAAAGCTACATCGTTTGCCACACACGCCCGTTCCTCGACCAAACGACGGTAGAACTAGCTCCCCTGTAGTAAATACCGCCCTTTAAGCCCGGGGACGAACCCGCCAATGCCGGAGACATGGCCTTGAACCTGCACTGCAACCAAGAGAGACCAATACAAAAAAATCCTAGAGCTTCGATGGAAAAAAGCCGCGATGACATTGGAATCGACATTGTAAATAAATAAACATAAAACGTAGGTAGTTTATGAATGTAGACTCTTGTCAGCAGAGCCAATAGGGGCTCTTACCACTGTGTGGCGGCGAACTGCGCTTGTTCCACCAATCACAGCGCATAGCTTTACGTCAATGGTACAGATATCAAACAATGCTTGTCCTTCCTTGTGAGTAGTTTTCCCGTAGAAATTCACTTTTACACGCTCCCCAGTCCCACCGCAGATCACGCCGTTCGAATTTGGTGAGGAAATCCTGAACGAAGGCGAGACCGCATCCGTTTCTTGCGTGATGAGCAAGGGTGACCTCCCTGTCGTGTTCACCTGGCGTGTCAATGGAGAGCAAATTAAGCCCCGCAATAACCTTGGCATCGTTTTAACTACCATCAGCAAAAAAACCTCCATTCTAAATATTGAGCCGGTCAGCGCCGTCCACCGAGGCTCCTACACTTGCGAGATCAAAAACCAGGCCGGGGAAACCAACCACACCACTCTCCTAAGCGTCAACGGTTCGCTTTTCCTTTATTAGATTTAATTTAACTTTCGCTTTTTATCACAGTCCCCCCTCAAATCTTACCTTTCGAGTTTGGGGAAGAGCCTGCCAACGCCGGAGACACCGCTTCAGTCCAATGCGTCATGAATAAAGGCGACTTACCTGCCAATTTCTCGTGGAGCCTCAACGGAAGGCAGATCTTCCACGGCAAAAGCCTGGGCATAGCTATAGGCAGTATGAGTCGCAAGATGTCGATCCTCAATATCGATTCCGTGAATGGAACTCACAGAGGCACATACGTCTGTCGCGTCGAAAACGCCGCTGGTTCTACCAACCACAGTGCTACTTTGGAAGTCAATGGTTCTTTTTTCTCTTCTTTCTACTAGAGTTGTTTCTTAGTTTAGTTATTTCAGTTTTTGTATGTCAATAGTAAATAGAAAATTATTCATCCTGTAACAGTTTTGCCCCAAATCCATCCTTTTACCTTCGGTGACGAGCCAGCCAACGCGGGAGAAATGGTTGGTGTCCAGTGTATGGTCCCCAAAGGCGACGCTCCTATCAATATAACTTGGAAATTAAACGGGCAGTCTTTAAACGAAGTTCAAGGAATTACAGTCACCAAGATCGGTCACAAAGCCAGCAGTCTGTCTATAGACTCCGTAGCTTCCATACACAGAGGCGTTTATACCTGCCTCGCCTCAAACCAAGCGGGCCATGCCAATTACTCTACCGAACTGGCTGTAAACGGTAATTTAAAAAAAACGTATCCAAGTAGATCTAACATCCTGCATCTCCCTTCTGCTTGTCTGGTAGTATTTGTTAATAATTTGTTAATTACAAACCTTTGTAGTACTCCCCCAAATCAACCCTTTCACATTCGGACACGAGCCTGCAAATGCGGGCGACACGGTCGGATTGCAATGCATGGTCGTCAAAGGTGACGTCCCCGTCAACATCACGTGGCGCTTAAACGATAGACCCATATCGGAGACTCCTGGCATTTCGATCATGAAAATGAGCGCGAAAGCGAGTGGCCTCACCATCGAATCTGTATTAGCCATTCATAGAGGAACATATACATGTTTCGCGCAGAATCCAGCCGGGCACACCAATCACTCTGCTGAACTTGCTGTCAATGGTACACGGTCAACGTTTTTAGAAATTTCTTACGCTTTGTATTGTGTATAGTTCAGTTCCGATTCCCCTATACCCATCCAATATTTACCAAATCTATTTTACATCAATTCCATATAGTTGTTCCGCAAGTCACCCCGTTCGATTTCGGCGAAGAGATCTTGAACGCAGGCGAAACAGTCTCTTTAACCTGTACCGTGGGGAAGGGAGATTTGCCCTTAAACATACATTGGCAGCTCAATAATCATGTTTTGAATTCCGGAAATGGAGTCATTATAAACAGAAACGGGAAAAGAATATCTGTTCTGAGTATAGAGAACGTTCAACACGAACACATCGGCAATTACACCTGCACCGCGGAGAACGAGGCTGGCCAAAGTAGCCACAGCGCAGTCCTCAACGTTAATGGTATACTACTTACACAAACCGCTTCGCTTTTGTTCGCACGACTTATTTTACAGACACGTGTATTTGTTTTAACCTTTATGTTACGTATGACCTCACATCCTTGACAGTGCTCCCTCAAGTGGCTCCGTTTGACTTCGGGGAGGACACATATAATGCGGGCGACACCGTGTCTCTAACGTGCACCATCACTAAAGGAGATATGCCCATTGAAATGTCTTGGTTGTTTAACGACAAACCAATTCGAAACGGCGACGGCCTCGTCATTGCGCGTAGTGGTCGGAAAATATCAATACTAAGCATCGACTCCATTCAGGGTACCCATAGGGGGAATTACACGTGTGTGGCAAAGAACGATGCAGGCTCTGCAGTGCATTCCGCTCTTCTTCACGTCAACGGTACAGTTATCCAAATCTCAACTATCCATTGATCGAATGTTAGTCGTTATTTTTTGCGTTTCTTTCCTTTAGTTACTCCACAAATTATGCTATTTGATTTCGGCGTCGAACCTGTCAACGATCAGGAACTCGTCGTAGCCATGTGCACCGTTACCAAGGGCGATATGCCTCTTTCGATAAATTGGTACTTTAATGGAAAACTCGTCAAGTCGGGAAGTAACGGCGCGGTGCTCACGAACACGAAGCGCACCAGCCAACTCACCATAGACGCGGTCACTCACGTGAACCAGGGGAACTACACTTGCGCCGTCAGCAACCAAGCGGGCACGACTAACCACTCGGCCGAACTCTATGTAAACGGTACTGTTAGCACAAGTAGACTATTTACCATTACCACACATACCCATTTATTTTTCGTACACACTATGTGCTGAATCCTTTCCTTTGTTAGTCCCTCCGCAGATCATGCCCTTTGAGTTTGGTGAGGAACCGGTTAACGCACAAGAAATGGTCGTCGTTACTTGCACGGTTACTAAGGGAGATTTACCCTTGAAAATAGAATGGTACTTTAATGATACCCAAGTAAAATCGGGCGACGGTGGAGTTACACTCATGAACTCGAGGCGTACAAGTCAACTGAGCATCGAGTCTGTCAGTCACCAGAACCAAGGGTCCTACTCGTGCGTCGTGCGAAATGACGCCGGCTTCGTAAATCACACTGCACAACTATACGTAAACGGTATATATTTTGACTGTCCCGAGTACTGAAACCTTTGTAGTGTCAGTGAGCCTTATTTTCCCATCCTGCTTCCACTTGTAACTTTGGCGGGTCATAATAGTCATCATAGATAATCCTCGTGATCTATGAAAAAAAAAGTTCAGACGTGGGAACGGTCACACGTTAACGTTGTATTATTTCAGTGGCGCCGATCATAGCTCCTTTTGAATTCGACGAATCAGTATTTTTCGGAGAGGGCGTCCAAGTGATGTGCCACGTTACTAAAGGCGACAGGCCGCTTGATTTCAAGTGGACGTTTAGTGGCGGAGACGTGAGTTCCTTAAGCGGGGTAAACATCATGAATGTTGGGGACCGTGGCTCGGCTCTAATAATACCCACTGTGACGGCCCAGCATTCTGGCATTTTCACGTGCACTGCCTCCAATGTTGTCGCCAGCGCTAATCATCACGCTACGCTCAATGTCAAGGGTATCGTCGCACTTCTTATGATAGCCTATGTGTCATGTTTTGTTATACCCCTTTCCAAAATCCTTCTAGCCAAATAGTGGCAAACAAAGCAAAGCCGATTAAAACGATGTGCTGATCCTCGTAAGATATAGACAAGTTTGTTGCAGTTGCTCCCATCATATCACCCTATGAATTCGACGACGCAGTTTTTTACGGAGAAAGCATTCAAGTCATGTGCCATGTCCCCAAGGGAGATATGCCATTAACATTGACTTGGTATTTCCGTGATCTTCCGCTGCGAAGGCAGGACGCTGTCATCATAACCAAATTAGGAGACAGGAGCACATTGTTATCTATTCCGGCAGTAACTGAAAAACATTCTGGAAATTACACTTGCGCAGCCTACAATACCGTAGCAAGCACTAACCACACAGCCACCTTAAACGTTCAGGGTACACACTCTTTTGTAGATTCATTGTTGTATTTTGGTTTATTTTTTGTTCTTTCCCTCACCAGTTCCTCCGCACATTGTCCCATTTGAGGCCGAAGAGCCAGTCTTTGCCGGCGAGTCAGTACAACTGGCATGCCACGTGTCTAAAGGTGATACGCCCTTCACGATCACATGGAGTTTTCACGGGGAAGACCTGTCCTCCCACCAAGGAATATCTACGATGAAGATCGGCGAGCGCACGTCGCTACTGAGTATATCTAGCGCGATGGCGAGCCACAGCGGCGAATACTCGTGCCACGTCGGCAACCACGCCGGCCTAGCCGTCCACGCGGCCTCAGTCAATGTCCATGGTATCCCCCATTCCGCCCACTGTCCTTGCCTAAACGCACGCTGCACGCTTGCCTCAATAATAATCTTGGCCTTCTGGATTATCAGTGCTGCCTCACATCGTTCCCTTCGAGGCGGATGAATCCGTGTTCGCTGGCGAATCGGTTCAACTCACCTGTACAGTTTCGAAGGGCGACTTGCCTCTCGACATCAAGTGGCATTTCCATGGTTACGACAATGCTGCATCAGAACTCGGCATAATGACAACCAAAATGACCTCGCGCACTTCTTTTTTATCTATCGCCGCTGCTACCGCCAGCCATAGTGGCAATTACACCTGTGTAGCTGCCAACAGCGCTGGCTCTACTAACCATACTACTATCCTAAATGTCCAGGGTTAGTTTCATTTATTATTCATCATTATGGGTTTCCTTTTTCTTGTCAACTGCGCATCATTGTCAGATGTGTCGATAGAATCAGCATGCTTTCCATCCGCACATCTGAAGCGTAAGCTTGTTTTATTCAAATGTTTATTTTGCCATCAGTTATATTTCTACCTGTTATAATCTTGTACATTTGTGTCATACAGTCACACCCATCATTTTGCCAATCATTGTTCTTCAGACATTACTATTTCTGGTAATATGAGACATATCCGACCGAATACACCCCTCTGACAATTAAGCACTCTCGTGTAAATTAGAGACTTTCGCTAAATTAGGCAACCGATCGCCCGAGCTGATATGGTGCCGATACTGCTATCAGTCGCTATCACTCGTAGCAGGAAAATACAGGTGATTTGCCAATAATCATACGACAACGACTTTGTTAATCTTACTTGACGCATCTTTAGCGTAACGTTAGGTTCTCCATACTTCGGTACTCGTTTTACTCAGTCCATTATTCATCCTTAAACAGTTTTGCCCCAAATCCACCCATTCACGTTTGGCGACGAGCCAGCCAACGCGGGTGACACGGTTGGCGTCCAATGTATGGTTACTAAAGGCGACACTCCTGTCAACATTACTTGGCTACTCAACGGAAAACCTCTGAACGGAATTCAAGGAATCACAGTCACCAAGATTGGACATAAATCGAGTAGCCTCTCTATTGACTCGGTAGCTTCCATACACAGAGGCGTTTTCACCTGTCTTGCCGCCAATCAAGCGGGCCATGCCAATTACTCGAGTGAATTGGCTGTAAACGGTAATTTTCAGAAGATTGTTGTTTGTTCTAGTCAAATTGAAACGGGCTGCGCTGCAGTCTTGCATATGTACATTTTTTTATGTTTTTTATTAGAACTATTTACGTACTTCCCTCAACCAATCCTTTCACAACTAGTCTATATATCTTAATATATGGCTCGCCCTATCAGGGTGTTTAATGCCAGTGCCCTCAGCATCATAATGCCTAAAATCCGACCCACGGGAAAGTGTATTTTATTATTCGTCTTAAATGCAGCTGCTAGTCCCGCATGGCTTTGAGGACACGTAACAAGTACTGGTGGTTCCTAAGTAGTTATCCACATCTGTCCAATCAAGAATTACAAATTTTACTCTTAGTTGCACCACAAGTGACTCCATTCGATTTCGGAGAAGACATCATGAATGCAGGCGAAACAGCGTCGTTGATCTGTACCGTTGGGAAAGGGGATTTGCCTCTTACGATACACTGGCAACTCAACAATCAAGTCCTGAATTCCGGAAATGGAGTTCTTATCAACAGAAACGGGAAAAGAATATCTGTTCTGAGTATAGAGAACGTTCAACACGAACACATCGGCAATTACACCTGCACCGCGGAGAACGAGGCTGGCCAAAGTAGCCACAGTGCAGTCCTCAACGTTAACGGTACACAACTTACGCAAACCGCTTCGCTTTTGTTCGCACGACTTATTTTATAGTCACAACACATGTATTTGTTTTAACCTTTATGTTACGTACGACCTCACATCCTTGACAGTGCTCCCTCAAGTGGCTCCGTTTGACTTCGGGGAGGATACATATAACGCGGGCGACACTGTGTCCCTAACGTGCACCATCACTAAAGGGGATATGCCCATAGAGATTTATTGGTTGTTCAACGACAAACCAATGCGAAGCGGTGACGGCGTCGTCATCGCACGTAGCGGACGGAAAATATCAATGCTAAGCATCGACTCCATTCAGGGAACCCATAGGGGGAATTACACGTGTGTGGCAAAGAACGATGCAGGCTCTGCAGCGCACTCCGCTCTCCTTCACGTCAACGGTACAATTATTAAAATCTCAACTACTTATGCATTGATCGAATGTTAGTCCTTATTTTTTTCATTACTTTTCTTTAGTTGCTCCACAAATTATGCCCTTTGATTTCGGCACCGAACCTGTCAACGATCAGGAACTCGTAGTAGTTATATGCACCGCCACCAAGGGTGATATGCCTCTTGTGATAAATTGGTACTTTAACGGAAAATTCGTCAAGTCGGGAAGTAACGGCGTCGTGCTCACGAACACGAAACGCACTAGCCAACTCACTATAGAGACGGTCACTCACGTGAACCAGGGAAACTTTACGTGCGCCGTCAGCAATCAAGCGGGCACGACTAACCACTCGGCCGAACTCTATGTAAACGGTACTCAGTGGTAGTTTGTGTAGATTTATTACGCTGCTCGTTTATACAATGCTTCCTGCTGATTCCTTTCCTCTGTTAGTCCCTCCACAGATAATGCCCTTTGAGTTTGGTGAGGAACCAGTCAATGCTCAAGATATGGTATTAGTTACTTGCACGGCTCTGAAGGGTGACCAGCCTTTGAAGATAGAATGGTATTTCAATGACACTATCGTAAAATCGGGCGACAAAGGAATAACTCTTACAAATACAAAACGTACGAGTCAGTTAAGCATCGACTCCGTCAGTCACCAGAATCAAGGGTCCTACTCGTGCGTCGTGCGAAATGACGCTGGCTCCGTAAACCACACTGCACAGCTATACGTAAACGGTATATCTTTTCTCAGTCCCTGCATTGAGGCCTGTCCTGTATGTAGATTTAGTGACTTGTTTTTCCCATCCTCCTTCCACTTGTAACTTTGGCGGGTCATAATGGACATATCACAACACCTCTCACAAGAAGATAATTGTATACGCAAATTTAGTAAACATTGCGTAACTTTATAAATCTGCATTATTTCAGTGGCACCCGTCATAGCTTCTTTTGAATTCGACGAATCAGTATTTTTCGGAGAGGGCGTCCAAGTGATGTGCCACGTTACTAAAGGCGACAGGCCGCTTGATTTCAAGTGGACGTTTAGTGGCGGAGACGTGAGTTCCTTAAGCGGGGTAAACATCATGAATGTTGGGGACCGTGGCTCGGCTCTAATAATACCCACTGTGACGGCCCAGCATTCTGGCATTTTCACGTGCACTGCCTCCAATGTTGTCGCCAGCGCTAATCATCACGCTACGCTCAATGTCAAGGGTATCGTCGCTCTTCTCGTGATAGCTTATGTGTCATGTTATGTCCTCTTCCGCACCCCTTATAGTCAAATCGTAGCAACCCAAAAGAATACCTGCTTGAAATTATGTGCTCCTAGTATAGTTATAGGCAAGTTTGTTACAGTGGCACCCATCATATCACCGTTTGAATTCGATGAGGCAGTTTTTTATGGAGAAAGCATTCAAGTCATGTGCCATGTTCCCAAAGGAGACATGCCATTAACATTGACTTGGTATTTCCGCAATCTTCCACTGCAAAGGAAGGAGGCAGTCATCATAACCAAACTTGGCGATAGGAGCTCCGTATTATCTATTCCGGCAGTAACTGAAAAACATTCTGGAAATTACACTTGCGCAGCCTACAATACCGTAGCAAGCACTAACCACACCGCCACTTTAAATGTTCAGGGTACACTCACACTCTTTTGTAAATTCATTGTTGTCTTTTGGTTTATTTTTTGTTATTTCCCTCACCAGTTCCTCCGCACATTGTCCCATTTGAGGCTGAAGAGCCGGTCTTTGCCGGCGAATCTGTGCAATTGACGTGCCACGTGTCTAAGGGTGATACGCCCCTTATGATCACTTGGAGTTTTCACGGGGAAGACCTGTCCTCCCACCAAGGAATAACTACGACGAAGATCGGCGAGCGCACGTCGCTACTGAGTATATCTAGCGCGATGGCGAGCCACAGCGGAGAATACTCGTGCCACGTCGGCAACCACGCCGGCCTAGCCGTCCACGTGGCCTCAGTCAATGTCCATGGTATCCCCCGTTCCGCCCACTGTCCTTGCCTAAACGCACGCTGCACGCTTGCCTCAATAATAATCTCAGCCTTCTGGATTAACAGTATTACCATACATCGTTCCCTTCGAGGCGGACGAGTCTGTGTTCGCTGGCGAGTCAGTCCAACTCAACTGTCACGTTTCCAAGGGTGACTTACCTCTCAACATCAAATGGCATTTTCATGGTTACGAGAATGCTACTTCAGAGCTCGGCATCATGACGACTAAAATGACTTCGCGTACCTCATTTTTATCAATTGCCGCCGCTACCGCCAGCCATAGTGGCAATTATACCTGCGTAGCTGCCAACAGCGCCGGCTCTACTAATCATACCTCTATCCTAAATGTTCATGGTCAGTTTCATTTCTTCATCATCAGTTTGGGTTTTCTATTCATCTTGGCAGCGCATCGCTGTTAGATGTGTCGATTGAATCTGCACGCATTCCATCTACACATCTGCAGCGTATGCTTGTTTTCTTCCACTGTTTATTTTGCCATCAGTTTATTTTACCTAATCATTTGTCTCATACAGTCACACCGAACATTTTACCATTCGACGTGGACCAGTCGCTGTTCTTTGGAGAGTCCGTCCAGATGATGTGCCACATATCGAAGGGAGACACTCCTCTGGACATCTTTTGGAGGTTTAACGATGAGTCACTATCGCGAGAGTTAGGGACTTTCACTAAAGTGGGCGACCGGTCGTCTGTGTTGATGTTGCCGTCCGTTACTAGCGCACATGCCGGCAACTACACGTGTGTGGCTAAAAATCGAGCAGGAACCGCTTTCTACTCAACAATACTGAAAATTATCGGTACATATGTAAATGCTAAAAGTAGGCCATTGGGTAGCACTTATTTTCTTTGTTTTCCCTCCTTACCGTCCATGTAAACTTTATATCGCTATTTTATATTCAAGTGGTACCACACATAATCCCGTTCGAAGTCGAGGAGCAAATCTTCGCCGGTGAGTCGGTCCACCTCACCTGCCACGTATCGAAGGGAGACAGTCCTCTGCAAATAACTTGGAGCTTTAACGATCGCGAGATTCCGTACCACAATAATATGGGCGTGACGACGACAAAGTTAGGGGAGAAAGCGTCAGTGCTGAGCATTCCGACGGCCATGGGCCAGCACAGCGGCAACTACACATGCACCGCCAGCAACCGCGCCGGCCGCGCGCACCACTCTGCGCTCGTCAACATCCATGGTACCGCACCAACAACCTCCAATTCCTAGAAAATGCACGATTAGACATAAAAATTGCCCTTTTATTTTTATTTAGTTCCTCCTCACATAATGCCATTCGAGATCGAAGAGTCAGTTTACTATGGAGAATCCGTGCAAATGACCTGTCACGTGAGCAAAGGTGACAAACCGATGACGATTTCGTGGACCTTCGAAGGACAAGATCTGACTAATGACTTGGGTATCAAGACGATGAAAATGGCGGAACAGACGTCCTTCCTCTCTATAGCCGCTGTGACGGGAGAACACAGTGGGAATTACACGTGCATAGCAAAAAACAGAGCGGGAGAGCACAGATACTCAACATCACTCCACGTTAAGGGTATTGCTAGTTAATTGTTGCAGCATGCACTTTATAAGTTGCGCCACTAACTGTACCGTTTTTTTGCCAGTCGTCCCTCACATCAAACCTTTCGAATTGGACGAAGCCGTGTTCGCGGGGGAGTCGGTACACCTCGACTGCTACGTGTCAAAGGGCGACACGCCCCTGAACATAACGTGGAGCTTCCAAGGGCAGCCCGTTACGCGTAGGATGGGCGTGGTCACGACGTCCCCGAGTGTTCGCGTCTCCGTCCTCGATATGCCGGCCGCGATGGGCGCCAACAGTGGCAACTACACGTGCACGGCCAGTAACCGCGCCGGCAGCGCGAGCCACACGGCAACCCTCAACGTCATCGGTACTATCAGCTCGAGTGACGCTTGCTTTCTGTTCAGTTCCTCCCGTGGTCCAACCCTTCTCATTCGGGGAAGTCGCCATGAATTCCGGCCAAGTAGTGACGGCTCCTTGCTCGGTTATTGAGGGCGACCACCCGCTGCAGCTCCGGTGGCTCTTCGATGATGAACCGATCAAGCCGAGGTCGGGGGCGACCGTGTTCCATATCGGGGAGCGAAGTGCGATCCTTAGTATCGGTTCAGTATCTCACAAACACGCCGGCAACTATACTTGTACCGCAGAAAACGACGCTGGGATTAGCTCATATACCTCTACCTTGATTATAAACGGTGCATAATTTTTCTTAACAAATTAGATTTTATTTATTAAATTATTTTTTTTTTTTTTTTTATTTCAAGTTCCAAATAATTCATACTTATCGCAGAGTTTCATAATTAGGTGCTAAAGGCATTAGTGGCTTATTTACAGCTATAGTACGGTCTAACTATTTACTATTTAAGTAGGTATGTTAGTTTACATCAATATATGTACTTACATTCCGTTTACTGTATCACTGATGAACAATAACTTGGTTGGTTACAAGGCGTAATCATAGTAATTGGTATTGATTTAGTACCCTTTTCCGTTCTTTTCTATCTTATTAACAATGGGTGATGCGTTCCAGTCCCCCCAAACATTCTGCCATTTACGTTCGGAGAAAAGCCCGCGAACGTCGGCGAGTACTTGCAGGCGGCGTGCACCGCCAACATCGGCGACCTCCCGCTCACTATCTCTTGGACGTTCAACGGCTACCCCATATCGCATAGGAACAACGATTACGTCCTGACTAATTCCAAGCGCAGTAGCCTACTCATAATAGAATATGTGGACGCAAAGCATGCTGGTTCCTATGTCTGTATAGGAGAAAATCGCGCGGGTCGCACGTCTCATTCCACAGACCTAATAGTTTACGGTTAGTTAATTTCTGGTAGAGTTCCATTTAGTTACTAGATGACGTTTGCATTTCAGTTCCTCCCAAGATCGCACCTTTTGCCGCCGGTGATGAACCGGCATTTCTTGGTGATTACTTTGCGCTCCAATGTATAATAACGCACGGGGATCAGCCCGTCCGCATCGAGTGGACGGTGAACAATAGGTCCGCCAACGCCGTCTCGGGCTCGCGCGTCACCACCGTCGACCGGAGGAGCAGTGTGCTCACGATAGAATCCGTAGATGCCAAACACGCGGGACTCTATAACTGCACCGCGACTAATGCCGCCGGCGTCGCCTCGCACACCACCGAACTTGTAGTCAAGGGTTCGAAGTATACATTTTAAGTTTCTGCCCGTTGCATCTTCATTCTAAGATTCCGCTTCATTTAAAAGTTTTGTATTGTCCTAGTTCCACCATTGATAGTGCCGTTCAGTTTCGGTGAGGTGCCAATCAATCCGGGAGACGCGGTGCTCGTACACTGTCTGGCTTCCAAGGGTGATCTGCCTCTAGAAATCTCGTGGACGTTTAGCAGTGAAACTATAGAATCTAGTCTGCACCGAGACATCACGACGACGCAGCTCAGTCCGCGCGTGTCCGTGCTCACCATTGCGTCCGTGAGCGCGAACCACCAGGGCAACTACACGTGCATCGTGCACAACGCTGCCGGGCGGGCAGAGCACGCGGCCACACTCGTCGTAAATGGCACGTGCTAAAATATTCAATATCGGAGATGGTAAACAGGGACTAACATCACGGAACAGTGCCTTCGAATGACCTCCACACTGGCACCGCTCTTTCCGTCACTCTCACAGTCGCTAACATGCCTGCCACTGATCGATTTAACCCTACATTTCTATGGTTGTTTGCAGTACTGCCCCGCATAGTTCCATTCTCGTTCGAGACGCCGCTATTCGCGGGGCAGGCGACTCAAGTCACTTGTTTAGTGTCTGAGGGGGACCAGCCCCTCGATATTCAGTGGTACTTCGAAGGGCAATCTTTGAAAGAGAAGGCTGCCGTATCGGCCACTAAGATAGGACAGAGGGCCTCATTGCTTCTGATCGACCCGGCGGGGTGGTCTAACAGTGGATCTTACACTTGTCTCGCGCGGAATGCCGCTGGCTTCTCCAACTATACCACCTCACTCGAAGTACACGGTATAATATGCATTCTTAGCACGAAGCTTTGCCTACCTTTATAGTTCCAATAACGTTCGCTTATAGTCCGAATTATAGAGCGGTATATAAATACGATATTGATAGGTTGTATTTCACCTGCTCGAGACATTTATGAATGTGGCTAATGTGTGCACATGTAGATATGAAATCACAGGCTGCGATGTTGTGGATCATCTAGGACAGACGTTGGATGTCAGTAGGAACCGGCTGCGGCTATCATCGACGAACCTCTCTTCCTCTCCTCGCATCTCTTATTATATCCCTCCTTCTTCCCGGGTTCCTTCTGTATATTCTGTTTGTTCATTTTATTGCATTATTTTGGTTGGGTTCGCTTTCTTAACTGCTTGGCTTTCTTATTATTCTATTGAAATACAATTGCGTTGACGTGGTTTAACTATGTTGTTGATATCAGTTTTTTTTATTGGCCATCTTAATGGTCTACATAACTTCATTTATAAGACTTTAGTTGAACATTATTATATAATTTTGGATTCATCGAAAAAGATCTTTTTATAATGGATTTGTATTTTCCTTTGGATACTAGAGTATTTCTGGATTGGCAAGTAATTTTAATTTTATTCTAAAAAGTTAACATCTTGACGTCACACGATTTATTTCATTAGAGTGTTTTTGTTCGCATTACGCTTTTCATAATGGAGTTTTGTATTATTTTAAACATATCTAGTTATTTGTTTCATTTGTAGCTAGCTGCTTCGTTAACGTTTTATTTGCGTCATGTAAAGTAAACCGAGAAGCTTCTACGACGATATGCATATTTAAACATGTAATAATATATCAATAAGTAGTTTGATCTTATCTGCTGCAAAAAGCCTTGGCTTTACGCTGCTTTGCGTTAGCTAGAGTAATTAACAAAAAAAATATGTTAAACAATTATGAAAGGAAAAACATATCGGAATGGAAGCTTTCACATGCATAGGTTGAATCATTGCAAGTTTGGTTACTTTCTGTATTAAATAAAAAAAATCAACACATTCCTATTTAATTTAGATTTTGTTTTTTTTTTATAATGAGAAGGAATATTAAAATGAATTCTGCTGTTTTTTGCATCTAAGTAGTTAACTACAATGATTCAACCTTATCTGGTGGTTAGAAACCACCCACTTGACGTTGTTATTACAAATCCAGTAAAATTTTACAAAATTTACGATGTTACCCTCAAATAACTAGGCAATGTATCTAACTTACTGAACCATTACTATACCAATACCTATTTACCTGGGTTTATAATAACACGTTTATAAAAAATGAATCCCCACGAAAAATTTAAGTTTTGATCATTTAGAATTTTTCATGTGAACTAGTTAAATTTTGAATTCATGTTAAAAGATACACTAATGTCTGATCTGATCACAAAGTAACTTGCAAAGAACTTAACTTTAGTAAATGCGTATCGTTATGAAAACTCATTGAATCTTTGCATGCGTCATGACATAACTAAGCGACGTAGGCGGTTAGCTACAACTGTGGGTGCGATTTCAGTGCCCCCTCGCTGGATACTTGAACCCACTGACAAAGCCTTCGCCCAGGGCTCGAACGCTAAGGTTGAATGCAAAGCCGATGGCTTCCCCAAGCCCCAGGTTACTTGGAAGAGGGCTGAAGGTATGTATCTTATTATGACTTTTTTGTAATGGATTGTTTGATACAGCATCAACAAGCGGTATCTTTTGTGTAATCGTTGTTCCACTACCTCTGTAAAGTGGATGATGGATGAGTGACCGCAACATGATGCTTGCTTCGTTTGTTGTTTATAATAAGTAAAACGAAAGCAAATACCATAGAAACAATTATGATTACAGCCAACATTACCAACCAATATTAACAACAACAGCTTGATGAACCATGAGGTAGTCAATTCTCTGTTACGAATTACGATCGTCTGATGAACTAGAAACCGAGATTCATTTCAGCCAAAAGGCACCATTGTAACCAAAACCATTACAAACGAACCCTACATCTAAAGATCTTTTCTCAAACATGCAATGAAATTTCGTCATTCCGTGCGTTATAACAGGCTTCAAAGTATCACGTTTCAGGCGGAAGAAGAAGAGACAGAACTGTAAAGGAATTTCATAGGAAATTGAAGGCCTAGGCCGGGAAGTAATTTTTTTTTATATTCATTCCACAATTTGTGGCAATGGACACGGAGTTCAGCTATGAAAATTTGTTTGATTTCTTGAAGTTTTTTTTATTTATTTCATTGCATGTTTGAGAAAAGCACTATACATGCCTAGCTGTGAAAAGGGCTTGCCGGCTTCGTATCACTATCCGGCTACCCTACGGTTGGCCGTCTATACCTACTCACCCAGCAAGCCCTTCTTTCCCGGCGGCTGCAGTAATGTACTATTTTATTATCCAGGGGACACACCAGGCGATTACAAAGACCTTAAGCCTAACAACCCTAACGTTAAAGTGGAGGATGGAGCTCTCTCAATTGCCAATATTCAGAAGACAAATGAGGGCTACTATCTGTGCGAAGCCGTCAACGGAATCGGATCGGGATTGTCAGCTGTTATTCTAATCAGTGTACAGGGTAAGTAACAGTTAAACAACATCATCTTCGTTATCATTATATCAACCGAAAGACGTCCACTGCTGGACATAGAGTGCCAAAGTGATAAACAACATAAAAGACGAATACTTAGTCAGTTACAATTACATGAAAGATGAACGTACGATTCCTAAATGTGGATTGTACTAAACTTGGTATAAGTTGGTTGGTTTTATTCTCTACAGCTCCACCTCAATTCGAAATTAAAATGAGGAACCAAACCGCCCGCCGAAGTGAGCCCGCTGTCCTGCAATGCCAAGCTAAAGGAGAAAAGGTTAGCTATTGTATTTTATTTCCCATAATAACTCGACTACGGATAAAACAGTAGGTATATAGATGGTGACAAAACATTTTCCCTATCAAAGTCTTTCAAGCTTTTACATAAGATTGAATTTCACCTAGGGTGAGTGCACCAGTGAATGAACGGATCCAGTGAATGAACGAAAACCTGCTCATTTGCTTAAATTAAGAGTTCTGTATATTTCTAGCATACTGGGTATTTTTTCTCGATTAGAAGCAAGGGGACAAGATTGAACTTTTATTTAATGTGCCATTGTACTAGTTTTATAAACTTGAAACTTATGGTGTGTGGTTTTTGGAAATCATAAGAGCGAAATTGTGCTATTTAAACATAGTTTGTTTAGATTCTCGTTTTTTAGAAGGTGTTCTATAACTAGAATTAAAAACCGCCTAAATCCAGTGAATGAACTGGAGTGTTCATTCACTGGCAACGCCTGTTTTAATGTTTTCGCAAAATCTTATGTTATAGTGATTGTAATAAGATTAAGTTTTTAGTAACATAACCACCATGGTTTGTCCATCGTTGGTCCAGTGTTTAAACAAACCTCATTTTCGAACATAAAGGTAGTTCATTCACTGGTGTATAGATTTCCAGTAAATGAACATCGACCAATAATTACCTAGTTCATTTATTGGTTTTTGGAACCAGTTATTGAACGAACATTTTTTACAGTTTTTTAATTGTTTTAGAAAAAGTAAACAATTAACTACTATCCCGTGTGTTGGTATATCGAGATATTCCAAAAAAATCGCTATACAGCAATTTAAACCAATAAACCATAACTATAACAGTAGTTCATTCACTAGTGTTTAGTTGTTCATTAACTAGAAAACCGGGTTCATTCACTGGTGATTTTCCATTTTTCTACCTAAAAGGTCATATAACTTAAAATTATGGAAACTTATTTCAAAAGCAAAGTAATTTAAGCAAACTAGAATACTTGTTTGAGCTGTACAAACAGTCATGGCCGATATTAAGTACTTATAGCTATCTTACATAAAACAATTTTGAAGTCAAAAATATCCTTAAGCGTTCATTCACTGGTGCACTTACCCTAGCATGTGAAAAGGTTTTCTCACTACACTGATCACACTTTTATGTCTTCCACAGCCAATCGGAATTATCTGGAACATGAACAACAAGCGCCTAGAGCCCAAATCCGACCCTCGCTACACCATCCGCGAAGAGATTCTGCCCGGAGGAGTGGTTTCTGACCTCAGCATCAGAAGGACCGAGCGATCTGACAGCGCACTCTTCACTTGCGTGGCCACTAACGCTTTCGGCTCTGACGACACTAGCATCAACATGATTATCCAAGGTAAGTCAGAAAAAGTGTAACATGACACATAGTTACCGATACAAACCTTCTTCTTGCGGCCTTTCACTGCGAGCTTGGAGTCCATAAAATAAGAAGCATACAAATTTAAAAATAGAGTCACAAAATTGTACGTAATCACAAAGAAATCAAACCGAAATACTGATCATACATACACATTTGATCCATTTATTCTCCTGACACCCTGCAAAAATCGTTCGTGATGAACAAATTAACGCACTCTTATTGTTATCGGTTTTAGTGGTAAATCACAATAGTATTACTCAGGTTTTCACAGCCAGGTAAATTCTCTAACACTTCCATGTTTTTCACAGAGGTACCCGAAGCGCCCTACGGCCTGAAAGTCCTGGACAAGTCTGGTCGCACGGTGCAACTGTCGTGGGCCGCCCCTTACGACGGCAACTCGCCCATCAAGAAGTTCCTCATTGAGTACAAACGCGCTAAGGGCAGCTGGGAGAAGGATATTGACAGGTACGGGTTATTCTGTTCATTAATGTCATTGTGTGTGCATCTTTTTGGCTTTCATGGTTAGTCAATCTTCTTCTGGGCCATATTTAAGTGTCTACTTGTATGATACTTATAGCATTATTTCCTTGTCCAGGGTATTGGTCCCCGGCGACTCGACCGAAGCGGGCGTGTTCAGCCTGCGGCCCGCCACCGCCTACCACATCCGCATCGTCGCCGAGAACGAGCTGGGTACCTCCGAGCCCTCGGAGACGGTCACCATCATCACCGCCGAGGAGGCCCCGACCGGCCCGCCGCAGGACGTCAAGGTCGACGCACATGACAAGCACACGCTCCGCGTCACGTGGAAGCCGCCTCCACCACAAGACTGGAACGGGGAACTCCAGGGGTGAGTTTACTGGGGCAAGCCAGGCAAAGGCAGAAGGGGCCGCTGCGTCTCTCTAGCGGGGTGTCGGATAGTCAGCCATTTATCGACCTTTCGAAACGTAGGGTTCCTTCAGATTTATTTATTTTCTGTTAAAAGACAAGTACTATGTGTCGTCAAAACTATTTAATGCTCTAAAAGTCTACACAATATGCAATTTTACTGGAATTTCTTTTAAAACCCCTGTGTTCTTACAGATACTATGTCGGGTACCAGCTGGCGTCGAGCAACAAGTCGTTCGTTTTCGAAACCGTCGACATCTCCAAGGAATCTGGCAAGGAGCACCACCTCGATATCATGAATCTGAAGTAAGTGATGACCAATAAATTACCAATCAATTACCACCATATATGGAAATGCATATAAGGGTTCGTTTCTCTTTAGCAGTTGTTGTCACATACGAATGAAATGTAGGTACTACCCTGAAATGAGACCAGAGTCAAATCCGACGCCAGGTTCCCAAATAAAATGACAATCAAACGAAGCCCTTGTCGTTTTTGTCTCCAGAACGTTCCACCAGTACGCAGTAGTAGCCCAGGCCTTCAACAAGATGGGCTCCGGGCCCGTGTCGCAAGAGGTCCGCGCGTACACCGCCGAGGGCGCGCCCTCTGCGCCTCCGCAAGACGTGCTCTGTACCACGCTCACGGCGCAGACTATCCGGGTGTCCTGGGTGTCACCTCCGCTCGCCGCCGCCAACGGACTCATCAAGGCGTACAAGGTGGTTTATGGACCGAGCGACACTTGGTACGGTGAGTATTTGATGCAATACAAGTCCTAATACTGCACCTTAGCAGACTCTGGGAAAATTCTGACAGATTGAAACCTGAGTTGCCAAGCTCGGTAATATTAGGGTCCATGCCTGAACATTTAACTAAAAAAATATATGAACGGCTGTCCTTTCCGCTGCCCTGGCAGACTGCAAAAAGTATCTCAATTACTATTGATTACTCGAGTCGTTCCTTACCTAAGTCGAGTCTTATTTAATTGTCCTATATTTCATGACAGTTCAGAATTTTCCAGGAGTGTATCTGATCTTCATTTAGAAGCTCAATTTTTTTTTGAAGTTACGCAAAGTCCTTCAATCTGTCGATAAACACTATAGATCTCTCTTTTATATAGATGAGAAGACAAAGGACACCAAGATCACGGCGAGCAGCGAAACTATCCTCCACGGACTAAAGAAGTTCACGAACTACTCGATGGAAGTGCTGGCGACCACCAACGGTGGCGACGGCGTGCGATCGGTCCCTATTCACTGCCAGACAGAACAAGACGGTAATTAACCCTCATGACATTTTACAATTGACACCTGAATACACTCCTACAAGCTACACATCAAACACAACACTATCTCCTAAAGCAAATTTTTAGATTAACATTTTGTGCTTGTACACGTGTGCTCTAACTTTACTTAAGATTCCATCCATCTTGAAGGTCATATTCATAAGATTGATACTGTTACGAGCGTGGGCGCGTACAGGGGGTAGAGTTAAACACCTTTGACACGGTAAAATCCGTCTAGTACTGACACAATTAGCACTACACTGTTACTTTGCACTAGGTCACTTCACTTTTCACCACTTTTGTTTCCACTGTTCTTCTTCTTGTTCTCACTCCGATACTTCACTTAAGACTGCCGTGTACCGAGAACATGGCCCCTTTATATACCCCGTTCCGAAGGCTCCAGACAACAATTTCATGACTTCATTACATTACTCATTTGTTTTGAGCAGCATGTGCCTTTCCATTGCAGATAATCGTGCTCCGTCCACGTCTCTCGAATTTTCCAAGCCCTTACATTTGTCTATAAATTTCCGTAAGCGTCGAATGTTCTATTCGCTTACTTTTTCTAGAACATTCCATGCTACTCGGCGTTTTCAAAATGTACTCACAAAGAATTTTAAACATACAAAAAGTGCGTCGATCGCTGGGCTTGAACCCGGGTACATAGACTCTAAATACCGCCGTCTAAACCCCTAGGCTGATGTTTTATGACATCACGGTGAATTTTGAAATACCTTGACAGCGTGTTTTGCCACCATAGTAACAAAACTGTTATAACGCCGCCGTCGTAACAATACGTATTTCTTCAACGAGTCGAGACGAGTTTATAGGCACTATAGGCAGTGTGTTTGCTTGCCTGATGGCATGGCAGGCCTTATGCTTGTTTGAACAAAGCCTAACTAGTATTTGATGTGTTTGTGTGCAGTGCCGGAGGCTCCACGCGCGGTGAAGGCGCTGGTGATGGGCGCGGACTCGATCCTGGTGTCGTGGCGCGCGCCCGCGCAGCCCAACGGCGTCGTGACGCACTACAACGTGTACACGCAGGCGCAGAACGCCGAGCCGCACCCCAACAAGGTGTGTGTGTATGTTAGTGAGAGGTGAAGGCGCTGGTGATGGGCGCGGACTCGATCCTGGTGTCGTGGCGCGCGCCCGCGCAGCCCAACGGCGTCGTGACGCACTACAACGTGTACACGCAGGCGCAGAACGCCGAGCCGCACCCCAACAAGGTGTGTGTGTATGTTAGTGAGAGGTGAAGGCGCTGGTGATGGGCGCGGACTCGATCCTGGTGTCGTGGCGCGCGCCCGCGCAGCCCAACGGCGTCGTGACGCACTACAACGTGTACACGCAGGCGCAGAACGCCGAGCCGCACCCCAACAAGGTGTGTGTGTATGTTAGTGAGAGGTGAAGGCGCTGGTGATGGGCGCGGACTCGATCCTGGTGTCGTGGCGCGCGCCCGCGCAGCCCAACGGCGTCGTGACGCACTACAACGTGTACACGCAGGCGCAGAACGCCGAGCCGCACCCCAACAAGGTGTGTGTGTATGTTAGTGAGAGGTGAAGGCGCTGGTGATGGGCGCGGACTCGATCCTGGTGTCGTGGCGCGCGCCCGCGCAGCCCAACGGCGTCGTGACGCACTACAACGTGTACACGCAGGCGCAGAACGCCGAGCCGCACCCCAACAAGGTGTGTGTGTGTATGTTAGTGAGAGGTGAAGGCGCTGGTGATGGGCGCGGACTCGATCCTGGTGTCGTGGCGCGCGCCCGCGCAGCCCAACGGCGTCGTGACGCACTACAACGTGTACACGCAGGCGCAGAACGCCGAGCCGCACCCCAACAAGGTGTGTGTGTATGTTAGTGAGAGGTGAAGGCGCTGGTGATGGGCGCGGACTCGATCCTGGTGTCGTGGCGCGCGCCCGCGCAGCCCAACGGCGTCGTGACGCACTACAACGTGTACACGCAGGCGCAGAACGCCGAGCCGCACCCCAACAAGGTGTGTGTGTATGTTAGTGAGAGGTGAAGGCGCTGGTGATGGGCGCGGACTCGATCCTGGTGTCGTGGCGCGCGCCCGCGCAGCCCAACGGCGTCGTGACGCACTACAACGTGTACACGCAGGCGCAGAACGCCGAGCCGCACCCCAACAAGGTGTGTGTGTATGTTAGTGAGAGGTGAAGGCGCTGGTGATGGGCGCGGACTCGATCCTGGTGTCGTGGCGCGCGCCCGCGCAGCCCAACGGCGTCGTGACGCACTACAACGTGTACACGCAGGCGCAGAACGCCGAGCCGCACCCCAACAAGGTGTGTGTGTATGTTAGTGAGAGGTGAAGGCGCTGGTGATGGGCGCGGACTCGATCCTGGTGTCGTGGCGCGCGCCCGCGCAGCCCAACGGCGTCGTGACGCACTACAACGTGTACACGCAGGCGCAGAACGCCGAGCCGCACCCCAACAAGGTGTGTGTGTATGTTAGTGAGAGGTGAAGGCGCTGGTGATGGGCGCGGACTCGATCCTGGTGTCGTGGCGCGCGCCCGCGCAGCCCAACGGCGTCGTGACGCACTACAACGTGTACACGCAGGCGCAGAACGCCGAGCCGCACCCCAACAAGGTGTGTGTGTATGTTAGTGAGAGGTGAAGGCGCTGGTGATGGGCGCGGACTCGATCCTGGTGTCGTGGCGCGCGCCCGCGCAGCCCAACGGCGTCGTGACGCACTACAACGTGTACACGCAGGCGCAGAACGCCGAGCCGCACCCCAACAAGGTGTGTGTGTATGTTAGTGAGAGGTGAAGGCGCTGGTGATGGGCGCGGACTCGATCCTGGTGTCGTGGCGCGCGCCCGCGCAGCCCAACGGCGTCGTGACGCACTACAACGTGTACACGCAGGCGCAGAACGCCGAGCCGCACCCCAACAAGGTGTGTGTGTGTATGTTAGTGAGAGGTGAAGGCGCTGGTGATGGGCGCGGACTCGATCCTGGTGTCGTGGCGCGCGCCCGCGCAGCCCAACGGCGTCGTGACGCACTACAACGTGTACACGCAGGCGCAGAACGCCGAGCCGCACCCCAACAAGGTGTGTGTGTATGTTAGTGAGAGGTGAAGGCGCTGGTGATGGGCGCGGACTCGATCCTGGTGTCGTGGCGCGCGCCCGCGCAGCCCAACGGCGTCGTGACGCACTACAACGTGTACACGCAGGCGCAGAACGCCGAGCCGCACCCCAACAAGGTGTGTGTGTATGTTAGTGAGAGGTGAAGGCGCTGGTGATGGGCGCGGACTCGATCCTGGTGTCGTGGCGCGCGCCCGCGCAGCCCAACGGCGTCGTGACGCACTACAACGTGTACACGCAGGCGCAGAACGCCGAGCCGCACCCCAACAAGGTGTGTGTGTGTATGTTAGTGAGAGGTGAAGGCGCTGGTGATGGGCGCGGACTCGATCCTGGTGTCGTGGCGCGCGCCCGCGCAGCCCAACGGCGTCGTGACGCACTACAACGTGTACACGCAGGCGCAGAACGCCGAGCCGCACCCCAACAAGGTGTGTGTGTATGTTAGTGAGAGGTGAAGGCGCTGGTGATGGGCGCGGACTCGATCCTGGTGTCGTGGCGCGCGCCCGCGCAGCCCAACGGCGTCGTGACGCACTACAACGTGTACACGCAGGCGCAGAACGCCGAGCCGCACCCCAACAAGGTGTGTGTGTATGTTAGTGAGAGGTGAAGGCGCTGGTGATGGGCGCGGACTCGATCCTGGTGTCGTGGCGCGCGCCCGCGCAGCCCAACGGCGTCGTGACGCACTACAACGTGTACACGCAGGCGCAGAACGCCGAGCCGCACCCCAACAAGGTGTGTGTGTATGTTAGTGAGAGGTGAAGGCGCTGGTGATGGGCGCGGACTCGATCCTGGTGTCGTGGCGCGCGCCCGCGCAGCCCAACGGCGTCGTGACGCACTACAACGTGTACACGCAGGCGCAGAACGCCGAGCCGCACCCCAACAAGGTGTGTGTGTATGTTAGTGAGAGGTGAAGGCGCTGGTGATGGGCGCGGACTCGATCCTGGTGTCGTGGCGCGCGCCCGCGCAGCCCAACGGCGTCGTGACGCACTACAACGTGTACACGCAGGCGCAGAACGCCGAGCCGCACCCCAACAAGGTGTGTGTGTATGTTAGTGAGAGGTGAAGGCGCTGGTGATGGGCGCGGACTCGATCCTGGTGTCGTGGCGCGCGCCCGCGCAGCCCAACGGCGTCGTGACGCACTACAACGTGTACACGCAGGCGCAGAACGCCGAGCCGCACCCCAACAAGGTGTGTGTGTATGTTAGTGAGAGGTGAAGGCGCTGGTGATGGGCGCGGACTCGATCCTGGTGTCGTGGCGCGCGCCCGCGCAGCCCAACGGCGTCGTGACGCACTACAACGTGTACACGCAGGCGCAGAAGCTAGTTCAGATTAATCGACGGTACATCAGGCTTTAAATAGAGCTCCTGAAAAGGTCTTAAGAGACTCTACTTGATAAACTGTTTAACGTAATATATTTTCTGTGCTTTTTTGTTACGATTGAGCAGTAGTGGGCCGGTACAAACCACCTCGATAAGGGTAAAAGGATCGTATTTCTCACATCCCAAAGTGGTTTTAATTAGGTACGTTGCGCTTAGCAACAATGATAGTGGACCAGCGAAATCCAATCCCATTGGACTGAAAGGACAGTAGCCTATCCGAAACACGCTTTGTGCTTGTGAAGAAATTGATTAATCTTTAAATAGAAACTTATCAATCAGCACCTATCCTATAGGTATGTTAACTTTGATCGTATGCTCAGAAACTTACCTATTTTTCTTATAGGGTACCACTTTTTAGGGCGTACTTTTAGGAGGCATTTTAGTGGTGAGTGGTGATAGATAGAGCATTAAACAATTTTACTTTTTTTGATCCCAGGTTCCAGCATCGCAGACAAGCTACTCCGCAACTGACCTGAAGGCCGGCCGCTACGACTTCTGGGTGACTGCATCTACCATCATCGGCGAGGGACAGCCCTCAGGCACCGCTTCATGCAGCCCTAGTGACAAAGGTACGTTTTATTTAGCTTAGCGTTCTCCTGCCCGCTACTGTCATACGATTTTCCACCCTAGTCACATTTAAGACATTATTACCAGAATAAAAAGGCATTTTATGCATTCATCCTGGGTACAAATTGTCTCCGTTCAATTCCACTTACATATTTTATTCACAAACGTTCTTTAGGACATTAATTTCGCGATAACTTTTATAAAAGTTTTGTTCGTAGGGCTCGTGTCTCATCATATCAGTGATCACTCATATTATGCGTCAACACTTAAGTCATGTGTTGCCGCTCTTTAAATAAAGCAGAGAAGAATTAACCACCTTGATTATCAACAATATAAAGTACCTATTCTTATCCTATCAGACTGCGCCAGTTACAAGAGTTCCAACTTGAAGTAAGGATAGACATTTTTACGAAACCCAATTAAATTGTAGGTTGTCTGTTTTTATACCAACATTGTTTCTTGTCGCAGTGCCCGCCAAAATTGCCTCATTCGACGAATCGTTCACCGCCACGTACAAGGAGGATGTGAAGCTGCCGTGCCTGGCCGTCGGGGTGCCGCCTCCTAACATTCTCTGGAAGGTAAAATGAGCTTAAATAACTCATTTAACACTGTTAATCTCAATATTCTCAATGTGTTATAACTCCTGAGAAAACATGATTCGTGATATATTATGTTTCATTAGGTTTCTATTATATCTGTAGTATCTGGACATCATGTCACAAATCCTTAGTTTTATGCTTGCTATTAGGCTTGTGCGGATGGTTGCAAGACAACTTACTCATTTCTCGCATCGTTCGTTGTGGCATTTAATTGTGTTGTACAAATCATACGCAGACTTCGAAAAGCCGCACTCAAATCGATTCAATCGTTTGAAAACTACAGCGCACCCAGACAGTCGAGGGTTGAAAACATGACATAATGCGGTTTTTGAATATACTTAGATCAAGGGCCAGCAGCTGGAAGCGTCCGAGCGCGTCCGTCAACTGCCCGAAGGCTCCCTCCAGATCGCAGGAGTGGCGCGCGAGGACGCCGGCGAGTACTCGTGCCACGTCGATAACCAGTTCGGGACCGACACCGTCACACACACGCTCTCCGTGCTCGGTGAGTACATTTGCAGCTTGGAGGTGTACGAGAGCCGAGTACGAGTGTAGCCGAAGTGGCAAGAGTGGCGCAGGAGTGGCGCGCGAGGACGCCGGCGAGTACTCGTGCCACGTCGATAACCAGTTCGGGACCGACACCGTCACACACACGCTCTCCGTGCTCGGTGAGTACATTTGCAGCTTGGAGGTGTACGAGAGCCGAGTACGAGTGTAGCCGAAGTGGCAAGAGTGGCGCAGGAGTGGCGCGCGAGGACGCCGGCGAGTACTCGTGCCACGTCGATAACCAGTTCGGGACCGACACCGTCACACACACGCTCTCCGTGCTCGGTGAGTACATTTGCAGCTTGGAGGTGTACGAGAGCCGAGTACGAGTGTAGCCGAAGTGGCAAGAGTGGCGCAGGAGTGGCGCGCGAGGACGCCGGCGAGTACTCGTGCCACGTCGATAACCAGTTCGGGACCGACACCGTCACACACACGCTCTCCGTGCTCGGTGAGTACATTTGCAGCTTGGAGGTGTACGAGAGCCGAGTACGAGTGTAGCCGAAGTGGCAAGAGTGGCGCAGGAGTGGCGCGCGAGGACGCCGGCGAGTACTCGTGCCACGTCGATAACCAGTTCGGGACCGACACCGTCACACACACGCTCTCCGTGCTCGGTGAGTACATTTGCAGCTTGGAGGTGTACGAGAGCCGAGTACGAGTGTAGCCGAAGTGGCAAGAGTGGCGCAGGAGTGGCGCGCGAGGACGCCGGCGAGTACTCGTGCCACGTCGATAACCAGTTCGGGACCGACACCGTCACACACACGCTCTCCGTGCTCGGTGAGTACATTTGCAGCTTGGAGGTGTACGAGAGCCGAGTACGAGTGTAGCCGAAGTGGCAAGAGTGGCGCAGGAGTGGCGCGCGAGGACGCCGGCGAGTACTCGTGCCACGTCGATAACCAGTTCGGGACCGACACCGTCACACACACGCTCTCCGTGCTCGGTGAGTACATTTGCAGCTTGGAGGTGTACGAGAGCCGAGTACGAGTGTAGCCGAAGTGGCAAGAGTGGCGCAGGAGTGGCGCGCGAGGACGCCGGCGAGTACTCGTGCCACGTCGATAACCAGTTCGGGACCGACACCGTCACACACACGCTCTCCGTGCTCGGTGAGTACATTTGCAGCTTGGAGGTGTACGAGAGCCGAGTACGAGTGTAGCCGAAGTGGCAAGAGTGGCGCAGGAGTGGCGCGCGAGGACGCCGGCGAGTACTCGTGCCACGTCGATAACCAGTTCGGGACCGACACCGTCACACACACGCTCTCCGTGCTCGGTGAGTACATTTGCAGCTTGGAGGTGTACGAGAGCCGAGTACGAGTGTAGCCGAAGTGGCAAGAGTGGCGCAGGAGTGGCGCGCGAGGACGCCGGCGAGTACTCGTGCCACGTCGATAACCAGTTCGGGACCGACACCGTCACACACACGCTCTCCGTGCTCGGTGAGTACATTTGCAGCTTGGAGGTGTACGAGAGCCGAGTACGAGTGTAGCCGAAGTGGCAAGAGTGGCGCAGGAGTGGCGCGCGAGGACGCCGGCGAGTACTCGTGCCACGTCGATAACCAGTTCGGGACCGACACCGTCACACACACGCTCTCCGTGCTCGGTGAGTACATTTGCAGCTTGGAGGTGTACGAGAGCCGAGTACGAGTGTAGCCGAAGTGGCAAGAGTGGCGCAGGAGTGGCGCGCGAGGACGCCGGCGAGTACTCGTGCCACGTCGATAACCAGTTCGGGACCGACACCGTCACACACACGCTCTCCGTGCTCGGTGAGTACATTTGCAGCTTGGAGGTGTACGAGAGCCGAGTACGAGTGTAGCCGAAGTGGCAAGAGTGGCGCAGGAGTGGCGCGCGAGGACGCCGGCGAGTACTCGTGCCACGTCGATAACCAGTTCGGGACCGACACCGTCACACACACGCTCTCCGTGCTCGGTGAGTACATTTGCAGCTTGGAGGTGTACGAGAGCCGAGTACGAGTGTAGCCGAAGTGGCAAGAGTGGCGCAGGAGTGGCGCGCGAGGACGCCGGCGAGTACTCGTGCCACGTCGATAACCAGTTCGGGACCGACACCGTCACACACACGCTCTCCGTGCTCGGTGAGTACATTTGCAGCTTGGAGGTGTACGAGAGCCGAGTACGAGTGTAGCCGAAGTGGCAAGAGTGGCGCAGGAGTGGCGCGCGAGGACGCCGGCGAGTACTCGTGCCACGTCGATAACCAGTTCGGGACCGACACCGTCACACACACGCTCTCCGTGCTCGGTGAGTACATTTGCAGCTTGGAGGTGTACGAGAGCCGAGTACGAGTGTAGCCGAAGTGGCAAGAGTGGCGCAGGAGTGGCGCGCGAGGACGCCGGCGAGTACTCGTGCCACGTCGATAACCAGTTCGGGACCGACACCGTCACACACACGCTCTCCGTGCTCGGTGAGTACATTTGCAGCTTGGAGGTGTACGAGAGCCGAGTACGAGTGTAGCCGAAGTGGCAAGAGTGGCGCAGGAGTGGCGCGCGAGGACGCCGGCGAGTACTCGTGCCACGTCGATAACCAGTTCGGGACCGACACCGTCACACACACGCTCTCCGTGCTCGGTGAGTACATTTGCAGCTTGGAGGTGTACGAGAGCCGAGTACGAGTGTAGCCGAAGTGGCAAGAGTGGCGCAGGAGTGGCGCGCGAGGACGCCGGCGAGTACTCGTGCCACGTCGATAACCAGTTCGGGACCGACACCGTCACACACACGCTCTCCGTGCTCGGTGAGTACATTTGCAGCTTGGAGGTGTACGAGAGCCGAGTACGAGTGTAGCCGAAGTGGCAAGAGTGGCGCAGGAGTGGCGCGCGAGGACGCCGGCGAGTACTCGTGCCACGTCGATAACCAGTTCGGGACCGACACCGTCACACACACGCTCTCCGTGCTCGGTGAGTACATTTGCAGCTTGGAGGTGTACGAGAGCCGAGTACGAGTGTAGCCGAAGTGGCAAGAGTGGCGCAGGAGTGGCGCGCGAGGACGCCGGCGAGTACTCGTGCCACGTCGATAACCAGTTCGGGACCGACACCGTCACACACACGCTCTCCGTGCTCGGTGAGTACATTTGCAGCTTGGAGGTGTACGAGAGCCGAGTACGAGTGTAGCCGAAGTGGCAAGAGGGACAGACATGCCCAAGGACAAACTTGATTTAATTGATCATGAAGTCCAATTTGGACTCCGTGCTATGCTGCGTGATTTTATTATAATAGTACATTGTTGTAGAGGCTAGAAAGTAAGCAATTTTATTTAATCGTATGGCATATATTATTTTTGGCCTTTTTGGGTTTGTCACTCTTTAGTACCACCCAGGGGACCCGTGCGGGGTTGTAGTAGGTAGCTCCTGCGGACGCGAGTGACAGTTGGCCCCCCTTTGTCAAGTGAGTGGGCAACTCGACTGTTAGAGGTTCTTAAGCCGCCCGAAGGCCTCTAACTCGGCTTAACGACTACTGTCATAGATAGCAGCCGGGATCAACTGCTTAGCGTGCCTTCCAAAGCACGGAAGCGCTCATTTATAGTAACCACTCAAACAGGCGGTCACCCATCCATCAGGCGCTGACCCTTGCCGTCTTTGCTTGACCTGCGTTATCGTTTCCGATACGCAGGTGCCGCCGGGCTATGAACGCTTCAAGTAAGCAATAGATGGACGAGTTAGTTCGAGGCCGACGCGTAGCGGAGGCCCTCGAAAGTACGAGTCCAGCTATTGCACTTTCGGCCGAGGCTTGATATAGTGCTTTTCACGCCTACTGCGGGGAAATTGCAAATAATTATAGTTTCTAATCAAAATTAAGTACCTCATCGAAGATCATAATACTAATCAAAAAACAAAAGAGCCGCGGCCACGCTCGCCGACGCGGCGGAGAGAGACCTCCCGCTCGATGCCCTATGATTGGTCGAAGCGCTGTTCAAACTGACCAACCACTACTACAATGTTACAGCCACTACTACAATGAAACATTGTAGTAGTGGTGGTTCAGGTGCTACAGCTATTGCCTACTTTCCAGCTTGGTTATAGACGATCTATTGCCACATTTCCGAGCAGTGGCGTGAAAAATAAATTGTTGGTGAGTCACCACTAGCTTGACAATATCTGATGCTTATCTTAAAATAAATCTCTTTAGTATTCCGTATTAAAATGGACAATCTCATTGCACCTTACATTGCTGTATGTTTGTCAAATGCGTTGTAGTATTAATATATTGTTTGTGTAACAGCGCCACCATTCCCTCCCCAACTGAGCATCGCATCATCCTCCGTGTCGTCCCTGACTCTCCGCCTGAAGCCGTCGGCGGAGGAGCAGTCCCCCGCCGGGTACACCATCCACTACAAGCAGGAGTTCGGTGACTGGGAGACCGTGCAGGTACAGTCACCTCAGCTGAGCTGAGTGCTCCGTGTCGTCCCTGACTCTCCGCCTTAAGCCGTCGGCGGAGGAGCAGTCCCCCGCCGGGTACACCATCCACTACAAGCAGGAGTTCGGTGACTGGGAGACCGTGCAGGTACAGTCACCTCAGCTGAGCTGAGTGCTCCGTGTCGTCCCTGACTCTCCGCCTTAAGCCGTCGGCGGAGGAGCAGTCCCCCGCCGGGTACACCATCCACTACAAGCAGGAGTTCGGTGACTGGGAGACCGTGCAGGTACAGTCACCTCAGCTGAGCTGAGTGCTCCGTGTCGTCCCTGACTCTCCGCCTGAAGCCGTCGGCGGAGGAGCAGTCCCCCGCCGGGTACACCATCCACTACAAGCAGGAGTTCGGTGACTGGGAGACCGTGCAGGTACAGTCACCTCAGCTGAGCTGAGTGCTCCGTGTCGTCCCTGACTCTCCGCCTGAAGCCGTCGGCGGAGGAGCAGTCCCCCGCCGGGTACACCATCCACTACAAGCAGGAGTTCGGTGACTGGGAGACCGTGCAGGTACAGTCACCTCAGCTGAGCTGAGTGCTCCGTGTCGTCCCTGACTCTCCGCCTGAAGCCGTCGGCGGAGGAGCAGTCCCCCGCCGGGTACA
Source organism: Epinotia brunnichana (assembly GCA_963854355.1). Taxonomy (NCBI): domain Eukaryota; kingdom Metazoa; phylum Arthropoda; class Insecta; order Lepidoptera; family Tortricidae; genus Epinotia; species Epinotia brunnichana. Next base: position 51,757,948 of record OY977936.1, read on the forward strand.
CCATCCACTACAAGCAGGAGTTCGGTGACTGGGAGACCGTGCAGGTACAGTCACCTCAGCTGAGCTGAGTGCTCCGTGTCGTCCCTGACTCTCCGCCTGAAGCCGTCGGCGGAGGAGCAGTCCCCCGCCGGGTACACCATCCACTACAAGCAGGAGTTCGGTGACTGGGAGACCGTGCAGGTACAGTCACCTCAGCTGAGCTGAGTGCTCCGTGTCGTCCCTGACTCTCCGCCTGAAGCCGTCGGCGGAGGAGCAGTCCCCCGCCGGGTACACCATCCACTACAAGCAGGAGTTCGGTGACTGGGAGACCGTGCAGGTACAGTCACCTCAGCTGAGCTGAGTGCTCCGTGTCGTCCCTGACTCTCCGCCTGAAGCCGTCGGCGGAGGAGCAGTCCCCCGCCGGGTACACCATCCACTACAAGCAGGAGTTCGGTGACTGGGAGACCGTGCAGGTACAGTCACCTCAGCTGAGCTGAGTGCTCCGTGTCGTCCCTGACTCTCCGCCTGAAGCCGTCGGCGGAGGAGCAGTCCCCCGCCGGGTACACCATCCACTACAAGCAGGAGTTCGGTGACTGGGAGACCGTGCAGGTACAGTCACCTCAGCTGAGCTGAGTGCTCCGTGTCGTCCCTGACTCTCCGCCTGAAGCCGTCGGCGGAGGAGCAGTCCCCCGCCGGGTACACCATCCACTACAAGCAGGAGTTCGGTGACTGGGAGACCTTGCAGGTACAGTCACCTCAGCTGAGCTGAGTGCTCCGTGTCGTCCCTGACTCTCCGCCTGAAGCCGTCGGCGGAGGAGCAGTCCCCCGCCGGGTACACCATCCACTACAAGCAGGAGTTCGGTGACTGGGAGACCGTGCAGGTACAGTCACCTCAGCTGAGCTGAGTGCTCCGTGTCGTCCCTGACTCTCCGCCTGAAGCCGTCGGCGGAGGAGCAGTCCCCCGCCGGGTACACCATCCACTACAAGCAGGAGTTCGGTGACTGGGAGACCTTGCAGGTACAGTCACCTCAGCTGAGCTGAGTGCTCCGTGTCGTCCCTGACTCTCCGCCTGAAGCCGTCGGCGGAGGAGCAGTCCCCCGCCGGGTACACCATCCACTACAAGCAGGAGTTCGGTGACTGGGAGACCTTGCAGGTACAGTCACCTCAGCTGAGCTGAGTGCTCCGTGTCGTCCCTGACTCTCCGCCTGAAGCCGTCGGCGGAGGAGCAGTCCCCCGCCGGGTACACCATCCACTACAAGCAGGAGTTCGGTGACTGGGAGACCTTGCAGGTACAGTCACCTCAGCTGAGCTGAGTGCTCCGTGTCGTCCCTGACTCTCCGCCTGAAGCCGTCGGCGGAGGAGCAGTCCCCCGCCGGGTACACCATCCACTACAAGCAGGAGTTCGGTGACTGGGAGACCTTGCAGGTACAGTCACCTCAGCTGAGCTGAGTGCTCCGTGTCGTCCCTGACTCTCCGCCTGAAGCCGTCGGCGGAGGAGCAGTCCCCCGCCGGGTACACCATCCACTACAAGCAGGAGTTCGGTGACTGGGAGACCTTGCAGGTACAGTCACCTCAGCTGAGCTGAGTGCTCCGTGTCGTCCCTGACTCTCCGCCTGAAGCCGTCGGCGGAGGAGCAGTCCCCCGCCGGGTACACCATCCACTACAAGCAGGAGTTCGGTGACTGGGAGACCTTGCAGGTACAGTCACCTCAGCTGAGCTGAGTGCTCCGTGTCGTCCCTGACTCTCCGCCTGAAGCCGTCGGCGGAGGAGCAGTCCCCCGCCGGGTACACCATCCACTACAAGCAGGAGTTCGGTGACTGGGAGACCGTGCAGGTACAGTCACCTCAAAGTAAAGTTACGGAAAACGCGCAGTTGCCTGCAATAATGTATCGTAGGAGAAGAATCCCGAAAAGGTCTGATAAAACACACAACTCTTGTAGAGCTGTCAGAACATACCAGCGCCTTGTTATAACTGCAAGTCGTGTTTAACGTTGCCGATGGCATTTGGCATTCGTATACGGCGAACAGAATCATCTATTTAGCATTAACAAATAAGACGCTGCTGATCTCAACACAAAATCAATATTTTTAGTTTTGTGTCATACTGGGCAAAGGATCTGTAGCTTCATACTGTCTAGTAAATCTAGTAAAAATCTACGGAGAAAGATCCGCAAATCAGAGCAAATTAGGGCTGTGAAATGTTTTCCGGTTTTAATTCTAACATAATTTATTTTAGATTCCGAGCAGCACTGATACGTATACTTTGGAAAACCTCTTCTGCGGCTCTAGATATCAGCTCTACGTTACGGCTTACAATGGGTAACTATTTTAAAATCTCTTTAGAATTCGAATAATTTGTATATAAGACCTAATATGATTCAAAAGTCTTCAGTAATAAAGATCCCATAAAAAAACATTCCATGTAAAAAATAGGCCAAATCTCGAAACTCTTTCACATTAAAAATTGGTAAGATATTTCGTAGAGCCAAGTCAGGCATTCTTATTAATTTTTATTTGCTTGCTAAATAAAATTCTGCAACTTGGGAATCGCACAACTTTATTGCATTTACTAATTTTTGCATAGGTAAGTACCTAAAACTATTCGTATTCGTATTCGTTTATTCTTGCCATCACATACAAGTTAAACAACAGTAACATGATACCCCGATGGGGCGCAGCAGAAACTTAAAACTATTACAAGCTTAAAACTATGAATGTATTACATACTAAAGGGAAACTGAGCAAGGAAACAAGTTAAGCTGAGAAAAAATCATCCAAGGTAAAGTAGCATTTTTCGAGTAGGATTGTTTTAAATCGGTTGGTAAACATTCTCTCGCTTTTTTCCTCTTTTATACTGTCGTCGATTTTATTATAAATTTTGATTGACATCGCGTGTGGACTTGAGGCATGTAATGTTAGTTTGGATCCGGATACTGTAGCAGGTTATTTTTAAACCTGGATTCGTAACGCCGCGGTTGATATCTAATGGACGTATATAGTTGTGGATGTTTTCGTACAAATTTGCACATTTCGAATATGTATATGGAGGTCATAGTTAGGATTTTGAATTTTTTAAAGTGTAAGTGTGATTGCCAAGTCTCAAAAATTTAGCAAGTAAAGATTAATACAGACTTTGGCTCTACGAAATATCTCACCCCTTTTTTACTGTGAAAGAGTTTCGAGACTTGGCCTATTTTTACATGGAATGTTTTTTATGGGATCTCATTTCTTTTTGTAGACTTTGTATGGGAATGTTATTTTACCAACCGCAAATAACGTTTCTATAGTTTTGCAGGAAGGAACTGCAAAAATAACTTTGTAATCGCATGTATTTGTATAGGATTACAAACTTACTTATGCAGTCTGAAACGTGACAGTATTAACGTAGCAATATTTTTAGGTTTTTTATGAATTATTAGGCTAAAAACGAATTACGTTTGAAATTTGGAGCTTGTGGGTCTGCTAGAAGTACCTTAGAATTAGCGTGATCATTATCAGAAGTGAGTATGTCAGTGACAAAACTAACGAACTTTGACGGACAATAGTTCTTAAACTAAAAGTTCAAATTTAATGTTTTTGATATTATTTGTTAGCCATATTATGCCCTACATGTTCCTGAAAATTCAGGGTTCTAGCTTTAGCCAGCATAAAATTACAGGATGTTGAAAATGTCCAAAATGGCTTCGAGAAAAGGATGGTACGGCCGTACCTCTTTGTTTTGCTCGACTTGGCGGGGGCACTGCCGTGCCCCCAGATCCGTTTGATTTTACAAGATGTAACGCAATGATAATCATAATCACAATTTCTCACCCATAATGTGCAATTGTGGTGCAAAGATATTCAACTTTATTTCCGACACTAAGAGCCGCCGCATATTGGGCCGCTAGCAACGGCCACAAGTTGCGGACGAGTTCTTTCATACATTTAGTGTAGCAGCGGCGCACATCGAGCACTTGAGTGTCCGCGCGTGCGAGACACATGCTGCGGGGGTGGCCCCCACCTTCGCTACTAGTGGCCGCAAAGTGGCCGTGTTGATTGGTGGTCATAATGTACATATACTAGCTTATCTACACCCATATATAATGACCACCATTATTGCAACCAGTAACGTAACATCAGCGTTTTATCAGTGTCAGTGTTATTATAATGTATGAAAAATCATAATATCGATATCGATGTTATTATAGGGAAATAAAAAAAGACTAAATTGAAATCAAGCTTTATTATTAAATACAAATTGAGGATACTGCAAATTACATAAAATTAAACGTCTTAAGTAATATATATTTTTTAAACTGAATCGCAAATTTTTCCACCGAAAACGCAAACTATTTGAGACTCATACAAAAATGTCGCGTTTGCAACAGAAAAATACGAGTTGATTTGTCTGAATACGACCTGTGCCGTCTTTTATAAAAAAAAATAATAACTTTTTTTATAGTTTGGTACTCGACAAATAAAGGAATTTATATGTAACATTCCAGGCGGCCTGCAATGTTTTTTTATTTTTTAATTTTGATCTGGCCTTAAACTATACACTTTACCTCCCAATAAGTAGCGAGTTATGTTCACTTTGCGGGCCAGTTTTGAGAAAAGACCCTTCTTAAACAACAGTTGCATAAAATACTATTATCTACCCACTTATTATAAATCCTCAATGATGTGTTCGGGAACCATTAGAATAACCGCCATTGCACCGCCATGTCCGACTAGATTTTAAATCATGACGAACTAGATTTCCATAATAACATCGAATTTATTATACATTATAATAACACTGGCACAGATAAAACGCTGATGTTACGTTACTGATTGCAATAATGGTGGTCATTATATATGGTTTCGCAACACATTATAGATGATTTATGATATGTGTGTAGATGATTTAAATTTCAATGCAATTTTGTATTTTATGGTGGTCTTATGAGGTTAAAAAGCTTACTGTGTTCCAGTATCGGCACCGGCGAGGCCTCGGACGTGGTGATCGCGCGCACTCGGGGCTCCAAGCCGCCCGTGCCGCGCGCCGTGGACTTCATCGAGGTGGGCTCCTCCAGCGTCACGCTCCACCTCAAGCAGTGGCTGGACGGCGGCTGCCCCATGAGCCACTTCGTCGTCGAGAACAAGAAGAAGTGAGCAACATTCTTTTGTTATCTACTCACAGTTAAAGTCTTCTCGTCATATGCTTCATTACCAGGGTTCGGAAATTCAGATGCTTTTTTTCGGAGCAGAATTTCATTTCATTTCATTTCATTTATTCCTTTATAAAACGTAGTTTTACAAGTCAATTTATAGATGTTAAATAACATTATACATAATACTATCACATTAAGGTGAAAAAGTATGTCTTATATTATATTACAGCAGGTTAGGTAGGTAAGTATGTCTTAGTTTAGGTACACTGCAGCGTGTAGTCAACGAATAATTATTATTAGTACATTTATTTGTCAAGTCACTACTACACATCCTTAAAATGTCCTTAAATATTACATAACCATTGATTGGGCAGCGAGCCAGTTGAAAAGTCGTTCGGTTTTCAGCCATTATTGAGAAATTCGTCAATGGAATAGCATGAATCGGATGCTAGTTTAATTTTAAGTCTGTTCACAAAACACCTCATACTCGGCGCGCTTTTGACTTCTTGGGGCAACTTGTTGTATATCTTGGGCCCTATCGAGTGGAGACATTTTTGGGCCTTCGCAAGACGTGTGGCGGGAGCGCGCAGATCGCCGCGCCGCCTGAAGTTAAAATTGTGTGAATTGTGTGAATCCCGGAAAAAGCTAAGCAAGTATTGAGTCGGCTTCTTAAAATAATATTTTATGCAACAGTGCTATAATAAGGGTTCTTATGAGCTGTTGCATTCATTACTTTTTCTATGACAGCAGCAAATATATAGCACACTCGAGGGCAATGAAAATGGGTCACTTTGTATGAAGATTTTTGTACACAGCCTAAAGCAAAAAACGTGATCCACTTGTTCTTGAGTGTATGGTAAATTAAATAAAATGTAAGTATATCGGACAAAATTAAATTAAACACTCGGCACTCTCAGTTTCACTCATTTTAAATGTTTAAAGTATATTTCTTGGTATATTCACCAAATAAAGCCAATTAAAACCCACATTTAACAGTTATGCAAAAGTTTTTCAATTTCATAACATCAACTTGATAGCATAAACAAGAAACCATAAGACAGTTCTTAATTACGAGAAATGTGGTTACGTTCAAGTAAATCAAAATGTCATAAAATAAAATTATGTTGATAGAATATTGCTGCTTATTTTTATTTTGTAAACATTAATATAATTAAGACACGTTTAAGTTTTTTTCAATCTAGATTTCAAATATGTACCTAAGTAAAGTATTATTTTAAAGTGAAAAGTTTGTTATTATTATTGAAAATGAAAACAAACCTTTTTCAAACATGTTGCACGAATCTTGAATCTTAAAAAAAGCAGTTGTACTGTATTCATAAGATGACTGCTAGCAGTCATCTTATGAGCCCATAGACTTCATTGCCATTACTCAAATGAAGTTGATTTGATTTAGATATCGCTGTCAGTCATTTAATTGACAGATAGGAGTGTTGGAGTAGAAAAATAATATTTTAATTATTTAAGTTCTGGGATTCCGGGATTGTATAAAGCATCACGAAAAGACCTTTCAAACCAAGAGGTTTTTTTTTTAAAGGTCAAGGATCTTTAAAAAAAAGATTATGACTTTTTTCGACAGAGTGTGGCACAAAGGCATACTGAGTAAAGTGAAACTACATCTCCCACACACTATGTACGTCCTGATCAACTCCTACCTATCTGACAGACTTTTCCAAGTAAAACATGGGAATGCAAGGTCCAACCTACACAAAATAGAAGCCGGGGTACCACAGGGCTCTGTGCTTGGCCCCGTCCTATATAATATTTTCACATCGGACCTGCCTACCACTGAAGATGTGACTGTCGCCACATACGCTGATGATGTAGCATATCTAGCCAGTGATGAAATTCCTGAAGAAGCCAGCAATAAACTTCAAAATGTATTGGACAAGACACACACCTGGTTGGAAAAGTGGCGCATACGGCCATGTGCACAAAAATCTAATCACATCACATTTACTCTGAGAAAAAAGGATAGTCCACCCGTGAGACTCGGTTCTACTATTCTCCCAGACACCAACTGTGTAAAATACCTCGGGTTTCACCTGGATCGAAGGCTTACTTGGAAACTCCATATAAAAAAGAAAAGAGACGAGATAAAATACCTAAAAATATTGGCTTCTGGGAAGAAACTCGGTTCTCTCCGTTGACAACAAATTGCTAATTTACAACTCTGTACTACCTATTTGGACCTATGGTATCCCGCTCTGGAGCACAGCCAGCAAATCAAACATTATATGCTTACAACGCGTACAAAATGGTATTCTGCGCACTATAGCGAACGCTCCGTGGTTCTCCAGGAACGAAGATATACATAAACACCTGGAAGTACCGACAATCCAAGAAGATATAGAAAGGCATAGAAAAAAATATGCAAAACGCCTGACTATGCACCCTAATCCCCTGGCAACACAACTCCTACAGCCTGTTCTTACTCAGATGCGACTAAAGAGAAAGAATGTTTTGTGAAAGGACAGTAGAGGCACTGGCCACTACGCCTACAAGTCACTAAATCACTTGTCGTCAACAAATCAGCTTATAGTCTCGCGACTGATCGCCGATTAACAAAGAAAAAAAAAACTATTTTCAGCGATTTTTGTCCACATAACGAGTTGTTAAAACAAATGTGAATAGGAACAACTAAAATACTTTATTTAAATACTTTAATTCGTATGTGTTTATGTTATCCTTATTTTTGGTATTCCGGGAAATCCCAGTATATTTATTAGTTAACTTAAATTGAGTCCACCTTCATGCTACTCAACAACAACGCGGTGTAGGTACTGAGGCCGAAGTGTAGGTATAAAAGCATCCGAATTTCCGAACCCTGTTTATTACTGAGGGTCGTGACTCTCCTGGAAAGCCATGACGGAGACGTTGACGAGCTGCTTTCAAACCAATCTGTCTTCTGTTTGTGTCAGAGCTGCAGGCAAAGTGAGTCCTGTAATGTAATCCCTTTTATTTAGTCAGACCAGCGAGGTGGAGAGCGTCATCTCGCTCTTTTTCCTTTTTTAGGGTTCCGTACTCAAAAAGTACCCTATTACTAAGACTCCGCTGTCCGTCCGTCCGTCCGTATGTCTGTCACCAGGCTGTATCTCACTGATACCGTGATAGTTCCAGCTGAAATTTTCACAGATGATGTATTTATGTTGCCGCTATAACAACAAATACTAAAAATACAGAATAAAATAGTTTTTATAGATAATGGTACGGAACCCTTCGTGCGCGAGTCCAACTCGCACTTTGCCGGTTTTTATACTCCGGTGGCGCAAACAAGGATACGCATTATTAAGCATATAATTAGCATTTATTAAGTCTTCAAACTTTCCTATATCTGCTTTCTGTTTGAATAGGGGAGCTGCTGAATGGAATCAAATCTCGAACGCTGTGAAACCGGGTGGAAATTTCGTTGTCCTCGGTAAGTTTGGACCATGGCGTTTTCCTGTAATTTCTACTTTACGAATATTGGTCATAGTTAACTCCAGTTACTGGTTAAATTAAAACCATTTTATGTTAATCTTGGAATTTGAAACTTGCCTAAATAAATACTATCTATGTTCATAACTTCGGTCGTGAGTAATCATGATGGAACTTTTGGTGTACCGGGCTTTTGTTTTTATATATTGTTTACGGTTACCTATCTGAATCACTAAATTTCATTTCCCAACTGTATCGTTTGTCCGAATTTTCATTTGTTCTAAAAACTCTCTGAAGCCATGACATTTTCAGGATGATTATAAAACAAACCTAATAGTATTTTTCACAATCGTGTTATAATAGAGAGCTTTTTAGTCGAGCACCGTGTTTAGGCCACGAAGCTTGCTGAGTGGCCTAAGTAAGGTACGAGATTAAAAAGCTTGATTATAACACTATTGTGAACAATACTTTTTGTACGAGTTCATTAAAATTAATTTTCTACGAGTCAACTGAACTAATTAAACAAACTCGATACTGTTGAAACGAAGTGCAGCTCATCGCTCGTACGCTTGTTGATATCTTAAAAGACATCAACGAGCGTACGACATCAAAGCGATTCTATTGGTCCAATTCATTACAGTTCAGTAAAGCAGCCACGTGATTGGTCGAATTTATTTTAATTGTCTGGAGCGTATCGAAAAGTAGTTATTTCGATTGTTTCGACAGTAACATGGACTACAACTATGAATAGAGTGACGTTGCAGTATTCTCTATGAAATCTTAATACACATATTTTAATCGTCGAGTACAAAATAGTATTTTTCACAATCGTGTTATAATAGAGAGCTTTTTAGTCTAGTACCGTGTTTAGGCCACGAAGCTTGCTGAGTGGCCTAAGTAAGGTACGAGATTAAAAAGCTTGATTATAACACTATTGTGAACAATACTTTTTGTACGAGTTCATTAAAATTAATTTTCTACGAGTCAACTGAACTAATTAAACAAACTCGATACTGTTGAAACGAAGTGCAGCTCATCGCTCGTACGCTTGTTGATATCTTAAAAGACATCAACGAGCGTACGACATCAAAGCGATTCTATTGGTCTAATTCATTACAGTTCAGTAAAGCAGCCACGTGATTGGTCGAATTTATTTTAGTTGTCTGGAGCGTATCGAAAAGTAGTTATTTCGATTGTTTCGACAGTAACATGGACTACAACTATGAAAAGAGTGACGTTGCAGTATTCTCTATGAAATCTTAATACATATATTTTAATCGTCGAGTACAAAAACTAATTTAACGGGTTCTACGCCATTGGTAAAAAAAAAGGTTATGGGTTTTTGAGATAATTGGCTTTTGCCGAAATGAAAATTCGGACAAACGATACAGTTGGGAAATGGAATTTAGTGATTGCGATAGGTTACCTACCATTGTTTACATATATATATATATATATTCTGACCTAAATTTGCGTCATTGGATGGGTCAATCGCCATTCATTTCAACTCATCAAAATTTACAACCGATTTCTAAAACATTGGAAGACAATCCCACTGAATATACTACTTAGGTTGTATAATGTCACGCGATTTAACAAAACTTTCAATGTTATTTTTTTCGACGCTTGTAAAGTGTCGCACTGCCTCGTGCCAGTCTGGATCAATAATAATTCATAATTTATTTCCCATATAGGTATGCTAAGGTACACTTATGTCCGTCAACAATATACAATAAGATTTACCCTTACAGATTATCGCTAGAATAATTATTTACTAGGTGTTACAATTCTTAAATCTAAATCCCAAACATTTTTGTCCGACATATAATCCGTCACTTTATAATACGATTTATGAATCAATCTGGCTTTAACAATCTTTTTAAATTTATTATCCGATAAGTTTATTATGTGACTTGGGATTTTGTTGTAGAAATGAATCGACTGTCCAACAAATGGTTTGCTTACTTTTGCTAGTCGTAATCGAGGCACCATTAATTTATCTTTGTTCCTCGTGTTAAAGTTATGTATGTCATTTTTACTTTTTAGTGTTTTTATTTTGAAATGTATTTTTTAGAATGTATTATTTAGAAATGTAATTACTAGGCAGAAATGAATGTGGTTCCCAGACCTGGAGCCCGCGACCTGGTACGTGCTGCGCATCACCGCGCACAACAACGCCGGCTTCAACGTCGCCGAGTACGAGTTCGCCACGCTCACCATGACCGGCGGTACGGATACCGATCACACCCACCTAGCAACCTATACATCCCATCCGTTCCCAGACCTGGAGCCCGCGACCTGGTACGTGCTGCGCATCACCGCGCACAACAACGCCGGCTTCAACGTCGCCGAGTACGAGTTCGCCACGCTCACCATGACCGGCGGTACGGATACCGATCACACCCACCTAGCAACCTATACATCCGTTTCACTGCAGTAACTGGCCATATGGTGGGGTTTAGGTTATTTCCTTTTGTGGGTTCGGAATGCCTTCTATTGACCTGCGCTAAGAAAATACTACTTTTATGTAGGTCTTTTACTGACACTTCTGTTTTTTCTGCAGTATCAGTTACCACAACACCGGCACTTATGTGTATGTTGATAAAATGTACAGATAAATAGTCTGTTTAACCATATATGTTGTATCTCGCAAAAAAGTATTCTAGCAGAAAACATGGTTGTCCAGGTGACAAACCACAATTTTCATACAAATTTACGTCCGCTGGGCAACCGGTGAAATTGAGGTCAAATTAATATTTTTCATCTCTCCTGCTCTGAAAGTTGATTTTTCATGGGCATATAGCCGGGTGGAAAATAGCTTTTTCTCCCCTAGGGTGGAAAGTATTTTTTTTTTATTGTTACGGTCAGCCACGGAGTCGAAGATAATAGAGTTACGTCAAATCATTAAAATAAAAACTTTTCACAAATCGACACTCAGCTATAGGTACCTGCATTAACGAGTTGTTTATTACGATTATAGGTTGATATTAAATTATTTTTCCTCACAGTCGAAATAAAAAGTAGAGTGTTTAACTCGGGTGAAATTACCCATTTAACCCTCGAACAATTGGCGCTCTCACTTCGTTCGAGCGCCAGAAATATCTCGGGTTAAATGGGTCACTTTCAACCCTTGGTTAACAATCTACTATTTCATCTCTCCTGTTCTGAAAGTTGACTTTTCATGGGCATATAGCCGGGTGGAAAATAGCGTTTTCTCCCCTAGGGTGGAAAGTATTTTTTTTTTTAATTTTTACGGTCAGTCAGCCACGGAGTCGAAGATAATTGAGTTACTTCATATTATTAAAATAAAAGCTTTACATATCTAAACGCAGATGTTGATTGAATTCCTTTTACTGTTGGTATTTTTCTTCCTAATTACAGAAAATCAACATTCAAAATAATTTCTGTAAATATCGGCTGCCCGCCATAATGCTATGAAACTTTTTTTTTCACGTTTCGGCATGGCCCTCTAGATTAGTTGCGTCGTGGCAAGTGGCCAGTGCAAAGAGGTTAGAGGTTGGATATAGTTTTAATTATTTTACTTAGGTATATCTAAAATCGAATAATTAATTTTCCTCACAGTCGAAATGAAAAGTAAAGTGTTTAACTCGGGTGAAATTACCCATTTCACCCTCGAACTATTGGCGCTCTCACTTCGTTCGAGCGCCAGAAATATCTCGGGTGTAATGGATCACTTTCAACCCTTGGTTAACAATCTACTATTTTTGTACAATTGTCATTAAGTTACACGCTATAATTAATTGGGTAAGGAATGCGACAACAATTGGGTAAGGAATGCGACAACAATTACCAACAGCAGACATCGTATTTTCTTGTAATCACCTTTTAAACAGCAAATAGTAGAAACGGGGAGGACACTAAAAAGTTGATTGACCCAGGTACTTTATTATCATGGGTTCTAGGTGTTATTCTTCTCACATCCACGGATGTAGCAACGGACAAATATAGTCTGGTGCTCTGATACTAAGAGCGTGTTCACATTATCCAGTATTTATGATACCGGTGTAGCACCCGGAAACGGTATCGGGGCAAATAAAATGTATGGAATAAAATTATGTAGTATTGTATTTACGAGTATACAAGTAGTTAGTATTCATACATCATTACATGAATTGTACAAACACGTACCTGAAATGCATCGCTTACCATGTCCAATGCTGTGATTCGCTATGGCATCGATTGCGTAAAGAAAACTCGGTCTTAACGCGTGTAATTAAGTCAGTTTTTCCTTTACGTGACCAGTGACCTGAATTGCGCAGTTCAATTTTCCTTAATATTACTCCCAAAGACGTATTCCGCGGGATGGCTTACCCTTAACCAGGCGCAGCCGATTTAGAGCCTTACACAACAAACATGTAAGGTTCAAAATCGTGTGAGACCTTGTTAAGGGTTAATGAATGCGTTGCATTTCAGGTACGATCGCGCCCGCGCGCGAGGTGGGCGACGGCTCGCTCACGCCCGAGCAGACCATCAAGCTGATCCTGTCTCATCTCAACCTGATCGTCCCGGTCGTGGCCGCCATATTGGTCATTATTATCGCAATCGTCGTCGTGTGCGTTGTGAAGGGAACCAGGGACCATCATAAAGGTAAACTAACACGAACTTTTTTAAAGGTACTGTCATGCCGCTCCCTGGGAACGCTGGTGATGGGAAGGAGCTCCCGGTTTGGATCAAAGCTTGGCTGGAGCCTGAGGTTCTGGTGCCCATCCTGGCGACTATAGTCGTCTTCATAGTGGGTGTGGTGGTGATCTGCCTGACGCTGGCCAGGAGGAACACTCCGCACCGGCTGCGAGGTCAGAAGGACGTGTACGACTGTATGTATGCATGGAGCGCCGCTTCATCCCTTTATTTTATCATCATGCAAAAACGCAGATATCATAAATTCAAAACAACAGATGAGAGTATCACGCAGCTGTATTATTCACAATCCGTCCTTACTCACCTCACTGCTTCCGTCTAGTATAAATTTACCTCGAGATTCTTAGGAACTATGCGTGATCGAAGACCAGACTTACATTGGATTACCGCGAGTGAGTTGTCGCTTAACATTGTAAATATTCCATGAACTGTCTCGTAAGTGAAATCGCCTATCTTCGAGTTAACGGCGCTATGTTCAACTACAATGTTAATACAGATAGCATGTTTTTGGCATAAAAACTGGGCTACATTGGCCTCATTGATAGAGATATAAATAGCAATTTTTTTACCACTCGCCACTTTATATGTTTATGATATCTGTGATGATGGATGCTACGTAATAATTAAGTGCAATGGGTTGGAAGTTCTGTTTATAGCTTACCAATTATAAAAGTCCTAAGTCTGTAATATTATTTATATTTAATTAATACGCAAGCACCGTTGATATACATTATCCTTATTTAAAATTGGCATCTCACTTGGAATTCTTATTGATTTGACTTCCGAAATACTTTCGTTAACCATCACTTATCCACTTTGTAATAATCATTAGATGTGATCAACTATTTTTATTTTCAAAGCCATCGTTTTGTATAATTTGCGTTAATCTTTATAATCAATGTAACCACTATTATACAGGAATCCTAAGTATCAGACAGGACAAGGATTCTAGAACGCTTAAATAATAAAAAATACAGCCCTATATAATGTTTCACAGAGTCCATTTTGGACTAATCATAAAAGGTATTTAAGCGTTCATCTTCTATAATAAATTAAGACCTTTTGTTTATTACGTTAAGGTCAATTAGAGCGAAACTGGTAGAAATGGAAACTTCTTTGCTTGAACAATAAAATACAATATTGTTTGACTAAACGTGAACTGCGTTGCATGTGATCTATAAGAAGTATGTACATACAATAATCGGTCCTACCACTAAGTTATCAAAAGGTTGAATTCCGAGGCAGTATACAAAACAGCATGCACCATCACCATATTTACATACTCTATAACTATTCATGAGGATTGTAACTACTACGTAAAAAATACCAGGATACATAATATTTAGGATCTACACAACGATCATCAACTACAAAATAAAAGTTTCATTGAAATACCAACCTTACGCCAGCTTAATAAAGTCCATTTGACCAGACGACGCCGTCTACAACGCATCCCAGGCGGCCATGGGCGGCGGCGGCGGCACCCTCGACAAGCGAGGCGGACTGCGCGACGAGCTCGGCTACATCGCGCCACCCAACCGCAAGCTGCCCCCCGTGCCTGGCTCCAACTACAACACCTGCGATCGCGTCAAACGGCAGGCTGTTATCAGTGAGTACACACACAGGCATACAAGCGAGGCGGACTGCGCGACGAGCTCGGCTACATCGCGCCACCCAACCGCAAGCTGCCCCCCGTGCCTGGCTCCAACTACAACACCTGCGATCGCGTCAAACGGCAGGCTGTTATCAGTGAGTACACACACAGGCATACAAGCGAGGCGGACTGCGCGACGAGCTCGGCTACATCGCGCCACCCAACCGCAAGCTGCCCCCCGTGCCTGGCTCCAACTACAACACCTGCGATCGCGTCAAACGGCAGGCTGTTATCAGTGAGTACACACACAGGCATACAAGCGAGGCGGACTGCGCGACGAGCTCGGCTACATCGCGCCACCCAACCGCAAGCTGCCCCCCGTGCCTGGCTCCAACTACAACACCTGCGATCGCGTCAAACGGCAGGCTGTTATCAGTGAGTACACACACAGGCATACAAGCGAGGCGGACTGCGCGACGAGCTCGGCTACATCGCGCCACCCAACCGCAAGCTGCCCCCCGTGCCTGGCTCCAACTACAACACCTGCGATCGCGTCAAACGGCAGGCTGTTATCAGTGAGTACACACACAGGCATACAAGCGAGGCGGACTGCGCGACGAGCTCGGCTACATCGCGCCACCCAACCGCAAGCTGCCCCCCGTGCCTGGCTCCAACTACAACACCTGCGATCGCGTCAAACGGCAGGCTGTTATCAGTGAGTACACACACAGGCATACAAGCGAGGCGGACTGCGCGACGAGCTCGGCTACATCGCGCCACCCAACCGCAAGCTGCCCCCCGTGCCTGGCTCCAACTACAACACCTGCGATCGCGTCAAACGGCAGGCTGTTATCAGTGAGTACACACACAGACATACAAGCGAGGCGGACTGCGCGACGAGCTCGGCTACATCGCGCCACCCAACCGCAAGCTGCCCCCCGTGCCTGGCTCCAACTACAACACCTGCGATCGCGTCAAACGGCAGGCTGTTATCAGTGAGTACACACACAGGCATACAAGCGAGGCGGACTGCGCGACGAGCTCGGCTACATCGCGCCACCCAACCGCAAGCTGCCCCCCGTGCCTGGCTCCAACTACAACACCTGCGATCGCGTCAAACGGCAGGCTGTTATCAGTGAGTACACACACAGGCATACAAGCGAGGCGGACTGCGCGACGAGCTCGGCTACATCGCGCCACCCAACCGCAAGCTGCCCCCCGTGCCTGGCTCCAACTACAACACCTGCGATCGCGTCAAACGGCAGGCTGTTATCAGTGAGTACACACACAGGCATACAAGCGAGGCGGACTGCGCGACGAGCTCGGCTACATCGCGCCACCCAACCGCAAGCTGCCCCCCGTGCCTGGCTCCAACTACAACACCTGCGATCGCGTCAAACGGCAGGCTGTTATCAGTGAGTACACACACAGGCATACAAGCGAGGCGGACTGCGCGACGAGCTCGGCTACATCGCGCCACCCAACCGCAAGCTGCCCCCCGTGCCTGGCTCCAACTACAACACCTGCGATCGCGTCAAACGGCAGGCTGTTATCAGTGAGTACACACACAGGCATACAAGCGAGGCGGACTGCGCGACGAGCTCGGCTACATCGCGCCACCCAACCGCAAGCTGCCCCCCGTGCCTGGCTCCAACTACAACACCTGCGATCGCGTCAAACGGCAGGCTGTTATCAGTGAGTACACACACAGGCATACAAGCGAGGCGGACTGCGCGACGAGCTCGGCTACATCGCGCCACCCAACCGCAAGCTGCCCCCCGTGCCTGGCTCCAACTACAACACCTGCGATCGCGTCAAACGGCAGGCTGTTATCAGTGAGTACACACACAGGCATACAAGCGAGGCGGACTGCGCGACGAGCTCGGCTACATCGCGCCACCCAACCGCAAGCTGCCCCCCGTGCCTGGCTCCAACTACAACACCTGCGATCGCGTCAAACGGCAGGCTGTTATCAGTGAGTACACACACAGGCATACAAGCGAGGCGGACTGCGCGACGAGCTCGGCTACATCGCGCCACCCAACCGCAAGCTGCCCCCCGTGCCTGGCTCCAACTACAACACCTGCGATCGCGTCAAACGGCAGGCTGTTATCAGTGAGTACACACACAGGCATACAAGCGAGGCGGACTGCGCGACGAGCTCGGCTACATCGCGCCACCCAACCGCAAGCTGCCCCCCGTGCCTGGCTCCAACTACAACACCTGCGATCGCGTCAAACGGCAGGCTGTTATCAGTGAGTACACACACAGGCATACAAGCGAGGCGGACTGCGCGACGAGCTCGGCTACATCGCGCCACCCAACCGCAAGCTGCCCCCCGTGCCTGGCTCCAACTACAACACCTGCGATCGCGTCAAACGGCAGGCTGTTATCAGTGAGTACACACACAGGCATACAAGCGAGGCGGACTGCGCGACGAGCTCGGCTACATCGCGCCACCCAACCGCAAGCTGCCCCCCGTGCCTGGCTCCAACTACAACACCTGCGATCGCGTCAAACGGCAGGCTGTTATCAGTGAGTACACACACAGGCATACAAGCGAGGCGGACTGCGCGACGAGCTCGGCTACATCGCGCCACCCAACCGCAAGCTGCCCCCCGTGCCTGGCTCCAACTACAACACCTGCGATCGCGTCAAACGGCAGGCTGTTATCAGTGAGTACACACACAGGCATACAAATCATCTAATCTCTAGCACTGTACCCCTGCCTACAATCTACATATGCAAAAGATTAACAGGAAATAACTAACAACTTAGATAATTGACTTTCATAACAAAGTTTTAACCGACTTCAAATCAGTAGCCAAATAGCTTCAAGTTTGCCTATAAAATTTGAAGAGTTCTCTCGATTTCTCCAGGATCCCATGATCAGAACTGGATTTTGATGATAACGGGACCAATCTGGAAGTATATGCTTTCAAACAAAGAAATATTTTTTCAAATCGGTTCATAAATTAAGGAGTTATCGCGTAACATGCACACATAAAAAATCAAAAAACAGACGAATTGAGAACTCGTTTTTTGAAGTCGGTTAAAAAGATGAGAAAACCCCGACATTTTCATTTCAAAGTTCAATATCTCAAAAGCGCCTTCACCGATTTTGATGAAACGTAGCTAAGAACCATCAACCAACCGGCCTCCGTAGCCCAGTGGGTAGTGACTCTGCCTACGAAGCTGGAGGTCCCGGGTTCGAATCCCGGTCAGGGCATTTATTTGTGAGTTTATCACGAATATTTGTTCCTGAGTTATGGATGTTATATATGTATGTATCTATTATATATATCATCGCCTAGTACCCACAACACAAGCCTTACTGAGCTTACCGTAGGCCTAGGTTGATTTGTGCAAGATTGTCCCGTAATATTTATTTATTTATTTATTATCTTGATTACGTCAGCTTTCGGACCGGATTCAAATCGGTCTATCTGTTTAGACGCTACGGTGCCACAGACATACACACAGACGGACAAACAGACACGTCAAACTTATAACACCCCTCTTTTTGCGTCGGGGGTTAAAAAGGAGCTACACTGATTTCCCAGGAATGTTGTTCAAATACAGTGCCGGTACTGCAAGCAACTTGTGAAGCCAATACGGGATGACAAGACTGACAGTGTTATATATTTGTGTCACTGCGCCCGTATATATATCTGGTCTCGACAGGTGGAATCTTATTTGGGCTAAAACATTTAGGTACACATAAATCACATAATACTATATCATGCACTTATTTAATTTCAATAACTTTCATACACATCTTTGAAATTGCTTTTTCACATAATTGACCGAGTTCTTATCATCGTAATCTCGCCATATTGCCATTAAAACAAATGAAGGTTTTCAATGCACTTCATAGGTAAGTACACTAGTAGTATCTGCACGAATTTCTCTCTTCTTCGCTATTTCTTACCTATCCCTAATTTATTATTAGATGATCATTTTAGAAGCGGTGATCTGGTGGGTGATGGTACTCAAAATTTAACTATAGATAATCCACATAGATGTCGTCGGTTGTATATTTATGTTTGTCCATCTCTATAATTTTTAATTTTATTCTACTTAATAGGATGTCCCCTTATAACTATCACGTCTGTGTGTTGAAGAATCAAGTAGGTATATAAATCAATTTTTCAAGAATGTCCTTATACATTGCCGCTGTATCACCATTGGTGTCGCATTTTCTTTCTTAAACCTACATTATTGAGTCACTGAAAGGTATGCAATAAGATCATTTGTCAATATCGAGCCAATGACACCTTAAAAAAAAGTACATTGAGTTTCAATTCATTTCTGATTACAATATGTAAATCAGAATATATTCTTCAACGCGCGGTAAATAGTCACTATATGTTATTGTTGTTCGATGTTTTTATTTTACATCGGTCACGCTTATTTAACTATACCTGCCATTTAATAAAGTCCTCTAGCATCTCTAATATACATATACACGGTTTTCACGGGAATTCCCGTAACTTCGGCATATTGCAGAGTACATTCACAGAAACAATTAGCATAATTTATTTCTTGAAAAAACATTTTTTTTTTGATTTTAATACAAATATAATATAAACACATGAAATAATAAAGATGTACCTCCGAGTCAGTTCGTGCCTAATATCGAACGAACTCACTTTGTTAACCTTCTTGTAGTATATTTCCTTATAAAATTTGCTTGTTATGACGTCACAGTTAAGAGCCATTTACACTGGTTAAATCTGCAAAACTGATTAAATTAAAATATTGAATATCTTGATAACGGTAAGAGTTAAGATACTATTGTCTGAGAAATTAACTTTATTTGATCTAAACTATGTCTCCTTGCAATTTACGGAAATTGTCAAAACACGTAGTATAATGTTATGAAAGCTGTTTCAAAGTGAACTTTTATGTATTGCAATAAAATTCAAAATTCCATTGCTGAGATGCTAGAGGGCCGCATGCGTACAGAAGAACCACCACAAACGGACGCATAGATCAGACTTAGATACTTAGACTCCTCTAAGCTTAGACGTAGTAAAGGTGACCGGTTGCGCTTTATCCAACGATTACGGATCGCGTCCGAATCAAATTATTATTGTAGTTGTTAATAATCATAGTAGTAGTAGTATAGGTATAAACCTATACTAGCGTCATTTTGATTTGAGTTAGTAAACCACAGTCAATTTAATTTCGTTACAATTTGGCGCCCGAACTAATTTTAATAATACAAAGATTTCTATCATTACATTACTATCTCTAGCACTTGGTCCGCAGAACCAGTCTAAAGAAGTCATTATACTCCTTTATTCAGTATTGGTGGAGTAAATAAAGAGGGACGCAACAAAAAAAAGTAGCTAAGGGCGACTTGTTTCGAAGCCTTCCGTCTTCGTGAGGTGTTTAAATAGTAGATTGTACAACAAGTGCATAAAACGCACCATTTTACTCGAGACGTTTATCCATCCGAGCGAGCTTGCGAGCGAGGATAGATATAAAGTCGAGTGT
The DNA here is from genome assembly GCA_963854355.1 of Epinotia brunnichana. Classification (NCBI taxonomy): domain Eukaryota; kingdom Metazoa; phylum Arthropoda; class Insecta; order Lepidoptera; family Tortricidae; genus Epinotia; species Epinotia brunnichana. The sequence goes on from OY977936.1 coordinate 51,778,249, forward strand.
AAAATGGGTTTTATGGACGAGTTGTACACTCTACTTTTCACTTCGATTGCGAGGAAATGAAACAGCAACACGTAAATGAGACGAAATACAAATTATAAGTTTATTTCATGAAGTTTTATTGTGTACTTTGGCTGTTGGTATCTTTGCCTTGGTCTTAGAATACGAACGAAACGAAATAAAATAAAGAGGTTGTTGTATGAAGTTAAAGATGTTCGTGTGGCTGTTGCAGCGATTGCCTTGGTCTTCGACGAAGATTTTACTTTATGCTCTAGAGCATAAAAAGCGACTTTATGTCGCCTACGCACGACATAAAGACGAACTTTTAGAGCATGAGAAGTGAAAATAATATTCCCGGGTTGTTTCGGTTCGCGATCCGTCGCGCGCACAGCCGGTCCTTGTGGTGGTTCCTAACTGGGTAGTGTGGCACAGTGAACGCGCACTCTACGTGGGACCCGCGCCGCCACCACTACGAGCGCGTGCGCCGCGCGCACCAGCGCCGCGGCTCCGGCGACACCATCTCCACAGGTGACAATGGCGACAGTGTGACGCGGACTCATTACATATCAGACACACGAGTACATCATAATTCTAGCGTTTTTCCCGCTTGTATCATAAGAGCCCGGAGTCAGCTTTGGCTTTTGTTTGTTACTTGAAATAAACGTTTTCTTATCAATTTGGCACCTAATCCCAGGATTAGCGTAGGCACTAGTTTTATGAAAGGTACCTACTGCTATCTGACCTTCCAACCTAGGGGGAAAACTAGACCGGTCTTCTCACGATGTTTTCCTTTACCGAAAAGCTACAGTTAAATGTCAAATAATGTAAATGTCGTACATACGTTTATTTTTAAACCCAGTGGTACGAACCGGGGTGTTTAACGCTCGACCTCATGTTCAGAAGTTCTCAACGTGAGGTCAATGAGAACTACAATCCCTTGATCATCGGAGGCCAATTGCTTGCTTTAAGAATGGTATCGGGATAGCTGAGAGGTGTTTGAATGAACGCACGGAATTAATAGGGTGTATCTTCATCTCAATAGCATAAACATTAACGGGTCTCTGCAATCAGTTATCACATTATGCCATTTTAACTCGATAAAATGAAATAACAATCTGACGGTAACATATGAGCCGCAGTCACACTGGATGTCGTATAATGATTGACCAATTACATCAACTTTACTCCTAATCTCTCCTAAAACTACAAATAGAATAAACATTGTTATAAAAAGTCAGCAGCAATTACAAGAGTTAAAAATTATGATGAAGTTGGACATTGAAACAGTGCATTTGAAATGTGTTAAGTATGGCTAAAGCTCTAACAGAGTGGAGTATCGACTAACACTGCCTGACACGTGAGTATGTGTATGTGTTTTACTAAACACAATCTACCCAGAAATATAAATAAACTTAACTATTGACCAAACCTTGAAAGGTAATCATCATACAGAAACATTTCTGGATAGAATGTATAAATATCTTTTTGCTTTTTTTCTAACCCAGTTATTTTTATTTGCTTTCCTTCTGCTCGAATAATAGCATGCGTTTGATCTATCTAACACTTAGATTTAGTTAGTTTTGATTTAAAAACGAATGTTCAATTGATTTCCAATTTACATTAATTATTATATAACAAAACGAAACACTCTTTGCTTCAAATGAGAGAGCATAAAATGTAACAACTGAAATGCATTTCTAACGTTTGTTTAAGAAAGCGGAAAGTAAACTAACCCACCACCAGAAATCGAAATAATTCTCGCAGAGACTTAAAACAGTTCCTACCCTTAATTAGATTTAGCCACATGTCCACAAAATAATCAAAGTAAAACTTTCTCAACAATTCATAGAAGATATCAGTAGAGCACTTCATCCTGATCAAGCTGCTTCAGTAGAGTCACTGAGTCAACAGCTTCAATCTAAATGTGTTACAATCTGATATTTTGCTATTCAATCACCTTTTCGCGTTTCTGTGAGAATGTCCAATTGTCCATTCACGGCCGACTCACCCATAACGCCGCCATTGCAGGCATGGAGGACGAGATCTGCCCATACGCCACCTTCCACCTGCTGGGCTTCCGCGAGGAGATGGACCCGAGCAAGGCGCTCGCGTTCCCGCACGCGCACGCGCACGCGCACGCGCACGCGGGCACGCTCGCGCATCCGCATCCGCACCATCCCGCGCACTCTCGCGCCGGCTCGCAGAGCATGGTGAGTCTACTAACTGCGGGGCTAGCACGAAAGCTAGTTACAAAATCTACCCACCTCTTTCTAATTTGTACAACAAAACTAGACAGACGCTAGTTGCGCGCGACGCTACTTGGTATCGTTGTGCTAGCCTTCCTGCATTAGTCCAGTAGATTTGTATCTCTACCTATTGATACCACATCCTCGCCACAGTTCTTCCTGCCTCTGGCCCCAGAACTGTTTTAAAAGCAAAGCTTCAAAATGTTACTGTTATTCAATGTTCAATTCTGACGACCGCTTTAGCCTAGTTGGTAGTGACCCTGGGGGCAATAACGTAACGTTCCGAACGCGCGTCGGTACAATTTAACTGTCAATTTTCCATATAGACCTACCCGACGCGCGTACAATGCGTTACGTGATCGACCCACCTGCCTACGAAGCAAGAGGTCCTGGGATCGAATCCCGGTAAGGGCATTTATTTGTGTGATGAGCACGAATATTTGTTCCTGAGTCATCGATGTTTTCTATGTATTTGAGTATTTATTTCTCTATATAAATATCTAAATTATCGTCTAGTACCCATAGTACAAGGTTTGCTTAGTTTGGGACTAGGTTGATTTGTGTAAGATTGTCCGCAAATGTTTATTATTTATTTTTTGATGCCCATTTGAATAAGTGTACAGGAATCTTAAGTTTTGTACTGATTGAATTAAATTACAATTGGTGCCGTGACCAGGATTTTGGTATCAAAGACCCGATATAATCAAATGAGTGTTAAGAATAAAAAGCGTAACGTGGCCGTGTCAAACCGTGACTAAAAACAATTGTTCTCCAGCCCCGCGCCAACAGCCGCTACGCCCGCAAGAACTCGCAGGGAGGACAGAGCGCCATCTACTCCACCGCCCCCGAATACGACGACCCCGCCACCTGCGCTGAAGAGGACCAATACGTGAGCATACTTCTCTCTCTTTCTTCAACGTATATCATCCTCATATCAGCCGGAAGGCGTCCACTGCTGGACATATTAAGCCTCGCCCAATCATGGGGGGTATATACTTAAATCGCCACGCTTGGTATGCGGGTTGGCGATTGCATGCATTCCTCCGTACTCCATGCTGCTGTCAATCCCCCGGCGGTCTTGGTGGTAGTTTTAGGACATACCCGGGTCCCAATCAAATGCATATGCCCCAAAACAAAAGACGAACCGGTACCCGGAACCCAAAAGGTCAATCAATATACACTAACATAATATATATTCTTCGGAAAATTTGAATGTTATACTTTGCGATTCCGTTAATGGTTGCAGTAATACTAATCAGTATTATTCAACCGCGGTAGATTTGGGTATAGGAGAGCTATTAACTCATACACTAAGTAGTTGACGTTATTAAGTATATGGCAAAACTGTCACCTCCAATCCCATACCTATACCAATAGCAAGATCTTCCGTCATGGTACGGTATGGTAGACTGTTCCTTATTGCCTTTATGGTGCGTCCGTCTCTGAATACCATTGTTTCTAAGCATAGAGTACGTTTGAAACCTCTATTCTCACATTTGAATTCGATCTCTATTACAACACTAACAAGGTTTTAATTCCAGCGCGCCCGCTACTCCCGCCCGATGTACGCCTGCGGACCCGAATACGACGAGCCCGCGTGCTGCGCGCCCGAGGACGAGCAGTACACCGGCGCCTACGGCACGCCCTACTCCGACCACTACGGCTCCCGCCCCAGCATTGGTGAGTACACCGGCGCCTACGGCACGCCCTACTCCGACCACTACGGCTCCCGCCCCAGCATTGGTGAGTACACCGGCGCCTACGGCACGCCCTACTCCGACCACTACGGCTCCCGCCCCAGCATTGGTGAGTACACCGGCGCCTACGGCACGCCCTACTCCGACCACTACGGCTCCCGCCCCAGCATTGCTGAGTACACCGGCGCCTACGGCACGCCCTACTCCGACCACTACGGCTCCCGCCCCAGCATTGGTGAGTACACCGGCGCCTACGGCACGCCCTACTCCGACCACTACGGCTCCCGCCCCAGCATTGGTGAGTACACCGGCGCCTACGGCACGCCCTACTCCGACCACTACGGCTCCCGCCCCAGCATTGGTGAGTACACCGGCGCCTACGGCACGCCCTACTCCGACCACTACGGCTCCCGCCCCAGCATTGGTGAGTACACCGGCGCCTACGGCACGCCCTACTCCGACCACTACGGCTCCCGCCCCAGCATTGGTGAGTACACCGGCGCCTACGGCACGCCCTACTCCGACCACTACGGCTCCCGCCCCAGCATTGGTGAGTACACCGGCGCCTACGGCACGCCCTACTCCGACCACTACGGCTCCCGCCCCAGCATTGGTGAGTACACCGGCGCCTACGGCACGCCCTACTCCGACCACTACGGCTCCCGCCCCAGCATTGGTGAGTACACCGGCGCCTACGGCACGCCCTACTCCGACCACTACGGCTCCCGCCCCAGCATTGGTGAGTACACCGGCGCCTTCGGCACGCCCTACTCCCGACCACTACGGCTCCCGCCCCAGCATTGGTGAGTACACCGGCGCCTACGGCACGCCCTACTCCGACCACTACGGCTCCCGCCCCAGCATTGGTGAGTACACCGGCGCCTACGGCACGCCCTACTCCGACCACTACGGCTCCCGCCCCAGCATTGGTGAGTACACCGGCGCCTACGGCACGCCCTACTCCGACCACTACGGCTCCCGCCCCAGCATTGGTGAGTATTTGGGTAACCACACGGCAGCGGTGTGAGTGGGAGCGAAAAGTGCGTTTTAAACCCTAGGGCGCCAGCTACTTTCGTCCGACGCTACTTATACCGATGTTTCATGTTTGTAACGTTTCTCAACCTTTTACAAACGCACTGGTTCAGTTTAGATGCCATTTACAGTTGCAAATCTTCTGACCTGGTTTTACAATGGCGGATTAGATTGTATGCGTCTACGCCACACCTGTCCCCCACTTTATGACTTTGGGATACGTCCCATTTAAAGTTGCCACGGGCAGTAATAAAGAAAGCCTCAGATCGCATAGTTATCGCCCTTTCCTAGGAGTTTATCTGCGATCTGAGAGTTGTATTTGTCCGGTACGCCCCTAGACAAGTAATGCACCTTTACTTAGGAACCCGCAAGTGCGGCTCCCCCTCGCCGCCGCCGCCGCCGCCGCGCAACGCCGCCGCCGACAACAACTGCTCGTCCTCCTTCAACGAGAGCAAGGACTCCAACGAGATCTCCGAGGCCGAGTGCGACCAGCCCCGCAACTATCCCGGTACGTACCGTACCAAAACTAAACTAAACTAAACCTTATTGCCACGAGATAAGGTGCTATAATGTAATGATGAGCGGAGTTGACTGATACCAAACTAAACCTTATTGCCAAGAGATAAGGTCCAATAATAGTTAATAGTAGTTTAGCTATCCAAATATCATAAACCCTCCATGATGCGTTCAAGAACCGCACATTATGAACACCATAAAAATAGACTATTTTGTTAGAAGAAATTTCTTATCTGTGAAAATGTTATTATTGCTAAATAATAACATCGATTTCGATAATATTATTTCATTCATATTTCGAACATCTCTGAAAAACAAAGAAATTTGATTTGATCTCTATTCTAACACAAGTCGAGGTGACGTTTAGTTCGAAATGAACTGTCAATTTGCATACAAATTTGACAAATGTCACGTAAGTAAGATATCAAACGATAAGATAGTTGTGGCTGACTCTAGTTTGTCTCTGAATAAAAAAAGACTATGACAGCTGCCAGAAAACAACGCCGCGATGCCGGTCATAATATGCGGCTCCTGAATGCATCATGGAGGCTTATGATATGTGGATAGATAAAGAAGTGTATGTAACTGTACATAATTAGGCATTAAAACACTTGTGTGATGTTATTATGAAACGAGCCGAAGGCGAGTTTCATAAACCCACACTCTTATTTAATGCCCTTCATTATGTACAGTCACATAAACTACTATAAACCCGATGCTGATACAATATCACTGAACACTATTGTGCATTCTATTTGACATTGCTAGGATGGTGTTATGCAGAGGCGAACAATTGTATTCGTATTATGTTGATTTACTCGAGGATTTGGCCTTTTTATACAAGTTATTTTTATAAACGAACGAATATCATGGCCAAGTACTAGGGTATTGTGGTAAGATAATACCCGCATTATTTGTATTATGTACACAAACTTGTAGTTAATTTATATGTATATATATAATATACCCGTTTTCATTACTCAGTACGATTTCTTTCTGCTTTATAAATATTATAACATATATAAACTTTCACATTTATAATATTATGACGGTAAAGTACGGTTTTTGATTTATGTTTTCGCACTTTGGATCTCTTCTGCATAACACTTATCCGACACAATATGGTATAACGACTTCATAATAAAAGGTAAACGATTCTTTACCAATAAATTAAGAGTCCGCAGTAAGCTCGGCAGAATTTCACATTCCCATACAAACGGAGTTTCATTCTCATTTAAAAACTACGTGTTGGATTGTAACAAAACTTTGCATATACAATGACATGAGGTATATATAATCGCCTGTAATTAGTTTATATGACTCCAGTTTATAAAACAAACGAAATACAGCAAAAACAAGTTTTGTATGAAAAACTTACATTTGCTGTATTTTTTTACTATGCTATCTGAAGCTACATAAACTAATTACAGACCTAGATGGTATTTAAATTATTCTAAGTACAACGTTTCAGAGCAAACTAGCTAGGTAGTCGTTTAAAAATGAGAGCGTAACTACGTTGGTATGGAGAATCGAGCTTACTGTGGACTCTTAAGATCAAGGAATAAGAAAAAAGACGGATGAAGATCATTACAACAAAAGAAAGAATATTCTGTGAAACTTCGCGCCAAATTCTCCAATAAGACAAAGCATGTGAATGTAACATGCTTACTGAAACCGAAGCAAACTATGTATCCGCCATTACGCACTGCTTCTGCCAGGGACACGACAAATTCAACACCGCCATCTTTATATTTGTCATACTTCATAAAATACGCATTTAAGTAGTATATTTCGCCGTTAAATGCTTCAAGATGCACTATTCTACATTTTCGTTGACTGCGTCTTATGTTTGCTACATAAACCGAATATAAAGTATGACAAATTCCATTTCATCCCATAGACTATATAATTCATATAATGAATATTAATCCTCGAATTGGTCCATGCACACTCGGTGTCACCTGAACAGAAGACGGTAAAACTTTGTCTCAATTAGATCTACTTTCTTTGTGTTTTAATACTGTTACTGACAGCATGCTAATTTTTTAAGTAATAAAATAACAATTGGATACAACTACGCTTCTGAATAGTACTGCAATTGGCTTACTAGACTCCTTTTTCAAAATTGTATGTCTTGTCTCTCTATCATCAGAGTGTTTGGCGATTGTCAACTAAGTGTTTAACCAGTGTCGCCAAACCTTCGTTAAACAAATTGAAGATATCATATCAGACGATATATTCCTATCTTGCCAGCTTGTTGATCATCGCCAAATAGTCCAAGGGAAATTTCTACTTTCTTCAATTGAATTTTTACAATTCTATTGTTGGCATATATGTTTAGACGTGGTTGTGATAACTTATTTGTTAAATTGTGTAGATTAAAGTACATGTTTCAGAAGGCTGGCTCGGGGAACATTCAGCCAATCGCATGTTCAAATATTATTTCCACACCTGCTATTCGGAAAAGTCATTGTTCCCTCAAATGAGGGATCAAAGTTATACTTTTCTTCCCAGTATAGTTATGGTGTGTTCCTCATAGAAGGTGTGACAAGCAGTATGTACAGTCGCCATCACAAAAGGTGTTCAAAAATATCGGCACATGCACCCTAATGCCTTGAAAATGGAGGTGTGTACCGATGTTTGTGAGCTGCTTGTTTGCTCCGATGTATGTGATGGCGACTGTACAACTCGGTAGCATAATTATTTCCGTGTTGGGCGTAAACACTTGAATCGCGTTACGCTCAAGATTCTAGTTTAGAATCTCGGGATCCAATTCGCCCTCGCCGTAAATATATAATTTTGCTCCCTTGTGACACAATCTATTATTAATTAAATCAAAATAATGTTCCGTGAATAATGCTGCAGATAATATATTGTATATGTTACCGTTAGATCATGAACACTGTCAGTTTATAATCTTACTCGCGATATTATAAACTGTCGGAATATTGAGAACTGTCAAAACTGTTCACATTTAACGCATTATTTTTTGTTAGTTTATAAACTATCAATGTCGAATCGTCAAATTGTGAACTGACATCAAATTGGCATGATTCGAAACGCACCCTGTGCGCTGCTTGGTGGGACGAATTATTCCTCTTGCATCGGATTCCACTTACGTCAGAACATTACTGTTTTTTTATCATCCAGTCATTTTATTCCATTTATTTCGTCATCCGGCAATATCGACGAAGCCCCGCTGGGCGGGGCTCCTATTTCTGGGCGGTTTGCCCTTCGGGCAACTGAAGCTACCTAACTGACCACCTACCTAGTATTTGTGTAAACATTCCGTAGCAAGCCGATTTGATCTCAGTTCACAATTTGACGATTCGTCATTGATAGTTTACAAACTAACGAAAAATAATGCGAAAAATGAACGATTTTGACAGTTCACAATATTCCGACAGTTTATAATATCGCGAGTAAGATTATAAACTGACGGTGTTCACAATCTAACGGTGACATATATACAGTCATGGCCAGATAATTAAGAACACGATTTTTTTCCCCATACAGTTGCATACTAATATGACTTTTCTGATGATAATTTATAATGTGTTTGATTAATTTTGTTTCTGATTATACGGATGGAACCGTGTTTAAACAGTTTTTAATATAGTGCTAAAGAGCTTCTATAAAATTTAGACTTTAATTAATACAGGCGATCAAATCAACACTTTTTATAAGTTCATACATTGTTCCTCATCACAGTATGAACTCGTAAAAACTGTCCAATATACCATCCGTATTTTTTTAAGCACAACTTTTACAGAACTTTTATATGAACTAAATTAAATCTTATTTATACACAGATACCTCCATATACTCAGAAATAAAATTGGCCAAACATATTTTAAATCACCATTAAATTTGAAAAGTCATATTTGTATGCAACTGTATAGGGAAAAAAATTATTTTCTTAATTATCTAGCCATGACTGTACCTATAACGAGCAGTA